>OY726527.1:36114199-37350449 GCA_963383655.1 Bathymodiolus septemdierum
AGGGAACGTACTCCATTGAGGGTAAGAATACATTAAACATTAGACGCATTCACAAATTTTACATCCTAATGAAAAAGTGTTGTTAATTTTTGATAATAAACATGACCTGGATGAAATATTATGAGTAGTCGTATAAAATATTTTCCGGTACTCATTCTCATACATACATTACACATACATATGCTATCATTTTTCCATATTAGTTTATTGAAGGACGTATATGAATTTCGTTTTAATATATATTTGAACTCTACAAATGTCATGTAGGAATTTTACATATATGAAGATTTTAACATGCATCTTCATATAAATTTCTTCATTTCAATATATAAATGATTAATTAAGCAAATGCATGCAAGTTAAAATGTAGCAAATGTACATCTAATTCAGTTATAATATTATTTCCACATGCTATAATAATATTTCCGATGGTAATAATATTATTTCCAGTGGTAATATAGTTTTGGTCTAGAATATTTTTGTCATTAATGAAATATTTCTTCCACTATAATATTTATTCCAAGGAAAATTTATTATGTATTAATTTTTCCGTATGGAATCTATTTTATGGAATATTTTTTCCGTTGTAATGGTAATTTTATTATACACATGGACAAAATATTACATGAAATTGATTCCATATGGAAAAATTATTACATAATACAATTTCTTTGGAATAAATATTATGCCAGAACAAATATTTCGTCACAGTATAGATGATCATTGTTTGTCCTTTTGTGCAATCAGTGCCAATCACCACTAATGTTCTGAGTTCGAATCCCTTTCATGGCGAGTTGTACTCGATTCAACATTATGTGAACAAGTTTGTCAGTGATGTACCACAGATGGATGGTTGTTTCAGGGTACTCCGGTTTCCTCTACCAATAAAACTGACCGCCACGATATAACTGAAATATTGTTGAAAGTGGCGTTAAACACCCTTATCCTAACCCTAACTCTTTTGTCCTTTTTTTCTTTGTGGTGATTGTATTGTCTGTCTGTCGATTTATGGTTTCTAATTACCCTTTGGTATCTTAGATTCTTATTTCTTAAGAAGAATTTGCAGACATCAATGGGGTAATTAGAATCCGTATATCATAGAAGAACAGACAACAAAGTGGCAAAAAGAAAAACTACAAAAGGACAAACAACGATCTACAAAACATACACATAAACTAAAGATCGAGTAATACGAACGCAACTGAAAACCGGGGGTGAAGTCAGGTGCTCCGGAAGAGTGATCATGTATTTACCTTGTTTATTCTCAACCTATACCATTTTTTGGGGTATCTGTTAAACCAATAACAGTAATCATCCGGCTCAAACGTGCACGTTGCTGGAGTATCAACTACAAAATAAACGTCATTGTAACCATGGGTAACGAGTATCACCAGATAGAGGTCATAATATAACATACACAAACACAACCACAATAAAACAATCTTAACAATGGGTAAATATGAAATAAATTCAGATTGGGTTTTTTTTCTCTAACATTTAAAAAAAAAATAATTAAGATATGGAACTACAGTCAAATCTGTATTAAGATGTCACCTATTGGACAAATAAAAGGTGGTCTTATAAGACAGGTGACCCCTTAAAAGAGGGTCAATCCATATGAAATTATCTATGAAAGGGCAAGAAAAAGGTGGCTGCTAGATAGAGGTGACCGCATTGGCAGGTTTGACTGTACTTTTAAATGAAATTTTCATGAGATCTGGATTCCTATGTAGACTGAGCTTTATACTGCAATCAGTTCACTTACATGGATTCCTTTGTATACTGAGTTTTATACTGCAATCAGTACACTTACATGGATTCCTGTGTATACTGAGTTTTATACTGCAATCAGTACACTTACATGGATTCCTGTGTATACTGAGTTTTATACTGCAATCAGTACACTTACATTGATTCCTATGTAGACTGAGTTTTATACTGCAATCAGTACACTTACATGGATTCCTGTGTATACTGAGTTTTATACTGCAATCAGTACACTTACATGGATTCCTGTGTATACTGAGTTTTATACTGCAATCATTACACTTACATGGATTCCTATGTAGATTGAGTTTTATACTGCAATCATTACACTTACATGGATTCCTATGTAGACTGAGTTTTATGCTGCAATCAGCACACTTACATGGATTCCTGTGTAGACTGAGTTTTATACTGCAATCATTACACCTACATGGATTCCTGTGTAGACTGAGTTGTATACTGCAATCATTACACTTACATGGATTCCTATGTAGATTGAGTTTTATACTGCAATCAGTACACTTACATGGATTCCTATGTAGACTGAGTTTTATGCTGCAATCAGCACACTTACATGGATTCCTATGTAGACTGAGTTTTATACTGCAATCATTAGACTTACATGGATTCCTGTGTATACTAAGTTTTATTCTGCAATCAGTACACTTGCATGTATTCCTGTGTAGACTGAGTTTTATTCTGCAATCAGTTCACCTACATGGATTCCTGTGTATACTGAGATTTATACTGCAATCATTACACTTACATGGATTCCTGTGTATGCTGAGTTTTACACTGCAATCAGTACACTTACATGGATTCCTGTGTATACTGAGTTTATACTGCAATCAGTACACTTACATGGATTCCTGTGTAGACTGAGTTTTTTACTGCAATCAGTTCACTTACATGGATTCATGTGTATACTGAGTTTTATGCTGCAATCAGTACACTTACATGGATTCCTGTGTATACTGAGTTTTATACAGCAATCATTGCACTTACATGGATTCCTGTGTATACTGAGTTTTATACTACAGTCAGTTCACTTACATGGATTCCTGTGTATTCTGAGTTTTATACTGCAATCATTTCACTTACATGGATTCCTGTGTATACTGAGTTTTATACAGCAATCATTACACTTACATGAATTCCTGTGTATACTGAGTTTTATACTGCATTCAGTACACTTACATGGATTCCTGTGTATACTGAGTTGTATACTGCAATCAGTACACTTACATGGATTCCTTTGTATTCTGAGTTTTATACTGCAATCATTACACTTACATGAATTCCTGTGTATACTGAGTTTTATACTGCAATCAGTAAACTTGCATGTATTCCTGTGTAGACTGAATTTTATACTGCAATCAGTACACTTACATGGATTCCTGTGTATACTGAGTTTTATGCTGCAATCATTACACTTACATGAATTCCTGTGTATACTGAGTTTTATACTACAATCAGTACACTTACATGGATTCCTGTGTATACTGAGTTTTATACTGCAATCATTACACTTACATGAATTCCTGTGTATACTGAGTTTTATACTGCAATCAGGCACTTGCATGTATTCCTGTGTAGACTGAGTTTTATTCTGCAATCAGTTCACCTACATGAATTCCTGTGTATACTGATTTTCATACTGCAATCAGTGCATTTACATGGATTCCTATGTAGACTGAGTTTTATACTGCAATCAGTACACTTACAGACTATTTATAACTTTTTCCCTGATACAGTGAAACCTGTCTAAACCGAACCCTGAATAAATCGAAATCCTGCATAAACCAAACTTTAAATGAAGTCTTAATGCAGACAATATTTGTTAATTTAACTTGTGCAAATCGAACATCTGTCTATACCGAACACAAAAGTTGTTCCCAAGAAGATTCGTCTTAGACAGTGTACTTCTCACAATTCAGGTTTCATGACATTTTCAGTATTAAAAACAGAAGTAAATATAGTTTCTTGAATGTAAATAAAAACGTAGATATCAAATTTACTGCGCACAACGCGTTTCTGGAATAACAGTTACCAGGTTCAAATATACTGCGCACAACGCCTTTCAGGAATAACAGTTACCAGGTTCAAATTTACTTAACACGACGCCGTTCAGGAATAACAATTACCAGGTTCAAATTTAGTGCGCACAACGCCTTTCAGGAATAACAATTACCAGGTTCAAATTTACTGCGCACAACGCCTTTCAGGAATAACAGTTACCAGGTTCAAATTTACTGCGCACAACGCCTTTCAGGAATAACAATTACCAGGTTCAAATTTACTGCGCACGACGCCTTTCAGGAATAACAATTACCAGGTTCACATTTACTGCGCACAACGCCTTTCAGGAATAACACTTACCAGGTTCTCTCATAATCAGAAGATTGGAAAGCCAAATAATTTAAAAGTCGTTGACATCAAGTAAACGACAGGATCTAAACAGGATAGCTAAAATCAGCTGAGATTACTTATGTACAATGGAGGAGCACCATAGTTTTAATAATTACAGTCAAACCTGTATTAAGAGGTCACCTTTTGGACAAAAACAGTGGCCTTATAGAATAGGTAACCTCTTAAAAGAGGTTCAATTCATATGAAACTTTTCATGACAGGACAAGACAAATGTGACATTTTAATACATGTGACTGCTTAATAGAGGTGACCGCATGGACAGGTGTGACTGTATATGATTTAGGCACTGTTATAATAAATAATAAATGTATCAAAGAATCAATGTAAGTGCCGAAACACTGACTACACGGCGCAAGTTACCCACGGAGACAAACAGCATGATACCCACGCAGACTAACAGCATGATACCCACGGAGACAAACAGCATGATACCCACGGAGACTAACAGCATGATACCCACGGAGACTAACAGCATGATACCCATGGAGACAAACAGCATGATACCCACGGAGACTAACAGCATGATACCCACGGAGACTAACAGCATGATACCCACGGAAACTAACAGCATGATACCCACGGAGACTATCAGCATGATACCCACGGAGACTAACAGCATGCGCCATGTTGATTCAGCTTAGTAAGAAAGGATATGGGTGTAAATGAACATGACAGATTATCCAACTTTACACTTAAAGACACCTCAAAAGGAATGACCATGGCCTTTATTGCTGTTGTACATCTCAGTCACAATATGGTCAGTGTTAAGAATTTTGTGTGGATTGTTAATTAATGTCCAGTGATTGATATACTGACACCATTAAATTAACAGACTACAGTCAAACCTGTATTAAAAGGTCACCTTTAGGACAAAGAAAATGTGGTCTTATAAAACAGGTGACCTCTTAAAAGAGGTTCAATTCATATGAAACTTTATATGACAGGACTAGACAAATGTGACCTTTTAATACAGGTTACTGCTTAATAGAGGTGACCGCATGGGCAAGTTTGACTGTATATAGAAGGGTACACATAACCCTTTGTCTTATACGTCTATTAGATGTGTAAGGTCTCATGGTACCCTGTTTTGTATATAGAGCAAAGTGCAATGAACACTGGTAGAACAGGGAACCCCCAGTAGACATCCCATGCAAATGGAAATTCAACCAAAATACCAAATGGTTTTGCCCTTTATGTGTGAAATATAAAATGTATTAGTACTGTCATAACCAGAGGCTCCCTTGTCTTCCTGTTCCTAAAGTTAGTATCAGTAAAACATGTCTAAACCGAACCCTGGATAAACCGAAATCCTGTTTAAACCAAACTTTAAATAAAGTCCCGCTGAAGGAAAATTTAGATAATTTGTGTCTATTCCGAACACAAAGGCTTTTCCAATTGAGGTTCGTTCGGGGTTGTCGTTGCCATGATCATATGCTAGCTGGATTTACAACTACCTATGTAATCAGTGCATATCACCATTGATGCTGTGAGTTCGAATCCCGAAGGCGAGGTGTACAACATTATGTGATAAAGTTTGTCAGTGACTTGCAAAAGCTCGGCGGTTTTCTCCGGTTACTCCGAGTTCCTCCACCAATAAAACTGACCGCCACGATATAACTGAAATATTGTTGAAAGTGGCGTAAAGCACCATAAAACCAACCATTCAATCAAATGCGGTTCGGTGTCGACATGCCTCACTGTAGTTTACAATACACATTTAAGCTATGGATAATACAAACAAGTACTTAAAACAAAGGCTAACTTACTACACTTTTCAGGTTTCAGCTGCACGTCATCAATTCCTATATCTCCTACGTGAGCTTTTCCCCGAACAGCTTCAAACGAAATCTGGAAAGAAAAAAAGGTTGATTAAATACTACCTATTTTTGCTAATATGTACATGTTTTGCTACTGTGTGTTTGTCTCTGATTTAGATTGGTTAATTGGTGTATGATATTTAACGCCACTATCAACAATATTTCAGTTATATCGTTATGGTAAGTTTTATTGATGGAAGAAACCGGAGAAAACCACCGACATCTAGCAAGTCACTGATAAACTTTATCACATAATGTTGTATCGAGTACACCTCGCCTGAGCAGGATTCGAACCCACAACATTAGTGGTGATAGGCACTTTAGACGTTTGACATCTAGATATCAGCTTTGTTGTTTTGATTAACTGACCACGAGGAGCAATTCCACCCATATGTAGAAGAGTTAGATCAGGTGCTCTCGAATGGCTCGTTTCTCATATTTCTCGGTAAATATTTTCTCCCTAAAAATAACCACTGCTATTAATTATAATGTAATCTATCAAATCCAGTTGACCTTTTCGTCTCTCTAAAATGAATAGCTCCTATTAATAATTATAATGAAATCTTCCAAATTCAGTTGACCTTTTTGTTCCCCTAAAACGAACGAGTGCTACTAATTTACCAAATTCAGTTGGGCGTTTTCGCTGGGGTATTGAGTGGTAAGCTCTATTTATAGTATATTACCTGTAAGCCTGGCATTGGAACTACGGTGACTTCTTGATATTTCCAGTCTGGTCCTTGCCCTCCGGATTTTGTAAATATCAACTTTTTAACCCCATTAGACCCTCGTTGATATACATTTAATGTCCCCATGACTCTTCCATACATAGAGTAGTGAAACGTCAGACATCTCGGAGTATCTACAATCAAATCCGGTTTCCATGGTTATTAATATCTGATATGCATGTTTACACTACACACTAACCGCATCGGTGGTGTAATGTTAGCGTGCTCACCTCGAGTGCGGTTGATCGTGGGTTCGAGCCCCGGTCGGGTCAAACCAAAGACTATAAAATTGGTATTTGTTGCTTCTCCGCGAAGTACACAGCATTAAAGAGAAAGAGCAAAGACTAGTTGGCTCGGAATCATAATAATGTGGCCGAGTGGAGCGACATGTCTAACCCCGGACTGTTGTTTCAGTGAGCTAGCACTATAAAAATCCAACTCAGCGTGTTGTTCTAGAAGAAAGCAGACATGATCATCACATCATTGAAAATGAACTTATTCTCGCCATGATATAGCTGAAAAATTGCTGAGTTGGCGTTAAACAACAATCACTATATTTACACTAAAATGAAAAATAGAAAATACCAAGGGTTAGGATTACGGTAATTAATGTCACTTTGAACAAGAAAACCGGAGTACTGACAAATTATTTTTCTTTGGGGGTTAGGGTTATGGTCCTTAACGCCAATTTCAACAATATTTCAGTTATATTGTGGCGGTCAGTTTTATTGGTGGAGGAAACCGGAGTGCCCAACCAAAACCACCAACCTACGGCAAGTCACTGACAAAACTTTAATTACAGAATGTTGCTTCGAGTACAACTCGCCTGAGCGCGATTCGAATTCATAACCTTTAGTGGTGATACACATTGTTTGTTGTGCATCCAACTACCATACGATCACGACTATGATGACACCTAAGAACATACCACACTGTCGGAACAATTCTAATATTTAATAGTAATATAGTAGAAAGATTGAGGCAAAATTGATACTCCTAACACATATATAAATGACCATTCACTGTCCTGGGTTGAAACTGGCACTTCAAAGTTTTAAGGACCAAAACATCCTCTAGTAGATGATTGTTTGTTTGATGGCGTTTAACGCCACTTTCAACAATATTTCAGATATATCGTGGCGGTCAGTTTTATTGGTGGAAGAAACCGGAGTACCCTGAGAAAACCACCGAAATATTGTTGACATTGGCTGTAAACACAATAACCCTAACTGTAATCCAAAGTAAATAGTTTGTTAGTGACTTGAGGCAGTTCGGTGGTTTTCTCACGACATACTGGTTACCTCCACCAATAAAACTGAACGCCACAATATAACTGAAATATTGTTGAAAATGGCGTTAAACACCATAACTCCCCCAAAGAATAATAGAACAATATACATCTCAAATAACCTACATTCAAACCGAGTGTCATATGTGTTAATAGCTGATGCTAATATTTACAAGAAATGCTAAATGTACTGAATTGTTCCCCATATTTTACGTTTAGAATAAATTAATGTCACAAAATAAAACGAAAACAAAAATACCACACTGTCGGAACAAAAATCTAATAGAAAATCTTAGAAAGAGAGACAAAATTGATACCCCTACAAATACATGACCACTCTCTGTCATGGCTTGATACCTCCTAACACAAAGACATGACCACTGTCTGTAATGGCTTGATACCTCCTAACACACAAAGACATGACCACTCTCTGTAATGGCTTGATACCCCCTAACACACAAATACATGACCACTCTCTGTCATGGCTTGGTACTCCCTAACACACAAATACATGACCACTCTCTGTCATGGCTTGATACCCCCTAACACACAAATACATGACCACTCTCTGTCATTGCTTGATACCCTCTAACACATAAATACATGACCACTCTCTGTCATGGCTTGATACCCCCTAACACACAAATACATGACCACTCTCTGTCATGGCTTGATACCTCCTAGCACACAAATACATGACCACTCTCTGTCATGGCTTGATACCTCCTAACACACAAATACATGACCACTCTCTGTCATGGCTTGATACCTCCTAACACAAAAATACATGACCACTCTCTGTCATGGCTTGATACCTCCTAACACACAAATACATGACCACTCTCTGTCATGGCTTGATACCCCCTAACACACAAATACATGACCACTCTCTATCATGGTTTGGTACATGCACTTCAATAAAAAGTGGCGGGGTTATACTACATGTAGTTTCAAGTGCCCACACCTCCTTAAACTGTTTCTTAACTTATATTCATGGCTTGGTACAGGCACTTCAGTAACAAGTGGCGGGGTTACACTACATGTAGTTTCAAATGCCCCAACTTCCCCGAACTGTTTCTTAATGTATTCTTACCATCTGAGAAAACAAGATCATCACGGGATGTTGAATAACTAGTGGCGGGATCACACTACATGTAGTTTCAAGTGCCCCAACCTCCCCGAACTATTTCTTAGTGTATTCTTACCATCTGAGAAAACAAGATCATCACGTGATGTTCAATAACTAGTGCGGGGTTACACTACATGTAGTTTCAAGTGTCCCAACCTCTTAAAGCTGTTTCTTAATGTATTCTTACCATCTGAGAAAAAAATATCGTTACGGGAAGTCAGCATGGCCGTGTCCCCTTGTTTAGCAGGAGCAGAGGATTCAAAGTACTTGTATCTGCTGCCTTGTTTTGCTTTCTTTGGACCAGTATACCTAGAAGGTGTTCTACCCTGCAAATATCATATACATAGTGAATTTATTAAGCTAATAATAGACTTGTAGATACGACGAACCATGTCTAAACCAAATCTCCTTGGAACCAGTATAATTAGTTCGTGCTCTACCCTGCAAATACAGTGAAACCTGTCTAAACCGAACCCTGAATAAACCGAAATCCTGCATAAACCGAACTTTAAATGAAGTCTTAATGCAGACATTAATTGTTAATTTAATTTGTGCAAACCGAACACCTGTCTAAATAGTGAATTTATTAAGATTATAATAAAATAGTAAAAGTTGAACCATGTCTAAATTGAACCTCCTTGGAACCAACTTATGTGTTCGGAATAGGCCGATGTTCGATTTATACAGGTTAAATTAACAATGATTTTCTACACTGGAACTTTATTAAAGGGTTGCTTTATACAGGATTCTGGGGGATATCGTGGCCGTGATCGTGTTTCAGTTGAATTTACAGCTACCTATGCAATCTGTGCCTATCACTACTGATGTTGTGATATCGAATCTCGATCAGGGCGAGGAGTACAACAACATGTGATAAAATTTGTCAGTGACTTGCGACAGGTCGGTGGTTTTTTTCCGCGTGCTCCGTATTCCTCCACCAATAAAAACCGACCGCCACGATACAACTGAACTATTGTTGAAAGTGGCGTTAAACACCATAAACCAAACCAACTACTATTATGACCGCATCAATTCATTATAGGAATGACCAGTTTAACCACGCTACCTTTTTCTTAAATGTCTGTACTAAACAATGATACTATGATATAATGTAGATATGATTTAGGATGTCGATGTTTCCTTCTGCTTATACCATTGTCTGATATTCTATTTTTTTGCATTTTCTAATAAAAATAACTTGTACAGGCAAACCTTTGGGACAAATAAAAAGTGATCTTATAAGACAGGTGACCTCTTAAAAGAGGTTCAATTCATGTTATATTTTCTATGACAGGACAAGAAAAAGGTGACATTTCAATACATGTGACTGCTTAATAGAGGTGACTGTATGTGCAGGCTTTACTGTAATTGCATCTAAAAATAAGTTTTGAAATAGTTTATCTCAAACTTGCATATCTTCTACCAATGTCTGAATTCAGTATGGCATCTATTTGCAGCAGATAGCTCGTGTGCTAGGATGTTCTTTGAATAATGTCGTCCTCAGATCCATTATCTTCCAAATAGGAATTGCTATAAGTCATAAATAATTTTAAATGGAAAATACAATGTACAGTGAAAGCTCTTTTAAGAGGTCACATTTGGGTCAAATAAAAAGTGGCCTCATATGACAGGTGACATATTAAAAGAGGTTCAATTCATATTAAATTTTCCATAGCAGGACAAGAAAAGGTGGCCTTTCAATGCAGGTATCTGTTTAATAGAGGTGACCGCATCAGCAGGTTTGAGTGTACAACAAACCTAACTTGACCGCAAACCTATCAACGTCTGTCGTAATCACTACCTTAAGAACAAATCTATGAAACCCTGACTTAATCACAACGATCCTATCAGATCCTTGCTTAATAGCAAACCTATGAAAGCCTGACTTAACCACAACGATCCTATCAGATCCTGGCTTAATAGCAAACCTATGAAAGCCTGACTTAACCACAACGATCCTATCAGATCCTGGCTTAATAGCAAACCTATTAAAGCCTGACTTAACCACTACGACCCTATCAGATCCTGGCTTAATAGCAAACCTATGAAAGCCTGACTTAACCACTACGATCCTATCAGATCCTGGCTTAATAGCAAACCTATGAAAGTTTGACTTAACCACTACGACCCTATCAGATCCTGGCTTAATAGCAAACCTATGAAAGTTTGACTTAACCACTACGACCCTATCAGATCCTGGCTTAATAGCAAACCTTTGAAAGTCTCGCTTAACCACTACGACCCTATCAGATCATGGCTTAATAGCAAACCTATGAAAGTCTAACTTAACCACAACGACCCTACCAGATCCTGGCTTAATAGCAAACCTATGAAAGTCTGACTTAACCACTACGACCCTATCAGATCATGGCTTAATAGCAAACCTTTGAAAGTCTCGCTTAACCACTACGACCCTATCAGATCATGGCTTAATAGCAAACCTATGAAAGTCTGGCTTAACCACTACGACCCTATTAGATCCTGGCTTAATAGCAAACCTATGAAAGCCTGATTTAACCACTACGACCCTATCAGATCCTGGCTTAATAGCAAACCTATGAAAGTCTGACTTAACCACTACGACCCTATCAGATCATGGCTTAATAGCAAACCTTTGAAAGTCTCGCTTAACCACTACGACCCTATCAGATCATGGCTTAATAGCAAACCTATGAAAGTCTGGCTTAACCACTACGACCCTATTAGATCCTGGCTTAATAGCAAACCTATGAAAGCCTGATTTAACCACTACGACCCTATCAGATCCTGGCTTAATAGCAAACCTACGAAAGCCTGACTTAACCACTACGACTCTATGAGATCCTGACATAATCTGAAGCCTATGACAGCCTGGCTTAACCAAAACAACCCTATCAGATACTGGCTTAATCGGAACCCTGCGTAAATCGAAAATCTAATTTAGTCGACAGACCTAAATCATTATAAATTGAATCTGTGTATTCGAGAAAACAAATTTGGTTGAAAGGGTGTTCATTTTAGACACGGTTTGCTGAAATATAGAATTACAGTGAAACCTGTCTAAACCGAACACTGAATAAACCGAAATCCTGCATAAACCGAACTCTAAATGAAGTCTTAATGCAGACAGTCTGTTAATTAAACTTGTGGAAGCCGAACACCTGTCTATTCCGACCACAAAAGTTGAACCCAATAAGGTTCGATTGAGACAGGTTTAGCTGTACTTACTGTATGACCGATCCAAAATAGATCTCCATCAAGGTCATCGTTCTTCAGGAAACACTCGCTACCAAATTCAAAATCACATGACAATGATGCATTCTCTACAACAGAAAGATATATTTTCTTTAATTTGTCTGACTGTTTTTCCGGAAAAAAAAGAATATCATCACTATATCAGATGAGAATGAGGAGCCGTTGTGGACATGATCGTATGGTAGTTGGATTTACAACTACCTATGAAATCAATGGCTATCACCACTGATGTTGTCAGTTCGAATCTCGATCAGGGCCAGATGTACAACATTATGTGATAAAGTTTGTCAGTGACTTGCTACAGGTCGGTGGTTTTCTCCGGATTCTCCGATTTCCTCCACAAATAAAGCTGACCGCCACGATATAACTGAAATATTGTCGAAAGTGGCGTTAAACACCATCAAACAAACAAACAAACTTTGTGCATTAGATAAAAGTTATTTTGCTGTTTACATAATCAACATGTACAAAAAGATACAAACAAGAAAATCTCATTACTTCAAATAACTATTGTGAAAGTACTTTTATTCCTTGGCACCAATTGTCGTGGTTTCTACGAAATGCAATGATCCATGGGATCTTGATATCGTGGTTTCAAACACTACAGGTACCAGTCAATGGGAAAATTGTATTTCGCTGGATTTTTAAGTTCGTGCTGTCAGTGGACCTCGAAATCAGAGAAAATTAGAACCCCATGATTAATAATGATTTCACATTATTCTGCGTCTCCATTTAAAGAAGATGCTTTCTTTGTCATAAGAGACAACTTTTTAAATTAAGTTTGCAGGTAGCAGAAAACAATCACTAGCTTTTCAACGAAATACATTTGTGGACGTCATCGGCACATACGTTACCTTCATCGTTTATTGCACCATATTTTGGACGTCATCGTCACTTAAGCGACCGTCTTCATTTATTGCACAATTTGTTGGACGTCATCGGCATTTAAGCGACCGTCCTCGTTTATTTCACCCCATATAAACCTATAATAAGGAAGCGTGAAAAAACCTCCCCCGATGCGATGTACAGCCCCTATAAAACGTGCGTCAGCCAATAGAGCGTGGGGTGGGGACCAATTACACAACCCTTAATTAGAGAGAAACGAAATAAAAACGTATATATAGCAATTAGGGCACATGATCCGTTTCAGGAATAACCTTCATCAGGAACGCTCATAATCAAAAAATAGGAAAGCTAAATAACCTGATAGTCTTTGGGAACAAGGGAACAACCTGGTTTAATCTTAATAACAAGGGAACAACCTGGTCTAAACTTAATAACAAGGGAACAACCTGGTCTAAACTTAATAACAAGGGAACAACCGGGTCTAAATTTAATAACAAGGGAACAACCTGGTCTAAGCTTAATAACAAGGGAACAACCTGGTCTAAACTTAATAACAAGGGAACAACCTGGTCTAAGCTTAATAACCAGGGAACAACCTGGTCTAAACTTAATAACCAGGGAACAACCAGGTCTAAACTTAATAACCAGGGAACAACCTGGTCTAAGCTTAATAACAAGGGAACAACCTGGTCTAAACTTAATAACAAGGGAGCAACCTGGTCTAAGCTTAATAACAAGGGAACAACCTGGTCTAAGCTTAATAACCAGGGAACAACCTGGTCTAAACTTAATAACAAAGGAGCAACCTGGTCTAAGCTTAATAACAAGGGAACAACCTGGTCTAAACTTAATAACAAGGGAGCAGCCTGGTCTAAGCTTAATAACAAGGGAACAACCTGGTCTAAGCTTAATAACCAGGGAACAACCTGGTCTAAACTTAATAACAAAGGAGCAACCTGGTCTAAGCTTAATAACAAGGGAACAACCGGTATAAGCTTAATAACCAAGGAACAACCTGGTCTAAGCTTAATAACCAGGGAACAACCTGGTCTAAACTTAATAACAAGGAAACAACCTGGTCTAAACTTAATAACCAAGGAACAACCTGATCTAACCTTAATAACAAGGAAACAACCTGGTCTAAGCTTAATAACCAGGGAACAACCTGGTCTAAACTTAATAACCAGGGAACATCCTGGTCTAAACTTAATAACCAGGGAACAACCTGGTCTAAACTTAATAGCAAGGAAGCAACCTGATCTATGCTTAATACCAAGGAAACAACCTGGTCTAAACTTAAAAACAAGGGAACAACCTGTTCTAAACTTAATAACAAGGTAACAACCTGGTCTAAGTTTAATAACCAGGGAACAACCTGGTCTAAACTTGATAACAAGGAAACAACCTGGTCTAAGCTTAATAACCAGGGAACAACCTGGTCTAAACTTAATAACCAGAGAACAACCTGGTCTAAGCTTAATAACAAAGGAGCAACCTGGTCTAAACTTAATAACCAGGGAACAACCTGGTCTAAACTTAATAACCAGAGAACAACCTGGTCTAAACTTAATAACAAGGGAACAACCTGGTCCAAACTTAATAACAAGGGAACAACCTGGTCTAAACTTAATAACAAGGAAACAACCTGGTCTAAACTTAATACCAAGGAAACAACCTGGTCTAAGTTTAAAAACAAGGGAACAACCTGGTCTAAGCTTATTATCAAGGGAAAAACCTGGTCTAAACTTAATAACCAGGGAACAACATGGTCTAAACTTAATAACAAGGAAACAACCTGGTCTAAGCTTAATAACCAGGGAACAACCTGGTCTAAACTTAATAACAAGGGAGCAACCTGGTCTAACCTTAATAACAAGGGAACAACCTGGTCTAAACTTAATAACAAGGGAACAACCTGGTCTAAACTTAATAACAAGGGAGTAACCTGGTCTAAGCTTAATAACAAGGGAACAACCTGGTCTAAGCTTAATAACCAGGGAACAACCTCGTCTAAACTTAATAACAAAGGAGCAACCTGGTCTAAGCTTAATAACAAGGGAACAACCGGTATAAGCTTAATAACCATGGAACAACCTGGTCTAAGTTTAATAACAAGGGAACAACCTGGTCCAAACTTAATAACAAGGGAACAACCTGATCTAAGCTTAATAACCAGGGAACAACCTGGGTTAAACTTAATAACAAGGGAACAACCTGATCTAAACTTAATAACAAGGATACAACCTGGTCTAAACTTAATAACCAAGGAACAACCTGGTCTAACCTTAATAACAAGGAAACAACCTGGTCTAAGCTTAATAACCAGGGAACAACCTGGTCTAAACTTAATAACCTGGGAACATCCTGGTCTAAACTTAATAACAAGGGAACAATCTGGTCTAAACTTAATAACCAGGGAACAACCTGGTCTAAACTTAATAACAAGGGAGCAACCTGGTCTAAGCTTAATAACAAGGGAACAACCTGGTCTAAACTTAATAGCAAGGAAGCAACCTGGTCTAAGCTTAATACCAAGGAAACAACCTGGTCTAAACTTAAAAACAAGGGAACAACCTGTTCTAAACTTAATAACAAGGTAACAACCTGGTCTAAGTTTAATAACCAGGGAACAACCTGGTCTAAACTTGATAACAAGGAAACAACCTGGTCTAAGCTTAATAACCAGGGAACAACCTGGTCTAAACTTAATAACCAGAGAACAACCTGGTCTAAGCTTAATAACAAAGGAGCAACCTGGTCTAAACTTAATAACCAGGGAACAACCTGGTCTAAACTTAATAACCAGAGAACAACCTGGTCTAAACTTAATAACAAGGGAACAACCTGGTCCAAACTTAATAACAAGGGAACAACCTGGTCTAAACTTAATAACAAGGAAACAACCTGGTCTAAACTTAATACCAAGGAAACAACCTGGTCTAAGTTTAAAAACAAGGGAACAACCTGGTCTAAGCTTATTATCAAGGGAAAAACCTGGTCTAAACTTAATAACCAGGGAACAACATGGTCTAAACTTAATAACAAGGAAACAACCTGGTCTAAGCTTAATAACCAGGGAACAACCTGGTCTAAACTTAATAACAAGGGAGCAACCTGGTCTAACCTTAATAACAAGGGAACAACCTGGTCTAAACTTAATAACAAGGGAACAACCTGGTCTAAACTTAATAACAAGGGAGTAACCTGGTCTAAGCTTAATAACAAGGGAACAACCTGGTCTAAGCTTAATAACCAGGGAACAACCTCGTCTAAACTTAATAACAAAGGAGCAACCTGGTCTAAGCTTAATAACAAGGGAACAACCGGTATAAGCTTAATAACCATGGAACAACCTGGTCTAAGTTTAATAACAAGGGAACAACCTGGTCCAAACTTAATAACAAGGGAACAACCTGATCTAAGCTTAATAACCAGGGAACAACCTGGGTTAAACTTAATAACAAGGGAACAACCTGATCTAAACTTAATAACAAGGATACAACCTGGTCTAAACTTAATAACCAAGGAACAACCTGGTCTAACCTTAATAACAAGGAAACAACCTGGTCTAAGCTTAATAACCAGGGAACAACCTGGTCTAAACTTAATAACCTGGGAACATCCTGGTCTAAACTTAATAACAAGGGAACAATCTGGTCTAAACTTAATAACCAGGGAACAACCTGGTCTAAACTTAATAACAAGGGAGCAACCTGGTCTAAGCTTAATAACAAGGGAACAACCTGGTCTAAACTTAATAGCAAGGAAGCAACCTGGTCTAAGCTTAATACCAAGGAAACAACCTGGTCTAAACTTAAAAACAAGGGAACAACCTGTTCTAAACTTAATAACAAGGTAACAACCTGGTCTAAGCTTAATAACCAGGGAACAACCTGGTCTAAACTTGATAACAAGGAAACAACCTGGTCTAAGCTTAATAACCAGGGAACAACCTGGTCTAAGCTTAATAACCAGAGAACAACCTGGTCTAAACTTAATAACAAGGGAGCAACCTGGTCTAAACTTAATTACCAGGGAACAACCTGGTCTAAACTTAATAACCAGAGAACAACCTGGTCTAAGCTTAATAACAAGGGAACAACCTGGTCCAAACTTAATAACAAGGGAACAACCTGGTCTAAACTTAATAACAAGGACACAACCTGGTCTAAACTTAATACCAAGGAAACAACCTGGTCTAAGTTTAAAAACAAGGGAACAACCTGGTCTAAGCTTATTATCAAGGGAACAACCTGGTCTAAACTTAATAACAAGGAAACAACCTGGTCTAAACTTAATACCAAGGAAACAACCTGGTCTAAGTTTAGAAACAAGGGAACAACCTGGTCTAAGCTTATTGACAAGGGAACAACCTGGTTTAAACTTAATAAAAAGAGAACAACCTTGTCTAACCTTAATAAGAAGGGAACAACCTGGTCTAAACTTAAAAACAAGGGAACAACCTGGTCTAAACTTAATAACAAGGGAACAACCTGGTCTAAGCTTAATAACCACGGAACAACCTGGTCTAACCTTAATAAGAAGGGAACAACCTGGTCTAAACTTAATAACCATGGAACAACCTGGTCTAAACTTAATAACAAGGGAACAACCTGGTCTAAACTTAATAACAAGGAAACAACCTGGTCTAAGCTTAATAACCAGGGAACAACCTGGTCTAAACTTAATAACCAGGGAACATCCTGGTCTAAACTTAATAACAAGGGAACAATCTGGTCTAAACTTAATAACCAGGGAACAACCTGGTCTAAACTTAATAACAAGGGAACAACCTGGTCTAAGCTTAATAACCACGGAACAACCTGGTCTAACCTTAATAAGAAGGGAACAACCTGGTCTAAACTTAATAACCATGGAACAACCTGGTCTAAACTTAATAACAAGGGAACAACCTGGTCTAAACTTAATAACAAGGAAACAACCTGGTCTAAGCTTAATAACCAGGAAACAACCTGTTCTAAACTTAATAACCAGGGAACATCCTGGTCTAAACTTAATAACAAGGGAACAATCTGGTCTAAACTTAATAACCAGGGAACAACCTGGTCTAAACTTAATAACAAGGGAGCAACCTGGTCTAAGTTTAATAACCAGGGAACAACCTGGTCTAAACTTAATAGCAAGGAAGCAACCTGGTCTAAGCTTAATACCAAGGAAACAACCTGGTCTAAACTTAATAACAAGGTAACAACCTAAGCTAAATAACCTGATAGTCTTTGGGAACAAGGGAACAACCTGGTTTAATCTTAATAACAAGGGAACAACCTGGTCTAAACTTAATAACAAGGGAACAACCTGGTCTAAATTTAATAACAAGGGAACAACCGGGTCTAAATTTAATAACAAGGGAACAACCTGGTCTAAGCTTAATAACCAGGGAACAACCTGGTCTAAACTTAATAACCAGGGAACAACCTGGTCTAAACTTAATAACCAGGGAACAACCTGGTCTAAGCTTAATAACAAGGGAACAACCTGGTCTAAACTTAATAGCAAGGAAGCAACCTGGTCTAAGCTTAATACCAAGGAAACAACCTGGTCTAAACTTAAAAACAAGGGAACAACCTGTTCTAAACTTAATAACAAGGTAACAACCTGGTCTAAGCTTAATAACCAGGGAACAACCTGGTCTAAACTTGATAACAAGGAAACAACCTGGTCTAAGCTTAATAACCAGGGAACAACCTGGTCTAAGCTTAATAACCAGAGAACAACCTGGTCTAAACTTAATAACAAGGGAGCAACCTGGTCTAAACTTAATTACCAGGGAACAACCTGGTCTAAACTTAATAACCAGAGAACAACCTGGTCTAAACTTAATAACAAGGGAACAACCTGGTCCAAACTTAATAACAAGGTAACAACCTGGTCTAAACTTAATAACAAGGAAACAACCTGGTCTAAACTTAATACCAAGGAAACAACCTGGTCTAAGTTTAAAAACAAGGGAACAACCTGGTCTAAACTTAATAACCAGAGAACAACCTGGTCTAAGCTTAATAACAAAGGAGCAACCTGGTCTAAACTTAATAACCAGGGAACAACCTGGTCTAAACTTAATAACCAGAGAACAACCTGGTCTAAACTTAATAACAAGGGAACAACCTGGTCCAAACTTAATAACAAGGGAACAACCTGGTCTAAACTTAATAACAAGGAAACAACCTGGTCTAAACTTAATACCAAGGAAACAACCTGGTCTAAGTTTAAAAACAAGGGAACAACCTGGTCTAAGCTTATTATCAAGGGAAAAACCTGGTCTAAACTTAATAACCAGGGAACAACATGGTCTAAACTTAATAACAAGGAAACAACCTGGTCTAAGCTTAATAACCAGGGAACAACCTGGTCTAAACTTAATAACAAGGGAGCAACCTGGTCTAACCTTAATAACAAGGGAACAACCTGGTCTAAACTTAATAACAAGGGAACAACCTGGTCTAAACTTAATAACAAGGGAGTAACCTGGTCTAAGCTTAATAACAAGGGAACAACCTGGTCTAAGCTTAATAACCAGGGAACAACCTCGTCTAAACTTAATAACAAAGGAGCAACCTGGTCTAAGCTTAATAACAAGGGAACAACCGGTATAAGCTTAATAACCATGGAACAACCTGGTCTAAGTTTAATAACAAGGGAACAACCTGGTCCAAACTTAATAACAAGGGAACAACCTGATCTAAGCTTAATAACCAGGGAACAACCTGGGTTAAACTTAATAACAAGGGAACAACCTGATCTAAACTTAATAACAAGGATACAACCTGGTCTAAACTTAATAACCAAGGAACAACCTGGTCTAACCTTAATAACAAGGAAACAACCTGGTCTAAGCTTAATAACCAGGGAACAACCTGGTCTAAACTTAATAACCTGGGAACATCCTGGTCTAAACTTAATAACAAGGGAACAATCTGGTCTAAACTTAATAACCAGGGAACAACCTGGTCTAAACTTAATAACAAGGGAGCAACCTGGTCTAAGCTTAATAACAAGGGAACAACCTGGTCTAAACTTAATAGCAAGGAAGCAACCTGGTCTAAGCTTAATACCAAGGAAACAACCTGGTCTAAACTTAAAAACAAGGGAACAACCTGTTCTAAACTTAATAACAAGGTAACAACCTGGTCTAAGCTTAATAACCAGGGAACAACCTGGTCTAAACTTGATAACAAGGAAACAACCTGGTCTAAGCTTAATAACCAGGGAACAACCTGGTCTAAGCTTAATAACCAGAGAACAACCTGGTCTAAACTTAATAACAAGGGAGCAACCTGGTCTAAACTTAATTACCAGGGAACAACCTGGTCTAAACTTAATAACCAGAGAACAACCTGGTCTAAGCTTAATAACAAGGGAACAACCTGGTCCAAACTTAATAACAAGGGAACAACCTGGTCTAAACTTAATAACAAGGACACAACCTGGTCTAAACTTAATACCAAGGAAACAACCTGGTCTAAGTTTAAAAACAAGGGAACAACCTGGTC
Organism: Bathymodiolus septemdierum; assembly: GCA_963383655.1. NCBI lineage: Eukaryota > Metazoa > Mollusca > Bivalvia > Mytilida > Modiolidae > Bathymodiolus > Bathymodiolus septemdierum. Next base: position 36,134,947 of record OY726527.1, read on the forward strand.
TAAGCTTATTATCAAGGGAACAACCTGGTCTAAACTTAATAACAAGGAAACAACCTGGTCTAAACTTAATACCAAGGAAACAACCTGGTCTAAGTTTAGAAACAAGGGAACAACCTGGTCTAAGCTTATTGACAAGGGAACAACCTGGTTTAAACTTAATAAAAAGAGAACAACCTTGTCTAACCTTAATAAGAAGGGAACAACCTGGTCTAAACTTAAAAACAAGGGAACAACCTGGTCTAAACTTAATAACAAGGGAACAACCTGGTCTAAGCTTAATAACCACGGAACAACCTGGTCTAACCTTAATAAGAAGGGAACAACCTGGTCTAAACTTAATAACCATGGAACAACCTGGTCTAAACTTAATAACAAGGGAACAACCTGGTCTAAACTTAATAACAAGGAAACAACCTGGTCTAAGCTTAATAACCAGGGAACAACCTGGTCTAAACTTAATAACCAGGGAACATCCTGGTCTAAACTTAATAACAAGGGAACAATCTGGTCTAAACTTAATAACCAGGGAACAACCTGGTCTAAACTTAATAACAAGGGAACAACCTGGTCTAAGCTTAATAACCACGGAACAACCTGGTCTAACCTTAATAAGAAGGGAACAACCTGGTCTAAACTTAATAACCATGGAACAACCTGGTCTAAACTTAATAACAAGGGAACAACCTGGTCTAAACTTAATAACAAGGAAACAACCTGGTCTAAGCTTAATAACCAGGAAACAACCTGTTCTAAACTTAATAACCAGGGAACATCCTGGTCTAAACTTAATAACAAGGGAACAATCTGGTCTAAACTTAATAACCAGGGAACAACCTGGTCTAAACTTAATAACAAGGGAGCAACCTGGTCTAAGTTTAATAACCAGGGAACAACCTGGTCTAAACTTAATAGCAAGGAAGCAACCTGGTCTAAGCTTAATACCAAGGAAACAACCTGGTCTAAACTTAATAACAAGGTAACAACCTAAGCTAAATAACCTGATAGTCTTTGGGAACAAGGGAACAACCTGGTTTAATCTTAATAACAAGGGAACAACCTGGTCTAAACTTAATAACAAGGGAACAACCTGGTCTAAATTTAATAACAAGGGAACAACCGGGTCTAAATTTAATAACAAGGGAACAACCTGGTCTAAGCTTAATAACCAGGGAACAACCTGGTCTAAACTTAATAACCAGGGAACAACCTGGTCTAAACTTAATAACCAGGGAACAACCTGGTCTAAGCTTAATAACAAGGGAACAACCTGGTCTAAACTTAATAGCAAGGAAGCAACCTGGTCTAAGCTTAATACCAAGGAAACAACCTGGTCTAAACTTAAAAACAAGGGAACAACCTGTTCTAAACTTAATAACAAGGTAACAACCTGGTCTAAGCTTAATAACCAGGGAACAACCTGGTCTAAACTTGATAACAAGGAAACAACCTGGTCTAAGCTTAATAACCAGGGAACAACCTGGTCTAAGCTTAATAACCAGAGAACAACCTGGTCTAAACTTAATAACAAGGGAGCAACCTGGTCTAAACTTAATTACCAGGGAACAACCTGGTCTAAACTTAATAACCAGAGAACAACCTGGTCTAAACTTAATAACAAGGGAACAACCTGGTCCAAACTTAATAACAAGGTAACAACCTGGTCTAAACTTAATAACAAGGAAACAACCTGGTCTAAACTTAATACCAAGGAAACAACCTGGTCTAAGTTTAAAAACAAGGGAACAACCTGGTCTAAACTTAATAACCAGAGAACAACCTGGTCTAAGCTTAATAACAAAGGAGCAACCTGGTCTAAACTTAATAACCAGGGAACAACCTGGTCTAAACTTAATAACCAGAGAACAACCTGGTCTAAACTTAATAACAAGGGAACAACCTGGTCCAAACTTAATAACAAGGGAACAACCTGGTCTAAACTTAATAACAAGGAAACAACCTGGTCTAAACTTAATACCAAGGAAACAACCTGGTCTAAGTTTAAAAACAAGGGAACAACCTGGTCTAAGCTTATTATCAAGGGAAAAACCTGGTCTAAACTTAATAACCAGGGAACAACATGGTCTAAACTTAATAACAAGGAAACAACCTGGTCTAAGCTTAATAACCAGGGAACAACCTGGTCTAAACTTAATAACAAGGGAGCAACCTGGTCTAACCTTAATAACAAGGGAACAACCTGGTCTAAACTTAATAACAAGGGAACAACCTGGTCTAAACTTAATAACAAGGGAGTAACCTGGTCTAAGCTTAATAACAAGGGAACAACCTGGTCTAAGCTTAATAACCAGGGAACAACCTCGTCTAAACTTAATAACAAAGGAGCAACCTGGTCTAAGCTTAATAACAAGGGAACAACCGGTATAAGCTTAATAACCATGGAACAACCTGGTCTAAGTTTAATAACAAGGGAACAACCTGGTCCAAACTTAATAACAAGGGAACAACCTGATCTAAGCTTAATAACCAGGGAACAACCTGGGTTAAACTTAATAACAAGGGAACAACCTGATCTAAACTTAATAACAAGGATACAACCTGGTCTAAACTTAATAACCAAGGAACAACCTGGTCTAACCTTAATAACAAGGAAACAACCTGGTCTAAGCTTAATAACCAGGGAACAACCTGGTCTAAACTTAATAACCTGGGAACATCCTGGTCTAAACTTAATAACAAGGGAACAATCTGGTCTAAACTTAATAACCAGGGAACAACCTGGTCTAAACTTAATAACAAGGGAGCAACCTGGTCTAAGCTTAATAACAAGGGAACAACCTGGTCTAAACTTAATAGCAAGGAAGCAACCTGGTCTAAGCTTAATACCAAGGAAACAACCTGGTCTAAACTTAAAAACAAGGGAACAACCTGTTCTAAACTTAATAACAAGGTAACAACCTGGTCTAAGCTTAATAACCAGGGAACAACCTGGTCTAAACTTGATAACAAGGAAACAACCTGGTCTAAGCTTAATAACCAGGGAACAACCTGGTCTAAGCTTAATAACCAGAGAACAACCTGGTCTAAACTTAATAACAAGGGAGCAACCTGGTCTAAACTTAATTACCAGGGAACAACCTGGTCTAAACTTAATAACCAGAGAACAACCTGGTCTAAGCTTAATAACAAGGGAACAACCTGGTCCAAACTTAATAACAAGGGAACAACCTGGTCTAAACTTAATAACAAGGACACAACCTGGTCTAAACTTAATACCAAGGAAACAACCTGGTCTAAGTTTAAAAACAAGGGAACAACCTGGTCTAAGCTTATTATCAAGGGAACAACCTGGTCTAAACTTAATAACAAGGAAACAACCTGGTCTAAACTTAATACCAAGGAAACAACCTGGTCTAAGTTTAGAAACAAGGGAACAACCTGGTCTAAGCTTATTGACAAGGGAACAACCTGGTTTAAACTTAATAAAAAGAGAACAACCTTGTCTAACCTTAATAAGAAGGGAACAACCTGGTCTAAACTTAAAAACAAGGGAACAACCTGGTCTAAACTTAATAACAAGGGAACAACCTGGTCTAAGCTTAATAACCACGGAACAACCTGGTCTAACCTTAATAAGAAGGGAACAACCTGGTCTAAACTTAATAACCATGGAACAACCTGGTCTAAACTTAATAACAAGGGAACAACCTGGTCTAAACTTAATAACAAGGAAACAACCTGGTCTAAGCTTAATAACCAGGGAACAACCTGGTCTAAACTTAATAACCAGGGAACATCCTGGTCTAAACTTAATAACAAGGGAACAATCTGGTCTAAACTTAATAACCAGGGAACAACCTGGTCTAAACTTAATAACAAGGGAACAACCTGGTCTAAGCTTAATAACCACGGAACAACCTGGTCTAACCTTAATAAGAAGGGAACAACCTGGTCTAAACTTAATAACCATGGAACAACCTGGTCTAAACTTAATAACAAGGGAACAACCTGGTCTAAACTTAATAACAAGGAAACAACCTGGTCTAAGCTTAATAACCAGGAAACAACCTGTTCTAAACTTAATAACCAGGGAACATCCTGGTCTAAACTTAATAACAAGGGAACAATCTGGTCTAAACTTAATAACCAGGGAACAACCTGGTCTAAACTTAATAACAAGGGAGCAACCTGGTCTAAGCTTAATAACCAGGGAACAACCTGGTCTAAACTTAATAGCAAGGAAGCAACCTGGTCTAAGCTTAATACCAAGGAAACAACCTGGTCTAAACTTAATAACAAGGTAACAACCTAAGCTAAATAACCTGATAGTCTTTGGGAACAAGGGAACAACCTGGTTTAATCTTAATAACAAGGGAACAACCTGGTCTAAACTTAATAACAAGGGAACAACCTGGTCTAAATTTAATAACAAGGGAACAACCGGGTCTAAATTTAATAACAAGGGAACAACCTGGTCTAAGCTTAATAACCAGGGAACAACCTGGTCTAAACTTAATAACCAGGGAACAACCTGGTCTAAACTTAATAACCAGGGAACAACCTGGTCTAAGCTTAATAACAAGGGAACAACCTGGTCTAAACTTAATAGCAAGGAAGCAACCTGGTCTAAGCTTAATACCAAGGAAACAACCTGGTCTAAACTTAAAAACAAGGGAACAACCTGTTCTAAACTTAATAACAAGGTAACAACCTGGTCTAAGCTTAATAACCAGGGAACAACCTGGTCTAAACTTGATAACAAGGAAACAACCTGGTCTAAGCTTAATAACCAGGGAACAACCTGGTCTAAGCTTAATAACCAGAGAACAACCTGGTCTAAACTTAATAACAAGGGAGCAACCTGGTCTAAACTTAATTACCAGGGAACAACCTGGTCTAAACTTAATAACCAGAGAACAACCTGGTCTAAACTTAATAACAAGGGAACAACCTGGTCCAAACTTAATAACAAGGGAACAACCTGGTCTAAACTTAATAACAAGGAAACAACCTGGTCTAAACTTAATACCAAGGAAACAACCTGGTCTAAGTTTAAAAACAAGGGAACAACCTGGTCTAAGCTTATTATCAAGGGAACAACCTGGTCTAAACTTAATAACAAGGAAACAACCTGGTCTAAACTTAATACCAAGGAAACAACCTGGTCTAAGTTTAGAAACAAGGGAACAACCTGGTCTAAGCTTATTAACAAGGGAACAACCTGGTTTAAACTTAATAACAAGAGAACAACCTTGTCTAACCTTAATAAGAAGGGAACAACCTGGTCTAAACTTAAAAACAAGGGAACAACCTGGTCTAAACTTAATAACAAGGGAATAACCTGGCCTAAGCTTAATAACCACGGAACAACCTGGTCTAACCTTAATAAGAAGGGAACAACCTGGTCTAAACTTAATAACCATGGAACAACCTGGTCTAAACTTAATAACAAGGGAACAACCTGGTCTAAACTTAATAACAAGGTAACAACCAAAGCTAAATAACCTGATAGTCTTTGGGAACAAGGGAACAACCTGGTTTAATCTTAATAACAAGGGAACAACCTGGTCTAAACTTAATAACAAGGGAACAACCTGGTCTAAATTTAATAACAAGGGAACAACCGGGTCTAAATTTAATAACAAGGGAACAACCTGGTCTAAGCTTAATAACCAGGGAACAACCTGGTCTAAACTTAATAACAAGGGAATTACCTGGTCTAAGCTTAATAACCAGGGAACAACCTGGTCTAAACTTAATAACCAGGGAACAACCTGGTCTAAACTTAATAACCAGGGAACAACCTGGTCTAAGCTTAAAAACAAGGGAAAAACCTGGTCTAAACTTAATAACAAGGGAGCAACCTGGTCTAAGCTTAATAACAAGGGAACAACCTGGTCTAAGCTTAATAACCAGGGAACAACCTGGTCTAAACTTAATAACAAAGGAGCAACCTGGTCTAAGCTTAATAACAAGGGAACAACCTGGTCTAAACTTAATAACAAAGGAGCAACCTGGTCTAAGCTTAATAACAAGGGAACAACCTGGTCTAAACTTAATAACAAAGGAGCAACCTGGTCTAAGCTTAATAACAAGGGAACAACCGGTATAAGCTTAATAACCAAGGAACAACCTGGTCTAAGCTTAATAACCAGGGAACAACCTGGGTTAAACTTAATAACAAGGAAACAACCTGGTCTAAACTTAATAACCAAGGAACAACCTGATCTAACCTTAATAACAAGGAAACAATCTGGTCTAAGCTTAATAACCAGGGAACAACCTGGTCTAAACTTAATAACCAGGGAACATCCTGGTCTAAACTTAATAACCAGGGAACAACCTGGTCTAAACTTAATAGCAAGGAAGCAACCTGGTCTATGCTTAATACCAAGGAAACAACCTGGTCTAAACATAAAAACAAGGGAACAACCTGTTCTAAACTTAATAACAAGGTAACAACCTGGTTTAAGTTTAATAACCAGGGAACAACCTGGTCTAAACTTGATAACAAGGAAACAACCTGGTCTAAGCTTAATAACCAGGGAACAACCTGGTCTAAACTTAATAACCAGAGAACAACCTGGTCTAAGCTTAATAACAAGGGAGCAACCTGGTCTAAACTTAATAACCAGGGAACAACCTGGTCTAAACTTAATAACCAGAGAACAACCTGGTCTAAACTTAATAACAAGGGAACAACCTGGTCCAAACTTAATAACAAGGGAACAACCTGGTCTAAACTTAATAACAAGGAAACAATCTGGTCTAAACTTAATAACAAGGAAACAACCTGGTCTAAACTTAATACCAAGGAAACAACCTGGTCTAAGCTTATTATCAAGGGAACAACCTGGTCTAAACTTAATAACCATGGAACAACCTGGTCTAAACTTAATAATCAGGGAACAACATGGTCTAAGCTTAATAACAAGGGAACAACCTGGTTTAAACTTAATAACAAGGGAGCAACCTGGTCTAAGCTTAATAACAAGGGAACAACCTGGTCTAAGCTTAATAACCAGGGAACAACCTGGTCTAAACTTAATAACAAAGGAGCAACCTGGTCTAAGCTTAATAACAAGGGAACAACCGGTATAAGCTTAATAACCATGGAACAACCTGGTCTACGTTTAATAACAAGGGAACAACCTGGTCCAAACTTAATAACAAGGGAACAACCTGATCTAAGCTTAATAACCAGGGAACAACCTGGGTTAAACTTAATAACAAGGGAACAACCTGATCTAAACTTAATAAAAAGGATACAACCTGGTCTAAACTTAATAACCAAGGAACAACCTGGTCTAACCTTAATAACAAGGAAACAACCTGGTCTAAGCTTAATAACCAGGGAACAACCTGGTCTAAACTTAATAACCAGGGAACATCCTGGTCTAAGCTTAATAACAAAGGAACAATCTGGTCTAAACTTAATAACCAGGGAACAACCTGGTCTAAACTTAATAACAAGGGAGCAACCTGGTCTAAGCTTAATAACCAGGGAACAACCTGGTCTAAACTTAATAGCAAGGAAGCAACCTGGTCTAAGCTTAATACCAAGGAAACAACCTGGTCTAAACTTAAAAACAAGGGAACAACCTGTTCTAAACTTAATAACAAGGTAACAACCTGGTCTAAGCTTAATAACCAGAGAACAACCTGGTCTAAACTTAATAACAAGGGAGCAACCTGGTCTAAACTTAATTACCAGGGAACAACCTGGTCTAAACTTAATAACCAGAGAACAACCTCGTCTAAACTTAATAACAAGGGAACAACCTGGTCCAAACTTAATAACAAGGGAACAACCTGGTCTAAACTTAATAACAAGGAAACAACCTGGTCTAAACTTAATACCAAGGAAACAACCTGGTCTAAGTTTAAAAACAAGGGAACAACCTGGTCTAAGCTTATTATAAAGGGAACAACCTGGTCTAAACTTAATAAAAAGGAAACAACCTGGTCTAAACTTAATACCAAGGAAACAACCTGGTCTAAGTTTAGAAACAAGGGAACAACCTGGTCTAACCTTATTAACAAGGGAACAACCTGGTCTAAACTTAATAACAAGAGAACAACCTTGTCTAACCTTAATAAGAAGGGAACAACCTGGTCTAAACTTAAAAACAAGGGAACAACCTGGTCTAAACTTAATAACAAGGGAACAACCTGGTCTAAGCTTAATAACCACGGAACAACCTGGTCTAACCTTAATAAGAAGGGAACAACCTGGTGTAAACTTAATAACCATGGAACAACCTGGTCTAAACTTAATAACAAGGGAACAACCTGGTCTAAACTTAATAACAAGGAAACAACCTGGTCTAAGCTTAATAACCATGGAACAACCTGGTCTAAACTTAATAACCAGGGAACATCCTGGTCTAAACTTAATAACAAGGGAACAATCTGGTCTAAACTTAATAACAAGGGAACAACCTGGTCTAAACTTAATAACAAGGGAGCAACCTGGTCTAAGCTTAATAACCAGGGAACAACCTGGTCTAAACTTAATAGCAAGGAAGCAACCTGGTCTAAGCTTAATACCAAGGAAACAACCTGGTCTAAACTTAAAAGCAAGGGAACAACCTGTTCTAAACTTAATAACAAGGTAACAACCTGGTCTAAGCTTAATAACCAGGGAACAACCTGGTCTAAACTTGATAACAAGGAAATAACCTGGTCTAAGCTTAATAACCAGGGAACAACCTGGTCTAAACTTAATAACCAGAGAACAACCTGGTCTAAACTTAATAACAAGGGAGCAACCTGGTCTAAACTTAATTACCAGGGAACAACCTGGTCTAAACTTAATAACCGGAGAACAACCTGGTCTAAACTTAATAACAAGGGAACAACCTGGTGCAAACTTAATAACAAGGAAACAACCTGGTCTAAACTTAATAACAAGGAAACAACCTGGTCTAAACTTAATACCAAGGAAACAACCTGGTTTAAGTTTAGAAACAAGGGAACAACCTGGTCTAAGCTTATTAACAAGGGAACAACCTGGTTTAAACTTAATAACAAGAGAACAACCTTGTCTAACCTTAATAAGAAGGGAACAACCTGGTCTAAACTTAATAACAAGGGAACAACCTGGTCTAAGCTTAATAACCACGGAACAACCTGGTCTAACCTTAATAAGAAGGGAACAACCTGGTCTAAACTTAATAACCATGGAACAACCTGGTCTAAACTTAATAACAAGGGAACAACCTGGTCTAAACTTAATAACCAGGGAACAACCTGGTCTAAACTTAATAACCAGGGAACAACCTGGTCTAAGCTTAATAACTAGGGAACAACCTGGTCTAAGCTTAATAACAAGGAAACAACCTGGTCTAAACTTAATAACCAGGGAACAACCTGGTCTAAGCTTAATAACCACGGAACAACCTGGTCTAAACTTAATAACAAGGGAACAACCTGGTCTAAACTTAATAGCCAGGGAACAACCTGGTCTAAACATGGAACAACCTGGTCTAAGCTTAATAACAAGGGAACAACCTGGTCTAAACTTAATAACAAGGAAACAACCTGGTCTAAACTTAATAACCAGGGAACAACCTGGTCTAAGCTTAATAACCACGGAACAACCTGGTCTAAATTTAATAACAAGGGAACAACCTGGTCTAAGCTTAATAACCAGGGAACAACCTGGTCTAAACATGGAACAACCTGGTCTAAACTTAATAACAAGGGAACAACCTGGTCTAAACTTAATAACAAGGAAACAACCTGGTCTAAACTTAATAACCAGGGAACAAGCTGGTCTAAGTTTAATAACCAGGGAACAACCTGGTCTAAACTTAATAACAAGGGAACAACCTGGTCTAAACTTAATAACCAGGGAACAACCTGGTCTAAACTTAATAACAAGGGAACAACCTGGTCTAAACTTAATAACCAGGGAACAACCTGGTCTAAACTTAATAACAAGGGAACAACCTGATCTAAACTTAATAACAAGGGAACAACCTGGTCTAAGCTTAATAACAAGAAAACAACCTGTTCTAAACTTAATAACCAGGGAACAACCTGGTATAAATTTAATAACCAGGGTACAACCTGGAATAAACTTAATAACAAGGGAACAACCTGGTCTAAACTTAATAACCAGGGAACAACCTGGTCTAAATTTAAAAACAAGAGAACAACTTTGTCTAACCTTAATAAGAAGGGAACAACCTGGTCTGAACTTAAAAACAAGGGAACAACCTGGTCTAAACTTAATAACAAGGGAACAACCTGGTCTAAGCTTAATAACCAGGGAACAACCTGGTCTAAGCTTAATAAGCAGGGAACAACCTGGTCTAAACTTAATAACCAGGGAATAACCTGGTCTAAACTTAATAACCAGGGAACAACCTGGTCTAAACTTAATAACCACGGAACAACCTGGTCTAAACTTAATAACCAGGGAACAACCTGGTCTAAACTTAATAACCAGAGAACAACCTGGTCTAAACTTAATAACAAGGGAACAACCTGGTCTAAGCTTAATAACAAAAATCAGTACGGAAACTTATGCCGTCATCGTATGGTAGTTGGATTTACAACTACCTATGCAATCGATGCATATCACCACTCATGTTTTGGGTTCGACTCCCGCTCAGGGCGAGGAGCACATCATTATGTGATAAAGTTTGTCAGTGACTTGCTAGAGGTTGGTGGTGTTCTCCGCATACTCCGCTTTTCTCCACCAACCAATAAAACTGACTGCCACGATATAACTGAAATATTGTTGAAAGTGGCGTTAAACACAATCAACCAAACAATGAAACATAGGTCTACCCATTATTGGGTTTAACATTTCCAAATCGGTCTGGGTTTGTTTCTATTGACACAAATATCATATGAGGATGGGGAAGATTTTAGCATTCTAAATTATAGATGGTTAAACTGATTACAAAAATACAATGGCCGTTGATATACTCACTTGTTATTTGATCACAGAGTGAGCCCGTAATTCCAGTCCGACATTGGCATCTTGATCCTCCAGAACTTTCCTTCACACAGGTTCCATACACGCAGCCATGTGACTCGCATCCTGTCGAAAAGGTAATTCAATGGTTAGTGAACTGTTAGGATATCATGATGGGTTTCGTGTAAGGAAAATGTGAAACTTACCATTTTGAACCAATGCAATGGTTAGTGAACTGTTAGGGATATCATGATGGGTTTCGTAAATGGAATATGTGAAGCTTACCACTTTGAACCAATTTAATGGTTAGTGAACTGTTGGGGATATCATGATGGGTTTTGTGTATAGAAAATGTGAAGCTTACCATTTTGAACCAATTCAATGGTTAGTGAACTGTTGGGGATAATATGATTGGTTTCGTAAATGGAATATGTGAAGCTTACCACTTTGAACCAATTTAATGGTTAGTGAACTGTTGGGGATATCATGATGGGTTTTGTGTATAGAAAATGTGAAGCTTACCATTTTGAACCAATTCAATGGTTAGTGAACTGTTGGGGATAATATGATTGGTTTCGTAAATGGAATATGTGAAACTTACCATTTTGAACCTATTCAATGGTTAGTGGACTGTTGAGGATATCATGATTGTCATTTTTATGGAATATGTGAAAATTACAATTTTGAAGTCTCTTGTTTTTTATCTTTTGTACAAATGTTCTTCTTTTAAATTATCATTCTGAAGCATCGGATTTCACTTCTTAATTTTTGTAACTAGATTAACACGACGGGTGACACCAGTGGAACAGTAACTGCTTACCTTTCAGGAGCACCTGAGTTCATCACCGGTGTTTAATGGGGTTCGTACTACTCCATCTTTAATTTTATGTGTATGTTTTGTAGATCGTTGTTTGTCCTTTTGTACTTTTTCTTATTGGCCATTGTGTTTTCTGTTCTTTTTCGATATACAGATTCTGATTGCCCTTTTGGTATCTACAAACTCCTCTTGTGGCCGCTCTTGTTTTTCGATCCTTTGTTAACGGGTTTTTCCGTTAAATTGCCCAGGTCATTGGTCTTGTTCTGTGTTCCGAATACACATTTTGTACTTTCACTATGAATGGTGTATTATTCTTTATCTTTCTCTTATAGACAATGTTCACATTAGAGTTATGGTGCTTGACGCCACCTTCAATAATTATCTCAGCTAATTACTATATCGTAGAGGTAAGTTCGATTGGTGGAAGAAACGAAGTATCAGGAGAAAACCATCGACCTGCCGCAAGTCGCTGACCAATTTAAGTCACTTTCATAGACAATGTTGAAATCGTGAATCTCATTTTGACGAAATATTTTTTCAAACATACTGTAGTATCCTCTGTTTTCGTTAGTATCTATTTCCGTGGATAAACGGATAATGAGATATTCGTTGACATTTAAATTCGTGGATAAACGGATAATGAGATATTCGTTGACATTTAAATTCGTGGATAAACGGATGAGATATTCATTGACATTTAAATTCGTGGTTTTGATTTTTCTTTTGGCCATTGTGTTGTCTGTTCTTCTTCGATATACGGATTCTGATTAACCCTTTGGCATCTTCAAACTCTTCTTACTCATAACTTCTCGTGTTACATGTGGTATTCGTGGTATTCGTGGTGCACTTAATTTCGTGGTTTAATGATACCAGCAAAAACCAGGCAAATTTGTATGCAACGAATAAAAATGAATTGACAGAATTTCCAAGCGAGTGCTACACGACTCTCCAAACGTGCAGGTTAGCGATGATTTTAATATCTGACTGACAGTTTGTTTGTTTGTTTGTTTGTTTGTTTGTCACGATATAAATGAAATATTGATGAAAGTGGTGTTAAGTACCATAAAACCAACCAATCAACTATTCTAATTGATTACCTCTAAATTCACTTGTAGCTGTTATTTGAAATCCTTTCGAAGCTGCTCTGCCTCTGGCGAAGTAAGAATCAAACATTAATATCATCCGATTGTCATCTTTGTTTGGATTCGTTACCCATGCTTGGTCATTGAATGTGCCACATCTCTTTGGACCAAGTTGACCAAGCAAATTGTAGCGAATTTCCAACCAATGATAGCAGACATTGTTAGCATTGTGTGGAAGAGATAGCTCATTGATGGTAATTTTCACAGCATCGTATTTTGGTGCCTGTAAATTACAAAAACATTGTTAGCATTGTGTGGAGAGATATTTCAATGATGGTAATTTTTATAGCCTCGTATATTGGTGTCTGTAAATCACAAAAACATTGTTAGCATCAATTTCATTTCTCTAATAGGGCAGACTTGGGTCCATAAAACTAGTTTTATTCCGCCACTTTTTATAGAAACTCCTGTCCCAAGCGAGGAAAGTGACTGTCATGTATATGTGTATTGGGGGTTTCAATTTTATTGAAGCGTAGCGTATGTGATATTAGTCAGATTGTTAAAAACAATGTACTGAAGATATATAGTACTTACAACAGCAATTATATACCTATTATTGGTCTAGTATTAAAAATACGAACGGAAAATACAATAAATCTTAGACACACAGCATCACAAACCAAAAAAAAAAAACAACAAAGAAAACAATACAAAACATGATCGCATATATCAAAAACAAAAAAACAAAAACAAACATAATGAAAAAAAAGAGAATGTACATGTACAAAAATATGTGCTATCATTAAAAGACGAAGATAGCTTACAAAATGTATTTCGCAAAAATTGAAAAAGTCCCCTTTGTGTAATATACAATTCTGAATGCGACCTTACAATCTTATAGCATAATTCCAGTTTACCCTGTATTAAGATGGCACCTTTGGTACAAAGAAAAAGTGACCTTATAAGACAGGTGATCTCTTAAAGGAGGCTGAATTTATATGAAATTTACTATAACAAGAAAAAAGTGGCCTTTTAATACAGGTGACTGCTTAATAGAGGTGACCTCTTAAAAGATGTGGAATTTATATGAAATTTACTATGACAGGACAAGATAAAAGTGACCCTTTAATACAGTTGATCGCTTAATAGAGGTGACCTCATGGGCAGATTTGACTATTATAATACGTACCCTAATTAGCCATACACATGTTTTGCCTAATGGATATGCGTTCGGAAAGTTTGGACTTTCTATAGTCTTTGTTGTTGAACTGGAAACATCCACGATTCCTCCGCATCCTAAAATAATAACACATCAAAAACATAGTTATAGTTAATAGGGTTATGGTATTTAACGCCACTTTCAACAATATTTTAGCTATATCACGGCGGTAAAAATTTTTTGGTGAAGGAAACCGGAGTACCCTGTGGAAAACCACCGACCTGTCGCAAGTCATTGACAAACTGTATCACATAATGTTGTATCGAGTACATGGGATTCGAACTCACAGCTTTAATACATCAAAATCGTGAAGCACAATAATCTTGATCACTACAACCATGATAGAGGTCCGCCAATGTGAAATGGTAAGTCATGTTGATATTCGTGTGTATTCGTGGGAGTGAGTGAGTGATTGTTGTTTAACGCCAATTAAGTAATTTTTCAGCTATATCATGGCGAGAACAAGTTAATTTTCAATGAAATGATGATGAGGTCCGCTTAGTACTAGACCAACATGCTTAGTTGGATTTTTATAGTGATAGCTCAATGAAACAACAGTCCCCGGGTAGATATGTCTGATTCCGAGCCAACCAGTATTTTTTTTCCTTAATGCTGCGTGCTTAGTAGCGGAGAAGCAACAAATACCAATTTGTATAGTATTTGGTGTGACCCGATTGGGGCTCGAACCCACGATCTACCGCAATCAAGGCGAGCATGCTACCCATTACGCCCCTGATGCGGTTGTGCACTCTTGGATATCCGAACATAATTACGTCATTTATATAAAAACATATATATCTAATTCACTTCACTGCACGTACTATCCGTTTTTGGAATAATCTTCTTCAGGTACGCTCAAAGTTAAAAAATTGGAAAACAAAATAATTTAAAAAATCTTCTGGAGTAAGAAACCCAATAGGGCATTAATAGAATTGTCAAAATCGACTACGGTCACGTATGTCTGAGGCATAAATAGAATTGTCAAAATCGGCTACGGTCACGTATGTCTAAGGCATAAATATAATTGTCAAAATTGACTACGGTCACGTATGTCTGAGGCATCAATAAAATTGTCAAAATCGGTTACGGTCACCTATGTCTGAGGCATAAATAGAATTGTCAAAATCGGCTACGGTCATGTATGTCTGAGGCATAAATAGAAAGGTCAAATTCGGCTACGGTCACGTATGTCTGAGGCATAAACAGAAAGGTCAAATTCGGCTACGGTCACGTATGTCTGAGGCATAAATAGAATTGTCAAAATCGGCTACGGTCACGTATGTCTGAGGCATAAATAGAATTGTCAAAATCGGCTACGGTCACGTATGTCTGAGGCATAAATAGAATTGTCAAAATCAGCTACGGTCACGTATGTCTGACGCATAAATAGAATTGTCAAAATCGGCTTCGGTCACGTATGTCTGAGGCATAAATAGAATTGTCAAATTCGGCTACGGTCACGTATGTCTGAGGCATACATAGAATTGTCAAAATCGGCTACGGTCACGTATGTCTGAGGCATAAATAGGATTGTCAAAATCGGCTACGGTCACGTATGTCTGAGGCATAAATAGAATTGTCAAAATCGGCTACGGTCACGTATGTCTGAGGCATAAATATAATTGTCAAAATCGGCTACGGTCACGTATGTCTGAGGCATAAATAGAATAGTCAAATTCGGCTACGGTCACGTCTCTCTGAGGCATCAATAGAATTGTCAAAATCGGCTACGGTCACGTATGTCTGAGGCATAAATAGAATTGTCAAAATCGGCTACGGTCACGTATGTCTGAGGCATAAATGGAATTGTCAAAATCGGCTACGGTCATGTATCTCTGAGGCATAAATAGAATTGTCAAAATCGGCTACGGTCACCTATATCTGAGGCATAAATAGAATTGTCAAAATCGGCTACGGTCACGTATGTCTGAGGCATAAATAAAATTATCAAAAACGGCTACGGTCATGTATGTCTGAGGGGGTAGAACCTTAGTTGAATAATAATCTAAAGTGTTTTCTTTGGAATATGAAAACCCAAAGGCCCTAAACCAGATAGCCAAAATCAGGTAAGGTCACCTACGCTTGAGGAAGGCCAACTTCCATTTTAACGATAATTATATTATGTAGGAACTATTTGTTCACGAGGGTGTCACCAGCCTAGAAGTCAGTGTTTCGGTACTGACATGGTTTATTAGATATATTTATTACTGAAATTTACAGTTTCTAAATAATGTAATTTTGTTTTTATCAAAACTTAGATTTTCCTCCTTCAGGCAAAACGTGACCGTAACCGATTTTGGCTTTTCTGTTTAGACCCTTTGGTTGTGTTGCTCCCAACACTTTCAAATTATTTAGCTTTCCAATCTTCCGATTTTGCTCCAGCAAAGGAAGGTTATTCCAGAAAAGTGTCGTGCGCACTCATTTTGATATCTACGTTTTATTAGATAAGCATAAAATATTCAAAACATTTTTAAAGCTTAATTTAGAGTTTAAAACTGACCGTAATGATGTCTGCCACGAATACCTGGGCCTGAAAATTCTCACCATTTCTTTTTTGATTGTGATAATTAAACATATTATATGGTGGAATATTATTTAAAGTCTTTAAAATCTACCTTCTAACATTAATATTGAATGGAAATATACTGACAATAGGAAGTGATTTCCTAACATATCAGGAAAATCCATCTATTTTTAATCATGTTTTTAGTATTATATATATATCATGGATCTTACGAATTAACTTATTTAAAGCAACGAATCCGAAGTATGAGTTGGTTTAAAAAAGTTCTTGAGTAAGATCCATGGTATATATGATTTGTAGCAGAAATCAATATTGGTGCTTTCGTCGAGGTTCGCAAAATCATGGAATAACATCAAAATCATGGAATAACTTCAAGATCTTCATGTCAGACCATGGTTTGTAAAAGTTCACTATTTTTAATTTGATTACTGTATAAAAACATCAAACAAAAAATGCGTATTTATGTTACAAAATATATTAAAGACTCCAAAAGATTTACAATTGTCTAAATAATTTAAAGAACCAACACACATCTTTAAAAGTATTTATTTTCTGTTCTTTTCTTTCATATATTGTCTCTACTTATGTTTTTATAAACAATCATTGTGTTTATTTATCTCTATGTATACTGCTTACCCTTACGGAGCACCCGAGTTCACCCCCGGGGTTTAGTGGGGTTCGTGTAACTCGATCTTTAGTTTTATATGTATGTTTTGTTGATCCTTGTTTGTCCTTTTGAACTTTTTCTTTTTGCCATTGTGTTGTATGTTCCTCTTCGATATACGGATTATGATTGCCCCTTTGTTATCTTCAAACTCTTCATATATATAATATATCATTTCATTGCGCATGCTAATGCATATTGTAAATTATTGTGCTCGGGAGAAGACTTCATAAGTTGGAGAAACTTGTGTCCGACCCCAATTTGCTACATTTAAAAAATAAAATACAGTAGAACTTCGTTGGATCGAATTCGAAGGGACTGTCAAAATGTGTTCGAGCTATCGGTAGTTCAAGCCACCGAAGATCGGTCATTTCCTGAAATTTTTCGATGTCGTACCAACCGTGTTTCTCGGTTTTGAAAGAAAATGTATGTTTAAACTAAATACCTGAGTCAGTCTTTACTTCTTCACAAGTGTCTCCCGTCAGTGGTGATGGGCAATCACATTTACACAAGTGGTTTACGAATCCTCCGTTTTCGCATTTCGGAACCACCGTACAATGGGCTATGAAGAAAAAAAGGAGTGATTGTTGTTTAACGCCAATTCAAATTTTCAGCTATATATGAATAAAAACCCATTTATTTACAAATCATGTAGCAAGTTTGTAGGATCATGACGTTCAGACCGTTACATCTGTCATAATGTTAATTTTACAAATTGTTGTTTATAAAACAATACATTTTAGTGTTTTACTTGTTTACACATGATATACAATGTAATTACTAAAATACAATAATAACTTTATTTTCAAGCTTCTGTCTTAATCATTAATATATGTTTATTTTTTATTTATTGTATTTGTATGCTTTATTTTTTTTATTTATTGTATTTGTATGTTATTTTTTTTTTATTATTTATTGTATTTGTATGTTTATTTATTTATTTATTTATTTATTGTATTTGTATGTTTATTTATTTAATTTTTTTATTTACTGTATTTGTATGTTTATTTTTTGTGTTATAACCATTTATTGTATTTGTATTTTATCACGATCTGATGAATTATTTATTATGCATGCCTATAATTATGTTGCATAACATTGATAAATAAAGATAATAATACAAGACATTGATATAAAGCTTGCATACAAATATAATGCTTTGAATTTAGCTTAACAGATTGCAGTTCATTATTATTTATCAATCGGTCACCTTTAGGCACGTCGTTTTTTCAACTTGTTTTTTTCATTTTCGTACAGTCAATGGTAACGACGTTGATACTGTGACGTCACGGTGACATGCCAGCTTTTTTTATTTTTCTATTTGACTTGGAAATCTCCATATTGTATATATCATACAAATATAGCCTTCCATTGAGGTCGATACATGGATTTATAGACCTATACATATATATCGACCGAGAACGAAACTTTTTGGAACTTTTATCTTTTTGAAATTTTTTGAAAATTTTGAAATCTCTTAAATTTTTGAAAGTTTTGAAATTTTATGAAAATTTTGATTTTTTTTTTTAATTTAAAATTTTGAATTTTTTTTGAAATTTTTGAAATTTTGAAATTTGCTGTATATTGTATGTATGTTGATATGATTAGTAACGTCCGTGCAATACTACTTTTCATAGAGCGTCATGTGACCCTTTTTCAGCCAATCAACGTTTCCAAATAATATACAAAAATGATATTATCGGTTATTCAGCTATCAGACTATAATGTGACATACCCGGCTTAGGATATATATTCCCTGAGGCGCAGCCGAAGGGAATATATATCCTAAGCCGGGAATGTCACATTATATACCCTGTCTGATAGCTGAATAACAGATATATTACGGATTGAACCATTGTTTAAATACAACATCCAACTGTATTAAATAAATTTGCCTCTTTTATTTTCATTTTTCGTATCTCTAGATGTTCGTTTCCGTACCTTTGACGTCATTCTTCAATGACGTCAAAATATGTGTCGCGTCATATTTCATGTATGGGGTGTCTCATGAAGGAAAATACTGTACTAGATTTCTAAATCAATACAGTTTCATATGTAGTAAAGTTTATAAACTTTATAAATATAACATTAATATATCACATAACAAAACACGGGTTTGCGAAACAGTTTCAATAATTTAAATGTTAGCAACATGTAAATAAAACCTTGGTGTGGCCCCATTACGTCGAAAGTTTTCAAAGCTCAACGTTTTGTTTATTTGTTATGGCACAGCCGTGGAACATATGAGTTTGCTGAATCGATCAGGTATTTGCGACGGAATTAATCTATATAATATTTTTTTGTTCATGCAGCCTTTTTTTAGTATAAAAATGGCATTCAATTTGGTAAAAATACATTTATTATTCCGTATTAAACCATTGATTCAGTGAAATGTAATATTTTGTCGTCCATGTTTTAATCGTTTTTGGGGACTGAAATATATACCCCGTCTGTTTTAAGCCATGAACGGGATTCAAACTCACAAGTTAAGTGGGACAGACACTGATTACATAGGTAGTCATAAAGTCAACTACCATCTTTCACAACCACGACATGCATCCAAGTAAATTATATATTTTCAGACAATATTTATCAATTATGGACTTTTTAGGAGGTCAATATGTTATATATGGACCTGTTAGGATTATATTGACCGAAGACGTCTGGTTTCTTCACAGTGGAAAATATACATTAAATATTCTGTATATCACGTGACTGATTTAGCCAATGAAATTGTACGAAAACCACACCATATGTAATATATACATATATTGCATACAGTTGTATACTGCAATCTCCCTAATCAGAACTTTTAGTAAACTAGAATCTACATGCATAAACCCTACTTTTAAATCAAGTCTCAATGTAGAACATCTTTGAAAATTTACCGGCATAAACCGAACACATACTGTCTATTCTGCGCACACAAGTTGGTCTCTATGATTTGCAGTTCAGACGGGTTTCACTGTAAAGTCATACCTGCCATAGCAACTACCTATATCAAGTCATACCTACCGTAGCAACCACCTATATCAAGTCATACCTGCCATAGCAACCACCTATATCAAGTCATACCTGCCATAGCAACCACCTATATCAAGTCATACCTGCCATAGCAACCACCTATATCAAGTCATACATGCCATAGCAACCACCTATACCAAGCAATAACTTATCTTAATTCTTATTTCTCTTTGCTGTGTATATCTTATTAATTTAGCCTGTATTAAGCGACCACCTGTCTAATGTGACCATGTTTCAATGTTTCCTTGGGTAGTCACATAAGACAGTATTACCTGTATATTATGTATATTAGGGATCAAGTCTTATTTACGTTATTTGTGTTTGTTTACGTGTAGTGATGTCCAACACATATTTTGTTGTGTTTTTTGTTTTGTTTGTCTTTGTCTAGTGTACCCTATGTTGCCAGTTTCTCTGGATTGTTCATTTTTGATTGTCCCTTCGGTATTCTCTAACCTTTATCTATAAAATAATGTTGAATACCTGCACATTTGTATCCGTTGTTTATTTCGGCGACGTCGTACATATCTAGGCCGAATGACATGTCAGCCAAGAATTCGAGTTTTGAGTCTTTAAAATCCATGGTTTTTTGGACCTTTCCGTTAACCGTCTTTCCAAAGGACTAAAATATAATAAACACATGTAATGTAAAATTCAGAGAGAATCAAAAAAGTATCATTATGGTAAAATTAAATATTAAGTAAAAAAATTTATTTGACAACTTAATTTCTTGACTTTCCGTTTACCTGCTGTCCAAATGACTGAAACATAGCAAAAACATGCACTGTATGAAAAAAACCCAACAGAGTATCAACGTATCACCATGGTGATATTGAACACTAAACTTAACTTCTCTGGTATTGTCCAATTTTGAATCGCATCGGTGGTGTAATGTGTTGCTTCCCCGCTAGGAACGCAGCATTAAGGAGAAAGAGCAAAGACTGGTTGGCTCGGAATCAGAATAATATGTCCAAGTGGAGCGACATGTCTACCCGCGGACTGTTGTTACAGTGAGCTAGCACTATAAATATCCAACTCAGCTTGTTGGTCTAGTACAAAGCGGACTTCATCATCATCTCATTGAAAATTAACTTGTTCTCGCGATGATATAACTGAACAATTCGCATTTAAACAACAATCACTCACTCACTACATGGTCAACTAAAATAGCCGAGGCTCTAAAAGTTTAATTAAAATTGTGGAAACACGACAAGTTGATTAAAATTTGCGTTCTATGAACATTGGGACATGTTATATGACAATAGTCCCAGGTAATACAAAAGACATATTTTCAAAATTCAATGTTTTACACAACATTTTGCCACAAGCAGGAATGAACTTACGTAAGCACAATTAGATGTGTGTGTGTGTGTGTGGGGGGGGGGGGGGCACACTAACATCTAATGATATGCATGGGGTGACGTCATGTACATGATTTCAACCGACCAATCACCGACGAACTTTCCAAATCTTTAGGTATCTAAACCGAGTACTTGACAAGAGCTGTTGTTTGACTGGTCAGTCAATATACCGGTATTCAATTGCCTTGCATATGATTGTGACAGTCAACGATGAATGGAAGGTTTCATAATTTAGATGTTAGTGTATAATAAATAAATAAATAAATAAATAAATAAATAAATAAATAAAGTATCATACTGTAATGTACCTAATGTATATCGTAACTTGATTGACTTACATATAAACTGTATTGTAGAATTGATTCAGTATCATAGTGCAATGTACCTAATGTTTGTCGTAACATATCAACTGTATTGTAGAATTGATTCAGTATCATACTGTAATGTACCTAATGTATGTCGAAACTTGATTGACTTACATATAAACTGTATTGTAGAACTGATTCAGTATCATAATGTAATGTACCTAATGTATCTCGTAACTTGATTGACTTACATACAATCGTAACTACTCGGCCATTCTCGCTACCCTGCAATTAACCTCGTACGTACATAGTAGAAATTCTTCTTAAATTGTTTGCCGAAAGATAAGCTAAGTAAAGCCGCACAAAAATATAGTCCACGGAAATCCAATATGTAAGACATACTAAGTAAAATCTAATCATGCAAAACTAATTAAAACTTTAATTGAAATATAGAAAATTGTTTAAAATATTACTTTATCAAACTTTCATGTAACTGACATGTGAAAAGTAGTGCGATTTATACGCCTAATGCATGCGAGGTTATTTGCAGGGTAGCGAGAATGGCCGAGTAGTTACGATTGGACTTACATATAAACTGCATTGTATCATACTGTAATGTAACTAATGTATGTCGTAATTTGATTGACTTACATATACACTGTATTGTAGAACTGATTCAGCATCATAGGGTACATTATTTATTGTGTGTTGTGACTCGAAATTATTCAGTTGATCGTGCTTTATCCTGTCTTTGTGCACTGTGATGTATTTGTCTCTGTCACTTCTAGCCTGTTCATGGTAAAATCCCAATGTATGGAGCATTTCATGAATTATTGAAGCTCTCTGTAAAATTAGATTGTCAATTTATTAGCAACAATGATAGAATAAAATGAAGGAAAAAAAAACCACACAAAAAGTCTAAAGAGAGGAAAAATTGATACCGGTAACGAACATATGCATGACCGCTCACTTTCCTGGCTTGATTCAGATATGTCAATAAAAAAATGGCGAAGCTAAGCAATTTCTATGGGTCCCAATAGTTTTTCCTCAAAATACCAATAGTCTAAAGAAGGCCAAAAATCGATACCGCTAACACACATATGCATGACTGCTCAATTTCCTGGTTTAATACAAACATTTTAATTAACAGTGGCGGAGTTAAACTAGTTCTATGCGTGCTAACAGTGTTGTTCCTCTTCAAAACTGGATTTTTTGGGGCATATGATCTAGTCAAACAGTATTTTCAATTTTATTTTTTGTTCAAAGTTACCATGGTTATTCCAAGAAAATCTAAGAATTTCGGGTTTAGGGTTATGGTATTTTTCTCCGGTTTCCTCCACCAATAAAACCCACTGCCACGATATAACTGAAATATTGATGAAATTGGCGTTAAACACCATTAACTTAATCCTTAATTATATAGACAAAAATGCATAAATTAGTAGTTTTACTTACATCCATGCAGGCGGATTCCTTTAGCATTATTTCTTGTTGATATGAGTGCATTCTTCCAATTGCTGACTTACAATAGCTGAAAAAAGGGAGGCAATTCAAGATACGATATGTTACATTGACAAAGGGAGACATTTCAAGATACGATATGTTACATTGACAAAGGGAGGCAATTCAAGATATGGTATGCTTCATTGACAAAGGGAGGCAATTCAAGATATGAAGAAGAATTTGAAGATACGATACCAAAGGGGTAATCAGAATCCGTATATCGAAGAACAACAGAAAACACAATGGTCAAAAGAAAAAGTACAAAAGGATAAACAACAATCTACAAAGCACACACTTACAACTAAAGATCGAGTAACACGAACCCCACTAAAAAAACAGGGCTGAACTCGGGTGCTCCGGAAGGGTAAGCAGTTCATGCTCCACTAGTGGCACCCGTCGTGTAATCTAGTTACAAACCCTGTGATAAGTCATGAATGAGGAAAGAACCGGGAAGTGTTTACAAGTGGAACATATCCGTGGACGAAAGACTACTAAAATCGTCAAACATATAATACAAGTAAAATACGTCATCCAGATAAATATTACTATTTGTACGTTCAGCACAATAAATCAATCAATCCTCTTTCTGTTGGCCTTTGTATTGTCTGATCATCTATTATTCGACTAATGACTACCCCATTGGTATCCTCAAACATGTCTCGTCCTAAACATAGGCTGCTTGCGGCAATGCAGTTTATAAATCTTCAAGCCTTATAGTGTTACCTACATATACAACTACAGAAATTGTATATACACTCAACCAAAAATTACTTCAGAAAATGTAGTGAGTGTGTGAGTGTTTGATTTTAAGCGCCAAATGAGTAATCTATCTGCTATGTCATGGCAAGAACAAGTTTTATTACCTAATTGCAAAGTTTTACATGTTTTATAAAGTATTTTATATTTTCAACTATTTTTGGGATTTTGGCTTTCTAGTGTTCTATTGCCTGGTGTTCTATTGCCTGGCTACCTTTGGCCTTTACTTTGATTGGTCAACGCAATCTCATGAATATTAGTCCACACCGGATTATAGCGTGTGAAAGCATCGTAATCTATAACGATTTTTATCCTTTTACCCAGATTTTTATTAAAGGGACAATTTTTTTCCCAGAACAAATATTCTGTTTCAGAGTGCATTTTTTTTTTCATTTGCAAAAATGTAGCATCGAAATGTTTATATAAAATACACCCTTTTCCCCTAATGCTAATGCAAAGAAATGAAATGTGATACACGTATACACCGTTAGGAATTTAATTAATAACCTAATATCCCTGTCGTTCGGTAGTCAACTACGCAATGGTTGTAAGTATAAGATACAGTACTATTGAAAAAAAGAAGCGGCCCGTATTGAATATTCCGCAATACAGGTAACTTCTTTTGTTTCAATAGTAGTTTATCTAGCTTGTACAATAATGTTATAATTTATACAATAAAATAAAGTCGTGAGAACAGTGTTGTTTGTGAACGAATTTACAGAATTTTCCTATTCATATTATAAAGGCATTAGATATTGACGTGTTCTTGTACCCAACGTTACCAATTCAAGGGTCATCGAGATTAAAAAGCAAAATTGGAAAATAATCTAAAGATTCTTACGCTCCATCGAGAGGGCCGGGTAGCGGAGGGCCCGGGCGGCTCAATGAGTTAGGTAGTTAGGTAATTGGATTACCTAGCAACTCATACAAGCCTATCACCAATACGGCGTGGGTTCGCGCCCGGCTTTGTAAATTACAAAAAGGGCACTCGACTCGCAGCCGCAAGTGATCACGTTTACCCGTTGCTTGCCCATGGTCGGTGGATCTCTCCGGGTACTCCGGCTTCTTCCACCACTAAAACTGGTCGCCATGATATAGCTGAAATATTGCTGAAAGTGGCGTTAAATACAATAAATCAAATCAATCAAATAAAATCTTACGCTCCGTCGACGAAATGTACTACAGAATTGTGTGGTAGTGCTTTGGCCTCGTCACTATTGGCGTCGATAAATCGAATACAGGTTCTTTCTTGTAGTTCTCCTATGGTAGACTTAATATTGTTTACACTGTTTGCAGCTAAGAAAAAATAAAAATACAATAAGTTTAATTCTACAGTCAAACCTGCTTTAGTGACCACCTCTATTAAATAATAACTTGTATTATGTGACATTGATTTTTACTTCCCTTCACAGTGCATTTTATATCAATTAAACCTGTATTAAGCTACCACCTGTCTTATGTGACCATATTTCACTATTCCATTAGAAGGTCACATAAGACAGATTTGACTGTATTTCTGAAAATGCTATACTTCCCCATAGTGTATCTCTTATAAGTATTTGTGGATTTTTTTTCTTCATTTTAATCAATAATTAATAAGATTTAAAAAACAAAATAAAAAGAAGAATAATAGGTACTTTCATACGTTGATATGGAAGACCGGTGGATCTTCCGCGAGTGATAGAAATGTTATGTCTTTTCACGAGTGGAGCGCAGCGGAACGAGTGGAAAGACATAAAAAAAATCTATCACGAGTGGAAGATCCGGCGATGTTTCATATCAACACATAAAAGTACCTATTTCTTCCGTAAACAACATTTGTTTTCATATACACACACCTATATATGGCTTTCATTGATCGATACCTCATTTACATATCAGGTATTATTGTGCACTACGTCATAGTATGTGACTGAGAAATGTAGGTCATAGAGTATATTATGTTGCTTTGCGATAAAAAGAGCTTTAATTAAATAGTTTCCAAATCGTAATTTTACAAGAAAAAATTATTTTTGTTATTTTTTATGATTTGTTTGTAAAAATAATGGCGCCATCTGATTGGGCGACAAGCTATGGGAGATGAAATCTTGTGGCGTTGGAGATGAGGTCACGTACACTGATCTTCAACGGGTCATCTCACACTAAAAAACGGACATTTATGGAAGAATGAGCAATTACCGCTTCATAGGAACAATTTCCCAAATCTAATCAGAACATTGTAAAAATAGGGACAACATCAATAACCCTAACACACATAGACATGATAGCTCACTGTCCTGGCTTGGTACAGGCACTTTAGTAAAAAGTGACGTGTTATTAACACTAGTTTTATGAGCCTTAAGTCCCTTCTTAATGAAATGAAAGCTTTAAAATTTTTGTTTTCTTCTTTACAAACAAAACCCGCTGGTTCAATTAAAAGAAAGAAACCTGAGAGATCACCTGGTAAGATTTTAATGACGTGAAGCCCTTAATGCTAGAGGATTCCCGATGGCTTCACTTCCTTCGATTATTAAATGACCGGATGTACAGATAAGATAATACTGTAAATTACAATACGTTCAATACTATATGCCCTTCTACTGTAAAATCACATTCAATCACATATCTCCAATAATTATATAGTCATAAATAAAAATAAAATGAGTTGCAATACCCTCTGTCCATGTATATCCAGTGTTTGGGAGCAATATTCCAAAATATTATACTTAGTATATTGACCGGTCAATATTTTTGATTTTGTCCGAACTCGTTTTTTATCTTAGATATACAATAACAAAAACATGTCGTCTGACAGATTGGCATGTATTGAGTATAATATAGCAAATAGTTCATGGCACTTCGGGCCAAATGGCAGTTTATGGACCGGTCTGTCACCCACAAAATAGTATATGGACCTCAGCTTCGCTTCGGTCCATATAATATGTTGTGGGTGACATCCCGGTCTATAAACTGCCATATGGCCTTTAGTGCCATGAACTATTTGCTAAATATTACATAACATGCATTTCGACCATGTAGTCTGACACCACAATGCATTTTCTAACATATTTGTATGAAAAATGTCACTCTGTGTCTGTTGTGACATTTTTAGGCTAATTTGAATATGATAGCAACAAAGTTCAATTTGGTGTTTTTTTCCTTAAGGTGTGAAACCTATAATTAATTTCTTTAACATTTTCTAATAAATTTGTGTTTTTTCGAGCCTGTCTGGCTATTTTGTCTTAAGTTTAACTTTTCTAAGATCATATATTTCCTGAAACGTACATGATTCCTCTACGTTCTGTGAATATATCAGTGGATATTTAAAGTCTTGCAGTGAAATGCCAGGCTATGGAAAACACCTACTCTGAAAATATCTCGGTCATCTCCGGGAAATTCAATATTTATAGGTCATGCATCAAATCCTCCATAGAGGTATTAAAATACAACTAATTGCATCAAAGTTGGGCTCAAAATAATTCTGATATATTTAACTTCAATTATCAATTTTTAATATTCCATTCCATTCAGTATTTGTCACAATACAACAAAGCGAAAGGAACTATTTTCTTTAAGAGGGACTATGTTCTAAGCTCTGATTGGTGAATTATTGGTTTGACACCTACAGGGACCGTCCTGGTCGTGCTCATATGGTAGTTGGATTTACAACTACCTATACGTATTCAGTGCCTATCACCACTGATGATGTGAGTTCGAATCTCGATCAGGGCGAGGTGATAAAGTTTGACAGTGACTTGCGACAGGTCGGTGGTTTTCTCCGAGTATTCTGGTTTCCTCCACCAATAAAACTGACTGCAACGATATACAACTGAAATATTCTTGAAAGTGGCGTTAAACACCATCAAACAAACAAAAACAAATAAACTAGTATCACATTTGACAACAAATCAATGTGTAAATAAAGAATTCGTCACAAGAACACTGAATGACAACCGGAAGGACGCAGAATTAAGACTAAAATCTGCTCGATAGCTAAATTAGTCATTTAATGTAGTGATAAATAAAAACAAAAAGAAATACAGTATACGTTCTT
The DNA here is from genome assembly GCA_963383655.1 of Bathymodiolus septemdierum. Taxonomy (NCBI): domain Eukaryota; kingdom Metazoa; phylum Mollusca; class Bivalvia; order Mytilida; family Modiolidae; genus Bathymodiolus; species Bathymodiolus septemdierum. Next base: position 36,163,120 of record OY726527.1, read on the forward strand.
GAAATACAGTGCACTCCAAATATGTTATCTTTAAGTTATTGAATTTTAACTTAAAAAGATATAATTTTAACTTTAAATTATTGAACTTTAACTTTAATTTTTTTACTTTTAACTTTAAGTTATTTACTTTTAACTTTAAGTTATTTACTTTTAACATTAAGTTATTGAATTTTACCTTTAAGTTATTTAAGTTCAAATTTGAATTATTGAATTTTTACAAAATGTACTTTAAGTTATTGAATTTTAACTTTAATTTAATGAATTTTAACTTTAATTTTTAGAATTTTAGCCTTAATTTCTAGAATTTTAACCTTGATTTTTAGAATTTTAACTTACAATATTTCGTGTCGATTGTATATGGTACAACGCCACCAGGCCAATACCCATAGGGATCGGCAGAGAGGTTTCTCTTAAAACCTCGTCTCGTTACATTGTCGCTTTGTGTTCCATTCTCCTGAAGAAAATAAAACATACATTTTCAGTGATAAACAGAGAAGAATAATAAAGATTAAATACAGACAAAAATAATACAGGTAAAAATAAGAATAAAAATGAAATGAATCTTTAAAGGCAAAATTTAAAATTCAACTACAGGATTTTTGGTTTGACTTGGTGGTGTTTAACGCCACTTTCAACAATATTTCAGCTATATCGTAGCGGTCAGTTTTATTGGTAGAGGAAACAGGATGACCGGTAGAAAACCATCGGCATGTCGCAAGTCCCTGACAAACTTTATCACATAAAGTTGAACACCTCGTCCTGATCGAGATTCGTGAAGATAGGAACTGATTGGATAGGTAGTTGTACATCCAACTACAATACGATCACGGTCGCGCCGGCCCGTCAACTACGGGACGTCTTATATAAAATACAATATACTGTATATATGATATGCTAATTTTCATAATCATTTTCAGATACACAATATTTACAAAACTATTCAGGGGAGAGAACTAACACTTATACAATATTTACAAAACTATTCAAGGGAGAGAACTAACACTTACTACAATATTAACAAAACTATTCAAGGGAGAGAACTAAAACATACTACAATATTACAAACTATTCAAGGGAGAGAACTAACACATACACAATAGTTACAAAACTGTTCAGGGGAGGGAAAACACACATATACAATATTTACAAAACTATTCAAGGGGAGAGAACTAACACATATCACGATATTTACAAAACTATATCAGGGGAGAGAACTAACACTTAACACGATATTTACAAAACTATTGAGGGGAGAGAACTAACACATACTACAATATTTACAAAACTATTAAGGGGAGAGAACTAACATATACTACACTATTTACAAAACTATTCAGGGGAGAGAACTAACACTTACCACGATATTTACAAAACTATTGAGGGGAGAGAACTAACACATACTACAATATTTAAAAACTATTAAGGGGAGAGAACTAATATATGCTACAATATTTACAAAACTATTCAGTGAAGAGAACTAACACATACTACAATATCTACACATCTATTCAGGGGAGAGAACTAACACATACTGCAATATTTATAAAACTATTGAGGGGAGAGAACTAACACTTACCACGATATTTACAAAATTATTGAGGGGAGAGAACTAACACATACTACAATATTTAAAAACTATTAAGGGGAGAGAACTAACATATACTACACTATTTACAAAATTATTCAGGGGAGAGAACTAACACTTACCACGATATTTACAAAATTATTGAGGGGAGAGAACTAACACATACTACAATATTTAAAAACTATTAAGGGGAGAGAACTAATATATGCTACAATATTTACAAAACTATTCAGGGAAGAGAACTAACACATACTACAATATCTACACATCTATTCAGGGGAGAGAACTAACACATATTGCAATATTAAAAAAAAAAAGATAACTTTAGGGAGAAAACAAACACATACCACATTATTTACAAAACTATTCTGGGGAGAGAACTAACACTTCTCACGATATTTACAAATCTATTCAGGGGAGAGAACTAACACATACTACAATATCTACAACACTATTCAGGGGACAGAACAAACACATACCACATTATTTACAAAACTAATCAGGGGAGAGAACTAACACTTACCAGGATGTTTACAAAACTATTCAGGGGAGTTATACACAATATTTACAAAACTATTCAGGGCAGATAAATAACACACAATACTTAGGGACCGACCATTTAACTTGAAGGGGGGGTTATGGTTTTTTGTTTCGTTCAGCAATTTTTTTTCGGACAACACAAGAGTTAGAATATTTTTTTTCTCCAGAATTTAACATTAAGTTATATGACAAAAGCTCTGAATCAGATTATTTTTTTTTCCTCCACCAAAATCAGAATTTTTTTTTCAGCAACATTAGGTATCAGAATATTTTTTAGAAAAAAACCATAACCCCTCCTTCAAGTTAAATGGTCGTTCCCTTATAAAACTAATCAGGGGAGAGATCAAAGACATACACAATATTTACAAAACTGTTCAGCGGAGTGAACCATCGCATACACAATATTTACAAAGCTATGCAGGTGAGAGAACTAACACATACACGATACTTAAAAAAGGAACCAGAGGATAGAACCAAGACATACACAATATTTACAAAATTATTCAGGGGAGAGAACCATCGCATACACAATATTTACAAAGCTATGCAGAGGAGAGTACTAACACATACACGATACTTAAAAAAGGAATCAGAGGATAGAACCAAGACATACACAATATTTACAAAATTATTCAGGGGAGAGAACCATCGCATACACAATATTTACAAAGCTATGCAGAGGAGAGTACTAACACATACACGATACTTAAAAAAGGAATCAGAGGATAGAACCAAGACATACACAATATTTACAAAATTATTCAGGGGAGTGAATCATCCCATACACAATATTTACAAAGCTATGCAGGGGAGAGAACTAACACATACACAATATTTACATATTTACAAATCTATTCAGTGGAGAGAACTAACACATACCAGAACATTTACAAAACTTTTCAGGGGAGTGAACTAACACATACTACAATATTTACAAAACTATTCAAGGAAGAGAACTAAAACTTACTACAATATTTACAAAACTATTCAAGGGAGAGAACCAACGCTTACTACAATGTTTACAAAACTATTCAAGGGAGAGAACTAACACATACTACAATATTTACAAAACTATTCAAGGGAGGGAACTAACACATACACAATATTTACAAAGCTATTCAGGGAAGAGAACAAACACATTTACAATATTTACAAAACTATTCAAGGGAGAGAACATACCACGATATTTACAAAACTATATCAGGGGAGAGAACTAACACTTACCACGATATTTACAAACCTATCAAGCGGAGATAATCCAGACATACATCAGGGCCAATAATTAATAGAGATCATAATCGTGGAATACAGTCAAAACTGTATTAAGAGGTCACTTTTGAGACAAAGAAAAAATGGTCATTTAAGACGGGTGACCTCTTTAAAGAGGTTCAATTCATACGAAATATTATATGACTGAAAAGGAAAGGGTGACCTTTTAAGACAGGTTATCTCTTTAAAGAGGTTCAATTCATACGAAAGATTCTATGACGGAAAAGGAAAGGGTGACCTTTCAAGACAGGTGACCTCTTTAAAAAGGTTCAATTTATATGAAATATTCTATGACGGAAGAGGAAAGGGTGACCTTTCAAGACAGGTGACCTCTTTAAAGAGGTTCAATTTATATGAAATATTCTATGACGGAAGAGGAAAGGGTGACCTTTTAAGACAGGTAACCTCTTTAAAGAGGCTCAATTCATATGAAATATTCTATGACGGAAGAGGAAAAGGTTGACCTTTTAAAACAGGTGACCTCTTAAAAGAGGTTAAATTCATATGAAATTTTCTATGATGCAACAGGAAAATGGTGACCTTTTAACACAGGTGACTGCTTTATAGAAGTTGATGTCTTGGGGAGGTTTGACTGGTTTTTTTAAATTTCATTCCAGTGAGACTAATAGCTAATTTTAGATAAACGTGAAATCGTAAGATAAGAAAAAATACTGTGAAATCATTATTAATCGTGGATTCTAATTTTCGTGGATTTCGTTGTTCGTTTAATCCACGAAAACTTAAAATCCAACGAAATACACACTTTGTTTGTTGCATGTAGTGTTTGAAACCACGAATTCAAGAACCCATGGATCAATGCATTTTTGTATAAACCACGAAAATTGGTGTCTTCGAATAATAATGCTTTCACAGTATGCAGAATAGATGTATCGTCATAATAAAAAATAATAACTAAATAAATTGATTAACTGAATGATTGTACATGTACTGATAAAAACATAGATGAACGACGCGCTCAAAATCATTACAGTGAAATCCGTGTAAACAGAACCCTGAATAAACCGAAATTCTGCATAAACCGAATTTTAAACAAAGTCCTAATGTTGGAAATTTTTTGTTAATTTAACCTGAATAAATTGAACACCTGCCTATTGCCAACACAAAAGCTGAGGTTTGGTTTACACAGGTTTCATTGTACTAATAAAAACGCAGAAATCAAAGGGAGGTAATCAAACCGAACGGGAATGACGCGCTTCTGAAATAACCATCATCTTTATCACTTAAGCTCAAAATCATTCCCAGTTTAATCACGTGACATTTTTGTATTTGTCCCAAGACAGAACCTGGATTTACAATGCCATATGTCGTACCGTTAATATTTAGATCAATGGTTTGTTGTGAGCGTTTTTTGTTCGCTTTGTTTACTGCAATTGACGATCACTGTTTAAACTTTCTTTTCATAACTTTCTCCTTTAAGAAGAGTTTGACGATACCAAAGGGAGGTAATCAGAATCCTTAACTCGAAGAATGACAACACAATGGCCAAATGAAAAAATTGAAAAGGGCATGGTATCTTCACGCTCTTCTTGATTTTGTAGGTAGGGTTATGGTGTTTAACGCCACTTTCAACAATGATTTAGCTATATGGTGGCAGTTAGTTTTATTGGCGGAGGAATCCGGAATACTTGGAGAAAACCACCGACAGGTTGCAAGTTACGGACAAACTTTATCACATAATGTTGTATCAAGTACACCTGGCCATGAGCAGGATTTGAACTCACAATACAATCAAAGTGAGATAAGAATAGTTCAATTACGGAATATGCTCAATTTTTGAACAGGTTATACGATATAGCCTGGTTTATTGCCCTGCAATACAATCAATGGGAGATAAATAGATTTCTGTTACGGAATATGTTTAATACTTTAACAGGTTATATGATATAACCTGGTTTAATGTCGTAATACGATATAGCCTGATTTAATGTCGTTATACGATATAACCTGGCTTAATGTCCTGCAATACAATCAAAGGGAGATATGTAAATTTCTATTACGGAATATGTTCTATTTTTTAGCAGGTTATACGATATAACCTGGTTTGGGGCGAAGCGGTTTATGAAAAGCGTAAACTGTTCCAAACCAGGTTATACAAGTATAAACTGTTCAAAAATTGAAAATATTCCTTATATTTAAATTTTTTTAACAATAAAATGCAATGATTCCTCGATTTTAATTATGATTATTTCATAAAAATTATTTGCATTTGTCGTTGACAAATGAATATGTTGATGTCCTCACAAAACCTACCCAGGATATCAAGTATAACCAATGTTGCCCCAGACGGATCAACTAATCAGAGTACAGTATTTACATCAAATTCAATTATTATATAACACATTATCACAGATATGCTTCTCTATTTAAACACCGTTTTAACAAATCTGAACACACGAACGTCTGAATAGTTCATTTTGATTTGATAAAAATATATGGAGGTTTTTTTCCATTATGCTTCAATAACCAGTAGGACTATAGGCTTGGTTCTGTCACTAACAGGTCACTGAACCATGAAATACCCCATAGCATAAAGTTAAAATCGTACAATGGAAAGAATTTGCTTTTAATGCAGAGTCTTCCATTTGTCACAAACTTACATTAATTTAAAGATGATAAATATATGGTTGGTTTATGGTGTTTAACGCCACTTTCAACAATACTTTAGCTATATTGTGGCGGTCAGTTTTATTGACGGAGGAAACCAGAATACCCGGAGAAAACCACCAACCTGTCGCAAGTCACTGACAAACTTTATCACATAATGTTGTATCGAGTACACCTCGCCATGAACGAGGTTCGAACTCACAAATTTAGTGGTTATAGGCACTCATTATACATGTAGTTGTAAATCCAACTACCATCCTATCACGGCCACAACGGCCCCACCAAGGGTTTCTAATGGTTTATGGTGTTTAACGCCACTTTCAACAATATTTCAGTTATATCGTGGCGGTCAGTTTTATATGTTGAATGACACAGGCCTACTCGGAGCCCTCCAAGGTTTAATGAACAGTCAACCAAAGTGATATAAGTAATATAGCTTACGTTCTTATCCAACAGCTCAGCACCATTCGGAAAAGATTTCTCTATCGCTTCCTACAGAGAAAAATATCATGTTTAATTTCTGATCATATATTTGGTACAGTATTACCTGTGAGGTGTAATTAGAAATTAAATATCGTTTCTAGAACAAATTATCAACATCATTAGACACAATACATGTACACATGCCCGTCTTAACAGCACTATGGGCCACGGGCAAACCAGTGCACCGGAGACTATGCCTACAGAACTACTCACAGGAATAAAAGTGTAAATGTCGATAAAATTAAACATATATTTATTGTATTGATATGTCCAACAAAACCAGTGTTTAAGCATTTAAAAACATGCTGTACACAGCATGCATAAATTAATATGGGGCCCTATGTTCGTGAAGCTCCCGGGCAAATGCTCAGCCTATCCATACCTTAAGACGGCACTACATGTTCATGATGTTAGCTACGACACAACCCAACACAATATCATAGAGAACTGAAATCCAGAAACGCGTCGTGTGCACTAACTTTGATATCTACGTTTTTATTACTATCTCTGGATCAATACATCTACTGAAGGAGTATTAGTCCCCGATGGTATCGTGCGACCAGTAATCAGTCTTTCGGCACTGACATGGCTTATTAGATATATCTTAATTGAAATACACACTTCTTAAATCATGTAATTATTACTAAAACTAAGGTTCCCCTCCCTCAGGTATATGTGACCTTAGACGAATTAGACTGTCCTGTACTAAAACTAAGGTTCCCCTCACTCAGGTATGTGTGATCTTAAACGAATTAGACTGTCATGTACTAAAACTAAGGTTCCCCTCCCTCAGGTATATGTGACATTAGACGAATTAGACTGTCCTGTACTAAAATTAAGCTTCTTCTCCCTCATGGCTTATTAGATATATCTTAATTAAAATTTACACTTCTTATATCATGTAGTTATTACTAAAACTAAGGTTCCCCTCCTTCAGGTATATGTGACTTTAGACGAATTATACTGTCCTGTACTAAAACTAAGGTTCTCCTCCCTCATGTATATGTGACCTTAGACGAATTAGACTGTCCTGTACTAAAACTAAGGTTCTCCTCCCTCAGGCATTGGTGACCTTAGACGAATTAGACTGTCCTGTACTAAATCTAAGGTTCTCCCCCCTCAGGTATATGTGACCTTAGACGAATTAGACTGTCCTGTACTAAAACTAAGGTTACCCTCACTCAGGCTTTAATGACCTTAGACGAATTAGACTGTCCTGTACTGAAACTAAGGTTCCCCTCCCTCAGGTATATGTGACCTTAGACGAATTATACTGTCCTGTACTAAAACTAAGGTTCTCCTCCCTCATGTATATGTGACCTTAGACGAATTAGACTGTCCTGTACTAAAACTAAGGTTCCACTCCCTCATTTATATGTGATCTTAGACGAATTAGACTGTCCTGTACTAAAACTAAGGTTCTCCTCCCCCAGGTATATGTGACCTTATACGAATTAGACTGTCTTGTACTAAAACTAAGGTTCTCCTCCCCCAGGTATATGTGACCTTATACGAATTAGACTGTCCTGTACTAAAACTAAGGTTCTCCTCCCTCAGGTATGTGTGACCTTAGACGAATTAGACTGTCCTGTACTAAAACTAAGGTTTCCCTCACTCAGGAATTAGTGACCTTAGACGAATTAGACTGTCCTGTACTAAAACTGAGGTTCCCCTCCCTCAGGTATATGTGACCTTAGACGAATTAGACTGCCCTGTACTAAAACTAAGGTTGTCCTCCCTCATGTATATGTGACCTTAGACGAATTAGACTGTCCTGTACAAAAACTACTGTTCCCCTCCCTCAGGTATATGTGACATTAGACGAATTAGACTGTCCTGTACTAAAACTAAGGTTCCCCTCCCTCAGGTATATGTGATCTTAGACGAATTAGACTGTCCTGTTCTAAAACTAAGATTTCCCTCACTTAGACATTAGTGACCTTAGACGAATTAGACTGTCCTGTACTAAAACTAAGATTTCCCTCCCTCAGGTATATGTGACCTTAGACGAATTAGACTGTCCTGTACTAAAACTAAGGTTCCCTTAACTCAGGCATTAGTGCCATTAGACGAATTAGACTGTCCTGTACTAAAACTAAGGTTCTCCTCACCCAGGTATATGTGACCTTATACGAATTAGACTGTCCTGTACTAAAACTAAGGTTCTCCTCACCCAGGTATATATGACCTAAGACGAATTAGACTGTCCTGTACTAAAACTAAGGTTCCCCTCACTCAGGTATGTGTGATCTTAAACGAATTAGACTGTCATGTACTAAAACTAAGGTTCCCCTCCCATTAGGTATATGTGACATTAGACGAATTAGACTGTCCTGTACTAAAATAAAACTTCTTCTCCCTCATGGCTTATTAGATATATCTTAATTAAAATTTACACTTCTTAAATCATGTAGTTATTACTAAAACTAAGGTTCCCCTCCTTCAGGTATATGTGACCTTAGACGAATTATACTGTCCTGTACTAAAACTAAGGTTCTCCTCCCTCATGTATATGTGACCTTAGACGAATTAGACTGTCCTGTACTAAAGCTAATGTTCCCCTCCCTCAGGTATATGTGACATTAGACGAATTAGACTGTCCTGTACTAAAACTAAGGTTCCACTCCCTCATATATATGTGACCTTAGACGAATTAGACTGTCCTGTACTAAAACTAAGGTTCTCCTCCCCCAGGTATATGTGACCTTATACGAATTAGACTGTCTTGTACTAAAACTAAGGTTCTCCTCCCCCAGGTATATGTGACCTTATACGAATTAGACTGTCCTGTACTAAAACTAAGGTTTCCCTTACTCAGGAATTAGTGACCTTAGACGAATTAGACTGTCCTGTACTAAAACTAAGGTTCCCCTCCCTCAGGTATATGTGACCTTAGACGAATTAGACTGCCCTGTACTAAAACTAAGGTTGTCCTCCCTTATGTATATGTGACCTTAGACGAATTAGACTGTCCTGTACAAAAACTACTGTTCCTCTCCCTCAGGTATATGTGACATTAGACGAATTAGACTGTCCTGTACTAAAACTAAGGTTCCCCTCCCTCAGGTATATGTGACCTTAGACGAATTAGACTGTCCTGTTCTAAAACTAAGATTTCCCTCACTTAGACATTAGTGACCTTAGACGAATTAGACTGTCCTGTACTAAAACTAAGATTTCCCTCCCTCATATATATGTGACCTTAGACGAATTAGACTGTCCTGTACTAAAACTAAGGTTCCCTTAACTCAGGCATTAGTGCCATTAGACGAATTAGACTGTCCTGTACTAAAACTAAGGTTCTCCTCACCCAGGTATATGTGACCTTATACGAATTAGACTGTCCTGTACTAAAACTAAGGTTCTCCGCACCCAGGTATATATGACCTTAGACGAATTAGACTGTCCTGTACTAAAACTAAGGTTCTCCTCCCTCAGGTATATGTGACCTTATACGAATTAGACTGTCCTGTAATAAAACTAAGGTTCTCCTCACTCAGGTATATGTGACATTAGATGAATTAGACTGTCCTGTACTAAAACTAAGGTTCTCCTCCCTCAGGTATATGTGACCTTAGACGAATTAGACTGTACTGTACTAATCCTAAGGTTCCCTTCCCTCAGGTATATGTGACCTTAGACAAATTAGACCGTCCTGTACTAAAACTAAGGTTCCCCTCACTCTGATATATGTGACCTTAAACGAATTAGACTGTCCTGTACTAAAACTAAGGTTCCCCTCCCTCAGGTATATGTGACCTTAGACGAATTATACTGCCCTGTACTAAAACTAAGGTTGTCCTCCCTCATGTATATGTGACCTTAGACGAATTAGACTGTCCTGTAGAAAAACTACTGTTCCCCTCCCTCAGGTATATGTGACATTAGACGAATTAGACTGTCCTGTACTAAAACTAAGGTTCCCCTCCCTCAGGTATATGTGACCTTAGACGAATTAGACTGTCCTGTTCTAAAACTAAGATTTCCCTCACTTAGACATTAGTGACCTTAGACGAATTAGACTGTCCTGTACTAAAACTAAGATTTCCCTCCCTCAGGTATGTGTGACCTTAGACGAATTAGACTGTCCTGTACTAAAACTAAGGTTTCCCTCACTCAGGAATTAGTGACCTTAGACGAATTAGACTGTCCTGTACTAAAACTGAGGTTCCCCTCCCTCAGGTATATGTGACCTTAGACGAATTAGACTGCCCTGTACTAAAACTAAGGTTGTCCTCCCTCATGGATATGTGACCTTAGACGAATTAGACTGTCCTGTACAAAAACTACTGTTCCCCTCCCTCAGGTATATGTGACATTAGACGAATTAGACTGTCCTGTACTAAAACTAAGGTTCCCCTCCCTCAGGTATATGTGATCTTAGACGAATTAGACTGTCCTGTTCTAAAACTAAGATTTCCCTCACTTAGACATTAGTGACCTTAGACGAATTAGACTGTCCTGTACTAAAACTAAGATTTCCCTCCCTCAGGTATATGTGACCTTAGACGAATTAGACTGTCCTGTACTAAAACTAAGGTTCCCTTAACTCAGGCATTAGTGCCATTAGACGAATTAGACTGTCCTGTACTAAAACTAAGGTTCTCCTCACCCAGGTATATGTGACCTTATACGAATTAGACTGTCCTGTACTAAAACTAAGGTTCTCCGCACCCAGGTATATATGACCTTAGACGAATTAGACTGTCCTGTACTAAAACTAAGGTTCCCCTTACTCAGGTATGTGTGATCTTAAACGAATTAGACTGTCATGTACTAAAACTAAGGTTCCCCTCCCATTAGGTATATGTGACATTAGACGAATTAGACTGTCCTGTACTAAAATTAAACTTCTTCTCCCTCATGGCTTATTAGATATATCTTAATTAAAATTTACACTTCTTAAATCATGTAGTTATTACTAAAACTAAGGTTCCCCTCCTTCAGGTATATGTGACCTTAGACGAATTATACTGTCCTGTACTAAAACTAAGGTTCTCCTCCCTCATGTATATGTGACCTTAGACGAATTAGACTGTCCTGTAATAAAGCTAATGTTCCCCTCCCTCAGGTATATGTGACATTAGACGAATTAGACTGTCCTGTACTAAAACTAAGGTTCCACTCCCTCATATATATGTGACCTTAGACGAATTAGACTGTCCTGTACTAAAACTAAGGTTCTCCTCCCTCAGGTATATGTGACCTTATACGAATTAGACTGTCTTGTACTAAAACTAAGGTTCTCCTCCCCCAGGTATATGTGACCTTATACGAATTAGACTGTCCTGTACTAAAACTAAGGTTTCCCTCACTCAGGAATTAGTGACCTTAGACGAATTAGACTGTCCTGTACTAAAACTAAGGTTCCCCTCCCTCAGGTATATGTGACCTTAGACGAATTATACTGCCCTGTACTAAAACTAAGGTTGTCCTCCCTTATGTATATGTGACATTAGACGAATTAGACTGTCCTGTACTAAAACTAAGGTTCCCCTCCCTCAGGTATATGTGACCTTAGACGAATTAGACTGTCCTGTTCTAAAACTAAGATTTCCCTCACTTAGACATTAGTGACCTTAGACGAATTAGACTGTCCTGTACTAAAACTAAGATTTCCCTCCCTCATGTATATGTGACCTTAGACGAATTAGACTGTCCTGTACTAAAACTAAGGTTCCCTTAACTCAGGCATTAGTGCCATTAGACGAATTAGACTGTCCTGTACTAAAACTAAGGTTCTCATCACCCAGGTATATGTGACCTTATACGAATTAGACTGTCCTGTACTAAAACTAAGGTTCCCCTCACTCAGGTATGTGTGATCTTAAACGAATTAGACTGTCATGTACTAAAACTAAGGTTCCCCTCCCTCAGGTATATGTGACATTAGACGAATTAGACTGTCCTGTACTAAAATTAAGCTTCTTCTCCCTCATGGCTTATTAGATATATCTTAATTAAAATTTACACTTCTTATATCATGTAGTTATTACTAAAACTAAGGTTCCCCTCCTTCAGGTATATGTGACTTTAGACGAATTATACTGTCCTGTACTAAAACTAAGGTTCTCCTCCCTCATGTATATGTGACCTTAGACGAATTAGACTGTCCTGTACTAAAACTAAGGTTCTCCTCCCTCAGGCATTGGTGACCTTAGACGAATTAGACTGTCCTGTACTAAATCTAAGGTTCTCCCCCCTCAGGTATATGTGACCTTAGACGAATTAGACTGTCCTGTACTAAAACTAAGGTTACCCTCACTCAGGCTTTAATGACCTTAGACGAATTAGACTGTCCTGTACTGAAACTAAGGTTCCCCTCCCTCAGGTATATGTGACCTTAGACGAATTATACTGTCCTGTACTAAAACTAAGGTTCTCCTCCCTCATGTATATGTGACCTTAGACGAATTAGACTGTCCTGTACTAAAACTAAGGTTCCACTCCCTCATTTATATGTGATCTTAGACGAATTAGACTGTCCTGTACTAAAACTAAGGTTCTCCTCCCCCAGGTATATGTGACCTTATACGAATTAGACTGTCTTGTACTAAAACTAAGGTTCTCCTCCCCCAGGTATATGTGACCTTATACGAATTAGACTGTCCTGTACTAAAACTAAGGTTCTCCTCCCTCAGGTATGTGTGACCTTAGACGAATTAGACTGTCCTGTACTAAAACTAAGGTTTCCCTCACTCAGGAATTAGTGACCTTAGACGAATTAGACTGTCCTGTACTAAAACTGAGGTTCCCCTCCCTCAGGTATATGTGACCTTAGACGAATTAGACTGCCCTGTACTAAAACTAAGGTTGTCCTCCCTCATGTATATGTGACCTTAGACGAATTAGACTGTCCTGTACAAAAACTACTGTTCCCCTCCCTCAGGTATATGTGACATTAGACGAATTAGACTGTCCTGTACTAAAACTAAGGTTCCCCTCCCTCAGGTATATGTGATCTTAGACGAATTAGACTGTCCTGTTCTAAAACTAAGATTTCCCTCACTTAGACATTAGTGACCTTAGACGAATTAGACTGTCCTGTACTAAAACTAAGATTTCCCTCCCTCAGGTATATGTGACCTTAGACGAATTAGACTGTCCTGTACTAAAACTAAGGTTCCCTTAACTCAGGCATTAGTGCCATTAGACGAATTAGACTGTCCTGTACTAAAACTAAGGTTCTCCTCACCCAGGTATATGTGACCTTATACGAATTAGACTGTCCTGTACTAAAACTAAGGTTCTCCTCACCCAGGTATATATGACCTAAGACGAATTAGACTGTCCTGTACTAAAACTAAGGTTCCCCTCACTCAGGTATGTGTGATCTTAAACGAATTAGACTGTCATGTACTAAAACTAAGGTTCCCCTCCCATTAGGTATATGTGACATTAGACGAATTAGACTGTCCTGTACTAAAATTAAACTTCTTCTCCCTCATGGCTTATTAGATATATCTTAATTAAAATTTACACTTCTTAAATCATGTAGTTATTACTAAAACTAAGGTTCCCCTCCTTCAGGTATATGTGACCTTAGACGAATTATACTGTCCTGTACTAAAACTAAGGTTCTCCTCCCTCATGTATATGTGACCTTAGACGAATTAGACTGTCCTGTACTAAAGCTAATGTTCCCCTCCCTCAGGTATATGTGACATTAGACGAATTAGACTGTCCTGTACTAAAACTAAGGTTCCACTCCCTCATATATATGTGACCTTAGACGAATTAGACTGTCCTGTACTAAAACTAAGGTTCTCCTCCCCCAGGTATATGTGACCTTATACGAATTAGACTGTCTTGTACTAAAACTAAGGTTCTCCTCCCCCAGGTATATGTGACCTTATACGAATTAGACTGTCCTGTACTAAAACTAAGGTTTCCCTTACTCAGGAATTAGTGACCTTAGACGAATTAGACTGTCCTGTACTAAAACTAAGGTTCCCCTCCCTCAGGTATATGTGACCTTAGACGAATTAGACTGCCCTGTACTAAAACTAAGGTTGTCCTCCCTTATGTATATGTGACCTTAGACGAATTAGACTGTCCTGTACAAAAACTACTGTTCCTCTCCCTCAGGTATATGTGACATTAGACGAATTAGACTGTCCTGTACTAAAACTAAGGTTCCCCTCCCTCAGGTATATGTGACCTTAGACGAATTAGACTGTCCTGTTCTAAAACTAAGATTTCCCTCACTTAGACATTAGTGACCTTAGACGAATTAGACTGTCCTGTACTAAAACTAAGATTTCCCTCCCTCATATATATGTGACCTTAGACGAATTAGACTGTCCTGTACTAAAACTAAGGTTCCCTTAACTCAGGCATTAGTGCCATTAGACGAATTAGACTGTCCTGTACTAAAACTAAGGTTCTCCTCACCCAGGTATATGTGACCTTATACGAATTAGACTGTCCTGTACTAAAACTAAGGTTCTCCGCACCCAGGTATATATGACCTTAGACGAATTAGACTGTCCTGTACTAAAACTAAGGTTCTCCTCCCTCAGGTATATGTGACCTTATACGAATTAGACTGTCCTGTAATAAAACTAAGGTTCTCCTCACTCAGGTATATGTGACATTAGATGAATTAGACTGTCCTGTACTAAAACTAAGGTTCTCCTCCCTCAGGTATATGTGACCTTAGACGAATTAGACTGTACTGTACTAATCCTAAGGTTCCCTTCCCTCAGGTATATGTGACCTTAGACAAATTAGACCGTCCTGTACTAAAACTAAGGTTCCCCTCACTCTGATATATGTGACCTTAAACGAATTAGACTGTCCTGTACTAAAACTAAGGTTCCCCTCCCTCAGGTATATGTGACCTTAGACGAATTATACTGCCCTGTACTAAAACTAAGGTTGTCCTCCCTCAGGTATATGTGACCTTAGACGAATTAGACTGTCCTGTAGAAAAACTACTGTTCCCCTCCCTCAGGTATATGTGACATTAGACGAATTAGACTGTCCTGTACTAAAACTAAGGTTCCCCTCCCTCAGGTATATGTGACCTTAGACGAATTAGACTGTCCTGTTCTAAAACTAAGATTTCCCTCACTTAGACATTAGTGACCTTAGACGAATTAGACTGTCCTGTACTAAAACTAAGATTTCCCTCCCTCAGGTATGTGTGACCTTAGACGAATTAGACTGTCCTGTACTAAAACTAAGGTTTCCCTCACTCAGGAATTAGTGACCTTAGACGAATTAGACTGTCCTGTACTAAAACTGAGGTTCCCCTCCCTCAGGTATATGTGACCTTAGACGAATTAGACTGCCCTGTACTAAAACTAAGGTTGTCCTCCCTCATGGATATGTGACCTTAGACGAATTAGACTGTCCTGTACAAAAACTACTGTTCCCCTCCCTCAGGTATATGTGACATTAGACGAATTAGACTGTCCTGTACTAAAACTAAGGTTCCCCTCCCTCAGGTATATGTGATCTTAGACGAATTAGACTGTCCTGTTCTAAAACTAAGATTTCCCTCACTTAGACATTAGTGACCTTAGACGAATTAGACTGTCCTGTACTAAAACTAAGATTTCCCTCCCTCAGGTATATGTGACCTTAGACGAATTAGACTGTCCTGTACTAAAACTAAGGTTCCCTTAACTCAGGCATTAGTGCCATTAGACGAATTAGACTGTCCTGTACTAAAACTAAGGTTCTCCTCACCCAGGTATATGTGACCTTATACGAATTAGACTGTCCTGTACTAAAACTAAGGTTCTCCGCACCCAGGTATATATGACCTTAGACGAATTAGACTGTCCTGTACTAAAACTAAGGTTCCCCTTACTCAGGTATGTGTGATCTTAAACGAATTAGACTGTCATGTACTAAAACTAAGGTTCCCCTCCCATTAGGTATATGTGACATTAGACGAATTAGACTGTCCTGTACTAAAATTAAACTTCTTCTCCCTCATGGCTTATTAGATATATCTTAATTAAAATTTACACTTCTTAAATCATGTAGTTATTACTAAAACTAAGGTTCCCCTCCTTCAGGTATATGTGACCTTAGACGAATTATACTGTCCTGTACTAAAACTAAGGTTCTCCTCCCTCATGTATATGTGACCTTAGACGAATTAGACTGTCCTGTAATAAAGCTAATGTTCCCCTCCCTCAGGTATATGTGACATTAGACGAATTAGACTGTCCTGTACTAAAACTAAGGTTCCACTCCCTCATATATATGTGACCTTAGACGAATTAGACTGTCCTGTACTAAAACTAAGGTTCTCCTCCCTCAGGTATATGTGACCTTATACGAATTAGACTGTCTTGTACTAAAACTAAGGTTCTCCTCCCCCAGGTATATGTGACCTTATACGAATTAGACTGTCCTGTACTAAAACTAAGGTTTCCCTCACTCAGGAATTAGTGACCTTAGACGAATTAGACTGTCCTGTACTAAAACTAAGGTTCCCCTCCCTCAGGTATATGTGACCTTAGACGAATTATACTGCCCTGTACTAAAACTAAGGTTGTCCTCCCTTATGTATATGTGACATTAGACGAATTAGACTGTCCTGTACTAAAACTAAGGTTCCCCTCCCTCAGGTATATGTGACCTTAGACGAATTAGACTGTCCTGTTCTAAAACTAAGATTTCCCTCACTTAGACATTAGTGACCTTAGACGAATTAGACTGTCCTGTACTAAAACTAAGATTTCCCTCCCTCATGTATATGTGACCTTAGACGAATTAGACTGTCCTGTACTAAAACTAAGGTTCCCTTAACTCAGGCATTAGTGCCATTAGACGAATTAGACTGTCCTGTACTAAAACTAAGGTTCTCATCACCCAGGTATATGTGACCTTATACGAATTAGACTGTCCTGTACTAAAACTAAGGTTCTCCGCACCCAGGTATATATGACCTTAGACGAATTAGACTGTCCTGTACTAAAACTAAGGTTCTCCTCCCTCAGGTATATGTGACCTTATACGAATTAGACTGTCCTGTAATAAAACTAAGGTTCTCCTCACTCAGGTATATGTGACATTAGACGAATTAGACTGTCCTGTACTAAAACTAAGGTTCTCCTCCCTCAGGTATATGTGACCTTAGACGAATTAGACTGTACTGTACTAATCCTAAGGTTCCCTTCCCTCAGGTATATGTGACCGTAGACGAATTAGACCGTCCTGTACTAAAACTAAGGTTCTCCTCACTCAGGTATATGTGACATTAGACGAATTAGACTGTCCTGTACTAAAACTAAGGTTCTCCTCCCTCAGGTATATGTGACCTTAGACGAATTAGACTGTACTGTACTAATCCTAAGGTTCCCTTCCCTCAGGTATATGTGACCGTAGACGAATTAGACCGTCCTGTACTAAAACTAAGGTTCCCCTCACTCTGATATATGTGACCTTAAACGAATTAGACTGTCCTGTACTAAAACTAAGGTTCCCCTCCCTCAGGTATATGTGACCTTAGACGAATTATACTGCCCTGTACTAAAACTAAGGTTGTCCTCCCTCATGTATATGTGACCTTAGACGAATTAGACTGTCCTGTACAAAAACTACTGTTCCCCTCCCTCAGGTATATGTGACATTAGACGAATTAGACTGTCCTGTACTAAAACTAAGGTTCCCCTCCCTCAGGTATATGTGACCTTAGACGAATTAGACTGTCCTGTTCTAAAGCTAAGATTTCCCTCACTTAGACATTAGTGACCTTAGACGAATTAGACTGTCCTGTACTAAAACTAAGATTTCCCTCCCTCAGGTATATGTGACCTTAGACGAATTAGACTGTCCTGTACTAAAACTAAGGTTCCCTTAACTCAGGCATTAGTGCCATTAGACGAATTAGACTGTCCTGTACTAAAACTAAGGTTCTCCTCACCCAGGTATATGTGACCTTATACGAATTAGACTGTCCTGTACTAAAACTAAGGTTCTCCGCACCCAGGTATATATGACCTTAGACGAATTAGACTGTCCTGTACTAAAACTAAGGTTCCCCTCACTCAGGTATGTGTGATCTTAAACGAATTAGACTGTCCTGTACTAAAACTAAGGTTCCCCTCACTCAGGTATGTGTGATCTTAAACGAATTAGACTGTCATGTACTAAAACTAAGGTTCCCCTCCCTCAGGTATATGTGACATTAGACGAATTAGACTGTCCTGTACTAAAATTAAGCTTCTTCTCCCTCATGGCTTATTAGATATATCTTAATTAAAATTTACACTTCTTATATCATGTAGTTATTACTAAAACTAAGGTTCCCCTCCTTCAGGTATATGTGACTTTAGACGAATTATACTGTCCTGTACTAAAACTAAGGTTCTCCTCCCTCATGTATATGTGACCTTAGACGAATTAGACTGTCCTGTACTAAAGATAATGTTCCCCTCTCTCAGGTATATGTGACATTAGACGAATTAGACTGTCCTGTACTAAAACTAAGGTTCCACTCCCTCATATATATGTGACCTTAGACGAATTAGACTGTCCTGTACTAAAACTAAGGTTCTCCTCCCCCAGGTATATGTGACCTTATACGAATTAGACTGTCTTGTACTAAAACTAAGGTTCTCCTCCCCCAGGTATATGTGACCTTATACGAATTAGACTGTCCTGTACTAAAACTAAGGTTTCCCTCACTCAGGAATTAGTGACCTTAGACGAATTAGACTGTCCTGTACTAAAACTGAGGTTCCCCTCCCTCAGGTATATGTGACCTTAGACGAATTATACTGCCCTGTACTAAAACTAAGGTTGTCCTCCCTCATGTATATGTGACCTTAGACGAATTAGACTGTCCTGTACAAAAACTACTGTTCCCCTCCCTCAGGTATATGTGACATTAGACGAATTAGACTGTCCTGTACTAAAACTAAGGTTCCCCTCCCTCAGGTATATGTGACCTTAGACGAATTAGACTGTCCTGTTCTAAAACTAAGATTTCCCTCACTTAGACATTAGTGACCTTAGACGAATTAGACTGTCCTGTACTAAAACTAAGATTTCCCTCCCTCATGTATATGTGACCTTAGACGAATTAGACTGTCCTGTACTAAAACTAAGGTTCCCTTAACTCAGGCATTAGTGGCATTAGACGAATTAGACTGTCCTGTACTAAAACTAAGGTTCTCCTCACCCAGGTATATGTGACCTTATACGAATTAGACTGTCCTGTACTAAAACTAAGGTTCTCCACACCCAGGTATATATGACCTTAGACGAATTAGACTGTCCTGTACTAAAACTAAGGTTCTCCTCCCTCAGGTATATGTGACCTTATACGAATTAGACTGTCCTGTAATAAAACTAAGGTTCTCCTCACTCAGGTATATGGGACATTAGACGAATTAGACTGTCCTGTACTAAAACTAAGGTTCTCCTCCCTCAGGTATATGTGACCTTAGACGAATTAGACTGTACTGTACTAGTCCTAAGGTTCCCTTCCCTCAGGTATATGTGACCTTAGACGAATTAGACCGTCCTGTACTAAAACTAAGGTTCCCCTCACTCTGATATATGTGACCTTAAACGAATTAGACTGTCCTGTACTAAACCTAATGCTCTCCTCCCTCAGGTATATGTGACCTTAGACGAATTAGACTGTCCTGTACTAATACTAAGGTTCCCCTCCATCATGTATATGTGACCTTAGACGAATTAGACTGTCCTGTACTAAAGCTAAGGTTCCCATCCCTCAGGTACATGTGACCTTACACGAATTAGACTGTCCTGTACTAAAGCTAAGTTTCCCCTCCCTCAGGTATATGTGACCTTAGACGAATTAGACTATCTTGTACTAAAACTAAGGTTCTCCTCACTCAGGTATATGTGACCTTAGACGAATTAGACTGTCCTGTACTAAAACTAATGTTCTCCTCCCTCAGGTATATGTGACCTTAGACGAATTAGACTGTCCTGTACTAAAACTAAGGTTCCCCTCACTCAGGTATATGTGACCTTAAACAAATTAGACCGTCCTGTACTAAAACTAATGTTCTCCTCCCTCAGGTATATGTGACCTTAGACGAATTAGAGTGTCCTGTACTAATTCTAAGGTTCCCTGTATCATGTATATGTGACCTTAGACGAATTAGACTGTACTGTACTAAAACTAAGGCTCCTCTCCCTCAGGTACATGTGACCTTAGACGAATTAGACTGTCCTGTACTAAAACTAAGGTTCCCCTCCCTCAGGTATATGTGACCTTAGACGAATTAGACTGTCCTGTACTAAAACTACGGTTCTCCTCCCTCAGGTATATGTGACCTTAGACGAGTTAAACTGTCCTGTACTAAAACTAAGGTTCCCCTCCCTCAGGTATATGTGACATTAGACGAATTAGACTGTTCTGTACTAAAACTAAGGTTCTCCTCCCTCAGGTATATGTGACCTTAGACGAATTAGACTATTCAAGGGAGAGAACTAAAATTTACTGCAATATTTACAAAACTATTCAAGGGAGAGAACTAACGCTTACTACAATATGTACACCACTATTCAAGGGAGAGAACTAACACATACTACAATATTTACAAAACTATTCAAGGGAGAGAATTGACACATATACAATATTTACAAAGCTGTTCAGGGAAGAGGACAAACACATATAGAATATTTACAAAACTGTTCAGGGGAGAGAACTAACACATACCACGATATTTACAAAACTATATCAGGGGAGAGAACTAACACTTACCACGATATTTACAAAATTATTGAGGGGAAAGAACTAACACTTACTACAATATTTAAAAACTATTAAGGGGAGAGAACTAACATATATTACAATATTTACAAAACTATTCAGGGGAGAGAACTAACACTTACCACGATATTTACAAAACTATTGAGGGGGAGAGAACTAACACATACTACAATATTTAAAAACTATTAAGGGGAGAGAACTAATATATGCTACAATATTTACAAATCTATTCGGGGTAGAGAACTAACACATACTACAATATCTACACATCTATTCAGGGGAGAGAACTAACACATACTGCCATATTTATGAAAAAAATAACATAAGGGAGAAAACAAACACATATCACATTATTTACAAAACTATTCAGGGGAGAGAACTAACACTTACCACGAGATTTACAAAACTATTCAGGGGAGAGAACTAACACATACTACAATATATGCAACACTATTCAGGGGAGAGAACTAACACATACTACAGTATTTAAAAAAAATTAACATAAGGGAGAGAACAAACACATACCACATTATTTAAAAAATACAATTCAGGGGAGAGAACTAACACTTACCAGGATGTTTACAAAACTAATGAAGGGAGTGATACACAATATTTACAAAACTATTCAGAGCAGAGAAATAAAACAAAAACAATACTTATAAAACTAATCAGGGGAGAGAACAAGGACATACACAATATTTACAAAACTGTTCAGGGGAGTGAACCATCGCATACACAATATTTACAAAGCTATGCAGGGGAGAGAACTAACACATACACGATACTTAAAAAAGGAATCAGAGGATAAAACCAAGACATACACAATATTTACAAAATTATTCAGGGGAGTGAATCATCGCATACACAATATTTACAAAACTATTCAAGGAATAGAATTAACGCATACACAATATTTACATATTTACAAATCTATTCAGTGGAGAGAACTAACACATACCAGAATATTTACAAACTTTTCAGGGGAGAGAACTAACACATACCACACTATCTACAAACCTATCAAGGGGAGATAATCCAGACATACACACTATTTGCAAAGCCAACATTTACCACATTATTTACAAAGCTATTTAAGGCAGAGAACCAACATTTACCACACAATTTACAAAACCATTTAAAGGAGAGAATCAACATTTATCACATTTTTAACAAAGCTATTTAAGGGAGAGATACAACAATTACCACATGATTTACAAAGCTATTTAAGGCAGAGAACGAACATTTAACACATTATTTACAAAGCTATTTAAGGGAGATAACCAACATTTACCACATTATTTACAAAGCTATTTATGGGGGAAAATCAACATTTACCACATTATTTACAAAACTGTTTAAGGGAGAGATCCAACATTTACCACATTATTTACAAAGATATATAAATGAGAGAACCAACATTTACCACATTATTTACAAAACTATTTAATGGAGAGGACCAACATTCACCACATTATTTACAAAGCTATTTAAGAGAGAGAACTTTGCCTTTTATTTTTGGTCTAACAAAATATTCAACAAATACTCACATCGACAACAAATGTTGTATCTGGAGCTCCATATCTATCCACTGACTCTTTTTGGACTTTCTTGTCTGTATCTGGGTGAAGTCCAGTCGGCTGAAAATTGGACAAAACAATTTACATACAGACAATGTGAAAACAGACAATAATTAATAGAGAGCATAATCGTGGAATACAGTCAAAACTGTATTAAGAGGTCACTTTTGAGACAAAGAAAAAATGGTCATTTAAAACCGGTGACCTCTTTAAAGAGATTCAATTCATACGAAATATTCTATGACGGAGAAGGAAAGGGGTGACCTTTTAAGACAGGTGACCTCTTTAAAGAGGTTCAATTCATATGAAATTTTCTAAGATGCAACAGGAAAATGGTGACCTTTTAACACAGGTGACTGCTTTATAGAAGTTGATCTCTTGGGGAGGTTTGACTGTTTTTTTTTAAATATCATTCCAGTGAGACTAATGGCTAATTTTAGATAAACGTGAAATCGGAAGATAAGAAAAAATACTGTGAAATCATTATTAATCGTGGGATTGTAATTTTCGTGGATTTCGTTGTTCGCTTAATCCGCGAAAACTTAAAATCCAACGAAATACACACTTTGTTTGTTGCATGTAGTGTTTGAAACCACTAATTCAAGAACCCATGGATCAATGCATTTTTGTATAAATCACGAAAATTGGTGACATCGAATATTAATGCTTTCACAGTATGTAGAATAGATGTATCGTCATAATAAAAAATAATAAATAAATAAATTGATTAACTGAATGATTGTACATGTACTTATAAAAACACAGATGAATGACGCGCTCAAAATCATTACAGTGAAGTCCGTGTAAACCGAACCCTGAATAAACCGAAATTCTGCATAAACCGAATTTTAAACAAAGTCCTAATGTTGAAAATTTTTGGTTAATTTAATCTATATCAACTGAACACCTGACTATTGCCAACACAGGGTCACAAGGAGGTTTGGTTTGCACAGGTGAACACCTGTCTATTGCCAACACAAGGTCAAAAGGAGGTTTGGTTTACACAGCTTTCACTGTACTAATAAAAACGCAGATATCAAAGGGAGGTAATCAAACCGAACGAGAATGACGCGCTTCTGAAATAACCATCATCTTTATCGCTTAAGCTCAAAATCATTCCCAGTTTAATCCTGTGACATTTTTGTATTTGTCCCAAGCCAGAAACTGGATTTACAGTGCCATATGTCGTACCGTTAGTATCTAGACCAATGGTTTGTTGTGAGCGTTTTTTGTTCGCTTTGTTTGTTGCAGACTTCATACAGGGGCTTCTCAAAATAATCGAAAAGAAGCTATCCCGATCCTTTAATTTCACATTACGCTATTTAGATGATGTCCATGCCATTGGTCTTGTTATGTGTTCCGAATATAAAGTTACTCTGATAGACAATGTTGACACATATGGGTACAAACTGTGCGCCTCTTCTCGTGCCTACTTGTTCCTTTATTCGTATGAGGCAGACTTCATACAGGGGCTTCTCAAAATAATTGAAAAGAAGCTAGCCCGATCCTTTAATTTCACATTACGCTATTTAGATGATGTCCATGCCATTGGTCTTGTTATGTGTTCCGAATATAAAGTTACTCTGATAGACAATGTTGAAACATATGGGTACAAACTGTGCTCCTCTTCTCGTGCCTACTTGTTCCTTTATTCGTATGAGGCAGACTTCATACAGGGGCTTCTCAAAATAATCGAAAAGAAGCTAGTCCGATCCTTTAATTTCACGTTACGCTATTTAGATGATGTCCATTCACTAAATAATTCTAGGTTTGGTGATTTCATTGATCGCATCTATCCCATTGAGCTTGAAATAAAGGATACCACAGATACAGAATAGGTCTGCTTCATATCTTGACCTACATCTCGACAGTCAGGGACGGTTAAGAACGAAACCTTACCACAAAAGAAATGATTTAAATTTTCTCATTGTCAACTTGACATATGGAGCATCATTTCAGCAGCACCTGCATATGGAGTATATATCTCTCAGTTGATACGATATTCCAGAGATTGTGGTTCCTATCACGATTTCCATGATAGAAGGAAACTACTGAACCAAGGGTTCCTATTGGCTAAGTTGAAGTCATCACTCCCAATGTTTTGCGGTCGCCACCATGACTTAGTTGACCTTTATGGAATATATGTGTTCCCCCGACCACGGATATGTTCCACTTGTCGTAAACACTTCCCGAACATTTCCTCAGTAATGACCTTTTGTCGTTTTTTCTTTTGGCCACTGTGCTGTCTCTTCTTCTTCAATTTACGAATTCTGATTAACCTTCTGGTATCTTCACGCTCTTCTTGATTTTGTAGGTAGGGTTATGGTGTTTAACGCCACTTTTAACAATAATTTAGCTATATTGTGGCAGTTAGTTTTATCGGCGGAGGAATCCGGAGTACCTGGAGAAAACCACCGACAGGTTGCAAGTTACGGACAAACTTTATCACATAATGTTGTATCAAGTACACCTGGCCATAAGCGGGATTTGAACTCACAACGTTAGTGGTGATATACACTGATTGCACAGGTAGATGTACAATCGGGACAACAACTTCGCCTATTGCAGCTAAAAAGATAAAAGATATGCTTCTATGTGATGAGAGAAAAACCACGTGACAAATTTGACCAATCATTCATTATAATGATTGCATATTAGAAATAGTGGTATCATACTTTTTTTTCCTGTCCGTTCTCTACCACTGTCATTGTTTCTAACATCTTAGCCAGGGCAGAGTTCGTGTTAATGTCCTGCAATACAATCAAAGGGAGATAAGTAAATTGCAATTATGGAATATGTTCAATTTTTGACCAGGTAATACGATATATCCTGATTTAATGTCCTGCAATACAATCAAAGGGCGATAAGAATATTTCAATTACGTAGATTTGTATTACTGATGCTGTTTAATTTTTTAACAGGTTATACGATATAACCTGGTTTAATGTCGTTACACGATATAACCTGTTTTAATGCTCCGAATCCTGTCATGTTAAAACAAAATTTGTGTGTATTGTAACATTATACCAGTTTATCATGAATAAATATGTTTATACCAATGTCGTTACACGATATAATCTGGTTTAATGTCCTACAATACAATCAAAGGGAGATAAGCAGATTTCAATTACAGAATGTGTTCAATTTTTTAACAGGTTATACGATATAACCTGATTTAATGTCGTTATCCGATATAACCTGGTTTAATGTCCTACAATACAATCAAAGGGAGATAAGTAGATTTCTTTTACGGAATATGTTTAATTTTTGTACAGGTTATACGATATAAACTGGTTTATTGTCCTTCAATACAATCAATGGGAGATAAATAGATTTCTATTACGGAATATGTTTAATTTTTTAACAGGTTATACGATATAACCTGGCTTGGTGCGAAGCGGTTTATGAAAAGCGTAAACTGTTCCAAATCAGGTTATACAAGTATAAACTGTGCAAAAATTGAACATATTCCTTATATTCTAATTTTTACAATAAAATGCAATGATTCATCGATTTTAATTATGATTATTTCATGGAAACTATTTGCATTTGTCGTTGACAAATGAATATGTTGATGACGTCACAAAACCAACCCAGGATATCAAGTATGACCAATGTTGCCCCAGACGGATCATCTAATCAGAATACAGTATTTACATCAAATTCATTTATTATTATATATTACGGATTTAGTTTGTTGCACATATTTTCATTGGTTCTTCAACCATGAATATCACCATATATTACGAATTTAGTTTGTTACACATATATTCATTGGTTTCTCAACCCTGAATGTCAGCATATATTCGGAAAACAGACGGGGTATATATTTCAGTCCCCAAAAGCGATTAAAACATGGACCACATGCGCTTGTGTAGAGTCAAAAATATGCTCGCTATGTACCTAAAATACCACAAGGCCGGACTCACTCCTACTACCCCTGTCACTTCAATCGCTATTTCCCCTGTCAAAATGTCGATAGGACGCAAATCACTTACTAATTTGCGTAGTGAAATGATTTTTCTTCAAGGAAAACCCGTTTTTTTATATCTTCCTACCATCTACACCCCCATACTGACAGATAATCCTCAGATTTTGTTGACAATGGACACCTAAGTGGCAGCAAAGCGAAAGTAGGTCACGTGCGACATATTTCCGCCTTTCGGTCGTTCTCGGGTTCTTCTTCTTCTGCACATTTTCTGGCCGTCCTTCATTACTGAAGATTATTGGCCGAGCCCCGTATTAAATTTAGATAATACATAAGTTAACATATGTACAATAAACAATGAATCAAAGGTTAAAACTATATACATTTGATAACTACTATGAATATGAGTGATTATGGTGTGAAAATTGGAATCAAGGCAGATACTGGGATCATGCTCTTGAAACCGTCAACTGTGTCTGCAGTGGTAAATGTTGTAGGCAGTTGATTCCAAAGTGTGATAGACCTGGGGAAGTACGAGTATTTGTTTGGATTGGTGTTTCTGGTTCTGGTGTCAACTGGAATTAATAGGTTTGAATATGGTATGGCAACTAAGTGGTGTATGACTTTGCAAAAGAATATGAGTCTGTACCTTATGCGGCGCACCTCAAGTGGGGCCCAATTTAAGTCAGACATCATATCTGTTACAGAGCTTGTATTGTGGTACCTGTTACTGACATAGCGGGCTGCTCTCCGTTGAATTTGTTCAATTTGAAGTTTTTGCTGTTGTGTGTGTGGGTCCCAAATGGTGTTACAACATTCCAATTTCGGTCGGACTAAAGCTTTGAATGCATGTTCTTTGATGGCTGGTGAATGTACTTTTAAATTTCTTTTAATGAATCCTAGTGACTGATTAGCTTTAGCTGTTATGGTGTTGATATGTTTGTCCCACTTTAAGTTATTCTGAATGGTAATGCCTAAATATTTTGCAGAGTCAGCTTTCTCTAGTGTGTGCCCATGCAATTGATATGTATGCGATATTGTTTTCCGCTTTTGTGTTACACTTACTACTGTGCATTTGTCTGGGTGGAAGTGCATGAGCCAGTCTTGTTCCCATTTACCTGCAGCATCGAGGTCTTGTTGGAGTTTTAGTGCATCTTCTTTGTTTTTTATTTGTTTGTATATGATGCTGTCGTCTGCAAATAAACGGAGAGTGCTGTGTTGGATGTATTCTGCTAGATCATTTAGGAATATGAGAAATAATATAGGACCAAGTACTGTTCCTTGAGGGACACCAGATGCTACAGGTATTTTGCTAGATGTTTCTCCCTCAAGGATAACCGTTTGTGCTCTGTCTGTAAGAAAGTCTTTTATCCAGTGAAAAGCGTTACAGTTTATACCATAGTAGCTGATTTTGTACATGAGATGCTTATGTGACACTTTGTCGAAAGCCTTAGCGAAGTCCATTATTATGAGGTCAGTTTGGATGTTTTTATCTGATGATTTGGCCAGGTCTTGAATGAATGATACTAGTTGTGTTTCACAAGAACGGGATGATCTGAACCCGTTCTGAAGATCGTATAATATATTATTGTATTCTAGATGTTTCATGATACTGCTTGTTACAACATGTTCTAAAAGTTTGCAGATGATACATGTAAGTGAGATCGGTCTATAATTTATAGGGTTGTTTTTATCACCTTTTTTAAATGCAGGACAGACACTAGCATATCATATGTAATTACTAAGCACTAGAAACATTGCAAGGCGCCAAAACATGACTGACAAAATGAATGAAAACTTCACTGCTTCTTGGTATGCAAATAATACTAAAAATAAGGCATAGGAAATAATTGTATTTAAAAACCATTATAATTATACAGTAACAATACTGATATATAATTACGTTTCCCGAACTTTTCTTTCTGAACTTCTCAGGTATGTTTCGTAAGGCAATGATAAAACCCGAGAACGACCGAAAGGCGGAAATATGTCGCACGTGACCTACTTTCGCTTTGCTGCCACTTAGGTGTCCATTGTCAACAAAATCTGAGGATTATCTGTCAGTATGGGGGTGTAGATGGTAGGAAGATTTAAAAAACGGGTTTTCCTTGAAGAAAAATCATTTCACTACACAAATTAGTAAGCGATTTGCGTCCTATCGACATTTTGACAGGAGAAATAGCGATTGAAGTGACAGGGGTAGTAGGAGTGAGTCCGGCCTTGTGGTATTTTAGGTACATAGCGAGCATATTTTTGACTCTACACAAGCGCCTGTGCATGGACGACAAAACATTACGCTTCACTGAATCAATGGTATAATACGGAATAATAAATGTATTTTTACCAAATTAAATGCTGTTTTTATACTCAAAACGGCTGCATGAACAAAAAAAATATTACAACGGTTAATTCCGTCACAAATACCTGATCGATACAGCAAACTCCTATGTTCCACGGCTGTACCATAACAAATAAGCAAAACGTTGAGCCTTGAAAACTTTCGACGTCATGGGGCCACACCAAGGTTTTATTTACATGTTGTTAACATTTAAATTATTGAATCTGTTTCGCAAACCCGTTGTTTTGTTATGTGATATATTAATGTTATATTTATAAAGTTTATAAAATTTACTACATATGAAACTGTATTGATTTAGAAATTTAGTACAGTTGAAATCGGACAATGGAAAAAAATTGTTTTTAATGCAGAGTCTTCCATTTGTCACAAACTTAGATTAATTTAAAGATGATAAATATATGGTTGGTTTATGGTGTTTAACGCCACTTTCAACAATACTTTAGCTATACTGTGGCGGTCAGTTTTATTGACGGAGGAAACCAGAGTACCTGGAGAAAACCACCAACCTGTCGCAAGTAACTGACAAACTTTATCCCATATTGTTTTATCGAGTACACCTCACCAGATAAATATTTGAGTTCGAGTTGAAATTACACTTCTTTAACCGAGGTGGAGTGAGTTCAAATAATGTAATAGCCAAACCATCAAAACAAAATAAGAGACACGTGCTTCACTGTACCATGTGATATAAGACATTTAAATATTAACAATTGATTATCACCTTAATGGTGGGTTAATGAGTAGCCTTTTAATATTTAAATGTCCCATGTCACATGGTACAATGAAATTCACATTGAAAGCACAGGTCTGTTATTTTGTTTTTGATGGTTAGGTTCTTACACTATTTGTAACATTTATAGAAGTCAAACTGTATATACCATACGATCATGACGCAACGGTCCCACCAAGGTTTTCTGGTGGCTTATTGTGTTTAACGCCACTTACAACAAAATTTCAGTTATATGTGGCGGTCCGTTTTAATGGTGGAGGAACCAGAAATACCCGGAGAAAACCACCGGCCTGTCGCAAGTAACTAACAAACTTTATCACATAATGTTGTATCGAGTACACCTCGCCATGAACGAGGTTCGAACTCACAAATTTAGGGGTTATAGGCACTCATTATACATGTAGTTGTAAATCCAACTACCATCCTATCAGGGCCACAACGGCCCCACCAAAGCTTTATGATGGTTTATGGTGTTTAACGCCACTTTCAACAATATTTCAGTTATATCGTGGCGGTCAGTTTTATATGTTGAATGACACCGGCGTACTCGGAGCCCACCAAGGTTTAATGAACAGTCAACCAAAGTGATATAAGTAATATAGCTTACGTTCTTATCCAACAGCTCAGCACCATTCGGAAAAGATGTCTCTATCGCTTCCTACAGAGAAAAATATCATGTTTAATTTCTGATCATATATTTGGTACAGTATTACCTGTGAGGTGTAATTAGAAATTAAATATCGTTTCTAGAACAAATTATCAACATCATTAGACACAATACATGTACACACCCCGTGTTAACAGCACTATGGGCCACGGGCAAACCAGTTTCGGCACTGATATGGCTTATTAGATATATCTTAATTGAAATTCACACTTCTTAAATCATGTAATTATTACTAAAACTAAGGTTCCCCTCACTCAGGCATTAGTGACCTTAGACGAATTAGACTGTCCTGTACTAAAACTAAGGTTCCCCTCCCTCAGGTATATGTGACCTTAGACCAATTAGACTGTTCTGTACTAAAACTAAGGTTCCCTCACTCAGACATTAGTGACCTTAGACGAATTAGACTATCCTGTACTAAAACTAAGGTTCCCCTCCTTCAGGTATATGTGACCTTAGACGAATTAGACTGTCCTGTACTAAAACTAAGGTTCCCCTCACTCAGGTATATGTGACCTTAGACGAATTAGACTGTCCTGTACTAAAACTAAGGTTCCCCTCACTCAGGTATATGTGACCTTAGACGAATTAGACCGTCCTGTACTAAAACTAAGGTTCCCCTCCCTCAGATATATGTGACCTTAGACGAATTAGACTGTCCTCTTTATGTTCTTTGGTTTTCTTGCCCATAAAGATTTTAAAATTATTTGGCTTTCAAATATTTTGGGTTTGATCGTACCTGATGAAGGTTATAGGTGACCTTAGCTGATGTTGGCTATCATGTTTAGGCCCTTTGGTTTACTTTCTCTCAGGAACTTGGCTTTCAAATATGTTGGCTTTCAAATATGTTGGCTTTGAGCTGATGAAAGTTAATCCAGAAACATGTCCTGTGCACACAATAGATCTTTACGTTTTCTTTACGATTAAAACAATCCTAATTTTTGTTAGATTGATTTTGATTTGATTTTTGGTGTTCTAACGCCACTTTCAACAATGTTTCAGCTATATCATGACAACCAGTTTTAGTGGTGGAGGAAGCCGCAATACCCGGAGAGAACCACCGACCATGGGCAAGCAACTGGTAAATATTATCACTTGCGGCTGCGAGTCAAGTGCACCCCCTTTTGTAATTTACAAAGCCGGACGCGAACCCATGCCGTATTGGTGATAGGCTTGTATGAGTTGTTAGATCCAACGACCTATCTCATTGAGCCACCCGGACCCCTATTTTTTTTTAGAAGTAAAGGATGAGTTGATTTTACATAAATTTATTAGTAAGACACGTGATATATTTGTAGAAGGATTGGCATTTGGCACTGTAAATAGAACATGACAGTGAACCAATGAAATGACAGCTCGTGCAAGTAGATCTTCCCCACGTGTCTCAAGACAAAAATGGTGGGTTGGAATTCTTGAGAAAGAAACATCCAAAATTCAAACTTTTTTTTGTCTTGTTTTGGTTTTATTTTAGCCAATACATTCTGTGTCCTCCCTATAATTACAGTTTCTGTGTTACATTGTGTCTCCTCCCTAGAATTACAGCTTCTGTGTTACCCCTGTTTATATCTTAAAAATGTTCTTATTGGTAATATAGAATTAACTTATTTCATAGAATCTCAATAACTATGGGAAAAAACACTATTCTTTGTGTACCAGTTATGTTATGATCACACACATAGGCGGATCCAGAGGGGCCCAGGGGGCTCGACCCCACTTTTTGAACTACATAATAGACTGGTAAAAACGTGTTTTAGCAGAATATTTCCTTTTCGTTCTTGTCATTTTTCTTTATACCATGTTTTTTTAATTTTCGCTTTGAATTATACCTCGGTATCTGTTGATTTTTCTCAACACAAATTGTTTGAAATCCAATTTTTGTTTTATAGCAAAAAAAAGTCCCCCCCCCCCCCTCCTTTATAGAAATGGCTGGATCGGCGTCTGACCCTATTGATAATGCTAGCTGCACAATACACTTACCTGAATCATTGAGGGGTCTCCGCCTAATTCGACGTGAGATTCTCCTGTGATATAGGCTTCATCTGATTTCAAATCCTCCACGCTCTCTCTTTTGATTTTATTATAGTTGTACGTCTGGGGTGTTCCATAGGATCTGATTTTTCCTTCCACGGCTGCAAAGTCAACTTGCGGGATCTGTAATTATGTGTATGTATTTATGTTTAATGATTGATGTTAAACATCCATATAAAACTGTCCTTAATACACAGTGATTTGTTTTATGCATTTGTAGCTTCATATACTTTATGAGTGGTGCTAAACATCAAAATGAAACTGTCCTTTATGCACAGTGAATTGCTATATACATGTGCTCATTAAAGCATTTGCGGATTCATATACTCATATGAGTGGCGTTATACATCCATATGAAACTGTCCTTTATGTACAGTGATAACACTATAGATAGGTGCTCTTTAAGACGTTGGTGACCTTATATATACTTTATGAGTGGCGTTAAGCATCAAAATAAAACTATCTTTTACATACAGTGATTTGTTATATACAGGAGCTCTTTAAGACATTGGTGACATTATATATACTTTAAGTGTGGCGTGTCGAACATCTAAGTGAAAATGTCCTTTGATTTGTTGTATACAGGTGGTACTTAAGACAAGTTTGACTGTATATGCTTTATGAGTGGCGTTAAATATTCAAAACTACATAAAACATTCCTCAATTCACGAAGGGCAATTTTTTCACTATAAATTCACTAAAACGGGTGTGAATGTATGGTGAAATTCCAGTTTACACTTGAAAACTACATTATTGTAATGAAATTTAAAAAATGCTATTTTCAATTTAAATAAAAGAAAGTATAAACAGATCTTTTTCTATTGTCATAAGAATCTACTAGTTCGATACAAAAATTAAATGGAGAGAGTTGAGCAACCCGATACAAGAATCAAATGTCTATAAAAATGAAAGTGCCCCTTATACACAGTGATTTGTTATATACAGGTGATCTTTAAGACATTTGTGACTTTATACAAATGTATATGAAGGGTGGGGTTGCAAACATCAAAATGAAAGTGCCCTTTATACTTGTTCAATACAAATAATTAAAGAGAGTGAGTGATTGATTGTTATTTAACGGCAACTCGGCACTATCATGGCGAGACCGAGTTAATTTTCAATGAAATGATCATGAGGTCCGCATTGTTCAAGACCAACACGCTTTGTTGGATTTTTAAGGTGCTAGCTCACTGACACGACAGTCCCCGGATAGACATGGTGTTAGCTCACTGACACGACAGTCTCCGAATAGACATGGTGCTAGCTCACTGACACGGCAGTCCCCGGATAGACACGGTGCTAGCTCACTGACACGACAGTCCCAGGATAGACATGGTGCTAGCTCACTGACACGATAGTCCCCGGATAGACATGGTGCTAGCTCACTCACACGACAGTCCCCGGATAGACATGGTGTTACCTCACTGACACGACAGTCCCCGGATAGACATGGTGCTAGCTCACTGACACGACAGTCCCCGGACAGACATGGTGCTACCTCACTGACACGACAGTCCCCGAATAGACATGGTGCTAGCTCACTGACACGACAGTCCCCGGATAGACATGGTGCTTCCTCACTGACACGACAGTCCCCGGATAGACATGGTGCTAACTCACTGACACGACAGTCCCCGGATAGACATGGTGCTACCTCACTGACACGACAGTCCCCGGATAGACATGGTGCTAGCTCACTGACACGACAGTCCCCGGATAGACATGGTGCTATCTCACTGACACGACAGTCCCCGGATAGACATGGTGCTAGCTCACTGACACGACAGTCCCCGGATAGACATGGTGCTACCTCACTGACACGACAGTCCCCGGATAGACATGGTGCTAGCTCACTGACACGACAGTCCCCGGATAGACATGCCGCCTCACTCGCTACCTCACTGACACGACAGTCCCCGGATAGAGATGCCGCCTCACTGACACGACAGTCCCCGGATAGACATGCCGCCCCACTCGCTACCTCACTGACACGACAGTCCCCGGATAGACATGCCGCCCCACTCGCTACCTCACTGACACGACAGTCCCCGGATAGACATGCAGCCCCACTCGGACACATTATCATGATTCCGAATCAACTCGTATTTGCTCTTTCTCCTTAATGCTGTGTGCTTAGCGGAGAAGCAACACATACTAATTTAATAGTCTTTGGTTTTGCTCGATCGGGGCTCGAACACTTGATCTACCACATTCAAGGCGAGCACGCTAACCATTACACCACGAAATGAAAGATAATTAGGTTAATTTATCATACCTGATCAACAAACTGTTCTACATACTGACTTCTTTTGTCGAGGTCTTCTACAAATAAAAAAAAATTGAAGATACCAATGGAGTTATTAGAAGATACCAATGGAGTTAGTAGAAGATACCAATGGAGTTATTAGAAGATACCAATGGAGTTATTAGAAGATACCAATGGAGTTATTAGAAGATACCAATGGAGTTATTAGAAGGTACCAATGGAGTTATTAGAAGGTACCAATGGAGTTATTAGAAGATACCAATGGAGTTATTAGAAGACACCAATGGAGTTATTAGAAGATACCAATGGAGTTATTAGAAGGTACCAATGGAGTTATTAGAAGGTACCAATGGAGTTATTAGAAGATACCAATGGAGTTATTAGAAGATACCAATGGAGTTATTAGAGGGTACCAATGGAGTTATTAGAAGATACCAATGGAGTTATTAGAAGATACCAATGGAGTTATTAGAAGATACCAATGGAGTTATTAGAAGATACCAATGGAGTTATTAGAAGATACCAATGGAGTTATTAGAAGATACCAATGGAGTTATTAGAAGGTACCAATGGAGTTATTAGAAGGTACCAATGGAGTTATTAGAAGATACCAATGGAGTTATTAGAAGATACCAATGGAGTTATTAGAAGATACCAATGGAGTTATTAGAAGATACCAATGGAGTTATTAGAAGATACCAATGGAGTTATTAGAAGGTACCAATGGAGTTATTAGAAGGTACCAATGGAGTTATTAGAAGATACCAATGGAGTTATTAGAAGATACCAATGGAGTTATTAGAAGATACCAATGGAGTTATTAGAAGGTACAAATGGAGTTATTAGAAGGTACCAATGGAGTTATTAGAAGATACCAATGGAGTTATTAGAAGATACCAATGGAGTTATTAGAAGATACCAATGGAGTTATTAGAAGGTACCAATGGAGTTATTAGAAGCCGTAATTCGAAGGACAGACAATGCAATGGCCACAAGAAAAAACAAAGCACAAAAGGACATATAAGGGGCTACAGCATACTATTCAGAAATCGTCATCAGCTTCTTTTATTAACTGATATATATCCACGTCATTGATGTTAAAGATCAAAATATTGACAAAAATTTACTATCAAGATTGTTTTGTTTTCTGTGTAGTGATTCGCAAATCATTTTTGTCATTTTGTCTTTATGTTTTATTTTGGCCATTGCACATAGAATGGAAATTAGCTTTGTTCTTCCAACCAAACAACCTAATTCAAGGAAGTCAATGGACGAGAAGAGTTTGAAAATACCAAAGGGGTAATCAGAGTCCGCAAATCGAAGAAGAACAGACAGCACAATGGTCAAAAAGAAACAGTACAAAGGGACAAACAACGATCTATAAAACTAAAGATCGAGTAACACGAACCCCACTAAAAACGGGGATTAACTCAGGTGCTCCGGAAGGTAAGCAGTTCTTGCTCCACTAGTGTTTTGCTATAAGCGGAAACACACGTGCATCAGAGCAACATGAATGAGTCCGTTGTAAAGTTTTGTTGCTATGGAAACATTCAATTTATTTAATTTTTGTATGAAACACAAAATATATATATCAAAATAATTAGAAAGTAGAGTATATGTAACTAACATCAAGTGGTTTAAGCAGTTTAAAACCAAACGAAGCTAAAAGTTCCTAGATAATGTCATTATTATTAAAATTAAGGTTACCCCCTCGTGCATAAGTGGCCATAGTCGATTTCTGCTATTCTGGTTAGACCCTTAGTTTTGTTGCTCCCAAACACAATTAATTATTTGGCGCGGCAATGTATTGACTTTGAGATACCTGATGGAGTTTATTTGGCGCGCCAATGTATTGACTTTGAGATACCTGATAGAGTTTATTTGGGGCGCCAATGTATTGACTTTGAGATACCTGATGGAGTTTATTTGGCGCGCCAATGTATTGACTTTGAGATACCTGATAGAGTTTATTTGGGGCGCCAATGTATTGACTTTGAGATACCTGATGGAGTTTATTTGGCGCGCCAATGTATTGACTTTGAGATACCTGATAGAGTTTATTTGGGGCGCCAATGTATTGACTTTGAGATACCTGATAGAGTTTATTTGGGGCGCCAATGTATTGACTTTGAGATACCTGATAGAGTTTATTTGGGGCGCCAATGTATTGACTTTGAGATACCTGATGGAGTTTATTTGGCGCGCCAATGTATTGACTTTGAGATACCTGATAGAGTTTATTTGGGGCGCCAATGTATTGACTTTGAGATACCTGATGGAGTTTATTTGGCGCGCCAATGTATTGACTTTGAGATACCTGATAGAGTTTATTTGGGGCGCCAATGTATTGACTTTGAGATACCTGATGGAGTTTATTTGGCGCGCCAATGTATTGACTTTGAGATACCTGATAGAGTTTATTTGGGGCGCCAATGTATTGACTTTGAGATACCTGATAGAGTTTATCTGGCACGCCAATGTATCGACTTTGAGATACCTTAAACGTCAGAAGCGTGTCGTGGGCACTAAATTAGACATCAACGTGGTTTTGTTGTTGTTGTTGTTTTTTAATTTATCTTATTTTATTTTATTTTATTTTATTTTTTTTTTATTTTTTTTTTTGTATATTGAATACATTAAACAGTTTCGTCTTTTCACATTTTTGTGCATGTTCCATGCTAGCAATTTAATTTCTTTCCATTACATTTTTGTCGCTAGTATTACATGGGTTGAATGTACGTCATAATTGGAAGCCATTTTGTACCGCTTGAAGGTAAATTTTTACTTGTAGTATTAATTATTGTAAGGATAACATTAAATGTGATAGTGTGCCAAATGCCCCTAAATGTCCGCTAAACAAAGGTGTGTCCATCGCTTAAAAACTTGCTGTCAAACTCTCAAACACTTTGACAACGTTTTCGCAACAGATGGAAATAACATTGTCTAAGTGTTTGAGAGCATCAAAGTGAACTATGTTGTGACTGGTGTCATTATAGATCATCGCTATTCTAAATTTAATTTTTGTTTTTGAATTCCATATTCAATCTTGTCTCTGCAGTTAAACGTTATTTAACACTCCTAATTTATCTTGCTTTCCAATCTTTCGACTTTGATCGTACCTGATGAAGATTATTCCAGAGACCCGTTGTGCGTATTAAATTAGATATCTACGTTTTTATTAAGCTTATAAGACGCATTTATAGCTATCAGTTTGGACTTTCCACACTATAGTTTGTATAAATAGTATAAATAAAAGTTTGAATATACTCAAGTGGTTATCAGCAGTCGTAAATAGATGTGTACCTACTGATGACGTTGAACTAAGCAAAAAAAGGACAAAAACACAAACAATGGTCCACACAACAAAAGATACACAACTGAAGATTGAGCAACACGAACCTTACAATAAACCTACGTTACTGTTGGATTTTATTTTATTAAATTTCATTTTCAACCTTGTTTTGGCAGTAAAAGGGTTGACGCTTACTGGGCATCTATCGTTATTGTTATCAATTTTGAATTAACAGTCAAATATGTATATGCATCTACATCTAGTAAATAATATGCTTACAAAATATGAGAGGCCGTGTGGCCATGATTGTATGGTAGTTGGATTTACAACTACCTATGCAATCAGTGCCTATCACCACTGATGTTGTGAGTTCGAATCTCGATCAGGGCGAGGAGTAGAACATTATGTGATAAATTTTGTCGGCGACTTGCTACAACAGGTCGATGGTTTTCTTCGGGTACTTCGGTTTCCTCCACCAATAAAACTGACCACCACGAGATAACTGAAATATTGTTGAAAGTGGCGTTAAGCACCATAAAACCAACCAACCAACCTAAAGACAGTATATATTTCTTCAACAAGGGCCGTGTCAGCACATTATCTTAATATTGGAAATCATATTGTTCATCAGTGGTTTTCTCTGGGTACTCCGGTTTCCTCCACCAATAAAACTGACCGCCACGATATAACTGAAATATTGTTGAAAGTGCCGTTATAAACACCATCAAACAAACAAACAAACAAACAAACAAACAATACAAAATAAGAAGTTAGTTGTATCTTACCTTCTTCGAATTCTTCTAATTCTTCAATACCGGACACAATGGCAGCTGTAGACAAACATATGCAAAAACTTAAAAGGAATAGTAATCCCTTTAGTAGATCCATCTTTCCAACGGTTGTGTGGACGTAGGATAAAAATTCTGACTTTTTGAATCTTATTTATACTCATTTGTTTTACCCAATTAGCTTTTGAAATTTGAAAATTAAATTAAAAAAAATACAGTCTGACATTTATATTTTTCCTTACTTTCGAATTAATTTGAATTATAACCATATTTGGTTAATTAATCGTTCGGAATATATCTTGGTGTACTGTTGTGAACGGGATAAAGGCTGTGTAAGAAAGCTACGTATTACATTATTAGCTAAATGTCTTAAATTTGGCCTTAATTAAGAAACAATTTGCACCTGAAATTATTGATTAAATTACGATTAAATTATCACTTTTAAATGTTTATTATTTAAAACAAATTACATATTGAACTGAATAAACCAGGTTTGATATTTACAAATAATTTTTAATTCCCATTGACGGTAATTTTTGGCGACTGTTTAATAATGACATGCGTGTCCATTCTCTATCCAGAGTTGTCGTTCCTGCTACGCCCACACTCCATCTCTGTCAACGCCCATTTTACAAGATTTTTATAAAATTTAGAAACAGTAAAAAAATGTACTTAAAATTGTTTTAATTATTGTAAATATCAATAAAGATTAAAAAAAATCACTCATTTCAAATCAATTCTCTCTTAAAAATGATTTGTGATCGTTTTTAACTTTTTTAATTTTTACCTCCGCAAAATAGTTCTCCAAGAAGTGGAGGGAAAATCATTTTTAAGAGAGAATTGATTTGAAATGGGTGATTTATTTTCATCTTTATTGATATTTACAATAATTAAAACAATTCTAAGTACATTTTTTTACTGTTTCTAAATTTTACAAAAATCTTGTAAAATGAGCGTTGACAGAGATGTTGTGTAGCGCAGCAGGAACGACAACTCTGAATAGAGAATAATGCGTGTCGTGACGTTCGCTTTACCTCGTCCTTTTTTAAAACGTTGATTTATCTTCGCGCTAAAAGACTTTAACTTGTTTCAAAATGAACAAAAAAGGTGCCATTGGAAATTCTTTAATATTAATACATTATTTGTATGTAGCTTTCAAATCGTAAAACGCTTATTACATACATGCTACTCTGTGTATGACCTTTCGGTTTTCTTGCTACCAGATACCATTACATTATATTGAGGGTCCGGGTGGCTCAATGAGTTAGGTAGTTGGATTACCGAACAACTCGACTCGCAGCCGCAAGTGATAAAGTTTACCAGTCGCTTGCCCATGGTCGATGTTTCTCTCTTGGTACTCCGCCTTCTTCCACCACTAAAACTGGTCGCCATGATATAGCTGAATTATTGCTGAAAGTGGCGTTAAACACCAAAGATCAAAATCACCATTACATTATTTGGCTTTCCAATCTCTTGACTGTATTTTGTCACTTGTCAGTTGCGTACAGATGATTAAATATGGTATTGGCAGGTCCGCCAAGAGGAGTTTTGGACCCCAGGGCAAAAGGAAACTTGACTCCCTCCTCCAATTCTCCAAATAATGATACTCAAACTAAATCCACCACGGTGTGTCATAAGGCAGGAATCAGTACAACAAAAATAAAAAGATGAATTGTGATTTAGAAAACAGCTTTCTACTTGTTTATTTGTCTGAACCCTTAATTATAATGATATGATACATTTATTAAACTCATGGGCCTCAGGGCCCCCCTCCGACTGACCCCCCCTCTCAGTGGGCCTGGGTATTGGCAATACGATGTTGGTACAAAGTGGACTAAATATTGTTTCCCTGTTACTGGTATGTCTTACGATGGCCTTGTGTACTATCTCTTTATTATTATTATTATTCAAATGATGGTTGATGCCATTGGCTCTCTTTAATAGGGGGCGTCGTGGTCGTGATCGTATGGTAGTTGGATTTACAGCTACCTGTGTAATCAGTGCCTTTCACCACTAAAGTTGTGAATTCGAACCCCATGTACTCGATACAACAATATGTGATAAAGTTTGTCAGTGATTTGGGACAGGTTGGTGGTTTCCTTTCGGTACTACGGTTTCCTCCACCAATAAAACCGACCGCCACGATATAACTGAATTATTGTTGAAATTGGCGCTAAGCATCATAAACCTCTCTTTAATAGAACTAATATTATACATGTGACAACTTCTGTGTCACGA
Organism: Bathymodiolus septemdierum; assembly: GCA_963383655.1. Lineage (NCBI taxonomy): Eukaryota > Metazoa > Mollusca > Bivalvia > Mytilida > Modiolidae > Bathymodiolus > Bathymodiolus septemdierum. The sequence goes on from OY726527.1 coordinate 36,204,211, forward strand.
AGACTAAATATATTATGTATAAATGTTGAAGATTAGAGCGTTATTTTGTCAACACTTCTTATTGTTATATGTGAGGGTTGACTTTTGGCTCTCACGTGGAAAACACTGGCATTGCGATGTGTGCATGTGCGAGGAAAGTTTACAGAAATTTAAAAAAAGGTGTGGTTTTCTACTTGTAGTCCAATTTCTTGTACCAATAGAGCGGACTGTCATCGGTAAAATTGAAATAGTGTTGAAGTTAGAAATGCTAGCCCATTAAAATTATTTGGAGAATTGGAGGATGGGGGTCAAGTTTCCTTTTGCCCTGGGGCCCAAAAATTATCTTGGCGGCTCTGAACACGGATGTGCCTAATAAAGTGTTGTTACGTCACTTGATTGGTATTTAAGTGTAAGATTGGATAATCTCTTATGTTTATTTTACCGGACTTGACTGTATATATATGCAGTGCCGGATTTACCTATAGGTTCGATAGGCTGAAGCCTAGGGGCTCAACATTTAGGGTGCCTCCGACCAAGGTGTATACTATTTTTAACACTATTATTGGAATTTCACACTTATGCTGTCATAGCGTACTGTACTTTCTTAACAACCCGTCAGTAATTTTCCTTTCACATTTGCACTCCATTTCAGAACATTGCCGAATTTTAAACACCCCTCATCATCTTCGCCTTTATTGAAATTGATAAGCACACTTCCATCTGTATCCAGTCGTGAAGGTGGGGAATTGGGAGAGGTCTCACAAGTGGAATAGCTTAGGACCTCACTTTATCTAAATCCGGCACTGTTTATGAGTAACACGTCTTGTAAGAGACAGGAACTGCTTACACTTCGCGAGCAACCTGGGTTCACCATCGGTTTTTATGTGGGATCCGTGTTGTTCATCTGTTTAATTTTGTGTTATGATATTATGTGTCTTTACGTTCTGAGTTCCGTATTGTGATGTCCGTTACGATTTCCTCATAAAAACCATTGTTGGTTCGTCTTTACCTCCAGTTGTTTGTAGGAGTGCGCATGTCTCATTTACATTATTTGTGTTTGCTTGCATTATAATGGTGTCCAACACATATGGTCTTGTGTTTTTGCTTTGTTTTTCTTCGTGTTGTGTACCTTATGTTGCAAATTTCTCTGGATTGTCCATTTTGTGATTGCCCCTTCGATATTCTCTAACGTTTATTTACACCCAAATTATTCCAACTACATGTTATTTCAATGTGCATTGAGTGTAAATGGTAATATCAATATTTTATCTCATAATTTTGAAATTAAACAAGATATAAAATATCTAAGCTCAACAAACTGAAAAATTACTTGTGGTATTTTGATCTTATATGGAATCTCTTTCTGACTTAGATTATTCTTCCTCGACCTCTGAGTACCTCTAAAATAAGTAATATTTATACCACGGTTTTCCGAGTTAAACGGAACTGCTTACCCTTCCGGAGCACCTGAGTTCACTCCCGTTTTTAGTGGGGTTCGTGTTACTCGATCTTTAGTTTTTTATGTATATTTTGTAGATCGTTGTTTGTCCTTTTGTACTTTTTCTTTTGGCCATAGTGTTGTCTGTTCTTCTTCGATATACGGATTCTGATTGCCCCTTTGGTATCTTCAAACTCTTCTTAAACAATCTCAGGCTTACAATATATATATATACGTCTGAAAATTAAACCAAACAGTGTTAGAATTAGATTTTAGAACTGTCAAATTTTTGTTCTTCCCTCGACGGGATTTGAACCCACACCATTGATACATTGCAGCACCATTCGCTTAGCCTTACGTCCAGCGCCTAGACCACTCGACCACATCCACTCCCTGTATATAAATGATTGTGTTGTCTGTCCTTAAGCACACCTAAGCACAATGGTAAATCCGGCATTGGATCGGACCGAACAGACACAACATTGAAGCGCATTGTAATGTAGTTGGTTGAATCCTGACATTTTAACACGCTAGGTACATAACTGTGACCGTGGATGCATCTTTGTTATTGTATGAAACAGTTATTGTTTCAACGTCATGCCTTTTCAACTACAAATCTCAGGCAATCTAGTGCAGAACATCATGGAACGTATAACTGGTTCACTCGTGCGCTTATTTAATAGATTATAACAGCCATCAACGAAACATTCAAATACATGGATATCTGATATTATAGATTTTTATGTACATGTTAGATTGATTTGATTTGATTTGATTTATTGTATTTAACACCACTTTCAGCAATATTTCAGCTATATCATGGCGACCAGTTTTAATGGTGGAAGAAGCCGGAGTATCCGGAGAGAACCACCGACCATGAGCAAGCAATTGATAAACTTTATCACTTGCGGCTGCGAGTCGAGTGCACCATTTTTGTAATTTGCAAAGGCGGGCGCGAACCCACGCCGTTATGTTGATAGGCTTGTATGAGTTGTTAGGTAATCCAACTACCTAACTCATTGAGCCACTCGGGCCCTTGAATACATGTTAGAGTAAATATATATATATAAATATATATATTAACGTTCTACGTTGAGCCTAACTAGGTATACGGATATATAATTTGTGTCTTTTTTAAGAATTCAACATTTAGAATGTTGTTATACTCAGAACACGTTTTCGAAGTTAAAAATTTCAAATGTATTTGTAGAAAACAAAATGAGAGTGGTATTAAAGAAACATTTTACTTAAACATTGAACCATTTTGCGACTAATGAATATCAAGCAATAGTGCACACCTTCTGAACAACGTTTGAAGATACAAAAGAGACAGTCAGAAGCCGTAAATCTAAGATAAATGAAACGAACATCACTTATTGGTGGATGTCAACTCAGGTGCTCTAGAATGTAATCAGTTTCTGCTCCACTGAGAAAGGGGGAGGTCAGCCGGGCGGTGCCCCGGGGCCCGTGAGTTATAGTTAAGGGTCCAGACAAGTAGAAAGCTGTTTTCTAAATCACAATTCATCAAATAATTTTTGTTGTACTGATTCCTTGCTTATGACACAGCGTGGTGGACTTAGTTTGAGTATCATTATTTGGAGAATTGGAGGAGGGGGCCAAGTTTCCTTTTGCGCTGAGGCCCTGGTGGCAGACGTCGTATTACTCTTGTTTAAGTAATCTCTGATAAGCCATGACAGATGAAAATCTAATCGCAAAATTGTAGAAACCCTTATATACATATACACATGACCTGTTTACTCTCTTCACTTGGTACATTAGGTTCATTAAAAACGGACCATGTTACACAAGCTTTATGAGTCAGGGCATCCCCTCTTTTTGAAATGATGCGCCCAAACAAGTGTTTTCCACATCCGAGAAAAATGATGACCATCAATTGGTTGATAATCATTTTCTGTTCAGAATGTTAAGTGCTAATCGTGAGGGGTTTGTGGTGTTTAATGCCACTTTTCCTAATCTTGATATTTACACATATATTTGTTCCTGGTAACTCAATAAGTTCGCAACACCATCGGTGTTGGAATGGTTAGAGTGATCGCCTCGAGTGTGGTAGATCATGTGTTCGAGTCCCGATTGGGTCAAACCAAAGACTATAAAATTGGAATTTTCGGCTGAAGAAGCTATGAACGCAGCATTGAGGAGAAAAGGCAAAAACTGATTAATTTGGAATCAGGATATGTGTCCGAGTGGAGCGACATGTCTACATGCGGACAGTTGCTTCAGTGAGCTGCCATTATCAAAATCCGATTCAGCATGTTGGTCTAGTACAAAGAAGACATCAGTATTACATCGAATATGACTTGTTCTCGCCACGATATAGCTAAAAAAAATGCTCATTTGGTGTTGAACAGAAATCACTAATTTTCTTCAAATTATTCTTAAACGACAACTGCGTGGCTTTCCTCGTTCATGTCTTATCACCTGGTTTCTAATAAGAGAAACACGACGGGTGTCACTAATGAAGCAGGAACTTTTCATCCTTCCGGAGCACCTGCGTCCACCCCGGGTTTTAATGGGGTTCGTGTTACTCGATCTTTAGTTTTATGTGTATGTTTTGTAAATCGTTTTTTGTCCTTTTTCTTTTGGCCATTGTGTTCTCTGTCCCTCTACTGATTTTCATTACCCATGTGGGATCTTCAAACCCTTCTTACCCCCCGTAGCACCTAATTTCACCCCCGGGTTTTAGTGGGGTTCGTGTGTTACTCGATCATTAGTTTTATATGTAAGTTTTGTATATCGTTGTTTGTCCTTTGTTCTTTTTCTTTTGGCCATTGTGTTGTACAGTCTCTGCCTGTCCTTCTATTTACGAATTCTGATTGCCCCTTTGGTATCTTCAAACTCTTCTTTCATTGGTCGTGATTCTCATAGGCAATCACTTTTGTTTGTATGTCAGATTCCCGTCAATGGCGATTCTTTTGTGAATATTTCAGTGTCGAACTACTAAATGCCATTTACAACAATAGTGTTGTAAGTCGAGTAAGCACCTACAATCACTAGTCTAACCTTTCAGTGGCGTTGTTTCCATCGAGGCAACCTAACTGCCTCGGTAAAAAATCAACAACAAAAATTCATTTTTTTTCTTTTTTCCTTAGCGATTCCTGCATGCTCAGTGGTAATGGAACAATCATTCAAATTTGTATTGTAATATTATTCAAATATGCCATAACGCCTCGTTTTAAAACGAAAAAATATGTTTTCCTTACTTAAAATGTCATGGCTTCTGGAGGCCGGGATGTGTATCCCAGTCTACCTGCCTCGGTAATATTTGTCACCAAGCCACGCCCGTGTCAATGGACACGATTACAACCGGACACAATAACGAAGGATTTTCATAAAATATATAAAATTATAACCCAAAATACTTCAAAATAGTGAAACTGTAGAGGGGTGGGGTATTTAATGCCACTTTCAACAATATTTCTGTGGATAAAGCTATTAGAATACATTAAAGCTGTCACTTCAGAATGCGCCTTTCTTGATAAATAAGTTTTCAGTGCATACTGAAAATTGTGCAGACCGCGATTTTTATCAGTAGATAAAAACATTGAAATTTTACATTTCCTAGACTGAAAAAAATCGATAAAAATCCCCAAAAGTACGTAATTATCTAAGTGAACAGTCATACATTTGTAATTCAAATGTAAAACTATATTCATTTTATTAAAAGTAATGAGCGAGTTATTTTCTCATGGGGGACACGGCGGAAAAGGGGAAAAAAGGGGAGGTGTACATGTGACTTCATAAATACATGTACATGTATATACAGACGTGCCGATGGTATGGGTCGATTTTCAGCTTTCAGATTGATGACTGGGTCGTAAATTGCACTTACCCGAAGTTATTAAGCGTGCTGATTTCAATCATTCATTTATTAAATAAAAATAATTTTAGATGGTATATTGTTTATTACAAGTCGAGCACACCCCACCTTTATCCACGATCGGTGCATGCTCGATCGATTTTTTGTTTCAAAATAAAACAGATTTTTAAGAAATCAATATCATGCATTATTTTGTCAATGTTTAGTATGTTCGGCTATTATTCTAGAAACAAGCAAAACAATATCAAAAAGCTCGGGGATTTTAAACAAATAAAAAATGTACTCCAACAAGAACCAGAGTTTGGCTACACGGGGTCCCAAATAAGGAAATTAAAAAGGAGACTCGTTCCCGCAATGTGATACAGCTAATTGATTATTCCTTTGAAAATTGTTTTTGTAATAACATTCAGAAAATTGCATTACGTATATTTTTTAGACTAATATAATAGATATTGGAACATTTTGCTATTTTTCTATACTTAGTACGTCACTGTTATATTTAAGATACGATTTAACATTCCCCCAATGGTGCCTCTGAAAATCGGGTATATAAAGTTTTTATTTTGTTTTAACCTACACTCGGACAGCACGGGACGCAGCAGCAAGATGACGAGCCTGAGAGTAATACTCCTCGTATTCTGTCTATGTTCAACTGCAGCACACTATTTGAAGACATCTAATGGTAACGCTATGTGTATTTTATATTTTCCAAAAAAAATATTTTAACAAGCACTTTATATGAGGATTAAGAAAATATCATATTTTGTGTCTTTTTTTTTAAATCATGAAATCTTTAGGAAGGTCTTCTCGACTATTCACACATACATGCGCTTCTGATAAGGCTTATACATTTCCAGGGTTAGTTATGATATTACTAAAATACTAATTATTTTATTGTCAATTAAAAAGGGCCTTGTGCCAATAAAATCCATAAAATGATTTAAGTAAGGGTAATAACAAAATTGCCGAACTCTGAGCAATCTTACAAAGGGAAAGTCAAAACTCGTAAGTATATAAACAGACAAAATCAGTCAACAACCGGAAAACTGTGAAAACCGTAATGACCCTGACTTGGTACAGGCATTTCTAAAGAAATGGTGGGTTGAATCGGATTTTAAAGCGTCAAACCTCCCCCTTTCATTACGGCTCAAAGTTTCCGGCTGTCGCTAACAGTATTTACAACAATACCTGAACAAAACAGGTAAAACAGTTGTGAAGTGAATGTCAAAAACATTTTTAACGTCACACATTGATAAAAAAAAATAAGGTTATGGTGTTTAACACCACTTTCAAAATCAATAAAAAAAAAGATTGACTAGTACAATGATATTTATTACGATATTAAATAAGTGATATATGAAAAACAAAATTGCAAGTATATAAATATAACATTATTATGTAATTATTAGTTTTTGAGTAAAAGTGGCCCAAAAGGGAAAATTTCGTATTTTGAATTTTTTTATTGTTTGATCCAATCTTAATGTAGTTATTTTTATCATCTTAATGGCTATTGCTAGGTCATAAAAAAATTCTGGTATTTTATTTCTAAAAAGTCCCAAATTTTGCATATTTGGAAGAGATATAAAACTTATTTTTCGTACAATTTTGATGTGTATATTTTTCTATGAATTTATTGAGCTGAGATCTTACGGTACAACTAATATGTCGACAGATTTCCTTGATCTCTTGTGGTTTAAAAAAGAAATCCATCGAAAGGGGCCAACCAAAGATGAATATATGACCAATGCAAAATACACTATTTTGCTATAATCATGATAGATTTCACGAGTTATCTCCCATTGTTATTAATTTTATTTTATATCGTAATGTATTTTTGCTATCTGACTTCATATCTTTATTGTAATTTATTAAATTTAATTTGCACTTTTTTGCAAAATGATCATCCTTATGGGTTATTGATGGACCATATAAAAATTTCGGTATTTTATTTCTAAAAGGGGCCCAAATTCTGAAATTCCATAAATTTTAGAAGGTATATATAATTTTGATATATAGTAAAACAAGACGAATGTGTCAAAATAGTGTCCACACTTGCATTTAATTTACACTTAACTTTCCCTTGTTGACATGCTGTCGTCATATGTAGCAACTTTCATAAAAATCATTACATATTTGTTTATATTATACTTTACGTTTTTATTTTCCATATTTGTCTTTGTTTGCGAAGCCGCTCAATATTTCGTATATTGACCGGTCAATATTTTAGTATATGGACCGGGCCCGATCAATATAATGTTTTCTTCCGGATTTTGTCCGAACTCTTTTTTTGTCTTGGATATACAATAACAAAAACATGTCGTCCGACAGATTTGCATGTATAATATAACAAATAGTTCATGGCACTTCGGGCCAAATGGCAGTTTATGGACTGGTTTGTCGCCCACAAAAATAGTATATGGACCTCAGCTTCGGGTGACATCCCGGTCCATAAGCTGCCATATGGCCCTTGTGCCATGAACTATTTGATAAGTATTTTTTCCCTTTAATTCTTTGTACAGTCTATTTACCATACCTGCCAACCTCTGAAACCTTCAATGAGGGAGATCTTCCCCCTCAGCTGTCAAAGCTGAGGGGGGAGATTTTGTGCGAACGACATTTTCAGCCTAAATATATGACCTGTACACTATATAGATCTACAAAACGCCAATAAGAATTAATAAATACTTTATTTCTTCAATTCATTGTTATAATCTATACAAGCTGTTTTTGCCTTTTTCAATACCTCTTGAGTCGGGACAATACTCGTAACATTCCATATTTTGATTTTCTCTGGCACAAACAAGTGAGCATCTAGTGTCATTTGCCAATTCTGACCTATGTTCAGTTTGATTTATTTTTAGCATCGAGAAAATACGTTCACTATCTGCATTACTATTTGGCAGAATAACAAATGCCAGGGCTAACTTAAGACAAATTGGGATATCTAGGCCGTTTTGAAAATAACTCCTTTATATCAGACATTTCCCCCCCAAAAAGTTCCAACATCCGAAAAGATGATTGAACATAATGTGCACAATGAAGATTCATTGCCGAGTGAACTTGGTCGTAAAAATTGAAAATCCTTGATCCAATTTGCTTGAAATTTACAGTTATATTTCTTCTTTTTTACACTGTCGCTTGATCCAGACAAAAACCTCTTTCTTGTTGGAGTTGACGGGGCAGAAATGATTTTCGATTACTTATAAATCTAACATGAAAACTACTCGCCAAAGTTTTCAAATGATCTCCCATTGTTTGTTTACTTCTATTGACAGTAATGAAAAATCCAGAGAAATGCGAATGCGGGTCATTGCGGGTTGAAATATCTGAATGCGGGAGATTCTATACTCCCGCGCGGGAGCGGACCTACAAGCGGGAGATTTCCGGAATTTCGTTGTTTGTGCGGGAGACTCCCGCACAAAACAGGAGGGTTGGCAGATATGATATACAAATTTATACACTTTGGAAAAAGTTATTTGCCACTCGATTTATTTAATAAATATCTTTTTTTGAAAATTAACTTTTTTGAAATGCGATTGCTGTGAAAAATAATATCTGTACACATATGACATAAGCTTTAATATGTTCGATTAAAACATTTACAAGTTGAGGTTGAAGAGTTTTTTTATATAGTGTTTTTATTGCTAAATTGGGGTACACCATTCTGACAAGCCCATGTATCTGTAAGGACTGTTAACAGATGGCTTATTGAGCAGTGACTGCACCCAAGGTAATCCATAAAACATCAGCAACTTTCATAATGTCATGGACAAGCTTGATTAAATTGATCGCATTTAAACAAAATTTACTTGATATATACAATGCTAGACATATAAAAAGAGGATAGTTTGTATAAATGTTTTAATGCCATTCAAAATACAAATGTAGTTTTACTTACATTTCAATATGCTCAGTAATAAGATTGTTTTATTTATATTTGGACTACTGCAAGCTAAGGTTGCACTTTTAGTGACCACTTTGGGTGAAAAATGAAACGCCTTTAATCTTTCCAAATTTTAATTGTTTTTGAACACAAACATCATATCTACAAGATTCCAACTGATCAGGGATAGTTTCCATCATTTTGATTGAAAAAATGCATTTAAAGGTAATGCTGTCAAAAAATCTGTAGTATGGGGACAATCACTTATGATTATTTAAATTTTTGGAACTTTTGGAACTTTTCTGACCCTATCGTTGAAGTTAATGCAGTGGTACGTCACTTCCGTCAGCTGTGGGTCCTTGTACGAAAAATTTGGCAATAAATGTGTGAAAATCTTAAAATTCTGCAGAATTGAGCCATCGTATGCACAAAGCAAAAACAGGGGCAGAAAGATGCATCTTTTAGGAATGGATACATGTCCTAGTTTGAATGACATAATGGAAATAAGGTGCAATAAATGTACTCAAAGCGAGCAGGGGTACGATTTTTAAACCTGCCGAGTTGCATGCCTTGTGTATTATTAGTATCTAATAGGGTCGACACATGCAATTTGATGTTAACATAAGATTGTATGAATATTGACACGAACAAGTTAAAATAAGGAAAAAGAGATGAAATAATAAAGAAATAAAGAAATTTTATTGAAAATAAATTTGTAAACAGAAAGTTAGAAAAAGGGGGGTGGTCCGTGCCACGAGCACCTGTGTTAAAAAAGGGGAAAATATGAAGTGGCCATTCGCTACATGCATTTTTTTGGCAAATTTTGGGTATGTATGAACCTGTATTTCCATAACCGATCATAATAGACCATTGAAAGTTATCCATTGTTTAGACCTCATAATGCACCAAGTTTAAACATATCATTCATTTATATTATATTACAACATATCATTTGCTGATCAATTACACAATATCCTTTAAAAAAGTGCAATAAGTTATTAACGATGTTTTTTTAAAACGAGAGGACGTTCCTCAGTCATCTCATCGAAGGATGAAGCCCTGAGATGAGAGATGACTGAAAAACGTCCTCGAGTTTCAAAAAACATCTTTAATTATTTTATCGCTATAATAGTATGTTAATTATTTTATCGCTATAATAGTATGTTTATCAAGGATTTGGTAATGTGACGTCATTATAACGTTTTATTAGAAAACAGCGATATTACTATGCGTCCTTGACAACGCTTAGTGATTAGCGATAATTTGAATCGTCTCGTGCGCTAACGTGATATGAAACATATTGGTTTTAAACATCGAAGGAAAAATATAGTGATAAACTCGCATATGTAGTATGTGATCGTGATGTTTGCTGTGTTATATGATGTATGTCAGTTTTAAAATCTCTATAGAGCTTATGTCTTACTTGATGAACTGTTTTACCGACTTGAAGGAAATAAATATTACTCGACTTGATTCAAAAACAGAAGTTAGATTTTGTAATTTTCCCGTGTAATTGGTCTCCCCTCAATTTCAACACTTTTATTTTTACAAAATAAATTATATCCGACATCCAATTGCTCCCGGTTGTGTCACACATAGCGAGACATAGCAAAACCGGTAGCAATCAAAGATCAAATTATAATTAGATTGATCCGACATCCTAAATAAATAATAGTAGTAAATTTAATGTTAAACTGACGTTGAATTTGTTAGAAATACAACTCGACTTTGCATATACGACTTAAATCATATTTTTTTCAATTGATTTTTCACTCAGAATTATGTTTCCACTATGAAAAGGTGTTGCTAATTTTGAGTTAGGTCGTTGGATTACCTAACAACTTGTACAAGCCTATCACCAATACGGCATGGGTTCACGCCCGGCTTTGTAAATTGCAAAAAAAAGGTGCACTCGACTCGCAGCCGCAAGTGATAAAGTTTACCAGTTGCTTGCCCATGCTCGGTGGTTCTCTCCGGGTACTACGGTTTCTTCCACCACTAAAACTGGTCGCCATGATATAGTGAAATATTGCTGAAAGTGGTGTTAAGCACCAAAAATGAAATCATTATGTACCTTATTTAGTGGTCCCTACTATATAATTTGCATACATTCAAAGCATTTGTACACATGTCTCTTTATATAACCCTGGATAAAATGCAATGTCAATCGTAATTCATTGCATTGGGGCACCACCTTGCTAAGTACCAGTTGTTATTTCATGATTGGTTCTGTGAAGACCATTACTTTATTTTTCTTTTCAGATAATTTGTCAAATAATAAGTTTGAAGACATAAGAAGTCTGTTACAGACTCTCAGAAAATTTAAGGTAAAATATATGTGCACTCCTAAATACATTGTAATTTATCATGTGTACCACTATATCTATGTATTGTTGAAAGTGGCCTTAAACACCATAACGCTGTCCATAACACCCTCAAATTAACATTGTTAAATTCTTAATTTAAACTGTGTTGTGTGATGGAGCTTTTACAGTGCTCCCGATATGAAGTATTTCGAGTATTTTACTCGCTCATTTTGGCCAAATACTACCATTTTAATTTCATTTAATACAAAATGCTCTACAGAATTATTATTTACCTCCTACATCCAAAGTAAGGAATTGATTTTAAATTGGATTAACTGAAAGGGTTTCGTAAAACTTTTAGTGTTTTTCAGGGTATTTTTTCTTGACAAATGTTTCCATGCAAGATATTTGTAAATTTTATTTAAAAAAAGTTAATTTCAGTATTTAATTATCTTCTGTTTCTTGCCAAGATGAAAGGATGCATTCAAATTTCCAAGCATATTCTTTGGTTAAATTTTAGTGAACAGAATTTACTGAAAAATGTAGTACCCCTATTGCTACAAAATAAGGGGTGCTTTATAATTATCTGGGGCTTTGATATATAATTACAGGGATCACAAGACATAGTAAGATTTAGGGAGTGAGTGATTCTTGTTTAATGCCAATTCAGCAATTTTTCAGCTATATCATGGCGAGAACAATTTAATTTTCAATGAGATGATGAAGTCCATTTTGATCTAGACCAACATGCTGAGTTGGATATTTATAGTGCTAGCTCACTGAAACGACTGTCTGATGGTAGACATATCGCTCCACTCGGACACATTATTCCGATTCCGAGCCAACCAGTCTTAGTCTTTGGTTAGTGATACTGATATATCTTTTGGTCTGTTTAATCTATTTACTTATTTTGATGTCTTTTGGGTGATAGTAAGAAATGTAAAAAAAATTTTGATGATGTATTTAATAGAACAAAAGATATATCCAAATCATCAAGATGAGTGATACGTCTATCACAATGATTTATCATGCTATGTTTCTGACTGTACTGTATTTAAAACAACTGTAAACCAGGTCATCATGGATTGATTTGATTTTGATTTGATTTTTTGTGTTTAACGCCACTTAGCAATATTTCAGCTATATCATGGCGATCAGTTTTTAGTGGTGGAAGAAGCTGGAGTTCCCGGAGAGAGCCACCGACCATGGGCAAGCAACTGATAAACTTTATCACTTGCAGCTCCGAGTCGAGGCACCCTTTTTTGTAATTTACACAACTGATTTAACTTTAGACTGGTACCCTATTAATGAATAGATCGGTGGATTTCTCTGGTACTCCGGTTTCTTAAACTAATAAAGCTGACCACCAAGATATATCTGAAATATTGAAAGTGGCGTTAAACAGCATAACCCTAACCCATATAAAATTAGATTATATATAATACAATGGAATGTTAACATTGCAGTCGCCCATGTGGCAGGATGATGAATCGGCTGTGGATGTGGACAGTTCTTCAGAAGAGGTGGATGACCCTGCTAATGAGGAGGTACCTTTTCTTTTGATATGTATATGATAGACTCAAATCAGCATTCTGACTAATCGACATCCACTGACGTCATTCTCAAATCGGCATCCACTGACGTCATTCTCAAATCGGCTTCCACTGACGTCATTCTCAAATCGGCATCCACTGACGACATTCTCAAATCAGCATCCACTGACGTCATTCTCAAATTGGCATCCACTGACGTCATTCTCAAATCGGCATCCACTGACGTCATTCTCAAATCGGCATCCACTGACGTCATTCTCAAATCGGCATCCACTGACGTCATTCTCAAATCAGCATCCACTGACGTCATTCTCAAATCGGCATCCACTGACGTCATTCTCAAATCAGCATCCACTGACGTCATTCTCAAATCACGGTCCGATTTAAAGGTATTTTCAAATCGGCATCCTTTCCAATCTCAGTTCTATGGACAATTTATTGATTAGTGTTAGAGCAGACGTCATTGGATGTCAATTTGAGAAAGTGAGAAACGATCATAGATTTGAGAATTGGACGCAGATTTGAGAATTTGGAAAAAGGACATAAATCTGAGGTACAGATGTCTATGAGGTAGAAATCTTGCATGTTTTTGAGGATCTGACGTCGATCTGAGTCTTGCATATATATTTTTTATTTTTTTTCTTGCTGAATTTGTGCATTTTCCTTTGATCTTGGTGATGGATATTTTTACTATCAACGGACTGACTCTGAGAGTGGAAATTATAGGTGAAAATTTACTGATTAAAACGTCCGTTTATTTTCAGTTCTCCACTAACATTATCGCTATAGTAACAGAATTTGTTTATTTGATTTATAATTGCTGTGATTTTGGTGATAATGTTTTTCTAACCACCAGATATTCTACATGCACTACTGAGGCAGTTGGGTGTCTGTCTCTATCTACATTATCGCCAGTATCACAGCTCGTCTTATCAGACTTGCCGTGATACTGATGATAATGTCTGTCTCGACCTACATAACTGCCGTTTCTTTTATGTAGGCGTTTTTGAACAAAATTTCATATTGTCTAAAAAGAACAGAAACAAATGTCTTTCTAACTGTTTTTTTGATGGTTTCCTCTAAAGTTTGTGCTTGTACTGTTACCGTTTTGTACTGTTGCTCAACATGAATCGGAAACCAGAATATCTTGGTCAGTGACCGTATAATAACAAAAATTTATCCAGTCGGTGCAATTTGACTGCTCAATTAATGCAGGATAAAATAGAGAGTTGTCTTACGGTAAGAAAGGGGTAAATAATAGAACAATGATAGCAGTGTTATTTCAAAGGTCACTTTTGGGACTAAGAAAAAATGACTCTACAGGATTTTTGATGAAACAATATAAGATGACATTATACAACTGATTTATTATTTGAAGTAAGCATTGCTGAAGAAAAAAATAATGGCATAGATTTTTTAAATTATAGGATAAATTGGAGAAACATACTTCTAATGGTGGAAGATTATTGGATCAGGAGGTAAGGCCAAAGAAAAAAGATTGTTGGTTTCCCCTAACCCTGCCGGGTCAGTTTTATCCTGTCTGGTCAATTAATTTCATTGGCATTTTTAGTAGAAAATTTTTTTTTTGAAACCAGCCATGTCACTTTTTTCAACACGAATTAGAAATTTTAATTTGTTTCCCCTTCTTTCCATAGATACAAGAATAAAAAATATAAAAAATAAAATAAAAAGCTTACCTGCAGGGCTATGAAAATTTTCCCATGTTAGGGGAAACCAACAATCAATTTCCCATGGCCTAAAGTAAAATATTAGTGAAATGCAGAAAAAAAAATGAGCTTTGATTAACAGCATTAAGCAAGAAAAGAATACTACATACTTATTTTTATTCTTATGCAAGACCAACAGAATTAGTGTAAGGTTAAGTCAATATGATTATCGTTATTAAAAAAAAAAAAATTAAAATTAAATTGAAATATTCGACAACCAGTAAAATGTAAATTTAATTATTATCCTTGATTTATATTTGAGTATTTTCAGGGATTTACAAATGGAATATTAAAATAGTGTGTTCTTGGTCCCCATTGCATTTTTCGTTAAAATTTGTAAATTGTTTTTTTCATCCTGTCCTAATGTCAGTCAATCATAACAGTTTGTAGTGACATGCAATTCCTATATTTTAAAAGGAAATCTTTATCATAATCTTCATTCTTGCCTATTACTATACAGAGAATTAATTTTGAGAGGAGCTGTAGTTCGTCGTGATCATATGGTAGTTGGATTTACAACTACTTGTGCAATCAGAAAATAAAGGATTTACAACTACTTGTGCAATCAGTGCCTATCGCCACTAACGTTGTGAGTTCGAACCCCGTTCATGGCAAGGTGTACTCGATGCAACATTATATGATAAAGTTAGTCCGTGGCTGGTTAGTGTTTTTTTCTGGGTACTCCGGTTTCCTCCACCAATAAAACTGACTGCCATGATATAACTGAAATATTGTTAAATCACCATAAGCCTAACCCAAAAACCTACCATATGGAGAATTACATTGTCTTAGTATAAAAACATTTTTATCTGACCATTTTTAAGGGGTTATTGTCCTTTTTGACATGCTCTTGGAATATTAGAACAAAATTGGAAGGGGGGGAGAGGGAGGTGGCATATATATTAATAAAATGGGGAGGGGGGGGGGGAGATGTGTGTTTTTCTCAGACAAAACCAACCTTCAATTTACAGCATTTCTCATCTGAAGTATTTCTTCTTCTTCTTTTCGTTCGCCTTTACACTTGGATTTCAGTTTCCGCTACGAATCTGGTGGTCTTCTGTAAGGCATCCATGTGTGGAGTATTGAGGATACTGATCGTATACTTTTTTTTTTTCAGAACATCGATGTCGACTCTACGTTAGGAAAAATGATGGAAGGAATGACAGTGGTAGAAAATGGGCGAGAGGAAACGGTAAATTATCTAAAATATGTTTTTAATGTTGTTTAAAATGCTTATTAATAATTAGCACCTTTAGCAGTGCTGGATTTAGGACAAACGAGGCCCTGTACTAGTTAGGCCCTGAATGTAGCACACTCCCATAGACTCGACTCTTTATCATTATGTCTGGAATCGCTCCGAAACAGAATGCCTTCAAATTTAAAATTGCACCATATAAGCAAAAATCCATCGTAAACAAAAATTGGCAGGAAGATCTGGCCAACGGGGCCCTGTGCTTAAGCACACCTAAGCACAATGGTAAATCTGGCACTGACCTTTAGCTAGACTTGCTAATCGGACAATATTCAGATGATATTGTAAGTACTTACAACTGAAACTTGAAATATTTGTGTGAAATTTATAGTTCTTAAATAATGTAATTTATTCAAACTAAGGTCCATTTCTCTCATGTATAGTTAACCTTGACCTTTTTTTTAGTTATCCTATTTAGGCCCTTTGGTTTACTAGGTCTCTAAAGACTTGTAAAATATATCTTCAATCTTTTGCTGCGATCGTCAAAAATCCAAGAAATGTCATTGCATAACAAAGTTCAACTTTGTCACCCATTTATGGCTAAGCTTTATAAAAGCGTTTGAGGTTGTCTTAAACCAGTTTGAAGATGTTGTGGACATATTGGAGGGTTAAAACTACATGTATGTTATTGCCCAACCCCTCCACCTTGAGGGCCGTCGTGGTCATGATTGTATGGTAGTTGAATTTCCTGTGTACTTTGTATCAGATGTAAGAAAATTTACTAGTACTTGCTACCTAATATACCAATGGCACATTTCTGACGTGATTTTAAAATTATAATTTTTTGTTGGGAGTTGTTTCCCTTTAATGCAGGAAAATTGACCCCTTTCATTCAAAGTTCAATGAATATAGCTTATATTCCCCATAATCTGTCCAAAAAAATCAACTAGTGACTTTTCTATTTGCTATGGAAATTGTCCTTGGTTTGGTTTGGTTTGGGTCTGTGGTGTTTAAGCGCAACTTTCAACAATATTTCAGTTATATTGTGGCGATAAGTTTTATTGATGGAGGAAACCGGAGTACCCGGTGAAAACCACCGACCTGTCGCAAGTCATTGACGAACTTTATCCTGATTCTTACAAGGTTCAAATATCTACAAATTATACAAAGAAAATTATACTCAAATTCTTTGTTCTTACTAACGTTATGAGTTCGAATCCTGCTAATTTCGTGGTGTACTCAATACATTATGTGATAAAGTTTGTCAGTGACTTGCAGCAGGTTGGTGGTTTTCTCCGTGTACTACGGTTTCTTCCACAAATAAAACTGACCATCGTTATATAACTGAAATATTGTTGAAAGCGGCATATATATATAAACACCTTAACCCTCCCTCCCTCCTTTTGTCCTTCGTTAAGGGAAGTAACTCTGATAAAACATCTATTTTTAGAATCAAATCGGGAATGTGTGAAAGGTTTGTGCCCATTGCTGGATAGTAATTCTCCTATTATTGCACTGTGAACTGCATCACTGGTATAATGGCTAGCATCCTCACTTCAAGGGTAGATCGTGGGTATGAGTCCTGATCGAGTCTAAACAAAGTCTATTAAATTAGTATGTGTTGCTTCTCCGCTAAGCACGCAACATTAAGGAGAAAGAGCAAAGACTGGTTGGCTCGGAATCGGGCTAATGTGTCGGAGTGGGGTGGCATGTCTATCTGTAGACTGTTCTTTCAGTGAGCTACCACTAAAAAAAACCCAACTCAGCGTGTTGGTCTAGTACAAAGAGAATCTCCTCGTCATTTCGTTGAAAATTAACTTGTTCTCGCCATGAAATAGCTGGAAAAATTGCTGAGTTGGCGTTAAACAAGAATCACTCGCTCACTCTATTGCTCTGTTATTAAAAAATACTAGTTTGAAGTAAAAGTTTAAACAGGAGTTATTGTGGTTAAAACGTTATAATTTTATTGTAGCCAATTGGTTTACATCCAGAGGTTGATTCTAAAGAAAGAGAAAATTCCTTAGATCAACATAGATATATTTCTTCTGAACAGTCCAACGTAAGTCAAATTTCATGTATCGTAACTAATAAATATTCTTGCCAGATCACCAGGGGTTAAACATTATGAAGATCCGACAGTCCTACATTCCCATGACAAGTAGTTCTTTGTTTGGACTAGTAAATTTTAATCGGACCAGTAAATTCAAATTTTCATTTCGAGGACTGAAACATTTGCTACTGACTTCGAACTTTTGCATTGGGTATTAGCTGTACCTGTGTACCTTTCCAATTTTCGCATGAAGTGTGATTATCTTTTGATAAATTCATTAAACTCTAAACACCAATTCCATCAAATCGTATACCAGCTTATTTCGTAATGGCACCAATCTCAAACAGTTTTGTCAGTTTTTTTTAACAAAGGGAACTACCATTGTTTATTCACTTCCAGAAAACAAAAGTAAAAGCATGTGTCGATCCCCTTTTACCGGAAATCCTCTACACGTAACTACATCAATCATGATATAGCAGTACTCATAGCCAAAAGGGTCTTATTTATTTTGTGAAATGATATAGTGAAATCGCTGTACAAATTGAGCAGTGAATCTAGTGCCTAGAAATTAAAATCAATGAAACCACCCTGCAAAACGCTGGCAAAACATGCTTTTTTTTTAAGACACCTTATACTTTGAGTGCGCCAAAGTCTTGTATCTTGTACAGCTTTCCATCAGTTCGCGCCCCGCTTTGTAAATTGCAAAAAAGGGTGCACTCGACTCCGCATTGCAGAAAAGGGTGCACTCGACTCCGCAAGTGATAAAGTTTACCAGTTGCTGCCCATGGTCGGTGGTTCTCTCCAAGTACTCCGGCTTCTTCCATTAAAACTGGTCACCATAATATAGCTGAAATATTGCTGAAAGTGGTGTTAAACACCAAAAAATCAATCGGCTTTGTGTCGTATCGTCTTGCAGCAATGAAAACCTAGATAAATTGGAGGAATGGTACATGGCGTTTATTTATAATTGCTTAAAACGTCGTAAAAAAAAGGACCCTCCTGATAATGAGGTGGACCTTCAGGATTTAAAGCTAGGACCTTTCACTTAAAAAAATAATTTTGAGCCCCACGGTCAGTTTGATGTCATCTGTGAGCCGCATCAGTAATGTATAGTGTGCTTAGGACGAAGAAAACAGATTGCTGGTTTCCCCTAACCCTGCTGAGTCAGTTTTATCCTGCCTGGTCAATTAATTTTATTGGCATTTTTAGTAGAAAAAATTATTTTTGAAGCCAGCCATCTCGCCTTTTTCAACACGAATATTTTCATATCCCGGCCACTAAGTGGCCGGGACATAGTGTTACCCATGTCCTTAATTCCGAAATAAAACAGTTGCGACCACTTTTTTTTCGCTATGCTTGGAGATATTGACTTGATATTTGGTATACGAGCGTTTAATGATGAGTTACGGATCAAATTTACATTTCGTTACGGTCCAATGATTATTGGTAGAGTTATGGCCCTTGAACTTTGAAATTTGGCAAAATATTTAGTTGTTTTTAAACCAATCAAAATATGTATAAAATGACATGTGACTCTAAAATTAATTTATTTTATATTAATTAAACCTGTATTAAATGACCTGTCTTGTGTGACCATATTTAACTGTTCCCTTGGTTATACGAGACAGATTTGACTGTATATTATTTCTCATAACCCGTTCAACATTTTAATACAACTACTAATATTCAAATTATACGCAAATTGATTATCCTTTCCATTGCTGTTGCTAAACCAAGTACCATTTTTGCCTGTCATAAGGGAGATAACTTGAATTACAAAAAAGGAGAGAAAAAAAATGTATAATTTTGCCCAAAAGATCTATATGTCTCTTATTTTACTTGCAGGAAGATGGGGATAAAAAGAGAAATTTCCTTGAAAATAAATCTATATATTGGACCAAAGGGATTGTTCCATACACTCTCGTTGGAACGCTGGGTAAGACCAATTATAAAAAAGAGTGTAACATGTCTAAAGTCACAACTTATTGAGACTAACTTTTGTGTTCAGAATAGACAGGTGTTCATTGTATACAGGTTACAGAAGAAAGATTTCTTACTTTGGGACTTTATTTATTTAGTAGTTTGGTTTATGCAGGATTTCGTTTTATTCAGAGTTTTGGTTAATGCAGGATTTCGTTTTATTCAGAGTTTTGGTTTATGCAGTATTTCGTTTTATTCAGGGTTTTGGTTTATGCAGTATTTCGTTTTATTCAGAGTTTTGGTTTATGCAGGATTTCGTTTTATTCAGAGTTTTGGTTTATGCAGGATTTCGTTTTATTCAGAGTTTTGGTTTATGCAGGATTTTGTTTTATTCAGAGTTTTGGTTTATGCAGGATTTCGTTTTATTCAAGAGTTTTGACAGGTTTCACTGTTAGATCCAACGACCTAACTCGTTGAGCCACCCGGGCCCCCTTCAGAATGAGTGAATATTGATATAGCAACTATAATTTATAATTATAATTTCAATGTTTCAATGTTATGTCATGGTTATCAGTTTTATGGGTGGAGGACACAGAGAAGACCACTGATCTTCCGCAAATCCCCGACAACCTTGATCACATCATGTTGTATCAAGTACACCTTGCTGTGAACGAGATTCAAACTCGCAACTTTAGTGGTGATAGACACTGATGTAATTATAACTACCATGCGATCGCGACCACTACAGTCTCCATATAGCAACAAATTCATGATGAGTAAAGTCTGTGTGCACTGTTCTATTTTTAGTAATGGCAGCCATGTTGGTCAAGTTGGTTCGTTGGTGATCTAATAAAATAACAAATGAAAGTAATATGATGATAGTCAAACCTGTCTTATCTGACCACAGGAACATTGAAATATGGTCTCATAAAACAGGTGGTCACTAAATATAGGTTTATTTAATGTGGAATACACCGTGAAGTGAAATTAAGAGGGGCCCCTGATCCCTGTCTGTAAGAGCACTCACTTCTTGAGTACATTTATTTCTCAATATGTTTTCTGATGATTTTTTAATTCTTCAAAATCATCGCAGGTCTTCTAGAAATATAGAAAGTGCTGTAGATGATCTCCCCTTTTAATGATTTTTTAATTCTTCAAAATCATCACAAGTCCCCTAGAAATATAGAAAGTGCTGTGGATGATCTCCCCTTATAATGATTTTTTAATTCTTCAAAATCATCACAGGTCTCCTAGAAATATAGAATGTCCTGTGGATGATCTCCCCTTATAAACATTCATAATTATGTGTCATTTATATGCCATGTATGACATCAGAAGAGGATGTCGCATGTGAAATATTAATGAAATTTAAGGGGAGATAACAAGATATTGGAAATAACCTTGTTGCAAATTAAATGGAACAAGGGAGATAACAAGATATTGGAAATAACCTTGTTGCAAATTAAAATGGAACATTTAGCAAGCCTCTTGTTTATGCATTTCATCTTGTTTACATTATCATTGAAGTTGTGAGTTTGCAAAACGTACAGGACGATCAACATGTACTTGATCAAACACTGATTTGGAATGGGTTTTTAGCTCACCTTGCCAAAGGCAACGTGAGCTTTTGCCATCACTTGGCGTCCGTCGTTTGTTATCTTTTCACATTTTAATCTTCTCCTCTGAAACCCCTTAGCCAAATGAACTGAAACTTGGTAGGAAGCATCCATGGAAGGTCTTCTATAAAAAAAAATCATTTTGTCCCGATCCATAACAAATATGGCCATCACAGGCAATTCTTATTTCTGATTGGACGATTTTTTTTTTAAATCTCTCCTCTGAAACCACTTGGCCAAATGAACTGAAACTTGGTAGGAAGCATCTATGGAAGGTCCTCTATAATGATTCCTCATATCATCCCGATCCATTGACAAACATGGCCACCACAGACAATTCTTATTTCTGATAGGTTGATTTCTGAAAAATCTTCTCCTCTGAAACCGCTTGGCCAAATGAACCGAAACTTGGTAGGGAGCACTGTGACTTGGAATGTTTTTATTTACTTTCTCCAGGTATTCTGGGTTTCTATATTATCAAAAGTGGCATTAATCACTCGCAACTACCTTTTATCAGTTAGAAGGAATGAAATGAGGCATAAAATAGAAGGAATGAAATGAGGCATAAAATAGTTATCAGAAAGTGTTTACATTTTACCATTAACTGTTAAATATATATTCATTTATAGGACAGGGTAAAAATAAAGAAATCATAGAGAATGCCATAGCTGAGCTAGCAAGAAAGACATGTATAAGACTGGTCCCCAAAGATAGTTCATTAGCTCAAGGACTAGGTCATAGTAGTTATATAGAGTTCTTCAGTGGAAGGTATCGGTATAATAGAATAGTACAGTTTTAGTGGCCGTCAGGATTTCAATAGCTGGTACCTTGTACCTTTATCCCCCTACAACGAGAACAAGTACCTGCTTTAATTTTTTTTTTCAAATAAATAAAAAAAAAATTGGTTCACACAACAGGCTTGACCTGATACAAAGTCGTGTACCACCGCACTATGTATGTAATGGGTATTTATCAAGCAACTAATGTGATATTAACATAATTGAATGTGACGTTATAATGACGTCGTGTTACTGAATCCTCAATAAACATACTGTCGTTGATATGTTTTATTCAAAATGGACTTCTCATCACATCTCTTTGTCTTTGATGTGACATTCTTTTGTCTTTGATATAATATTGCTCTGAGAAATCCATTCTGCAAAACAAATCAACAGTATATATATATATATATATATCCTTATAAGGGTGGGGCCATCATGGTCATGATCGTATAGTAGTTGGATTTATAATTATGTGCTGTCAGTGACTATCACCACTTAAGTTGTGAGTTTGAATCCCTCTCATGGCGAGGTGTACTCGATACAACATTATGTGATAAAGTTTGTCGGTGACTTGCGGCAGGTCGGTGGTATCCTCTTGGGTACTTCAGTGTCCTCCACCAATAAAGCCGACCACCATTAGGGACCGACCATTTAATTTGAAGGGGGTGGAAGGGGGTTATGGTTTTTTGTTTCGTTCAGAAATTTTTTTTCCGACAACACAAGAGTTAGAATATTTATTTTTTCCCAGAATTTAACATTAGGTTATGACAAAAACTCTGAAACAGATTATTTTTTTTTCCTCCACCAAAATCACAATATTTTTTTCAGCAACATTGGGAATCAGAATATTTTTTTAGAAAAAAACCATAACCCCCCTCCACCCTTCAAGTTAAATGGTCGTTCCCTTATACAACTGAAATATCGTTGAAAGTGGTATAACACCATAGCATAACCAATAAAGCTAACTCTTTATTTGTAGTGTAAGCATGTTTTTGTTTGGTAAATAATGCATAGAGCATATTTTGTATAAATTGTTTTAATGCCACTCAAAATAGTCTTACTTACATTCTAATATGCTTGTTAATAAGTTTATTTTATTTTTGCTTACATATATACTATGTGATCGTGATGTTTTTTTGCTTTTATTAGGGGCCCGGGTGGCTCAATTGAGTTAGGTAGTTGGATTATCACCAATACGGCATGGGTTCACGCCCGGCTTTGTAAATTACAAAAAAGGGTGCACTCGACTCTCGGCTGTAAGTGATAAAGTTTACCAGTTGCTTGCCCAGGGTGTTTCTTCCACCACTAAAACTGGTCGCCATGATATAGCTGAAATATTGCTGAAAGTGGCGTTAAGTACCAAAAAATCAAATCAAATCGATCGTGATGTTTTCTGTGTTAATGTATGTTTGTATATGGTGTGTCACATTTAAAAGCTCTGTTTTACTTGTTTGACTGTTTTACAGACTTTTAAACATCATAAACCTACTAGAATCTATATACATAATTTGAAGTCATTATATGAAGCGCTTCTTTTCAGGAGTTCATGCATGTGTAAACGGTGCCGATGCAATCACAAACTGAATGGCATTTATTCGTTTGTGATTGCATTGGCACTGTTTACACATGCATGAACTGCTGGAAAGAATGGTTTAATACTTGTAATTCTTCAATGTGAATCTTTTCCCTATTTTGATTATTAAACTGATTTCATGCTTGCTTTCAATCTGACACTATCGTAGTTTCCAGTCGGCGGTCGCCATGTTTGTTTATGGAGTTGTGAAAGGATAAAAAACACAAAAGTTCATCGAGTTGTGAGCGAATTAATAACAAAACGGGTGACAGTGCTCTTGTTCAATCAAAAGGCACCAAAACGATACATTAATTCCATAAGAATAATGGCGAAAAATTAAGTAAAAGTTTTTTTTTTCAGTGGTTGTTGGTCCTATGTTGGCAGAGTCTTTCAAACAAAACAACAGATCAGTCTTAGAGATCCAGGATGTGTTTATGTAAGACAAGAGCCATATCATCAAATAGTGCATACATGCTAAAAAGGGGGAGGTTTGGGATCTCATTTACCAGTTTAACCCTGCCACTTTTTTGTGCCTGTCCTAAGTCAGCACCAGTATTTCTAATACCATAATTCGTGATCTTTTTTGATATTGGTGGAATTGTTGACTGAATTCTTTGTTTAAACTTTCTTTTCATAATGAAATCTAATAATGAACACATTAATCAATTAGAATTCTCGGCAATAGCCCGACTTAAAATTTTGGTTACTATGTTGACCAAAAATGAAAACTACTCAAAATTATGCTATGAAATTTGTCAGTAACTTGCGACATGTCAGCCCTTTTATTTTGTTTGGATTTTTTGTTATGTTGAATTAATCAAATATGTTTGAGCAACATTACAATATTGAACTATGTATGATACATAATACAAAGAGGGCATGGGTGGCTCAATGAGTTAGGTGGTTGGATTACCATTACCTAACAACTCGTACAAGCCTATCGCCAATACGGCGTGGGTTCGCGCCTGGCTTTGTAAATTACAAAAAAGGATGTACTCGACTCGCAACTACAAGTGATAAAGTTTACCAGTTGCCTGCCCATGGTCGGTGCTTCTCTCCGGGTACTCAGTCTTCTTCCACCACTTAAACTGGTCACCATGATATAGCTGAAATATTGCTGAAAGTGGCGTTGAAACACCAAAAATCAAATCGTAATACAAAGTAATTAATAGTATTGGGATTCAAGTTGTTGGAACTTATACTAATCCTTATCTGTAGTCATTTTCTATGTGGTACTACGGTGTCCTCCACCAATAACAATGACACTAACAATATAACTGGTTAAAAATGACACTAACAATATAACTGGTTAAAAATCGTGTTGAACAAAAAATGGTATTATTCACAACTAATTGCAATATTTATTTTTCATCAATAAAATGTTTTTAATCTAATGCCAAGGTCAAAGGTCAGACAGTTTTGAAAATATTTGTGCCTGAATTTTTGGAGAAGGGGGTGGGAGCAGGGTTGCATAAGATATAGGTGGTACCCCTTTACTTTGAAAATGCACCCCCATCTAATAAAAAGGAATCCAGGACACCCAAGTTCATCTCGGGTTTTCAGTGGGGTTCGTGTTACTCAATCTTTAGTTTTATGTGTCATGTTTTGTAGAGCATTGTTTATCCTTTTTCTTTCTAGTGGAGTAGGGACTGCTCACCCTTCCGGAGCACCTGAGTTCACCCCCGGGTTTTAGTGGGTTCTTGTTACACGGTCTTTAGTTTTATGTGTGTTTTGTAGATTGGTGTTTGTCCTCTTGTCCTTGTTATTTTAGCCATTGGGTTGTCGGTCCTTCGATTTACAGATTCTGATTATCCTTCATTATCATCAAACTCTTCTTAGCACATGAAAAATATCCTTCGTGCACATTTTTGGAAACCTTCATGTACAAATTTTCAACAAATTGTTATCATTTGTATGCCCTTGCCCCTATTTACTTTAGTTGGAAGCTGATGCCAGTGTCCTTTGGATACTAAAAAGGGGGCATTTTAAATAACCTTTATGCATCCCTGAGAGAGCTATGAATGTTTTGGGGAATTATTTGTCTATAGGTATTTACAAAGGCAAAAAATTCTCTCAGCGTGGTGCCGTCATGATCGTATGGTTGTTGGATTTACAATTGCCTGTGTAATCGGTGGCTTTCACAACTAAAGTTAAAATCCCGCTCATGGTCAGGTGTACTCGAAACATTATATGATGAAATTTTGTCAGTGACTTGCAACGGGTTGGTGGTTTTCTCCGGGTACTGCGGTTTCCTCCACCAATAAAACTGACCACCAACTGATATATGATGGAAAATGGCGCTAAAGATATATTGTTGAAAGTGGCATTAAACACCTTAAACCAAACCAAGCCATCAGCATGAAATAAGATATAACATGTGATAGCTTCTTGCATTTTTATTTTTATTTACAGCACAGTACAGTACTGCATGAAATAATGCATGCATTGGGCATGAAACACGAACAGAGCAGAACAGATCGTGATGAAAATATCAAAATATTGACGAACAATATCAGAGATGGGAAAGTTGGTAACTTTAATAAGGGAAAAACTGTCGACACGCGTCCATACGATGCTGAATCTGTGATGCAGTACAATTTATATGTGAGTAGCGTTATCGTTTGCTTTAAGGTAGTTGTAAATCTGGTAGTTGGATTTACAACTACCTATGCGATCGGTGCCTTTCACTGATTGATGTTAACGTTGTTAGTTGGAATCTCTATCAAGGCGAGGTGTACTCAATACAATATTATGAGTTTGTCAGTGACTTGCGACCACAATATAACTGAAATATTGTTGAAAGTGGCATTAAACACTATCAAAACAAACACCACCCTGCTTTAATAAAAAATTATCATCTATTGTGATTGAACCATTTGCACATTTCTGACTTTTAATTCTAAAACTACAGGGCCTGGGTGGCTCAATGAGTTGGATAGTTGGATTACCTAACAACTCGTACAAACTTATCACCATTATGGCGTGGGTTCATGCCCGGCTTTGTATATTACAAAAAAGGATGCACTTGACCATGGTCAGTGGTTCTCTCCGGGTACTCTAGCTTCTTCCACCACTAAAACTGGTCGCCATGATATAGCTGAAATATTGCTGAGAATGGCATTAAACACCAAAAATCAATCGATCAATCAATCTAAAACTACGAGGCACATGCTACCTGTCTAGTATATTTTAATTTGTGTTCTAGATCGACAGTTCAGAGGAGATGTGGCTAGAGAAAAAAAATTGTATATTTAGAAGCATAGATATGCCTTTCAGGAGTTGTTTCCCTTTTAGGTGGGCTAAAAGGGTCCACTTTGAAGCAAAATTCAATGAAAATCATAAATATTTTTTTCCCATAATCCTATTCAAAATTTTTATGTTGTAACAACTTGTGAATTTTCTATTTGCTATAAAATTATCCTCTAGGTTCAAATATCTACAAATTATGAGAAAATTACTCAATTTCGTTGTCCTGTCCATTACTCTTGCTAGGTTGGGTACCATTTTGCCTGTGGTAAGGGAAATAACTCTTATGAAAAAAGGTTTAAAATTATATAATTTTAAATCAGTGGTGTGCAAAAGGTCTATTTGATGAGGTAAAATATTTTCATGTCTGAATCATAACCTTACTCCTGTCGGGTTTTTTTTTTCTTTCTAGTTATTAAAACGGGTTTCATTTCATCATGAAATAGAAATTAAACTATTTTTCTTTTAATATGTAGATCTTCAACTGTGTAACAAAAATAATGACACAATTCAGTGGGAGAAAATTAGTAGTACAATAGCCAATTACAATTTAACACCACGACGGGTCAAATGATTTTTTTAGACAAAAGTTATGATCAATGATTTTTCGCTCTGTCGTTTTTGAAAAATGTAACACTTGTCTATTTTTAGTCCTTTGACAAAGAAAATGAGTATGATAGCCAATTACAACTTTATACCACCATGATTTTTTTAGACAAAAGATATGATAAATTATTTTTCGCTCTTGTCTATTTTTAGTTCTTTGACAAAGAAAATGAGTATGATAGCCAATTACAATTTAATACCACGACGGGTCAAATGATTTTTTTAGACAAATGTTATGATAAATAATTTTTCGCCCTTGTCGTCTTTGAAAATGTAATACAGTAAAACCTGTCTAGCCAAACCCCTTTGAGACGGAAGAATTTGTTCAGTTTAGATAGGGGATTGGTTTGGTTTACACTGGTTCAAATTACATAGACATTTAGTAGATGGGACTATGAAGTCTGTATAGTTTAGGCAGGTTTTTGGTGTACTCTGGATTCAATGTATTTTTCTATTTTTAGTCATTCTATTTTTAGTCATTCTATTTTTAGTCATTCTATTTTTAGTCATTCGGTAAATATGTTAATGGGAAGAAGCAGAAAACCATGGAGATGATTGACAAGAGACTAGAATTTCTGACGGACAAGAATGCTGGTCTAGACTTCTATGATGTGGCCGAGATCACGGATGCCTATCAGTGTACAGGTATTTTAAATGTAAATAGCAACTGCATCGGTGGGTATAATGGTTAACATGCTCACCTTGAGTGAGGTAGATCGTGGGTTCGAGCCCTGGTCGGGTCAAACCAAAGACTATAAAATTGGCATTTGTTGCTTCTCCACCAAGCAAGCAGCATTAAGGAGAAAGAGCAAAGACTGGTTGGTTCGGAACCAGAATAATGTGTTTTGGTGGGGCGACATGTCTATCCACAGACTTGTTTCAGTGAGCTAGCACTATAAAAATCAAACTAAGCGTGTTGGTCTAATACAAAGTGGACCTCTTCTTCATTTCATTGAAAATTAACTTGTTCTCGCCATGATATAGCTGAAAAATTGCTGAGTTGGTGTTGAACAACAACAATCACTCGCTCACTGAATAAATGTAAAAGTCTGGTATTGATTCTAAAATTATACATAAAGATCTATAATAAAAAAAAAGGTGCAACATCGCAAATAGTGAGAAAAATTTGTAAACTTTTACTGGCAATTTGTACAATTTGAATTTGAATTTTGGTGTTGAACGCCACTTTCAGCAATATTTCTGCTATATCATGGCGACCAGTTTTAGTGGTGGAGGAAGCCGGAGTAGCCGTAGAGAACCACAATCTCTGGGTAAGCAACTGGTAAACTTTATCACTTGCGAGTCGAGTGCACCCTTTTTTGTAATTTACAAAACTGGGCACAAACCCACGCCATATTGGTGATAGGCTTGTATGAGCTGTTAGATCCAATGACCTAACTCATTGAGCCACCCGGGCCCCTATGTACAACTTGAATCTTGAGTGGTTAATGTCATTGTATTCTGACACAGCATAGTACCCTCTTATAAATGCATTGGTGGTGTAATGGTTAGCATGCTCGCCTTAGTGCGGGAGAATCCAACATCGTGGGATTGGTCCTCGGTCGGGTCAAACAAAAGACGATGAAATTGGTATTAGCTGATTCTCCTAAGTATTAATGAATTAAAAAGAACAAAGTTGAGCTAGCACTGTAAAATTCTATTAGTCTGGTATAGACATCATCTCGTCAAAATGCAACTTGTTCTCGACAAGATATGCCTGAAAAAATGTTCACTTGATGTTGAGCAACAATCACTCGCTCAACTCTAGCCCTGATGTCCATGTCGGTTATTATGGTTTACTTGGGGAAAATTATGGACCATAAATAGACTGTTCTCACGATGAGTACCGGTCCTCCAGCGATTTTTTTTAGTTTTTATAGAGATATATATATACACAAAAAACTCTTGGATTAATTTCCGAATGTGCGGAAATTATTCTAGTTTTTGGGGAAATTATTTAGAGACTTTAAATATATATATATATATATATATATATATATATATATAAAGAATTTGATTGACCAGTAAATTCACATTTTCATTTCGAGGACTGAGATATTTTGTGGTATAATAAATTTTTGTATTTTGATGTGTTTGCATTTATTTAAGAAATAAATCATGGAAGCCAGAATGTGTTGAGTTTTAACATGGGATATTACTCTGGCTCGGGATAAAATACTAATATCTGCCAACCCATGTTAAAAAACTCGAAGCACATTCTGGCTTCCATGATTTATTTCGATTCTGATATGTCTACGGTAGTATACTCTGATTGGAAGACATTAATTTATATCTACGTTTGCGGAAAATGTCATACACAATTTATGCTGCCAATGGAAAAGTCATTGCATTCAGCGGCGCATGTGCAAATGAGATTATACCATCGATAAATCACTCGTTTGTCTACAAAGCGAAGGAAGGACATCATGTTAGAATGTGTTGTATAGCATATATCCATGGTGATGGGAATTTATGTTGTGCATCACAAATTGAACTTGGATTCACAACTTTCAGTGGTGATTGGTTGGTTTATGGTGTTTAACGTCACTTTCAACAATATTTTAGAAATATCATGGAGGTCAGTTTTATTGGTGGAGGAAACCAGAGTACCCGGAGAAAACCACCGACCTGCTGCAATTCACTGACAAACTTGATCACATAATGTTGTATCGAACATATCGCGTCTCGAGTGGGAATCGAACTCTCAACATTAGTGGTGATAGGCACTGATTGCATAGGTAGTTGTAAATCCAACTACCATATGATTACAACAGCCCCTCAGTGCTGATATGTGCTGATTGCATGGGTAGAGGTGTACAACATAATGACCAGTGAAAGATGTGTCCACCCAGACACTATTTCATGGGCAACTTTATTTTTTATTATATAACTAAGTATTTCTTTTATCTGATTGGCTAAAAGCATGTGACTTTTTCTTGATGGAACTTTATGAATACTGTCTTAAGTCTTATTTCGGCAAAGATTCATTTTGATCGTTCCACAAGACCCTTTAGAACGTTATATTAACCTCACATGATTCTAAAATTAAATGTAGGGGTTTTCCGATTTTCTGTCTAAATCTTTGTTACCATTAAAATTTACAAAAAAACACATGTAGTTTTTACTGCCAATGACCTACAGGACATAAATAACAGTTTCATATATTAACAATTACTGACTTTCATTTCATAAATATAAGGATCTATCGTTCCAATATGTATGATATTTTCCTTGGAGTTTTGCCCTCGGTAAATATCGTATACAGTCGAGCCTGCCCATGCGGTCACCTCTATTAAGTAGTCGCCTGTATTAAAAGGATGCCTTTTTCTTGTCCTGTCATAGAAGATTTCATATGAATTAAATCTTAAAAAATTAAATCTCTTAAGAAGTCGCCTGTCTTAAGGACACCTTTTCTGTGTCCCAAAGGTGACCTTTTAATACAGGTTTGTCTGTTGGAATGATAGATCCTTAATAAAAGTAAATTGTATAATGCTACATGTCCATCTTTTGTTTGCAAAGCTCGGTAGGAATTCCAACACTGTACAATCAGAGTTATCTCCCATTGTACAGTGGATGGAATTTGGGCCGAGCCCAGTAACAGTATTACTGAATCGGAATCATTTTCAATACTGTGTACTGCCTTATATTTTCTTTAATATTATTGATTATTGTTTATTGCATTATTAACTTTATTTGATGCTCATATGGGCCGATAATTCAAAAAAATAAGTCTGTCCTAGACGGAAATATTATATTTATGGGAGAAATTGCTTTCCAGGATATGCCTTTCGTGTTTTATTTTTAGAAAATTTATTTATTTTTTTGCAGCTAAATGTACTGGTGCATCAAGACCACTATGTCAGAATGGAGGATATGTAGATCATAATTGTACATGTTTTTGTCCCAATGGTTTAAAGGGAGATAACTGTGAAATAGTCGATCCATCAAGTGGTGGGTATATTTATCTATTGCATGGTGAATGTAGGGGGAATTAGGGTCATGGTGTTTAAAACCACTTTCAGTTATATCATGACAGTAAGTTTTAAAGGGAAATAACTCCCAGAAAAAGATATTAGAACAGTTCGATCGCGAGTGTTAACGTTTTTTTGCGTCGTTCAATTTTTAAAGGGAGATAACTCGGACAAAGACATTAGAATATCGTAGCGATCGGTTTTATAGGTGGAGGAAACCCAGAGAAAACAATCGACCTGTCGCAAGTCACTGACAAACTTGATCACATAATGTTATATCGAGTACACATCGCCTGAATGAGATTCTAACTCACAACGTTAGTGGTGATGGACACTGATTACATAGGTAGTTATAAATATCTAACTACCATACGACCACGAGGACAATATACATGTAACACAATACACACTCGTCAATCATTCCAGTACTCCAAACTGCGTGTAAAACAAAATAATTAACTATATAAACTATTAATTCGTGAAAGTGTTCTTGAAAAAAGTTACTAGTTATTAATCTAACTATGCGATCACGGTCACGATGACCCCAATGGTAAAAAAAAAAAAAAAACTCCCATGGAATTGAATTTCAATATTTCAATCTATTACTCCAAATCCATTTATATCGAATTAAAAAAGGACCCGGGTGGCTCAATGAGATAGGTAGTTGGATTACCTAACCGCTCATACCAACCTATCGGCAATACGACGTGGGTTCGTGCCCACCTTTGTAAATTACACAAAGGGGTGCACTCGACTCGCAGCTGCAAGTGATAAAGTTTACCAGTTGCTTGCCCATGGTCGGTGGTTCTCTCCGGGTCCTCTGGCTTCTTCCACCACTTAAACTGGTCGCCATGATATAGCTGAAATATTGCTGAAAATGGCAGTAAACACCAAAAATCAATCAGTCGAATTAAAAATAAACATTTCTTTAATTGATGAAGAAAATATTCAAGGAAAAAATGGATGTGCAGTTTGGCTGTTTTTGATTAGTCAATTTTTAGCCACATTCATCAAACAAACATACAAGTTTCATAAGAATTTTCTAATACAATGAAACCTTTTCTTAACAGAATTCTGATTAAGACAAAATCCTGTATAAACTGAACATTGAATAAGTCCTAATGTAAGAAATTTCTGTTTATTTAACCTGGATAAACCGAACACCTGTCTATTGCAAGCACAAAAGTTGTTCCCAAGGAGATACGGTTTAGACAGGTTTTTCTGCATTTCAAAAAATTAATGCTAATAATATTCATTTATTTTGATTGTTCTTATTTAATTTTCATATTCTGTAAATGCATTTTATTTTTAGATTGTGGTGGAATTGTTGACGTATCGACTTCTTCAATCTACATACAAACACCAGGCTGGCCATCTTTCTACCCCCAAGGATCCAAATGTACCTGGCTGCTAAGGGTATGCTGTAATATATATATCGACACTGAAACCATTTTTTTTATTATACCCCCCGCAAACAAAGTTTGGGGGGTATATAGGAATCGCCCTGTCCGTCCGTCCATTCATCCGTCCATGTACCTTGTAAGCGCAATGAAAAGGGGGGTCGTGTATCTTGTAAGCGCAACTCCTCCTAAACCGCTTATTGGATTTTTATAAAACTTTACACATTTGTAGTACACTACCTGCAGATGTGCATGAAGGAATATGGTTGCTGTCCAAAATTTAAAAGGGGAGATAATTCAACTTATACTTTCACGAAAAGGGGAGGGGGCATGTACCTTGTAAGCGCAACTCCTACTAAGCTGCTTATTGAATTTTTATGAAACTTTACACATTTGTAGTACACAACCTGCAGATGTGCATGAAGGAATACCGTTGCTGTCTAAAATTTAGAAGGGAGATAATTCAACTTCTACATTCACGAAAAGGGGGGTCGTGTACCTTGTAAGCGCAACACTTCCTAAAACGGCCAATTGGATTTTTATGAAACTTTACACATTGTAGTACACTACCTGCAGATGTGCATGAAGGAATATGGTTGCTGTCCAAAATTTAACAGGGGAGATAATTCAACGTATACTTTCACGAAAAGGGGGGCATGTACCTTGTAAGCGCAACTCCTACTAAACTGCTTATTGAATTTGTATGAGACTACACATTTGTAGTACACAACCTGCAGATGTGCATGAAGGAATACTGTTGCTGTTTAAAATTTAGAAGAGGAGATAATTCAACTTCTACTTTCACGAAAAGGGGGGTCGTGTACCTTGTAAGTGCAACTCCTCCTAAACGACCAATTGGATTTTTATGAAACTTTACACATTTGTAGTACACTACCTGCAGATGCGCATGAAGGAATATGGTTGCTTTCCAAAATTTAAAAGTGGAGATGATTCAATTTTCACGAAAAGGGGGGGCATGTACCTTGTAAGTGCAACTCCTAAACGGCTTATTGAATTTTTATGAAACTTTCCACACTTGTAGTACACAACCTGCAGATGTGCATGAAGGAATACCGTTGCTGTCTAAAATTTAGAAGGGGAGATAATTCAACTTATGCTTTCATGAAAGGGGGGCCGTGTACTTGTGGCGACCCCTAGATGTATGTTCTTGGTTAGTTTATTTTGGAGATGGGATGTTGTCTCCTTGACATAACTCCATATCCGTTCATTTTTCATAGGTAACTTGCTAATATACCTGTATTCCAAAGTTTGAACCTAATATACCTGTATTCCAAAGTTTGAACATCATAGTATTGCAAGCGGGGGGTATCACTCGGTGAGGTCACTCACAGTTCTAGTTTCTCCAGTCTCCAGTAGGGGAGGTAATATATATTTTGTACTTCTCCAGTAGGGGAGGTAATAGAAATGTTTTTACTTCTACAGTCTCCAGTAAAGGAGGTAATAGATATGTTTTACTTTTCCAGTCCCCAGTAGGGGAGGCAATATATTTTTTTTTTACTTCTCCAGTCTCCAGTAGGGGAGGTAATATATATTTTCTTACTTCTACAGGCTCCAGTAGGGGAGGTAATAATATTTTTTTTTACTTCTGCAAGGCTCCAGTAGAGAGGTAATAAATATTTTATTTTACTTCTGCAGGCTCCAGTAGGGGAGGTAATAAAGATACAAATAGAAGAACTCTCTCTACCCTTTAATGCAGTAAGCAAAGCATGCTATCATTGGTTGGAAATAAGGTACAATTTGATTGGTCAGCTTGGACCTAAGAGGTGTGGTGATATTCAGCAAGAAACATGGATAGCATCTTCCAGTGGAAACTCGAACCTTATGATGTTGAAATTTGATGCAAAGTTTGCTAGTGATAAAAGTCCAAAGAAAGGATTCAAAATCAAGGCTACAACGATTGGTCGAGGCAAGATTTTTTTTATATCTATATTGGTTGATTGTTCTTTAACATAACTGAATCGGTGGTGTACTGGTTAGCATGCTCACCTCTAAGTGTGATAGATTGTGGGTTAGATCTTGGCTCGGGTCAAACCTTAGGCTATGAAATTGATATTTTGCTGCCTCTCTGCTAAGCATGCAGCATTAAGGAGTAAGAACAAAGATTGGTTGGCGTGAAATCAATGGTACGTATGCTATTATTATGACTTTGCGTCCTTCACTACTATCAATTCATACATCAACATCATCTCTAAAACTTTTTGGTACAAAAATCAACGTCTGCCAGTAAATAATGCGGTAAGGGTTATGGTGTTAACGCCACTTTCAACAATATTTCAGTTATATTGGTGGTTGAAAACCATGGAAACCCACCGACCTATGGCAAGTCACTGACAATCTTTATCATATATTGTTGTATCGAGTACACCTCAAATTGAACAGGATTTTGTGTTGGAGAAGTTTTCACTTCATTTGTATGAAATATGCAAAAATAACCTCCACATGAAAAAATTACAATCTATGTACAAAACCAGAAACCATTTTTTTTTGGTGCAAAATTATCGCTGTATGTAATTAGTTTATTGAACCCAATTTGCTATCGTATGATAGTTGCATTTATAACTACCAATGCAATCGGTGCCTATCGCCAATAACATTGCAAGTTCGAATCCCTCTCATTGCGAGGTGTACTCGGTAACAACATTACGTGATAAAGTTTGTCAGTGACTTGCAACAGGTCAGTGGTTTTCTCCAGGTACTCATTTCCTTCACCAATAAAACTTGACATGCCACAATATAACTGAAATATTGTTGAAAGTGGCATTAAACACCCTAACCCTTACCCAATTGTTATCTTTCAGGTTGTGCTGACAAGCCATGTAGGGTTGGGACATGTACCTCAGACAGTAATGGATCCTATACGTGCCATTGTCCTACTGGTGTGACTGGTACCCACTGTAAAATGGTTTCAGGTAATGAGAACAGATGGACGGACTCGCAGTAGCTAATGCAAAACAACTACTGCTTTTATAAACATGGAGATACGTTTAATAGTTTTGCAGTTAAATTGATAATTTAAAAATAAATTGTTATGTTTATAATAACTCCAGTCAAACCTGTCTTATGTGACTTTCCAAGGGAACAGTGAAATATAGTCGAATAAGACAAGTGGTCACTTAATACAGGTTTAATCGATACGAAATGCACTGAAAGGAAATAAAAATTAAGGTCGCATAATACAAGTTGTCGCTTAATAGAGGTGGTCACTAAAGCAGGTTTGACTGTAGTTGATTGTCAGAAATGTGTAATTGGAACTATAAATAAAAACATAGATATCTAATTTATTGTGCCCGATGCGTTTCTGGAATAATGTTCATCAAATACGTTAAAAATCGAAAGATTGGAAAGCCGATACATTTTAAAAAAGTAGGGTAGTGCCATTTAAGCAAACATGTTGCCCAGGGATGGCACTTTGAACATAGTATAAGTCACCTATAATAGAAATATTACTTTTTCCAGATAAATATTTTTACTCCGTAAAATTGTTTTAGACAACCACTTTTGGAAGTGTCTTGAAAGTGCCTTCCCTGAGTACCATGTATGGTTTTGATGGAACAGTACTTGCCATAAGGTGCGTAATCTTATGATTTGAGATGGAGCACCTGAATTATATGTCTTCTTAGCCTCTGGCTACTGCTAGTCTTGACAACCATATTGATTGTACAGCATCTCTCAATTTTGTCTGCATTTGATCAATTTCTCTAAATATTAAACAACAGAAATAATTGTTTTTTTACCATGATACATGAACATTTCAGCTAGTGGTAGTGTGGCCTGTGACTTTGAGCATGGCAGCAGTTGTTTCTTGAAGAATGATCCTCAGGCAGATGTAGCATGGATGCAACTTGATGCAAGTTTCTTATCATTAGAAATTTATATCAATTTTAATTGGAGCCGAATCAGGGGTGTAATGCTTGCCTCGAGTGCGGAAGGGGCCCGGGTGGCTCAGTGAGTTAGGTGGTTGGATTATCTAACAACTCGTACAAGCTTATCACCAATATGTGGTGGGTTCGTGCCCGGCTTTGTAAATTGCAAAAAAGAATGCACTCGACTCGCAGCCGCAAGTGAAAGTTTACCAGTTGCTTGACTATGGTTGATGGTTCTCTACGGGTACTCCGGCTTCTTCTTCCGCTAAAACTGGTCGCCATGATATAGCTGAAATATTGCTGAAAGTGATGATACCGTATTTAGGGTTGCATAATGCACATTGGTGCATAATGCATACCCCCTCTTGGCCTTGAAAATCTCCAGAAAAATGTAAGAATTAAATATCAGTCGTATATATTTTTCAGTCCTTTGAGCATGTTTCATTTGCTGGGAGAATTTTAGAACCATTCATCTCTTTTCATCTTCAATAAACATAGTAGATGCAATTAATTATTTTGTGGAATAGTGTCTAAACAATTTAAGAAATATTTAACTTTGCATGTTGACAATAGCAATCAAAAAAACATGGCGGACTTGTGATTTCCCGGTCTGGGAAAGAGTGAAACACATTGTTCCTGTTTATAATGCACATACCTCCTACCAAATAAAGAATCTGGGCAAAATCCTGTGCATTATACAACCCTAAATATGGTAAACATAAAAAATCAAATCAATCGATTAGAAATGTATATCATGAGTGGTGTAATGCAAGCCTTTCAATAAGGGTCAGTACCAGGTACTTTTACCCACCTAAAATGGTCTTTGGTACCTCCTGATTTTAAAGAGTGTTGTATAAGATATTCATTAAAAAATTTCAAATTTTGAAGAAAAAAAAAGTACTGCCTGTATATAATGAAGTACTGGTGTACTTGAAGAAAAATATTGAAAACCCTGTGTAATGGTTTTTTTTCTTTTTTTTTTTTCTTCCAATAGTCAAGAATTCACATTCATAAAAAAGCCCATACATTACCAAGAATTCACATTCATAAAAAAGCCCATACATTACCACATGACATGGATGTACAAGGATTTACAACATAATTATTATGTGACTATTGCATTTTTAATAAGCAAACTATGATGTGAATAAATAAAACAATTGAGACACATTCATTCTTTCACATTCTCTTTTTCCCTTTCATAACAACACCCATTATCCTTTACAATGTCTGTCTTCTACTATTTTGTGACTTTAGTAACTTGCTCTTAATTGATGCAAATAAAATACATAAACATAAATAACGTAGTATACCCGTGTACATATCCATAGTTAAAAATCTGGAAATTCATGTTTCACTGAGGTCCAGTATTTTTCAAAATCTTTTAAATTGTTATCCTTTATGGCTATATATTGTTCAAGTAAATAGTAATTTTTAATTCGATACTTCAATTCTATATTTGGAATTTTTTTCTTTCAGTTTACATTTATATATATAATTTTTATCTATAAGGATCAGCAAGTTAAGAGTTCAACTTTCTTCTTTAAATCCAAGCAAAAATTGTTCTTCGTCTATTTTCATAATATTGAATTTCGCAGTCTTAGAAAGCCTTCAGGAAAGGAAATATCGAAGGACAATTAAAAAGGAAATGTTACCGTTTCATCTTGTGTAATGGTTAGCATGCTCGCCTTGAGTGGTAAATCTTGGGTTCGAGCCCTGGTCGGTTCAAACCAAAGAATGTAAAATTGTTATTTGCAGCATCTCCGCTAAGCATGCAATGTTAAGGAGTCTAGAGTGAAGACTGGATGGCTCAGGATAAGGATAATGTCGAGTGGAGCAATGTCTTCCAACATATTGTTGTTTCAGTGAACTTAGTGCTATAAATATCCAATTAAGGGTGTTGGTTTAGTATATAGCAGACATCATCATTTCATATCAATGTAACTTGTTCTTTTCATGATATACCGGTAGCTGAAAATGTGCTCATTTTGTCATTAAAGCGATAATCTCCTGCTCACTCAATTGTGGGCAAGGTCACAAGATGTATAGGGTCTATTGTTTGTTTGTTTGATGGTATTTAATGCCACTTTCAACAATATTTCGGCTATATCGTTGCAGTCAGTTTTATTAGTGGAGGAAACTGGAGGACACGGAGAAAATCACCGACCTGTCACAAGTCGCTGACAAACTTTATCACACAATGTTGTGCACCTCGCCCTGATTGAGATTGGAATTCACAACATCAGACACTGATTACATAGGTGGTAGTAAATCCAACTACCATACGATCACGGCTATGACGACCCCTATATATAGTGTCTTAACGCAGGGGAGGTGCAAGATCGTAAAATCTGCGACACCTGAAGGCAAGATGTAAATCGTATCTAACAAGGATTGCTAAAATTGATACGATTTTCTTTATGTTGGATAATGTTATTGTCTGATGTACTTTCTACGAACTGCATCGGTGGCGTAATTGTGAAGCATGCTTGCCTCGAGTGCGGTAGATCGTGGGTTTGAGCCCCGGTCGGGTCAAACCAAAAACTATAAAATTGGTATTTGTTGTTACACCGCTAAGCATGCAACATAAAGGAAAAATAGCAAAGATTAGGTGTTCGAGTGGAGCAACATGTCTATTCAGACTGTTGTTTCAGTGAGCTAGCACTATAAAAATCCAACATGACGTGTTGATCTAGAACGAGGTGGATCTCGTCATCATCTCGTTGAAAATTAACTTGTTTTCGCCATGATATAGCTGAAGAATTGCTGAATGGGTGTTAAACAACAATAACTCATTACTCATGTGCGTTCCATGACGGTATAGCGTAGGAGAAAAGCATTTCAATTCCGACGAGGTAAATCTCAAAAATACTTAAATGGCTCAAAATTATTGACCTGCCATAACAATATGATTTTTTTTAACAGGGTAGGACCCCATCATCGGGCACTGGCCCAACAGCACCAGCACAAGGGTTGTTTTACTGGTACGCCGAATCATCGAGCCCAAGAAAACCAGGAGATATAGCTGTGCTAGTATCTAATATTGGATTTTCTAATGGTAGGTGTTTATAGGGGGTGGGGTTAGGGTTATGGTGTTACGCCACTTTCAACAATATTTCAGTTATATTGTGGCGGTCATTTTTATTGGTGGAGGAAACCGAAGTACTTGAAGAAAACCACTGACCTGCCGCAAGTCACTGAAGAACTTTATCACATAATGCTGTATCAAGTAGGCCTTGCCTGAGCGGCATTCAAAATCTTAACGTTAGTGGTGATAGGCACTGATTGCATAGATAGTTCTAAATCAATCACGACGGCCCCTGTTATAGGATTTAATTATATTGTGTTGAATTTGCATAGCACATTAAAAAATGTTTTAGGTATTCTGAATATTTTTGGGGTATTTTTATTTGAAGTCGAACATTTTGTGGTTGCATTATGTTATGGTGCTGTTGATGTCCATCTCTAGACAAAATGGTTTCTCTGAGATAATTAAAGTTGTAGTTCACAATTCATTTGCTGACTTTTGAACACAATGATCCTTGTCACTGTATAAAGGTTGGTATTTATTTAGGGTATTGTAATCCTACCTGTTGCCAAACAAGAGAGGGCCCGGGTGGCTCAATGAGTTAGGCTTGTACGAGTTAAGTAATTCAACTACCCATCACCAGTAATTCAACTACCCATCACCAATACAGCATGGGTTCGCGCCCGCCTTTGTAAATTACAAAAAAAGAGTGCACTTGACTTGCAAACGCAAGTGATAAAGTTTACAAGTTGCTTGCCCATGGTCGGTGGTTCTCTACGGGTACTCTGCTTCTTCCACCACTAAAACTGGTCACCATGATATAGCTGAAATATTGCTGAAAGTGGCGTTAACACGAAAAATCAAATCCAAACAAGAGGCCCTAAGGTATAAAAAAGGATGTCTGTTATTTGTATAGAGAAATTATTTTTCAGTTTATTTTTATGTGGGTTTTTTTAAACAGTTCCTTAGGAAAATCACTTTCAGTGTTTAAAAGTAAGTGGGCGACTTAATGTTTCATAATCGGAATCTGGAGCAATTGATCTCGTTGACTATTGTAAAAAAGGGAGATCACTCCATAAGCTGCTGTCCACTGCAAAATAGTTTTGAAAATTTTGAATCAAAATTTTTTTATTTGTGGCTAGATATATTTTTTATTTTTTTTTGCTCATCTTATTTTTTTTTGCTAGATACCAGAGCTTGGTTGTTCAAAATACTGGATAAGATTGTCCACTGGACAACTCCTCATCCAGTGGACAGCTAGCCAGTGGATAAAAAGTGGTTGTTCAAAAGCAAAGAAAGTGGTTGGCTAGTTATCCACTGGATACAATTTTGTCCAGTGGATAACTCCCATGATTCTTTACACTTCCTGTCTTAAATCAATCCAGATCAAAAATTAAAAAAGTTCAGCGACATTTCAAGTTATTTTTCACACAGTTCAATTTATTTATTGCGATCTGCCAATGATTTATGACCAATCATTGTGTTAGAGCTGGGAATTTATGTCTCCATAGAATTTTTCTCAAGTCATATGGTAATTAAATTTTTGTTTGACAAATTGTGATTAATCACACATTTGTTAGTTTTACTTACACAATGTATCGGACCATTTTTTTTCTTGCAAAACCTTTTTATTGTTTTTTTTTCAGATCATGAAATAATTATCCCAAATAAATTTTTATTCAAATAAATCAAAGCTAGTGATTTCATTTCTTTCCTAAAAGATTTATCGGTTTTGAGGCAAGGGCAAGAGTAATTAAAGGGTGTGTCATTTTTTCATTCATGCCTTGTAGAATAATTAGGATTTTTTTTTGTATGTAGATAAAAATATGAAGATATATTTTTTCTGAAAAACACAATTTTACAAAGCTTTAGAAATATTTTATTATGATCCAGTTCAATTATTGTGCTTAATGATGTAGTGTAATGGAATTTTGCACCACTCGGTCCAAATTGTGTTCTGGAAGACATGGAATCTATTGAAGTGGGCTGGCCTGAAATATTTTTGGGACTACGCGATACTCCCTATATACATATAAATATCACGGTTTACAAAATATGTTGATTGGATCTTCGGACATGTACGTACATGTCTTGGGATCGGATATTTTCACGGTTCATCAAAAGTATTTTTACTGATCAATTAAAGGCACGGTAAATAAATTATTCTGATTACATTTCACAAAAATATGTAGCACAATGTAATTGATCAGGTAATGTTTATGCTTTCTTCATCCTCACTAGTCGGGTCTATTTTGCCAACAATTGAACGGTGGATGTGTGTCCAGTAATTCATGTAATATTGACAACATCGGGTTGAGAAGAAAACAACAAAAAAAAACAAATACAGAAGACCACAGTTTAACAAAGGTTTAACAAAAACGTAGATGAGAGGGGTATATAATGAAGAATGTAAAACAGATTTGACTGAAAACGATTCACGGACAACGTCTTCATCACGATTCACAGCACATAAAACAAACAAAAAATATTGGCGAAGAAAAATCCATGAAAAACCAAAATAACCCACCCGTCCCTCAATTGCACCTCTCTTATAATTTACTTGCACTGCGCCTTACTTGCACTGCGCCCAACAAATTAACTCCGAAACCAGTTCTGATGGTGTGTGTGGTCTTTTTTTCTCCTCATATTTTTTTTATCTATATTGTATAACATTTATTTATTTACATTTGTATTTAAAATCTGTCTATTTATCTTAGTTCCTGTTATGTGTAATCTATTTCCAAAAAGGGGAAACGCTATTTTTGAAATTGAATAGAGGAAAATTTCCACGACGACAAAAACAAATCTAAATGTAATTTCAATTGGCGATCATATTTATGCACTGGATAAAACTTTATCCGTACCAAATTAGACTGGACAAAAGTTGTCCAGGATAAAGCATATTTGTCCAGTTGACAACTTTAGAACAACCACATTTATCCAGTGGACAGAAGTTGTCCACTGTATAGATGATTTATCCAGTGGATAACTTTATCCACTGTTTTGAACAACCAGGCCCAGATGTTTCATCTTATATTTGTTTTGCTAGATACAAGATGCTTCATCTTATTATATTTTTTTTGCTTCATCTTATTTTTTCGCTAGGTATAAGATGTTTCAACCAAGACATTTCAACTTTTATATATAAAAACATTTTTGCTAGATATATCAAGATGTTTCAACTCTTTCTCTTTTTTTTTTTGCTAGATATACCAAGATGTTTAACTCTTTCTCTTTTTTTTTGCTAGATACACCAAGATGTTTCAACTGTCTTTTTTGCTAGATATACCAAGATGTTTCAACTCTTTCTCTTTTTTTTGCTAGATATACCAAGATGTTTCAACTCTTTCTCTTTTTTTTTTGCTAGATATACCAAGATGTTTCAACTCTTTCTCTCTTTTTTGCTAGATATACCAAGATGTTTCAACTCTTTCTCTTTTTTTTGCTAGATATACCAAGATGTTTCAACTCTTTCTCTTTCTTTTTGCTAGATATACCAAGATGTTTCAACTCTTTCTCTTTTTTTTGCTAGATATACCAAGATGTTTCAACTCTTTCTCTTTTTTTTGCTAGATATACCAAGATGTTTTAACTCTTTCTCTTTTTTTTGCTAGATATACCAAGATGTTTCAACTTTCTCTTTTTTTTTGCTAGATATACCAAGATGTTCAACTCTTTCTCTTTTTTTTTGCTAGATATACCAAGATGTTTCAACGCTTTCTCTTTTTTTTTGCTAGATATACCAAGATGTTTCAACTCTTTCTCTTTTTTTTTGCTAGATATACCAAGATGTTTCAACTCTTTCTCTTTTTTTTGCTAGATATACCAAGATGTTCCAACTCTTTCTCTTTTTTTTGCTAGATATACCAAGATGTTCCAACTCTTTCTCTTTCTTTTTGCTAGATATACCAAGATGTTCCAACTCTTTCTCTTTCTTTTTGCTAGATATACCAAGATGTTCCAACTCTTTCTCTTTTTTTTTGCTAGATATACCAAGATGTTCCAACTCTTTCTCTTTTTTTTGCTAGATATACCAAGATGTTTCAACTTTCTCTTTTTTTTTGCTAGATATACCAAGATGTTCAACTCTTTCTCTTTTTTTTTGCTAGATATACCAAGATGTTTCAACGCTTTCTCTTTTTTTTTGCTAGATATACCAAGATGTTTCAACTCTTTCTCTTTTTTTTTGCTAGATATACCAAGATGTTTCAACTCTTTCTCTTTTTTTTGCTAGATATACCAAGATGTTCCAACTCTTTCTCTTTTTTTTGCTAGATATACCAAGATGTTCCAACTCTTTCTCTTTCTTTTTGCTAGATATACCAAGATGTTCCAACTCTTTCTCTTTCTTTTTGCTAGATATACCAAGATGTTCCAACTCTTTCTCTTTCTTTTTGCTAGATATACCAAGATGTTTCAACGCTTTCTCTTTTGTTTCAACGCTTTCTCTTTTTTTTGCTAGATGTACCAAGATGTTTTAACTCTTTCTCTTTTTTTTGCTAGATACACCAAGATGTCTGTCGTTCATGTACAGTATGTACGGAAAAGATGTTGGAGCATTCAATATATATCGTGAAGGCCAAGGAGTGGCAAAGACTGCAGTGTTCAGGAAATCGGGTGACAAAGGTCAGGATTGGAAATTTGGAGAAGTTACAATACAACCAGCAACTGACCTTAAGGTAACAAATTGTTTGATTGGCTGCACCAAGCTTAATTTTGTTGATTTTAGGTAGGGGAAGTGCATCGGTGTTCTAATGGTTAGTGTGCTCGACTCTAGTGTGGTAGATCGTGGGGTTTGAGCCCTGAT
Source organism: Bathymodiolus septemdierum (assembly GCA_963383655.1). NCBI lineage: Eukaryota > Metazoa > Mollusca > Bivalvia > Mytilida > Modiolidae > Bathymodiolus > Bathymodiolus septemdierum. Next base: position 36,249,010 of record OY726527.1, read on the forward strand.
CAGGTTCAAAACAAATCGGGTTGCTTCTCCACTAATCGCGTAACATTAAAGGCATACAGTCGCTCAGATTTTTTTTTGTTTGTTTATATTAAAAGTTGCCAATATTCGATGTTTTATACTAATAAAATGTTCTGAACAAGAAGCCAGGTTTAAAAAATATGCTATGTCGTAATTAGTGAAGAGTTGATTTTCCGAAGTTTGCTGGACACTGATAACTGCTATAAATAACCAGGAAGCATGCTTTTCATGTAAATTCATTATAATTAATATAATTTAAGAAATATATATATATGAAATTGGATCTGGGGTAATCAGTTAATATTATTTAATGGTAGTTAGTAAGAATGACACTTAAAATCTGAAATACGTGATGTAATCAACAAACCCAAACTCTGCATAGGGGCCTGATAATGGGAAAATTGTAAACAAATTGTATTGCATAGTGTTGACAACACTGAGTTTGATCATGAGTTTTTTTTTCAAAAAAAATATAAAGTTCATTATTTTAGTCTCTAATTTAAAAGAGATGTCACCTAGCGTTTCCTCCTGAAAAAGCCCCAAGAATAATATAAAAAACGACATGCAATTCTACTGTCAAAATACGATTCGGTGGTAAAAAAGATACTAAATTATGCTTACCGTATATGTGTTGAAAAATGGAGTAGGTCGATATAACACTTTTTTTTTTAATTTTTACACAAAGCTTGCTAAATCCTCGTATTTGTGTCGTTTTCGTCAATATTTTTGTTTGTGTCATACATGTGCTTTTCCTTCCGCAAATAATTTCGCACATGTGCAAACGCTTTACCGAATAGGTTCACTTTGTAGGTCACAGAATATATGAATAATACAATAATGATATGCGGGTATACAATGAATATTTTACTGGAAGCAAGAAAATCAAACAGTGACGTGTTTCCTTCGTTCTAGCAGGGAATTCCCTGGTTCTAGGCTATTTACGTACCATATAATGAAAAATTTCAACTGCAATTAGTATAAAACATCGAATATTGGCAACTTTTAATATAAAAAAAAAAAATCAATTTGAGCTACTGTATAAGAGAAAAGATTGGTTGTTTTCACACAATACACATGTTAGCACAATTAAACCAAAACAAATCTTACAAAAAGGGTGTACTCGACTCGCAGCCGCAAGTGAAGTTTACCAGTTGCTTGCCCGTGGTCGGTGTTCTCTTCGCATACTCCGGCTTCCTCCACCACTAAAACTGGTCGCCATTATATTGCTGAAAGTGGCATTAAAACACAATAAATCAAATCAAATCAACCAAAACAAACCTAATCTTATTCCTAGCTATGCACAAATGTAAAAAAAAAAAAAATGAAACGTGCAAACCTTATAAAAATGGACAATTGGTAACAAAAGTTGTTTAAAAAGTCAACTAGGAGGATGATATTTTTACATGTCAACTAGTTTCTCAAGGGGTTACTTGTCTCTTTAGCTATGTCTCTGATTTTCATTTTTAGGGTGAAAATGGTTGTCGTTCTGATTCTGATTCATGGTGTTTAATGCCACTTTCAACAATATTTCAGTTATATCCTGGCAGTCAGTCTTATTGGTGGAGGAAACCAGAGAAAACCACCAACCTGTCGCAAGTCACTGACAAACTTTATCACATAATGTTGTATCAAGCACACCTCGCTGTGAACAGGGCTCACTCAAAACTTTAGTGGTGATAGGCACTGATTGCATAGGTAGTTGAAAGCCCAACTACCATATGATCACAACCACAGTGACCCCCTAGGTTGAAAATGCAATAATTGAAGAGAAATTGTGCAGGAAACATCGCCTCGCCTGCTTTGCAGCAACAAGTGAAAAATTTTTGACAAAGCAAAGTTTGAGTTTAAAACATTTGACAAGTTACATAGAAATATAATTATTTTTTTATGGTAAGAAATCGTCATGGTCGTGATTGTATGGTAGTTGGATTTATAACTACTTGTGCAATCAGAGTCCATCAAAAGTAAAGTTGTGAATTTGAATCTGGCTCAGGCGAGGTGTACTCGATACAACATTATGTGATGAAGTTTGTCAGTGACTTGCGACAGATGGATGGTTTCTCTGAGTGGTATAGTTTCCTCCACCAATAAAACTGACTGCCACAATAAAACTGAAATATTGCTAAAAGTGGCATTAAAAACTATCGCACCCCATTTTTTATAGCACTTGAAGCCAATAACTTGAGATTGTGAAATCACTTTAATTCGTGGGGTACCAATATTTTTGTGGTTTTCGTGGGTAGGCTGATCCATGAAATTAAGAATCAACGAACAATGAAACTTGGGAAGCAGTTTGACATCGATATATTGGCAAATGCTGTCCTCGAGTGACCTGTAAAAAAAAAAATCTGTAATCCTCGAGAGGATTAAAATGTCTTGTGCCTTTCCCCGCATGTTGTCAAATCGGTAATTTTGAAGGATTTTGAAATAAAAGTTCTTTTTTTAATAATGGGAGAAACAAATTCTCCTTCAGTTGCCCATGTGGGTTACGATATTTCTCCACTCTCGAGAGTTAAATTAAAAATTTTAACCACTCGCCTAACGGCTTGTGGTTAAAATTTTAATTTAACTCTTCGAGTGGAGAAATATTGTAACCCACGGGCAACTGAAGGAGATTCTATGCATAACACACTTCCATAAACACATTTTATCACCTTTCTTTAAACAATTAATGATCAATTCTGCATGAGTTAACTGTACATTTTCTCCGGGGCCAGGATTAATCTTGTGACACGACTACGGCTGGTTTCAATTGAAGAAGAAACAACGGAAACAATTTTGCACTTATTTCTAAGTTATAATTTGTATGTATATAATATATTATTAAACCTTATTTATTGATGAACAGATTGCTAATCATGCAACAAACATGATGTCCATCAATAAATTCTCCCAAGCTTGCCTCTGTTATTTCTCAATAATTTAATTAAACCGTGATCAATTAAATTATGAAAATGAACATAGCTTCCCCAGGCTATCTATTTTTTTAAGTGGTCTTTTTAAAGATTTACCCTATTTATTGTCATGATCAGAAGAGAAAAATGATGCATGTAATTAATTCCTCTCGTAAGCTGCACACTTGACATACAGAGAAAACAATTCAATTGAGGATCTTTTAACTTAGCACACTTTTTTTTACCATTTCAAGAGAATGCTATTAATTGTAAAAGGCAGGAGGGAAAAGATAAAATCCTGTCAACAAAGGTACAAATGTACATTATATACAATTTCAATATGATTTTTCATAAAGTTATTCTAGAGAAAGACGTGATCGACTCGTAAAGAAATATCATATCCAGTTGAATTTTGATTTCAGTCAAAAATAGTAATAATTTGTATTTGTTTTCATTTAATTAACTGTTGTACATAGACATGTAGTATATATTGTCCTGGGCCAAATTTTTGTCCACTTATTCACCTGTCGCACAACCCAAGCTTTAATTAAGTGTCCTTTGTTCTTGATTACCTTTGATCTCATTTATCTTACTTTTATTTTTTACCTGAACTATCTATTTTTCAAAAAGTTGGATAAATGGGAATGAACCATAAATTGAAACTCTGAAAGAAATTCTTTTTTTAAATATAATTTATTTTTACAAATAAAATTAAAGGCAAATGTTACTGTATTTTAAAAAAAAATTACATGAGTTTCCATTTTGAAAATATATGAATACAGCATTTTTTAAACTCTAAATGAAAATTTAAGTTCATTATAAAATAGTTAAAAAAAAATATTAAAATAAAACGTTTTTTTCCTACTATTGCTCAGACCCAAGACTGAAGAGAGATCACTTGACATAGACAGAGCCTTAAAAGCGTAACTTTTGTTGAGAGCTCACTAGAAGACGGCAGAACAATTCAACCACCAGTATTTTGAGAGGAGTGTTAATATAAAAACATAAGAGGTTAAAAAACCTAGAATATTCGGATGAGAGATAATGTTCAAGCAGAGAGTCCGGGCGACTACTTTAGGAAGTCAATAACTGTAGCTGTTCTCGACAAGTCAATAACTGTAGCTGTTCTCGACTATGCTAAATAAAATGAAAACGAGGTTTACTGACATACACGCCAAAACCGCTTTGGGGCTACAGTTGGTTCCATCTATTATTGAAAATATTTGCTCCATAGCTGAGCCCCACGTCAAGAGTCTCTGGATCTGCCCCTTGTAACATAAGCAAATAATGTATTTGAATGTACACTGTACGACAATGTTTTTGTAATGCTAATAGGTAACAACTAACACTGTCCTGCTAAATATAGCTGTAATGTACAAATGTATTGTATGTGTAATGTGAAAGTAGAAAATAAAAAATAAATTATAAAAAAAAAAATTTGAGATGAAGGGTAATAAAATAAATATCATTTTGAAATAATTATATAAGTACAATCTGTAATTGTATGAAAAATAATGGACTTTTGTGGGTTTTTTTAGTTGTGATAAAAACAAAAATTGAAAATAAAATGGAAAGTAGATATTTGCAAGACATAAAAACAAATTTAATATATATATTAAAGGAAATTGTTATTGTACCTGCTCATTAAGTAATTTCAGTAGATTTTTATTTTACTTTCAAATTCGATCAAATAAATTCTGCTAATTTTACAAATACTGGAATTTTCTACAACTGTCAAAATAATATATGTAAAAAATTCATTTAGAAATTGAACACGTTAATATCCATGTTCCACTTCCTATTTCTTAATTATTCGGCTTATCTGTCTAATGTATTGAAGCTTTCTGGAAGATTTGCTACCCAATGAAACTTATTATGTCGAAAATATAAAATCCACAAATTTTATTTTGGGTACAAACACAAAATCTACGAATCTACGAACTTATAATTTTTAACCAATCCACGAAAATTGATGCCCACGAAGAAAAGTACTTTCACAGTAATATAAATAAAATAATATTCCAAATATAACATTTTTTGTATTTGCAGATCTACATTGAAGCAGTACGTGGTGGTTCATGGGCTGGGGATATTGGAATAGATGATATCCAACTGGTACCAGGACAATGTGGTATGTAAATGTACCAGATTCTTAAGATTGCAACACAATTTGGCTTAATATGTCAGTGATACATACTAATTTCAAAGATAGAGTTGTAAATTACGTTTGGTTTATAGTATATGTTGTTTAACACCACTTTCAACAATATTTCAGTTATATCGTGACAATCCACTATATCGGAGAAAACCACTGACCTGTCGCAAATCACTTACGAACTTTATCACATAATGTTGTATCGGTGGCTCAATGAGTTAGGTAGTTGGATTCTCTTTACAACTCATACAAGCCTATCACCAATACAGCGTGGGTTCGCGCCCAGCTTTGTAAATTACAAAAAAGGTTGCACTCGACTTGCAGTCGCAAGTGGCAAAGTTGACCAGTTGCTTGACCATGGTCGGTGGTTCTCTCCGGGTACTCCGGCTTCTTCCACCACTAAAACTGGTCACCATGATATAGCTGAAATATTGCTGAAAGTTACATTAAACACCAAATTTTTTATTAAATCGATTGCAAATACCATCATCAATGTGCTCTATATCACATTACAAATGGGGACAAAAAAAACCCACATGATTCCCATTATGTAAACAGTCAGAAAATAGACCGAATTGGAGAGACTACAGTTGAATCTCATTATCCCGAAGTCCACGGTACCGTTACAAACTTTCGAGTAATCCAAAATTCAGGGGAGTGTGGGATTATGCAAGATGGGCAACTCTGTCGGGGAAACTTAGAGAGAAAAAGGATATAAGCATTTGATTACATCATGTACATACATAATACGGCAATACACAATCATGTATTTAAAAATTACGGACAATACCATGTAATTGAACACAAGAAAAGCATCTTTCATTGTTCTGTTGTAAAAGCTGATCGGCAACCTGACACAATGTTGAAATGTTATTCATCGTTTGTAAATGAATATTGTTTCATAAAAAAATGAATGATTTTGCTGTACACAGCAGGCTGTTTAATGGCTTTTGAGTTTTAGCTACACTCAAGGTGTCACAACATCAAGCACTTTGAAATTTATCATTAAATGATATTTCATTCATGATTGTGACTTCAATACTTCCAATTGAGAAATCCAATTGTTTTCTTTACAAATAATAATTAACAGTTATCAAAATAAATCTCACCTGATGCGGTAAGCACCAGAGGCCATGCTGTTGACACCTAGACAGGTTTGTTAATTTATTTAATTGAAAATTTCGACATAGTGAACATCAATTGAATGGATTTGTATATTAGGAACTGAAAATCTACTCCGAAATATTCTAAATTTCGACACATCAAAATTTTAGAGTAAATTAAAGTGACAAGTTTAAAACGGGACGTCAGAAAAATGTCTAACCGAAAATTTCGAGTAAACAGAGTTTTACATAACAAGATTCAACTGTAGTTGGATATACTTAAAAACACTATACGTCCACAACTTGTACGAACAAGAGTATAAATCTTAAGCACAGGGAAATGTTTAACACTGCATGAAAAATCGTGCTAGTGACTTGCAGCTGGTCTGTGGTTTTCTTGGGGTACTCCGGTTTCCTCGACCAATAAATCTGACTGCCATGATATAACTGAAATATTGCTGAAAGTGGCTTTAAATATCATAACTCTAACCCATCTCAAATAATTGGTCACTACAACAAATATATTGAAATTCATCGGTGTATGAAATATGAACTTGAATAGGAAGAATATAACCAGTTTAATGGCATTTTCAACAATATTTCAGTTATATTGTGGCGGTCAGGTTTATTGGTGGAGGAAACCGGAGGACACGGAGAAAACCACCAACCTGTCGCAAGTCGCTGACAAACTTTATAACATAATGTTGTACACTTCTTCCTGATCGAGCTTTGAACTCACATCAGTCGTGATAGGCACTGATTGCATAGGTAGTTGTAAATCCAACTACCATACTATCGCGTCCATGACGGCCCCAAAATATAACTTGATTATTTATTATAATTCCTTTGCATGGAATATTTATTATAATTCCTTTGCATGGAATATTTATTATAATTCCTTTGCATGGAATATCTTGCTTTAAGTCCAGGTATTTTTCAGCAACAACTGTGCCGACGGCATCCCCATTAGTGGAAGTAGAATGTAATTTTGAAGACGACGATTTGCAAGTCTGCCCCTTTGATCTCGCAATGGGAACATATGATTGGACCATTAGAAAGGTAAAATTAATTAGCTAAAAATTACCTTGTGCTGCATAAACAAAATATCAAATGTGACCAGAGAATATACATGCCGGGGGAAACTTTACGTGTAAGCCTGGAAATATGACCCATCGAGCTGTATTGCTAAGATGACATGGTTTTTAGCTCACTATAGCCAAAGGCTTGTGCAAGTTTTTCCCATTGCTTGGCATCTGGTGTCCATTAACATTTCACACTTTGATATTGTCAAGAAGCACTAGGCCAAATTGGACGAAACTTGGATGCGATACTTCTTGGGGCAGTCTTCTATAAAATTTATGTCCGGTGACCTTGCCTTGAATACAAGATGGGTGCCATGGTTTCTTATTGGTTGAAACATTGGAAATTATGAAAATCTTATTCTCTGGAACCACTGGATGGATGGAAGTCAAATTTGGTCCAAGTACACCTTGGCTGGAAACCTTCCAAAGGTGACCGTCAATCACGTCTGTTATCCAAGATGGCAGCCATAGCTGATTGTACAACTTTTGGAATTCCAGCATTATCTTGGGTTTCAGACATCAAAATTGACTAATATTTTGAAATTACATTTAGATGAATAAAATAAAGGTTGAGCTTTATTTTGAGAGTTATGCCCCTTAATTATGTGTAAAATGTTGATGCGGGGGGTTTTATGGCATTATCTAAGTTTCTCAAATCTAATTTGACCAATTTTGATTTTGAGATTTCTTACTTAGTGTTCCAGAGTGATGTCCCTTACTTATGCGTGCATATTTTTTATTGGATTTTAGGGCATCAGATACCTCAAAATACGCCTGTATTTTATCAATCTTAATGCAATTACAAATATTTAAGATAATTCCCTAACCCCCCCCCCCCCCCCCCCCACCAAATAGTTTGTGCATCTTGCACATAAATTAGGGTTTTTAATGGTTAAATTGAAGTCATTTCGAAAGTTTTACATTTGCCACCATGACCTGGTTAACCGTTACAGATTCTGTCGCAAATGACCACTGATATGTTCCGTTTGTCTTCAGTCGTAATCTGTTCCTTTCCTCTTTGATGACTATCACCGTGATTGTAGCAAGAGTAACACAACAGGTACGACTAGTGAAGCAGGAACTGTTTACAAATCTGGAGCATCTGATTTTTGTGCATCATTGTTTGTCCTTATATATTTTTAGGCGTTGTCATTCGATTTAAGGCTTCTGATTACCTCTTTGGTAGTCCTTGAAATAAAAATTTGAATTTACTGGTCCGAACCAAATTCTTGAATTTATTTTTACAAAGTTCTAAATAAAAACTGAAAAATTTACTGTCCCAAACAAAGTTTTACTGGTCTTGGGCCGAAAGACTGGTGCTCATCGTGAGGACTGCTTTGGTACATTCCAACTTTTCGTGGACTGTTTTGTGAATTCCGTTATATGAACTAATTTTCTCTCTGTAAATGAAAGTAATGCCTTTTGTATGTGGATTAATAAGATTATTTCGTTAGAATATTCAATGGTACAATTACAAGTTCTTTCCTTTCAACATGTAAATTATTTAATGAACAATGTGTAATATTTATGATATTAGTTTTGGTTTTCACTGATGATTTCTGGGAAGGGATCCAATTATTTTGTTGTAAGTTTTAGACATGAAATGTTTTGCCCCAACTCATGTTTAGAGTTTTCTTGAAATTTCGACCTTCACCAATGGTGTCTGGGAACAGACCCAATCATTTTGTCATCGGTTTTAATGGTGAAATATTTTGGCCCTAACTCGGCTTCCAAGTTTTCTTGAAATACTAGAAGATTCCATCGAGTCAAAATTATGTATGAGGTTGGATAACATTTTCTGCACAGTCGCAATTAATTAAGGATTGATCGCAATTTTTTGTTCAGTTCATGAAGCAATAACCTCTATCAGGTTATACACACCGTGTAACCCGCATAGTGGGTTATGCAAGGGTGTGTACAACCTGATTGAGGTTATTTCGAATGAACCGAACAAATAATTTTGATCAATCCTCGTCAATTAACTCAAACTTTTTTTATTATGATCTTGAGAAAAATATATATATTTTTTCAAAATAAGGCAAATAATCGGAAATAAATTTAAATAACCCCAAAGGTGCCTCATTTAAAGAAAATCACCTGATGACAATGGCACGCGATGCCTTGAGAACGACGTCTATTTTTCGATTTCATACATTGATAAATTAATTCAACTTTTTATACCAATCAAAACGCGTATAAAATGACATGTGACTGTAAAATTAATTTATATCTGAAATAACCTTCAAATATTAAACCCATCACAAAATAACCTTCAAATATTAACCCATCACAAAATAATCCTTCAAATATTAACCCATCACAAAATAATCCTTCAAATATTAACCCATCACAAAATAATCCTTCAAATATTAAACCCATCACAAAATAATCCTTCAAATATTAACCCATCACAAAATAATCCTTCAAATATTAACCCATCACAAAATAACCTTCAAATATTAACCCATCACAAGATAATCCTTCCAAATATTAACCCATCACAAAATAATCCTTCAAATATTAACCCATCACAAAATAACCTTCAAATATTAACCCATCACAAAATAACCTTCAAATATTAAACCCATCACAAAATAACCTTCAAATATTAAACCCATCACAAAATAATCCTTCAAATATTAAACCCATCACAAAATAATCCTTCAAATATTAAACCCATCACAAAATAATCCTTCAAATATTAAACCCATCACAAAATAATCCTTCAAATATTAACCCATCACAAAATAATCCTTCAAATATTAAACCCATCACAAAATAATCCTTCAAATATTAACCCATCACAAAATAATCCTTCAAATATTAAACCCATCACAAAATAATCCTTCAAATATTAAACCCATCACAAAATAATCCTTCAAATATTAAACCCATCGCAAAATAATCCTTCAAATATTAACCCATCACAAAATAACCTTCAAATATTAAACCCATCACAAAATAACCTTCAAATATTAACCCATCACAAAATTAACCTTCAAATATTAACCCATCACAAAATAATCCAAGTATAAAAAGCAACTGCATCAGTGGTGTTGTGGTTAGTGTGCTTACCTCAAGTGCAGTAAATCGTGGGTTCGATCCCTGATCTACTCAAACCTAAGACTATAAAATTGATATTTGTTACTACTTTGCTAAGCATGCAGCATTAAGGAGAAAGAGCAAAGACTGGTTGGCTCAGAATCGGGGATAATGTATCCTAGTGGACTGTTGTTTCAGTGAACAGAACAATAAAAATCCAACTAAGTGTGTTGGTCTAGTACAAAGCAGACTTCATAATCATCTCATTGAAAATTAACTTGTTCTCACCATGATGTAGCCCAAAAATTGCTGAATTGGCATTAAACAACAATCGCTCACACTCTATAAAAATCAGATATTTAAAATAATATACAATTAATGACTTTAGTGTTTCCATGTGGTGAATACAAGGATTGATCAACCGAAATTGAAAGTCATTAACTGTTTTATTAGATGACATTAAATCAAATTTGAATTAACACTTTTTCAGTCAGTATTCTATTGAATTCATCATCATTTACTGTTGCAAAGCGCCGACTTTGTTCCCCCAGACACCCCTGTCTTCCCAACGTCTGCCATTATTAATTTAATTGTGTACCAAAAGTAATTAGTAAAAACGCATCTGATTAGTCGATGACAAAACTTAACCCAATGATGATTGGCTACTACTATTAAGATAATTGGGAAACACCATTTCTATTTGAAGGTGTCTGGAGAAGCTTTGGAATATTATGTTCACCTATCTTGACTTTTTTCACGGTGATTATAACGTCTTATCGAAGAACGTTACTAGGGATGTCAGTCAATCAGAAGACATTATCTGAAGTCATATAATAATATATTATGTTCCTTAAAACTGCAAACCACCAGTAGATCTCTGCAATGGTTCAAAATACAATGATAGTTATTCCTATTTTAATGGAATGCAAACATGCTTTATTAATATGCAGTGAAAAGGTTCTTAAATCAGCATGAATGGAATAAAATATGGTGTATGAATTAACATCATAAGCAAAAATGACATCAAACAGGATGTTTTTTGCAATTGGTATGGGTTTCTGTATGGTAGTTCGATTTACAAGTACCAATGCAGTGAGTGTCTTTTCACCACTGATGTTGTGAGTTCAAATCCTGCTCATTATGTGATAGTTTGTCATTGATTTACTCTTGTGTAGTACGCTTTCCTCCACCAATAGAACTCCGTCACGATATAACTGGAATATTGTTGAAAGTGGCACTAAACACCACAACCCTAACTCTAACCGCTATTGAAATGATTGGACATATTGGAGTTCCAAAATTTAAATAAGTAATACATCGTTATAAATGAATATATTTGTAGTTGTGATCTTTGTGGTCGTGATCGTATTGTAGTTGGATTTACAACTACCTATGCAATCGGTGCCTATGACCACTAACATTGTGAGTTCGAACCTGGCTCGGGCACTGTACTCGATACAACATTATGTTATAAGTTTGTCAGTGACTTGCGGCAGGTCGGTGCTTTTCTCCATGTACTCTGGTTTGTATTCTACTCGTAATGGCGTGTCTCTCGACTACATATTTACACTTAAGATCGTTACACCAATAAAACTGACCACCACGATATTACTGAAATATTGTTGAAAGTGGTGTTAAACACCATAAAGCCATCTGCTGTTGTATTTTAGGGTAGAACACCATCAATCGCAACAGGCCCAACAGAAGCTTTTGAAGGAAGTTATTATGCCTACTTAGAGTGTTCAAGAAGAATACAGGGGAGCACTGCTACAATGGAGTACCATGTCCCAGATAACAAAGGTATGTTTTAGAGGCCGTCGTGTCATGATGGTGATCGTCTAGTAGTTGTATTTAAAACTGCCTGTGCAATCAGTGCTTATCACCACTAAGGTTGTTAGTTCGAACCATAGCTCATGACGAGGTGTACTCGATGCAACATTATATGATAAAATATGTCATTGACTTGCGACAATTCAGTCGTTTTTTATGTGTACTCTGGTTTCCTCCACAAATAAAACTCGCCGCCACGATATAGCTGAAATATTGTTGAAAGCGGCATAAAACATCAATTAAAATCAATTAGAATTTAGAAAGTTTATTTTGTGAAGTTTAATTTTTTTCTTCATTTAGATTCCATGTTAAATTTCATACCTATGATTTTTAAATAGATTTGTGGATTCCAAGATAAATGAGTTTTTTGTGTTAAGTCTGATTTGTGAGCAGTTTTTCCATCGAATTCCATGGACTGAAATGAATAAAGAAAAAATCTCAATCTAGACTTGATTAAACATTAACTGTATGAATGATTGGGTGTGTGATATGGTCTCAGATGAGCCTCTGGTTTCTTCATTCTGTGAGTAGAGAAGGGTAGAGTGTTTGTTTTTTTGATATTCAGTTAAATTCACTAAATTTGGAACATTAGTATATATCAGAAGCAGTAATCTATTCTCTTAACCACTTGCCAAATGAAAGTTTTTTTTATTGGTTGGTTTTATGGTGTTTAATGCCACTTTCAACAATATTTCAGTTATACTGTAGTGGTCAGTTTTATTGGTGGAGAAAACCACCGACCTATCGCAAGTCGCTGACAAACTTTATCACATAATGTTGGACACCTTGCCCTAATCAGAATTCTAACTCACAACATCAGTGGTAATAGACACTTATTGCATAGATAGTTGTAAATTCAACTACCATGCGATCATGGCCCCGCGAATGAAAGGTATCTGTATACACTGTATATTACCCTTGTTACTGAAGCTGCATTAGCGGTACAATGGTTAGCGTGCTTCCCTCGAGTGTGGTATATTGTGGGTTCTAGCACCAGAAGGGTCGAACCAAGACTATGAAATTGTTATTTGTTTCTTCTCTGCTAAGCACACAGCACAAGGAATAGAAGCAAAGGCTAGTTGGCTCAAAATCGAAATAATGTGTCCGAGTGGAGCGACATGTCTACCCGCGGAGAGTTGTTTCAGCGAGCTAGCACTATAAAATCCTACTCTGTAGTTTTGTCGGGTATGAAGCTTGCATCATCATTTTATTGACTTGTTCTCGCCATGACATAGCTGAAAAATTGCTCATTTGGCATTAAAACAGCAATCGTTCACCCACTGAAATTCAGGAAAACCTTAATTGTTTCAAAAGTCAAATGAACCATTGATTTACTTTGAAATAGCAGCATGGTACTTAGTTGGTTTATTTGGTTTGGTTTGGTTTATGTATTTAGGGCTACTTTCAACAATATTTCAATTATATCATGGATCTCTGTTTTATTGGTGGAGCAAACCGGAGTATCTGAAGAAAACCAACGACCTGTTGCAAGTCGCTGACAAATTTATCACGTATGGTTTTATCAAATACACCTCGCTATGAACGGGGTTCTAACTCACAATGTTGGTGATGATATGCACTGATTACATAGGTAGTTGTAAATCTAACTACCATACAATCACGTCCATGCCAACCCCTTTTATATAGGCAATGTTATAACCTACAGTGTTTATTGACATGTAACTTGTTCTTGCCATGACATAGCTGAAAAATTGCTCATTTGGCATTAAAACAGCAATCATTCACCCACTAAAAATGTTTTATTTAACACCAAAGATAGCATTTAATAATTAACAAATATATTGTAAAGACAACATCAAACAGTATAAGAAAAGTTTGAAGATGCCAAAGGACCAATATTGTAAAGACAACATCAAACAGTATAAGAAAAGTTTGAAGATGCCAAAGGACCAATCAATAACTACAGAAAGACAATGCATGTTCTCGAAGGAATAGCAGTTCCTGCTCCACATGCAACACACATCGTGTTACTGTTAAATGACGAAAAAATCATCTGATATGGAAGTAGTGTTGGACACCTGCATGCGTAAATAAATACAAATAACATTTATGAAACATGAACTCCTGTGCAGATGCACCCCAAAATAATTTGTATATTCAATTTTATTTTTTTAGTCCATCATCGCCATTGTTTGAGCTTTGCCTACCACATGTATGGTTATGGAACTGGATCTTTAAGAGTTAACATTTACACTTTAAATGGTGATGCAGAAGAATGGCGGAAAGAAGAAAATCAAGGCAATGCTTGGAAGACTACTGAAGTTTCGATCGAAGCTGGAACCAGTGATGTAAGTCCAATAGACAAAGGGTTGTCATGGCCGTGACCGTATGGTAGTTGGATTAATAACTACCTTTGCAATCAGTGCCTATCACCACTAAAGTTGCGAGTTGGATCCCCGTTCAGGCGAGGTGTACGCGATACAGTATTATGTGATAAAGTTTGTCAAGGACTTGTGAGAGGTCAGTGGTTTTCTCCGGTTACTCCTATTTCCTCCACCAATAAAACTGACCACCACGATATACCTGAAAGTGGTGTCTTGCAACACCATAAACCAAACCATTTCCAACTTAATTCTAAGATTATATGTTTTTTTCATATTTTGAATGAGTTACTTTAATGAGAAAACAAGTGTCCATTTCATGCAAAGTTCAACTAAAAATATTTTCACCATACTTGGTAAAATTTTAAATGTTGTGTAACTATTTGTCAATGTTTTTACAGTGACAAGAGCATTGTGCTCAAAAGTCAACAAATGAATTTGTCTATTACAACTTTAATTATCGCACAGAAACCATCCTGTCTACAGACGGATGATGACAGTGCCATAACATATGGCCGAAAAAATTTTGAGGTCATTTAAAAACATCAAAAAAATAATACTATTTCCGAGCTCCAGGTTGTGATGTTTGTTACTATTTCCTCATAAAAAACGGTTCAGTTCATCTTTACCTCCTGTTGTTTGTACGAGGGCTCATGTCTTACTTGCGTCATTTGTGTTTGTTTGCATATAGTGGTGTCCAACACATATTGTGTTGTGTTTTTGCTTTGTTTGTCTTCTTATGTGCCCAATGTTGCAAGTTTCTCTGGATTGTCTATTTTTGATTGCCCCTTAACGTTTATTTTCCAGTTTCTCTGGGTTGTCTATTTTTAATTGCCCTTTCGGTATTCTCTAACGTTTATTAATTGCTATAAAGTTATCCTCTTTTACAAGGTTCTAATATTTATCTTATAAATTATTCTTGCATGCAACGGAAACCATTTTATTCGTGTAAGGGAGATAACTCGTATGAAAAAATGTCTAAAAAGTATTATTAGGAATCTGCGGATGATCACATGAATCTTTTTAACCTACTTTCATTATTTTACAAATATAGGCAACAAATATATTTTTGCTTTATTAGTTTAGTATACATATAACAAATTACTGGTACTTGAAACTACATTGGTGGTTTAATAGTTAGCGAGTTTGTCTTGAATGAGTTTGTCTTGAGTGAGGTTGTCTTGAGTGAGTTTGTCTTGAGTGAGGTTGTCTTGAGTGAGTTTGTCTTGAGTGAGGTTGTCTTGAGTGAGTTTGTCTTGAGTGAGTTTGTCTTGAGTGAGGTTGTCTTGAGTGAGTTTGTCTTGAGCGAGTTTGTCTTGAGTGAGGTTGTCTTGAGCGAGTTTGTCTTGAGCGAGTTTGTCTTGAATGAGGTTGTCTTGAGCGAGTTTGTCTTGAGTGAGTTTGTCTTGAGTGAGGTTGTCTTGAGCGAGTTTGTCTTGAGTGAGTTTGTCTTGAGCGAGTTTGTCTTGAGCGAGTTTGTCTTGAGTGAGGTTGTCTTGAGCGAGTTTGTCTTGAGTGAGGTTGATCGTGTGTTCGAGTACCAGTCATGCGAGGTCAAACCAAAGACACTAAGATGTTGCTTCTCCGCTAAGCATTAAGAAGTAAAAGCCAAGACTGATTTGGCTCGGAATCAGGGTAATGTGTCTAATATGTCTACCAGCGGACTGTTATTTCAGTGAGCTTGCACTATAAAGATCCAACTCAGTGTGTTGGTATAGTACAAAGCGAACGTCGTCATCATCTCGTCGAATGCAACTTGTTCTAGCCATGATATGGCAGAAAAATTGCTCATTTGGCATTAAACAATAATCACTCGCTCACTGGTACTTGATTTGTAGAAAGCGAAGGTAAGATACGGTACCAGTATAAAGCAGAATTGACCGAGAACACCCTTGAAAACAACTGGAATTACGCTTGTTTCTGCTCTTTTCAGTAATAAAAAAAATTTGCTATGTGGACAATCTGACATTGCAGGATAAACACAATATATGTACATAGTCATTAAAATAAAATTTAGTTTAAAAAATAAAGGTTAAAAACAAATGGAAGTATAGTGTAACATTTTCACCAATTAGAAAAGTTTGCCATCGTTATCGTATGGTAGTTGGATTTATAACTACCTATGCAATCGGTTCCTATCACCACTAACATGACCTAGAACTCCGTTCATGGTGAGGTATACTCGATACAACATAATGTGATAGTTTGTCAGTGACATGCAGTAGGTCAGTGGTTTTCTCCGGGTACTCTGGTTTCCTCCACCAGTAAAACTATAGATGCCAACCATTACGATTTTTGCGAATTTCGGGTCAAAATTACGGTGTTACGGTCAACAGTCTACTTGTTACGGATTTCCGATTATTGCCGGCCCAGAACCGTTCTCGGTGGGTTTCTCCAGGTACTCCGGTTTCCTCTATCAATAAAAAAACCGACTGCCACTGAAATATTGTTGACAGTGACGTTAAGCACCATAAACCTAGCAAATTAGAAAATTTTCTCTGCTATTCAGCTCTATGCTCTTACTGTAAGGGAGAAAGTTACAGGTCGCCAAAATAAAAGTTTGAAAATTATTGTAAGTGGTCTTGAGGGACCATCGGGGTGATCGTATGGTAGTTGGATTTAAAACTACTTATGCAATCAGTGCAGGATTTAAAACTACTTATGCAATCAGTGCAGGATTTAAAACTACTTATGCAATCAGTGCATATCACCACTAATGTGAGTTTGAATCTCGCTCAATACAACATTATATGATAAAGTTAGTCAGTGACTTGCAGCAGGTCAGTGGTTTTCTCCGGGTACTCTGGTTTCCTCCACCAGTAAAACTATAGATGCCAACCATTACGATTTTTACGAATTTCGGGTCAAAATTACGGTGTTACGGTCAACAGTCTACTTGTTACGGATTTCCGATTATTGCCGGCCCGGAACCGTTCTCCATTTAAATATCATTGTGATCATTTAGATGCTTCATTGTCTGTTAAAATCGCGTAAAGATAAGTGCTCAAGGGATTCCGATTATTGAATACTTTTGGGTTTCTCTGGACTATCTATAGTAGATAACGATCTATCCATTTCTTCCCGAATAGTTAATGAACACAGTACGTTTTTGTCAATTTCACGATGTCTGAGGAAACAAGTGAAGCTTCAGCGAAGAAAAGGAAACTGGGACAACAAATATTGTATTGAGTTCCCTTGCCTTGTGAAATCGACACAGGAACATCATGGCCTATTGCAAACAAGACTTTTCCATTTAGCACGGTGGTCGGGATGATTGTCGGCACCACAATGTAGTACGATTATGGTAAAATTTTATGAAAAATTATGATTACTGAAAAAAATCACAAATTACTGACATCTCAAATTGTTCTTACTGATTGCACCAAAAAGGGGTTGGCATCTATGAAAACTGACCGCCACGATATAACTGAAATATTGTTGAAAGTGGTCTTTAGCGATCATTTAAACAACCAAATTGCATTATTTATATTCTATTTATAGACTACATATACTACGTTTATGTTTTCAGATATTCTATTAATAGACCACTATGTTTATATTTTCAGATTGCGATCACAGCAACACGTGGCAAAAGTTGGTCGAGTGATATAGCCGTTGATCATATTGTTCTTAAAGAAGGAAATTGTTCATACAGTAAGCAGTAACTTTTAGGGGAGAGAAAAGGGCGTGGGGGAGGCTATTTTTCTTTCCAGAAAAAAATTAATTAACCCGAAAAATACAAAAAAATAATAATCTGTATAGAGCAGTTTTCGGTGAAAAATTGGGATTTGGTAACATTTGGTTTTTTTTACGTTGTCAATGTAAACCAGTTTCCTCTTAACAGTAAAAGAGACTGCCAGGATGTATACTTAACTGTGGCATTAAACACCAATATTTTAATCTAATCTGTACACTCCAGAAAAAAACCACATCAGAAGTGTAATAATTAGTTTACTCATCTTAAGCATGGTAGATCATGAGTTTGAGTCTCGACTCCGTCCTCAAGATGAGCACCGGTCTTCTGGCCCAAGACCAGTAAAGCTGTTCGGACCAGTAAATTTATATTTTCATTCAAGGAATGTGGTTTAGTCAAACTAAGACTATAAAAAAAGGTATTTGCTCGGAATCGAATAATGTATCTCGTGTAGCAACATGTCTACCAGTGAACTGTTTGTGATCGTAATCGCATAGTAGTTGTTTACAACTACCTGTGCAATTGGTGCCTATCGCCACTAACGTTGTGAGTACGAACCCCATTTGGGCGAGATGTACTCGATACAACATTATGTGATTAAGTTTGTCAGTGATTTGCGGCAGGTCGGTGGTGTTCTCCAGGCAGTCCTGTTTCTTTCACCAATAAAACTGACCACCACGATATAACTGAGATATTATTGAAAGTAGTTACACCCCATAACCCTAATCCTGTGATAAAAACTACAGTGGGTTATGGGTCAGTTTATATTAAAAATACAATGGGGGAAAATTAATAATTAACAAAACTCATCTGAAGATCTAGGTCATTAATTGTAAGTGCCCTGGTGGCTCAATGAGTTCGTCTCGTACAAGCCTATCGCCAATACGGCGTGGGTTCGCACCCGGCTTTGTAAATTACAAAAAGGGTGAACTCGACTCGCAGCCGCAAGTGTTAAAGTGTAACAGTTGCTTGCCCATGGTCGGTGCTTCTCTCCGAGTACTCCGACTTCTTCTACCACTAAAACTGGTCACCATGATATAACTGAAATGTTCCTGAAAGTGGCGTTGAACACAATAAATCATTAATTGTAATATTTATGCCATGAAACATTTTTAATTTTTAATTATATATGTAGAGTAGTCCCCCTCTTATAAGGCCCCTCCAACCAAAGGTCACCCCTCTTATAAGGCTCCTCCCACCAAAGGTCACCCCTCTTTATCAGGCCCCTCCAACCAAAGGTCACTCCTGTTATAAAGCCCCTCTTATCAGGCCCCTCCAACCAAAGGTCACTCCTGTTATAAAGCCCCTCTTATCAGGCCCCTCCAACCAAAGGTCACCCCTCTTATAAGGCCCCTCCAGCCAAAGGTCACTCCTCTTATCAGGCCCCTCCAACCAAAGGTCACCCCTCTTATAAGGCCCCTCCAACCAAAGGTCACCCCTCTTAAAAGGCCCCTCCAACCCCAAGGTCACCCCTCTTATTAGGCCCCTCCAACCCAAGGTCACTCCTCATATTAAGCCCCTCCAATCCAAGGTCGCCCCTCTTATCAGGCCCCTCCATCTCAAGGTCGCCCCACTTGTCGACACCTCCAACCAAAGGTTGCCCCTCTTATAAAGCCCCTCCCACCAAAGGTCGCCCCTCTTATCGGGCCCCTCCCACCAAAGGTCACCCCTATTATAAGGTCCCTCCAGCCAAAGGTCACTCTTCTTATAAGGCCCCTCCAACCAAAGGTCACCCCTCTTATAAGGCCCCTCCCACCAAAGGTCACCCCTCTTATAAGGCCCCTCCAACCAAAGGTCGCCCCTCATAAGGCCCCTCCAACCAAAGGTCACTCCTCTTATCAGGCCCTTCCAACCAAAGGTCACCCCTCTTATAAGGCCCCTCTAACCCAAGGTCACCCCTCTTTATCAGGCCCCTCCAACCAAAGGTCACCCCTCTTGTAAGGCCCCTCCAACCAAAAGTCACTCCTCTTATCAGGCCCCTCCAACCAAAGGTCACCCCTCTTATAAGGCCCCTCCAACCAAAGGTCACCCCTCTTAAAAGGCCCTTCCAACCCAAGGTCACTCCTCGTATTGGGCCCCTCCAATCCAAGGTCACCCCTCTTATCGGGCCCCTCCAACCAAAGGCCACTCCAGAAAGAGCATCCTCTTGTCAGGACTGAATTCAGATGGACAGAGATAGTAAAATTCCACTAAATTGTTCCCCTCCAGAGAGGGAACCTCACTTAATCAGGACAGGTTTTAAATGCACTGAGACAGTAAAATACTACTAAATTGTCCCCCTCAAGAGAGGCCACCCTTCTTATAAGGGCTCTTTTTCATTGCAGAAAGAGGGGGGGGGGGGGTCCTTGTAAGAGGGCGACTATTGTATTATATATTAATGAATATCATGTCCCCCTCAAGAGAGGCCACCTTTCTTATAAGACCACTTTTTCATTGTAGAAAGAGGAGGGGTCCTTATAAGAGGGCGACTATTGTATTATATATTAATGAATATCATGTCCCCCTCAAGAGAGGCCACCTTTCTTATAAGACCACTTTTTCATTGTAGAAAGAGGAGGGGTCCTTATAAGAGGGCGACTATTGTATTATATATTAATAAATATCATGTCCCCCTCAAGAGAGGCCACCTTTCTTATAAGACCACTTTTTCATTGCAAAAAGAGGGGAACTAATGTACTATGTATTATATATTGATGAATATTATTGTTTCTTTGTAGATATCTTTAGATGAAATAAAGAAACAATGGAATCTTTATATCTGAATGATGAGACCAACACCATCAAAGATACAAAATGGATTCTGTTGTTATGGTTATGGTTACTCAATATTTTTTCAAAATATCCACAACAAAAAAAGAGAAAAAAAAGGAAATAAAGTATATATATATATATATATATATATATGGTGTTTTTTTAGTAAGGCCACCTTAAACAAAATGTTAGTTTGCCCAAACCAGACCAATGGGTTGTGTTGGACATGTGGACACAATCGTTAAGTACCACATACGTAGGGAATTTTGTTTTCCTTTTAAAGAAGAGTTTGAAAATATCAAAGGGGCAATTGGATTCTGTATATCGAAGAAGAACAGACAACACAATGGCCAAAAGATAAAGTACAAAAGGACAAACAACGATCTACAATACATTACAAATAAAACTAAAGATCAAGTAACACAAACCCCACTAAAAACCGGGGGTGTTAAAATTCAGAATAATTTAGTTATATCGCTATGGAATGTGGAAATATCCAGAAAAGAAACATTGTTTTTTTGGGGAAAACAATTCTATTAGGATTCCTTTTTACATTGAGGCAAACAAACAACTTGTTTTAAGTATGGCCTAATTATATTGATTAAATCTGAACATCATCGGTAGAGTAATGGTAAGCATGCTTGTTTTGAGTGCGGTAGATCGCGAGTTCGAGACCCTGATGGGTCAAACCAAAGACTATAAAATTGGTATTTGTATATTTCTCCGTCAAACGCGCAGCATTAACGAGTTGAAGCAAAGACTGGTTGGCTCGGATCAGAATAATGTGTTCAGTGGGGCGACATGTCTACCGCAGAGTGTTGTTTCAGTGAACTAGCACTAAACAAATCCAAATCGGCGTGTTGGTCTAGTACACAGCGGACCTCATCATCTCGTTGAAAATGAGCTTGTTCTCGCCATGATATAGATGAAAAATTGCTAAACTGGCGTTAAGCAAAACAATCGCACACTCAATTAAATCTGACAAAAGGAGAGTACAATCAAACTGACTTTAATGACCACCTCTAATTAAGTAATAACTTGTATTGTGTAGTTTCCTTTCACAGATCATTTCATATTAATTAAACCTGTATTTAGCAACTACAGTCAAATCTGCCCATGAGGTCACCTCTATTAAGCAGTCGCCTGCATTAAAAAGTCACTTTTTTCTTGTCCTGTCATGGAGGTTTTAAGAGGTCACCGGACTTAAAAGACCACTTTTTCTTTGTCCCAAAGGTGACCTCTTAATACAGGTTTGATTATACCCGTCATATATGACCATATTTTAATGTTCCCTTGGATTGGAATGTCGCATAAGAAAGGTTTGACTGGATAGATGATGTTTATGCTGCCCCCTCTATTTGTATTGCATACATCAAGGAAGAGGACCCGGGTGGCTCAGTGAGTTGGGTGTGTGCGAGTTGTAAGGTAATCAAACTACCTATCGCCATTACGGCATGGGTTCGCACCCGGCTTTGTAAATTGTAAAAACGGGTGCACTTGACTCGCAGCTGCAAGTGATAAGTTTACCAGTTGCTTGCCCATGGTCGGTGATTCTCTCCGGGTACTCGGTCTTCTTCCACCACTTAAAACTGGTCGCCATGATATAGCTGAAATATTGCTGAAAGTGGTGTTTAAACACCAAAAATCCAAAAAAAAATCGATCGATGAAGAGTTTTGGATCCTCCTCTTTCTGAACCACATTAAAAATATGCTTGCGCTGGAAAAACATAAAATCAATCGGTGAATGACTAGTTTCTGTAAAAGAAAAGGAGAAATCAGAAGCCATAAATCAAAGGACAGACAATATACTGGTCAAATCTGCCCATGTGGTCACCTCTATTAAACAGTCGCCTGTACTAAGAGGACACCTTTTTCTTGTCCTGTCATAGAAAATTTTTAATTAATTGAACCTCTTAAGAGGTCGCCTGTCTTGTAAGGCCACTTTTACTTGGTCCCATGGGTGACCTCTTAATACAGGCTTGACTACTGGTCAAATGAAACGGGACAAACAATGATACACAGAAAACTATTAAAGATTGCCCATGAATCCCACTATAAAAATGGGGTCAAGAGTGCTGTTGAAAGGGTAAGCCGTTTCTGCTCCACTAGGTGCATCCATCGTGGCCGGCTTCTGTTGAGACTGGTTTATGAAGAATAAGGGTTTGTAGAAGTAAACCCTCCTCTGTACAATATTGAACCCGTTTAGCTTTGAGAAATCCCAAAAATCAATGTGTTCTAAAAATTGTAAGCAGGTGCCCTATTTCAGTTACTAAGTCCGGTCGGTTTAAATCGGACTATAAAATTGGTATTTGTTGCATCTCCGCTAAGCAGGCAGCATTAAAGAGTAAGAGCAAAGACTGGTTGGATGCACAGACGCTCGTGGCACGGATCACCCCCCCCCCCTTTTTTCTAACTTTCTGTTTACAATTTTTTTTCAATAAAATTTCTTTATTATTTCATCTCTTTTTTTTCCTTATTTTAACTTGTCAATATTCATACAATCTTATGTTAACATCAAATTGCATATAATGTGTCGACTCTATAATTTATTATTTATATGTTTGGAACTTTTCTGACCCTATCGTTGAAGTTAATGCAGTGGTACGTCACTTCCGTCATCCGTGGGTGCCACTAGTGGAGCAGGACCTACTCGCCCTTCCGGGGTACCTGAGTTACCCCATGTATTTAGTGGGGTTCGTGTTACTCGATCTTTAGATTTATGTGTATGCTTTGTAGATCGTTGTTTGTCCTTTTTCCTTTGGCCATTGTGTTTTCTGTTCTTCGATTTACGGATTCTGATTACCCCTTTGATATCTCCAAGCTCTTCTCACGTGGTACAGTTAATATACATTGGGAGCGCACGTCTATTTGCATTGTTTTAATGGGGTGACTTTTACAATATTTGTCCTCACTCCATGCAGTTTTTTTATACTTCTGAAAATTAAATTAACATAGAGACCTGAAAGGACTTTTTTTTTTATTAATTGGAAACCTTTGGAAATTAATTTTTAGAGTTTGTATATATATCATAATATATACATGCATCTAGAAAAAAAAATTGTTGATTTGAAAAATGGCTTAAAAATATTTTTCTGGAGATTTATAGAAGCAAATTAAACGGTCTATACGTACAAATAATGTATTAATATCAAGGGATTTTCAACTTGTTCCATTCTGAAATAAGTCGTTTTTTAAAGCAAAGATAAATCAATGCTTTAATAAAAGGACGAGATAAACCGAACGTCACGACACGAATGTCATTTTTAAACCGTCGTCAAAAATTACCGTGAATGGGAATTATAAATTATTTGTAAATATCAAACCCGGTTTATTCAGTTCAATATGTAATTTGCTTTAAATACTAAACATTTAGAAGTGATAATTTAACCGTAATTTAATCACTAATTTCAGCCGCAAGTGATAAAGTTGACCAGTTGCTTGCCCATGGTCGGTAGTTCTCTCCGGGTACTCCGGTTTATTGCACCACTAACACTAGTACTGGTCGTCATGATATAGCTGAAATATTGCTTAAAGTGGCGTTAAATCAAATCAAATTAAACTAATTTCAGGTACAGATTGTTTGGTAATTAAATACAAAATAAGACATTTAACTAATAATGTAATACTTGGCTTTCTTTCACGACCTTTATCCTTTTCACAACAGTACACCAAGATATATTCCGAACTGTTGATTATGCAAATAATTTATTTATGATTCAAATTAATTGATTAATGTCAAAGTGTGTTTTTTTCAATTTACTTTAAAAAAAATAAATTATATAATTCAAATTACATGTACTTCGAAAGTAAGGAATATATAAATGTCAGAGTATGATTTTTTAATTAAATTTTCAAATTTCAAAAGTTAATTACGTACACTCGGGGGAGGACACTGAGTATAAATAGGATCCAAAAATGTTATTCTACGTACACACAACCGTTTGTTAGATGGATATACTAAAGAGATTAATATTCCTTTTAAGTTTTTACATATGTTTATCCACAGCTTCCGTTGTGTCCGGTATTGAAGAATTAGAAGAATTCGAAGAAGGTAAGATACAACTAACTTCTTATTTTGTTTTGTTTGTTTTGTTTGTTTGTTTGATGGTGTTTAATGCCACTTTCAACAATATTTCAGTTATATTGTGGCGGTCAGTTTTATTGGTGGAGGAAACCGGAGGACCCGGAGACAACCACCAATGAACAATATGATTTCCAATATTAAGATAATGTGCTGACACGGCCGATTAAAACTCACAACATCAGTGGTGATAGGCACTGATTGCATAGGTAGTTGTAAATCCAACTACAATACGATCACGACCACGACGACCCCTCATATTTTGTAAGCATATTATTTACTAGATGTAGATGCATATACATATTTGACTGTTAATTCAAAATTGATAACAATAAACGATAGATGCCCAGTAAGCTTCAACCCTTTTGCTGCCAAAACAAGGTTGAAAATGAAATTTAATAAAATAAAATCCAACAGTAACGTAGGTTTATTGTAAGGTTCGTGTTGCTCAATCTTCAGTTTTGTATCTTGTGTTTTGTGGACCATTTTTTTGTTTAGTTCAACGTCATCAGTAGTGTAATGGTTATCGTGCCCGCCTCGAGTTTGGTAGATCGTGGGTTCGAGCCCCGGTCGGGTCAAACCTAAGACTATAAAATTGGTATGTGTTGCTTCTCCGCAGAGCACGCAGCATTTAGGAGAAAGAGCAAAGATTGGTTGGCACGAAATCAGGATAATGTGTCCAAGTGGGGCGACATGTCTTTCCGCTGACTGCTGTTTCAGTGAGCTAGCACTATAGAAATACAATTAACTCAAGCGTGTTGATCTAGTACAAAGCGGACCTCATCATCATCTCAATGAAAATTAACTTGTTCTCGCCATGATATAGCTGAAAAATTGATGAATTGGCGTTAAGCAACAATCACTCACTCACTTCTTGTTTTTTTGTCTCTATTTCTTCGATTTACGGCACCTGATAACCACTTAGGTATCTTCAAACTTTTATTTATACTATTTATACTAACTATAGTGTGGAAAGTCCAAACTGATAGCTATAAATGCGCCTTATAAGCTTAATAAAAACGTAGATATCTAATTTAGTGCGCACAACGCGTATCTGGAATAACCTTCATCAGGTACGATCAAAGTCGAAAGATTGGAAAGCAAGATAAATTAAGAGTGTTAAATAACGTTTAACTGCAGAGACAAGATTGAATATGGAATTCAGAAACAAAAGTTAAATATAGAATAGCGATGATCTATAACGACACCAGTCACAACATAGTTCACGTTGATACTCTCAAACACTTCGACAATGTTATTTCCATCTGTTGCGAAAACGTTGTCAAAATGTTTGAGAGTTTGACAACAAGTTTTTGAGCGATGGACACACCTTTGTTTAGCGGACATTTAGGGGCATTTGACGCACTATCACATTTAATGTTATCCTTACAATAATTAATGTTATAAGTAAAAAATTACCTTCAAGCGGTACAAAATGGCTTCCAATTATGACGTACATTCAACCCCTGTAATACTAGCGACAAAAATGTAATGGAAAGAAATTAAATTGCTAGCATGGAACATGCACAAAAATGTGAAAAGACGAAACTGTTTAATGTATTCAATATAAAAAAAAAAAAAAAAAAAAAAAAAAAAAAAAAAAATAAAAAAAATTAAAAAACAACAACAACAACAACAAAACCACGTTGATGTCTAATTTAGTGCCCACGACACGCTTCTGACGTTTAAGGTATCTCAAAGTCGATATATTGGCGTGCCAGATAAACTCATCAGGTATCTCAAAGTCGATATATTGGCGTGCCAGATAAACTCATCAGGTATCTCAAAGTCGATACATTGGCGTGCCAGATAAACTCCATCAGGTATCTCAAAGTCAATACATTCGCGTGCCAAATAAACTCCATCAGGTATCTCAAAGTCGATACATTGGCGTGCCAGATAAACTCATCAGGTATCTCAAAGTCAATACATTGGCGTGCCAAATAAACTCCATCAGGTATCTCAA
This sequence comes from Bathymodiolus septemdierum, assembly GCA_963383655.1. Classification (NCBI taxonomy): domain Eukaryota; kingdom Metazoa; phylum Mollusca; class Bivalvia; order Mytilida; family Modiolidae; genus Bathymodiolus; species Bathymodiolus septemdierum. The sequence continues at coordinate 36,275,968 of OY726527.1, forward strand.
AGTCGATACATTGGCGTGCCAGATAAACTCATCAGGTATCTCAAAGTCGATACATTGGCGTGCCAAATAAATTCCATCAGGTATCTCAAAGTCGATACATTGGCGTGCCAGATAAACTCATCAGGTATCTCAAAGTCAATACATTGGCGTGCCAAATAAACTCCATCAGGTATCTCAAAGTCGATACATTGGCGTGCCAGATAAACTCATCAGGTATCTCAAAGTCGATACATTGGCGTGCCAAATAAATTCCATCAGGTATCTCAAAGTCGATACATTGGCGCCCCAAATAAACTCTATCAGGTATCTCAAAGTCAATACATTGGCGCGCCAAATAAACTCCATCAGGTATCTCAAAGTCAATACATTGGTGCGCCAAATAAACTCCATCAGGTATCTCAAAGTCAATACATTGCCGCGCCAAATAATTAATTGTGTTTGGGAGCAACAAAACTAAGGGTCTAACCAGAATAGCAGAAATCGACTATGGCCACTTATGCACGAGGAGGTAACCTTAATTTTAATAATAATGACATTATCTAGGAACTTTTAGCTTCGTTTGGTTTTAAACTGCTTAAACCACTTGATGTTAGTTACATATACTCTACTTTCTAATTATTTTGATATATATGTTTTGTGTTTCATACAAAAATTAAATAAATTGAATGTTTCCATAGCAACAAAACTTTACAACGGACTCATTCATGTTGCTCTGATGCACGTGTGTTTCCGCTTATAGCAAAGCACTAGTGGAGCAAGAACTGCTTACCTTCCGGAGGACCTGAGTTAATCCCCGGTTTTTAGTGGGGTTCGTGTTACTCGATCTTTACTTTTATAGATCGTTGTTTGTCCCTTTGTACTGTTTCTTTTTGACCATTGTGCTGTCTGTTCTTCTTCGATTTGCGGACTCTGATTACCCCTTTGGTATTTTCAAACTCTTCTCGTCCATTGACTTCCTTGAATTAGGTTGTTTGGTTGGAAGAACAAAGCTAATTTCCATTCTATGTGCAATTGCCAAAAGAAAACATAAAGACAAAATGACAAAAATGATTTGCGATTCACTACACAGAAAACAAAGCATTGAGCAAGACGAGCTCATGTGCTTCGGAAGGGTAGGCAGTTCCTGCTCTACTAGTGCCACCGTCGTGTTAATCTTTTTTTTTTTTTTAACAACAATATATTTTTATTCAAAATGCTTGTTACATTCTTACTTCAAAAGCCCAAGCTACTTATGAAGTATTTCATATTAATATTTTCTTATATAATTAAAATACTTTCAAATAATATAATATAACTGATGAGTATCAGACATTAATTAAATATACCTATACATACGCACCTACATCTACACACATACATCTATGCTTATATACACACATACATCTGCATGCATACATATACATATATACAATGTATACATATTTACATTTCAATATTTTCCCTTATTTTTGCTAACAGTTTACTATTTTGGAGTTTTTGCACCTGGCTTATTCTCGTAATATATTCTCTCACAAATAAAGAATATATGTTTACTTGTTTGGTCTTTTGTTCAGATACATAATATGCTTTGTATATAGAAAATCCTAAAATTGCTAAAAAATAGTTGAAATCAAAATAATCTTTATCAAATATCTTATACCCAAAAACAATATGTTTTAATGTGACAAAATTTTCTATATTAGATTTTTTCAATATTTGTTGTATTTTCACCCAAAATTCTTTGAGATAGGGACAAGACATAAAGTAATGTAGATAGTCTTCATCTTGACCACAGAAATTACATTGGCTATTAATAGCAATTCTCCATTTCATTAATAGTTTCTTTGTAGGAATTATATATTGCAATAATTTCCATCTGAATATTTTTAGCTTATTTTCTTCTAAATAATGAAAAATGAAAGAGTAAAGCTGACTCATGTTTGGTTTTTCATTTATAGACAAGTACCTTAACCATGTATTTATACCTATTGGTTTCAAAAATTTTATATTAATATATTCATTATAAAAATATTTGTTGGACAGTTGTGACGGATCTATACATTTTCCATTTACTATAAACTTATCTTTTTGAAAATTTACAACACTTTTAATAGAGTTTTGAGCCCGTAATGTATGATACCATTCATTAGGTATCGCTTTTTTTAGGCAGATAAATTCAGATATCCAATTATTCTTGTATTTTAATTTATCTAAAATTAAATTCTGACTTATTTCCCCGTTTTCATTTAAAATATCATTGATATAAATTAAATCACTATTTATCCAATTATCAAACATTAAACTTTTATTTTTAATCAATATGAATTTATTTCCCCATATAAGCTGTTTTCTAATCTCTGCAAAATGTGATAGCGTTTTTGTTTGACCCTCACCCATTTTTATCCAGGTTTGCAATATTTCTTTATAAAAATCAGGAATATATCTTAAATAATCTTTAATTTTTTTGTATTCGATATTCATTGAAAATATCAACCAATTCTTACCAAATTGTCTAAAGTATTTATATGGTATCAATTTCCAATTGTCCATTTCTCCACTAACAAATCTACTTACCCATGATGCTCTCAGTGATGCAAAGTAACTTCCTATGTCTATCATATTTAAACCCCCCATTTCAAAATTACCTATCATAGTGTTTCTTTTAACTTTGTCTGGTTTACCATCCCATATGAATTTGAAACATTTACTTTCAATTTCTTTTCTATATTTGTCTGGCACGACACATGCACTAGCAACAAAAGTAAATATAGGTATGACTAACGCTTTAATAATCATAATTTTCCCAAGAATAGTTAAATTTCGTTTTCCCCAAGAAAAGAATAAAGTATTCATTTTATCTATTTTATTTTCCCAGTTTAATTTTTCACAGTCTTCTTTATTGTTACCAAAATATACACCCAATGTTTTAATAGGTTTTTCATACCATTTAATGCCCTCTATTTTATCTTTACTGTGCTTAAGTTTTCCTACCCAAATTCCCCCAGTTTTATTTTTGTTCATTAATAATCCAGAAAAAGACCAGAAAGTTTCTATTTCATTAAATGCTATATATATTTCTTCTTTAGACGTACAAAATAAAGTTGTGTCATCAGCGAGTTGCGATATCTATTTTTATTTGAAATCCCTTAATATCTTTATTGTTTCTAAGTCTTGAAGCCATGATTTCCACTGACAAGACAAACAACAAAGCTGATAAAGGACACCCTTGACGAATTCCGCTTGTATTCTTAAACATTTCTGAGACCCACCCATTGTTCATTACACACGTTTGTATATCTGTATATAAAGTTTTTACCCAGTTAATGAAAGATTCATTGAATCCAAAATGCTTAAGAGTATTTAGCATGAAATTCCATTCCAAAGAATCAAAAGCCTTTGTAAAGTCAACGAAAATTATAGCCCCTTCTATTTTATATATATCTGCATAGTCTATGATATCCTGTATTTGTCTAAGATTAAAACCAATAAATCTATTTTTTACATACCCTGTTTGATCTACGTTAATTATTTTTGGTAAAACTTTTTTCAAACGTTGTGCTAAAACATGTGAAATCAGTTTAAGATCTACATTCAAAAGAGAAATCGGACGATAGTTATCAAGACATAAAGGATCCCCCTTTTTAAATAGTAACGATAAAATACTTGACCGTTGTGAATAAGACATTAAAGCTTCATTGTAACTCTTATTATAGATATCCGTAAGAACAATTTTTAATTTCCCCCAAAATGCCCTGTAAAATTCTACGGTTAACCCATCTAACCCTGGAGATTTATTCAATTTCATGTTTCCTATAGCCTCAGAACATTCGGTATCAGTTACCTCCCCATCACAATCTAATTTTTCTTTGTCGTTTAAAATTTTATCTAATTTTGTATCAAAAATATATTCTTTTGATAAAATTTCAGTCCTTAATTGTATTAAGTATTTCCCCTTGTTCTTTAATAACTTTATTGTTTTCATCTAGTAACTTACTTATAGATTTTTTAACCTGTCTTTGCTTTTCTAAACCCAAAAAGTATGAATTATTTTTTTCACCCAATTCTACCCATTTTTCTCTCGACCTAATTTGCGCCCCTTTTGCCTTTTGGTTATAAATTTGTTCTAGTTCTTTCTCAATATCATTAATTCGTTTATCTAAACTTTCGTCTGTGATATCTAAAGAGTCCCGATGTGATGATAAATTTTGTAGTTCTTTTTCTAAAGATCTTCTAGCTTCTCGATTAAATTTTGATTTACTTTTACAATATATAATAGTTGCTTCTCTAATTTCTATTTTTAGAACGTCCCATAAAAGCCGACAATCTACGTTATCGTTCACCTTATCGTAAATATATATATCAATCAGATTATTAATCAATAGTTGGTACTCTACTTCCTGTAGTATTGAATTATTGATTTTCCAATAACCTCTACCCTTTTCTGAAACCCCTGGTATAAAATTTATATATACACTTTGGTGATCAGTAGATTGTATGGTTACAGGTTTAATCTTACATGTTTCTACAAGAGAACAAAAATCTGTCCCAATAAATATCATATCTATACGACTGGCCTGTGTTTTATCCTTCCGTCGCCAAGTAAATTGTTGTTTATCTTGATTAAATTTTCTCCAAATATCTGTTAAATTATTTGTTTTTATAAACGTTTTTAAACTTGCTACTGGTTGTATAAATGTACCATTTTTACATTTACTTTTCCTATCAATTGGCATAAGAGTTTCGTTAAAATCACCACCAACTATTGGTATTCCAGTCCCATGTTCCTTTAAGAATCTACTTACATTTTTAAAAAACACATTTCTCAATGTTCTGCAGTTAGGTGCATATATACTTACCATTGAAAACACGGTGTTTTCAATTTGTATGTTTATAAGTATCATTCTACCATCTTCGTCCGTAAACTTATCCATAATTTCGTAATTCAATGATTTATTGATAACTATACCTGTGCACGTGTGATATAATATACATAACGTACTTTTAAGTTCAACATAGTGATGGGATATAATTTGTGTAAGAGTATAGATTCCAATAACGACCATAGTTATGTTATTTATACTTTGGAATATATCTGAAAAATTGCGCACGTGTTCAAAATATGAAAGTTTCGGATTTGACTGAGCCTGTACAGGTAAGTACATGTATAGAAATAGAAATATTTTTAAACATTTGTTGTATTTAAACTGGTACTGTATTTTCATGTTAACCAATAGTTTCTCTTGTTCACAAACATCTCTCAGCAGTGCACATTTGTTTTTAATTGTACATGTTGTATACAAACACAAGTAATTATTATTGTATTCATAATTATATCGATTGGCGTAAATCTCATCGGTCTGTTGACATTTTTTGATAGACTTAATCAAGGTCGTTACTATTAATAGTCTGGGGAAAAACCAAGGTCGTTCGTGTTTATGATATATGTAAACAGTAATCAGCTGAGAAATTTTTCCATATTTGAATGGAGAATTTTTACACGGATATTTGTTTACATTAAAAATCATAGAAGCTTTCACATGTTTATAAACTGAATTATTATTATACTGTCTCATCAACATTAAACTAGACACTGAATTATGACAAATTGATAATATATTACACATCGATTTTGTACATGTATACAATATTATACACTCATCATCATTTATACTCATATCTATATTCATACATATATTTTCTGACGTACTATCAGTTTGTTTATCATCTACTACGTTCACAAATAATTTTACTCTATGTTTGAGCTGAGAAATTGTTTTATTTTTTGATTTTTTTAAATGTTTTCGTAACATATGATAAAAAAGAATAACAATAAATATTAAGATGTATACATGGTATAACTTGTTTACAAGGAATAGCATGAAAAGGTAATTATTTAGTTTTTTATTCATCAACATTAATTTTACTCTATTATTGAGCTTAGGACATTTATAATAATGCATTTTTTTTTGTATATATATCAATATATATATATATATATATATATATATTTTTTTTTTTGTAAAGACAATTTGCAACATAAATATTACAGTTACAAAGAATTAATTTGACTTTCCATCTGCAGTTTTGGCTTTCTTTGGTCCATTACTATCACTATTTCTATCATAGAGTCTCTCTGTAGGTGTTGGTGGGGTATGGTTTCTCACATTCTGTTTGTTTGTGTTGCCTGGTGTTTTCAGAAAAGTTTGTATTGAGTGTTGACCCTTTTCTGATTTTTCAGTGTTTTTATTGTTTGTTGTCCTGACCTTTCTAGGTGAATCTTTTGCTGGTTCTGGTTTGTTTATGTTACCTTTAGTGGAAGAAGCTTCTTTGGTGGAAGCTTTTGTTGACTTGTTTTTATTTGTAATTGTCACATCAACATCTACATGTGATTGTTTATTTGTTTTTCTACCTTTGGAATCATCTTGTTTTGTTTCATCATCTTGCCTATCATCTGTTCCTGCATGATGTTGTTCTGGTTCACTATTTTCTTCATTGAAATCTTTAGAACAATCCATCATTTTATGCCCACTTTCATGACACTTTCTACACACCCAATCATTAGGACAGTCATATATAAAGTGTCCTGGAGTTAACCATTTATGACAAGTTTTGTCACTCTCTTGAGTATAATTTCTGTTTTGGAACTCTGGTTGCCCAGGATGAAATACTCTTGCTATGTATTTACCTATTTTCAACATTCTTGGTATAGGTTTGCTTAATAGCTTACTGATCACCAACCTATCACCAGTCTCACAGTTGGTTAGTTTTCCATCCACTCTCAGCCTATCTCTAAATATTCCTTGGATTTCACATCCTTCCATAGCTAAAGCTCGGTCAATCTGTCCATCATCGGCAGATAGGGGAACATTTTTTATCTTTATTCTAATTGTATCTGGTTGATATCTAGAGGGATTGTGAGGATTTTGTAGGTGCAAGGGGATCTGCCTGCCACGCAGATTTATTCCTTGAACCAACAGTGACTGTCTGTCCTCCTCATTATCCATGTAGATTCTCCACATCTCGCGCACACGCTGAATCCCCTTTATACATTGGGCTTGCACTTTATCGCCTATGGCCTTATAAATTTCGACATTTGTTAACCATAACGACCGTTCAGGCTTGCGAGACCCAAACACATCTTCATCTTTAAGAAAGATCGGTTTCACATTTTCACTTTCTCTATAATGAGATTGTGTATAGCCTTGTTTTGGGAATTGATTATTGTGTTCATTTGTATCATCTGTATCTTGATTTTTATCTTGACGGTTGTTCCCGGACACAATTTGGGAGTACGACGCCATTTTTTCATTGTTTACAAGTTGTTCGTCAACTTCAATGCCATTATTCATCGGTTGCTCACCTCGCAATCCTTGAATGATTTAGTTAATTTGATCTTCACTCAATTGATTATACAATAACTCAAATTTTGACGACATTGCTTACCGAATTTCTATCTAAATTAAGTTTTATATTGGAGTAGTGTCTCAGTAAGCCTTGGCAAACTAAGGGCCATAATCCAAAAATTAAATTTAGAATAGCGATGATCTATAATGACACCAGTCACAACATAGTTCACTTTGATGCTCTCAAACACTTAGACAATGTTATTTCCATCTGTTGCGAAAACGTTGTCAAAGTGTTTGAGAGTTTGACAGTAAGTTTTTGAGCGATGGACACACCTTTGTTTAGCGGACATTTAGGGGCATTTGGCACACTATCACATTTAATGTTATCTTACAATAATTAATACTATAAGTAAAAACTTACCTTCAAGCGGTACAAAATGGCTTCCAATTATGACGTACATTCAACCCCTGTAATACTAGCGACAAAAATGTAATGGAAAGAAATTAAATTGCTAGCATGGAACATGCACAAAAATGTGAAAAGACGAAACTGTTTAATGTATTCAATATATATAAAAAAAAAAAAATAAAAAAAAAAAATAAAAATAAAAAAAAAAATAAAATAAATTAAAAAACAACAACAACAACAAAACCACGTTGATGTCTAATTTAGTGCCCACGACACGCTTCTGACGTTTAAGGTATCTCAAAGTCGATATATTGGCGTGCCAGATAAACTCATCAGGTATCTCAAAGTCGATATATTGGCGTGCCAAATAAACTCCATCAGGTATCTCAAAGTCGATATATTGGCGTGCCAGATAAACTCATCAGGTATCTCAAAGTCGATACATTGGCGTGCCAAATAAACTCCATCAGGTATCTCAAAGTCAATACATTGGTGCGCCAAATAAACTCCATCAGGTATCTCAAAGTCAATACATTGGCGCGCCAAATAAACTCCATCAGGTATCTCAAAGTCAATACATTGGCGCCCCAAATAAACTCCATCAGGTATCTCAAAGTCAATACATTGGCGCGCCAAATAATTAATTGTGTTTGGGAGCAACAAAACTAAGGGTCTAACCAGAATAGCAGAAATCGACTATGGCCACTTATGCACGAGGGGGTAACCTTAATTTTAATAATAATGACATTATCTAGGAACTTTTAGCTTCGTTTGGTTTTAAACTGCTTAAACCACTTGATGTTAGTTACATATACTCTACTTTCTAATTATTTTGATATATATGTTTTGTGTTTCATACAAAATTAAATAAATTGAATGTTTCCATAGCAACAAAACTTTACAACGGACTCATTCATGTTGCTCTGATGCACGTGTGTTTCCGCTTATAGCAAAACACTAGTGGAGCAAGAACTGCTTACCTTCCGGAGCACCTGAGTTAATCCCCGGTTTTTAGTGGGGTTCGTGTTACTCGATCTTTACTTTTATAGATCGTTGTTTGTCCCTTTGTACTGTTTCTTTTTGACCATTGTGCTGTCTGTTCTTCTTCGATTTGCGGACTCTGATTACCCCTTTGGTATTTTCAAACTCTTCTCGTCCATTGACTTCCTTGAATTAGGTTGTTTGGTTGGAAGAACAAAGCTAATTTCCATTCTATGTGCAATGGCCAAAAGAAAACATAAAGACAAAATGACAAAAATTATTTGCGAATCACTACACAGAAAACAAAGCATTGAGCAAGACGAGCTCATCTGCTTCGGAAGGGTAGGCAGTTCCTGCTCTACTAGTGCCACCGTCGTGTTAATCTTGATAGTAATTTTTTGTCAATATTTTGATCTTTAACATCAATGACGTGGATATATATCAGTTAATAAAAGAAGCTGATGACGATTTCTGAATAGTATGCTGTAGCCCCTTATATGTCCTTTTGTGCTTTGTTTTTTCTTGTGGCCATTGCATTGTCTGTCCTTCGAATTACGGCTTCTAATAACTCCATTGGTATCTTCAATTTTTGTTTATTTGTAGAAGACCTCGACAAAAGAAGTCAGTATGTAGAACAGTTTGTTGATCAGGTATGATAAATTAACCTAATTTTCTTTCATTTCGTGGTGTAATGGTTAGCGTGCTCGCCTTGAATGTGGTAGATCAAGTGTTCGAACCCCGATCGAGCAAAACCAAAGACTATTAAATTAGTATGTGTTGCTTCTTCGCTAAGCACACATCATTAAGGAGAAAGAGCAAATACGAGTTGATTCGGAATCATGATAATGTGTCCGAGTGGGGCTGCATGTCTATCCGGGGACTGTCGTGTCAGTGAGGTAGCGAGTGGGGCGGCATGTCTATCCGGGGACTGTCATGTCAGTGAGGTAGCGAGTGAGGCGGCATGTCTATCCGGGGACTGTCATGTCAGTGAGGTAGCGAGTGAGGCGGCATGTCTATCCGGGGACTGTCGTGTCAGTGAGGCGGCATGTCTATCCGGGGACTGTCGTGTCAGTGAGTTAGCACCATGTCTATCCGGGGACTGTCGTGTCAGTGAGTTAGCACCATGTCTATCCGGGGACTGTCGTGTCAGTGAGGTAGCACCATGTCTATCCGGGGACTGTCGTGTCAGTGAGCTAGCACCATGTCTATCCGGGGACTGCCGTGTCAGTGAGGTAGCACCATGTCTATCCGGGGACTGTCGTGTAAGTGAGCTAGCACCATGTCTATCCGGGGACTGTCGTGGCAGTGAGGTAGCACCATGTCTATCCGGGGACTGTCGTGTCAGTGAGCTAGCACCATGTCTATCCGGAGACTGTCGTGTCAGTGAGCTAGCACCATGTCTATCCGGGGACTGTCGTGTCAGTGAGCTAGCACCATGTCTATTCGGGGACTGTCGTGTCAGTGAGCTAGCACCGTGTCTATCCGGGGACTGTCGTGTCAGTGAGCTAGCACCATGTCTATCCGGAGACTGTCGTGTCAGTGAGCTAGCACCATGTCTATCCGGGGACTGTCGTGTCAGTGAGCTAGCACCACAAAAATCCAACAAAGCGTGTTGGTCTTGTACAATGCGGACCTCATGATCATTTCATTGAAAATTAACTCGGTCTCGCCATGATAGTGCCGAGTTGCCGTTAAACAACAATCAATCACTCACTCTCTTTAATTATTTGTATTGAACAAGTATAAAGGGCACTTTCATTTTGATGTTTGCAACGCCACCCTTCATATACATTTGTATAAAGTCACAAATGTCTTAAAGATCACCTGTATATAACAAATCACTGTGTATAAGGGGCACTTTCATTTTTATAGACATTTGATTCTTGTATCGGGTTGCTCAACTCTCTCCATTTAATTTTTGTATCGAACTAGTAGATTCTTATGACAATAGAAAAAGAGCTGTTTATACTTTCTTTTATTTAAATTGAAAATAGCATTTTTAAAATTTCATTACAATAATGTAGTTTTCAAGTGTAAACTGGAATTTCACCACACATCCACACCCGTTTTAGTGAATTTATAGTGGAAAAATTGCCCTTCGTGAATTGAGGAATGTTTTATGTAGTTTTGAATATTTAACGCCACTCATAAAGCATATACAGTCAAACCTGTCTTAAATACCACCTGTATGCAAGAAATCACTGTGTATAAAGGACACTTTCACTTAGATATTTGACACGCCACACTTAAAGTATATATAATGTCACCAATGTCTTAAAGAGCACCTGTCTATAGTGTTATCACTGTATATAATGAACAGTTTCATATGGATGTATAACGCCAGTCATATCATTAAGCATAAATATATACACATAATTACAGATCCCGCAAGCTGAATTTGCAGCCGTGGAAGGAAAAGTCAGATCCTATGGAACACCCCAGACGTACAACTATAATAAAATCAAAAGAGAGAGCGTGGAGGATTTGAATGCAGATGAAGCCTATATCACAGGAGAATCTCACGTCGAATTAGGCGGAGACCCCTCACTAATTCAGGTAAGTGTATTGTGCAGCTCGCATTAGCAATAGGGTCAGACGCCGATCCAGCCATTTCTATAAAGGGGGGGGGGGGGGGGACTTTTTATTTGCTATAAAACAAAAATTGGATTTCAAACAATTTGTGTTGAGAAAAATCAACAGATACCGAGGTATAATTCAAAGCGAAAATTAAAAAAACATGGTAAAAAGAAAAATGACAAGAACGAAAAGGAAATATTCTGCTAAAACACGTTTTTACCAGTCTATGATGTAGTTCAAAAAGGGGGGCCGAGCCCCCTGGGCCCCTCTGGATCCGCCTATTTGTGTGATCATAACATAACTGGTATACAAAGAATAGTGTTTTTTCCCATAGTTATTGAGATTCTATGAAATAAGTTAATTCTATATTACCAATAAGAACATTTTTAAGATATAAACAGGGGTAACACAGAAACTGTAATTCTAGGGAGGAGACACAATGTAACACAGAAACTGTAATTATAGGGAGGACACAGAATGTATTGGCTAAAATAAAACAAAAACAAGACAAAAAAAGTTTGAATTTTGGATGTTTCTTTCTCAAGAATTCCAACCCAGCATTTTTGTCTTGAAACACGTGGGGAAGATCTACTTGCGCGAGCTGTCATTTCATTGATTCACTGTGATGTTCTATTTACAGTGCCAAATGCCAATCCTTCTACAAATATATCACGTGTCTTACTAATAAATTTATGTAAAATCAACTCATCCTTCGGGCTCGTTTGTTTAAATAAGTGAATTCATAAGAACCGTGATATATATAATGCTTGGTTATTGAACATATAACATCATGGCACATTCTAAGATGAGTCATCAAATTTATGTTTTATGGAGTTTACTTCTAACAAAAAATTGGGGGTCCGGGTGGCTCAATGAGATAGGTCGTTGGATCTAACAACTCATACAAGCCTATCACCAATACGGCATGGGTTCGCGCCCGGCTTTGTAAATTACAAAAAAGGGGTGCACTTGACTCGCAGCCGCAAGTGATAAAATTTACCAGTTGCTTGCCCATGGTCGGTGGTTCTCTCCGGGTATTGCGGCTTCCTCCACCACTAAAACTGGTTGTCATGATATAGCTGAAACATTGTTGAAAGTGGCGTTAGAACACCAAAAATCAAATCAAAATCAATCTAACAAAAGTTAGGATTGTTTTAATCGTAAAGAAAACGTAAAGATCTACTGTGTGCACAGGACATGTTTCTGGATTAACTTTCATCAGCTCAAAGCCAACATATTTGAAAGCCAACATATTTGAAAGCCAACATATTTGAAAGCCAAGTTCCTGGGAGAAAGTAAACCAAAGGGCCTAAACATGATAGCCAACATCAGCTAAGGTCACCTATAACCTTCATCAGGTTCGATCAAACCCAAAATATTTGAAAGCCAAATAATTTTAAAATCTTTAAGGGCAAGAAAACCAAAGGACATAAAGAGGACAGTCTAATTCGTCTAAGGTCACATATACCTGAGTGAGGGGAACATTAGTTTTAGTACAGGACAGTCTAATTCGTCTAAGGTCACATATACCTGAGTGAGGGGAACCTTTGTTTTAGTACAGGACAGTCTAATTCGTCTAAGGTCACTAATGTCTGAGTGAGGGGAACCTTAGTTTTAGTACAGGACAGTCTAATTCGTCTAAGGTCACATATACCTGAGGGAGGGGAACCTTTGTTTTAGTACAGGACAGTCTAATTCGTCTAAGGTCACTAATGTCTGAGTGAGGGGAACCTTAGTTTTAGTACAGGACAGTCTAATTCGTCTAAGGTCACATATACCTGAGTGAGGGGAACCTTTGTTTTAGTACAGGACAGTCTAATTCGTCTAAGGTCACTAATGTCTGAGTGAGGGGAACCTTAGTTTTAGTACAGGACAGTCTAATTCGTCTAAGGTCACATATACCTGAGTGAGGAGAACCTTAGTTTTAGTACAGGACAGTCTAATTCGTCTAAGGTCACTAATGTCTGAGTGAGGGGAACCTTAGTTTTAGTACAGGACAGTCTAATTCGTCTAAGGTCACATATACCTGAGTGAGGGGAACCTTTGTTTTAGTACAGGACAGTCTAATTCGTCTAAGGTCACTAATGTCTGAGTGAGGGGAACCTTAGTTGTAGTACAGGACAGTCTAATTCGTCTAAGGTCACATATACCTGAGTGAGGGGAACCTTTGTTTTAGTACAGGACAGTCTAATTCGTCTAAGGTCACTAATGTCTGAGTGAGGGGAACCTTAGTTTTAGTACAGGACAGTCTAATTCGTCTAAGGTCACATATACCTGAGTGAGGGGAACCTTAGTTGTAGTACAGGACAGTCTAATTCGTCTAAGGTCACTAATGTCTGATTGAGGGGAACCTTAGTTTTAGTACAGGACAGTCTAATTCGTCTAAGGTCACATATACCTGAGGGAGGGGAACCTTTGTTTTAGTACAGGACAGTCTAATTCGTCTAAGGTCACTAATGTCTGAGTGAGGGGAACCTTAGTTTTAGTACAGGACAGTCTAATTCGTCTAAGGTCACATATACCTGAGTGAGGGGAACCTTTGTTTTAGTACAGGACAGTCTAATTCGTCTAAGGTCACTAATGTCTGAGTGAGGGGAACCTTAGTTTTAGTACAGGACAGTCTAATTCGTCTAAGGTCACATATACCTGAGTGAGGGGAACCTTTGTTTTAGTACAGGACAGTCTAATTCGTCTAAGGTCACTAATGTCTGAGTGAGGGGAACCTTAGTTTTAGTACAGGACGGTCTAATTCGTCTAAGGTCACTAATGCCTGAGTGAGGGGAACCTTAGTTTTGGTAATAATTACATGATTTAAGAAGTGTGAATTTCAATTAAGATATATCTAATAAGCCATATCAGTGCCGAAACTGGTTTGCCCGTGGCCCATAGTGCTGTTAAGACGGGCATGTGTACATGTATTGTGTCTAATGATGTTTATAATTTGTTCTAGAAACGATAATTAATTTCTAATTACACCTCACAGGTAATACTGTACCAAATATGTGATCAGAAATTAAACATGATATTTTTCTCTGTAGGAAGAGATAGAGGCATCTTTTTCGAATGGTGCTGAGCTGTTGGATAAGAACGTAAGCTATATTACTTATATCACTTTGGTTGACTGTTCATTAAACCTTGGTGGGCTCCGAGTACGCCTGTGTCATTCAACATATAAAACTGACCGCCACGATATAACTGAAATATTGTTGAAAGTGGCGTTAAACACCATAAACCATCATAAAGCTTTGGTGGGGCCGTTGTGGCCCTGATAGGATGGTAGTTGAATTACCAACTACATGTATAATGAGTGCCTATAACCACTAAATTTGTGAGTTCGAACCGCGTTCATGGCGAGGTGTACTCGATACAACATTATGTGATAAAGTTTGTTAGTTACTTGCGACAGGCCGGTGGTTTTTTCCGGGTATTTCTGGTTCCTCCACCATTAAAACTGACCGCCACATATAACTGAAATTTTGTTGCAAGTGGCGTTAAACACAATAAGTCACCAGAAAACCATGGTGGGACCGTTGTGGTCATGATCGGATGGTATATAGTTTGACTTCTATAAATGTTAAAAAACATTTTTCTTAAAAATCCAGTTTTCAAATTCTGAATTTTGTTTCAGATGTATATTAATATATAATATATACGAACCCTGACAATTATTTTCAAAATGTTTGGTCCATTATTAAAAAGTATTGTTGAAAGTGGCGTTAAACACCATAAACCAACCATATATTTATCATCTTTAAATTAATCTAAGTTTGTGACAAATGGAAGACTCTGCATTAAAAACAAATTCTTTCCATTTTCCGATTTCAACTTTATGATATGGGGTATTTCATGGTTCAGTGACCTGCTCGTCAGAGAACCAAGCCTATAGTCCTACTGTTTATTGAAGCATAATGGAAGAAAAACCTCCATATATTTTTATCAAATCAAAATGAACTATTCAGGCGTTCGTGTGTTCAGATTTGTTAAGACGGTGTTTAAATAGAGAAACATATATGTGATAATGTGCTATTATATGTTATTCAGCTATCAAAAAGGGTATATAATGTGACATTCCCGGCTTAGGACCTATACTCAGGGAATATAGATCCTAAGCCGGGATTGTCACATTATATACCCTGTCTGATAGGGAATATAGATCCTAAGCCAGGAATGTCAGTCTGATAGCTGAATAACAGATATATTACGGATTTAACCATTGTTTTTTTCTAAATACAACATCCAACTGTATTAAATAAATTTGCCTATTTTATTTTCATTTTTCGTATCTCTAGATGTCCATATCCGTACCTTTGGCGTCATTTTTCAATGACGTCAAAATATCTGTCGCGTCATATTTCATGTCTCATGAAGGAAAATACTGTACTAAATTTCTAAATCAATACAGTTTCATATGTAGTAAATTTTATAAACTTTATAAATATAACATTAATATATCACATAACAAAACAACGGGTTTGCGAAACAGATTCAATAATTTAAATGTTAACAACATGTTAATAAAACCTTGGTGTGGCCCCATGACGTCGAAAGTTTTCAAGGCTCAACGTTTTGTTTACTTGTTATGGTACAGCCGTGGAACATAGGAGTTTGCTGTATCGATCAGGTATGTGTGACGGAATTAATCGTTGTAATATTTTTTTTGTTCATGCAGCCGTTTTGAGTATAAAAACAGCATTTAATTTGGTAAAAATACATTTATTATTCCGTATTATACCATTGATTCAGTCAAGCGTAATGTTTTGTCGTCCACGTTTTAATCGTTTTTGAGGACTGAAATATATACCCCGTCTGTTTTCCGAATATTATGTATTATTCAGCTATCAGACATGGTATATAATGTGACATTCCCGGCTTAAGATCTATATTATAAGAATATATATCATAAGCCGGGAATGTCACATTATATACCCTTTCTGATAGCTGAATAACAGATATATTACGGATTTAACCATTGTTTTTTTTAAATACAACATCCAACTGTATTAAATAAATTTGCCTCTTTTATTTTCATTTTTCGTATCTCTAGATGTCCGTTTCCGTACCTTTGACGTCATTCTTCAATGACGTCAAAATATGTGTCGCGTCATATTTCATGTATGAGGTGTCTCATGAAGGAAAATACTGTACTAAGTTTTTAAATCAATACAGTTTCATATGTAGTAAATTTTGTAAACTTTATAAATATAACATTAATATATCACATAACAAAACAACGGGTTTGCGAAACAGTTTCAATAATTTAAATGTAAACAACATGTAAATAAAACCTTGGTGTGGCCCCATGACGTCGAAAGTTTTCAAGGCTCAACGTTTTGTTTATTTGTTATGGTACAGCCGTGGAACATATGAGTTTGCTGAATCGAGCAGGTATTTGTGACGGAATTAACCGTTGTAATATTTTTTTTGTTCATGCAGCCGTTTTGAGTATGAAAACAGCATTTAATTTGCTAAAAATACATTTATTATTCCGTATTATACCATTGATTCAGTGAAGCGTAATGTTTTGTCGTCCATGCACAGGCGCTTGTGTAGAGTCAAAAATATGCTCGCTATGTACCTAAAATACCACAACGCCGGACTCACTTTGCTGCCACTTAGGTGACCATTGTCAACAAAATCTGAGGATTATCTGTCAGTATGGGGGTGTAGA
Organism: Bathymodiolus septemdierum; assembly: GCA_963383655.1. Lineage (NCBI taxonomy): Eukaryota > Metazoa > Mollusca > Bivalvia > Mytilida > Modiolidae > Bathymodiolus > Bathymodiolus septemdierum. The sequence goes on from OY726527.1 coordinate 36,292,928, forward strand.
TGGTAGGAAGATATAAAAAACGGGTTTTCCTTGAAGAAAAATCATTTCGCTACACAAATTAGTAAGTGATTTGCGTCCTATCGGCCTTTTGACAGGGGAAATAGCGATTGAAGTGACAGGGGTAGTAGGAGTGAGTCCGGCCTTGTGGTATTTTAGGTACATAGCGAGCATATTTTTGACTCTACACAAGCGCCTGTGGTCCATGTTTTAATCGTTTTTGGGGACTGAAATATGTACCTCGTCTGTTTTCCGAATATATGCTGACATTCAGGGTTGAGAAACCAATGAATATATGTGTAGCAAACTAAATTCGTAATATATAATAATAATTGAATTTGATGTAAATACTGTATTCTGATTAGATGATCCGTCTGGGGCAACATTGGTTATACTTGATATCCTGGGGTGGTTTTGTGACGTCATCAACATATTCATTTGCCAACGACAAATACAAATAGTTTCCATGAAATAATCATAATTAAAATCGAGGAATCATTGCATTTTATTGGAAAAATTAGAATATAAGGAATATGTTCAATTTTTGAACAGTTTATACTTGTATAACCTGGTTTGGAACAGTTTACGCTTTTCATAGACCGCTTCGCACCAAGCCAGGTTATATCGTATAACCTGTTAAAAAATTAAACATATTCCGCTATAGAAATCTACTTATCTCCCATTGATTGTATTGAAGGACAATAAACCAGGTTATATCGTATAACCTGTTCAAAAATTAAACATATTCCGTAAAAGAAATCTACTTATCTCCCTTTGATTGTATTGCAGGACATTAAACCAGGTTATATCGTATAACCTGTTAAAAAATTTAACACATTCCGTAATTGAAATCTGCTTATCTCCCTTTGATTGTATTGTAGGACATTAAGCAAGGTTATATCGTGTAACGAGATTGGCATAAACATATTTATTCATGATAAACTAGTATAATGTTACAATACACACAAATTTTGTTTTAACATGACAGGATTCGGAGCATTAAGACAGGTTATATCGTGTAACGATATTAAACCAGGTTATATCGTATAACCTGTTAAAAAATTAAACATCATCAGTAATAAAAATCTACGTAATTGAAATATTCTTATCGCCCTTTGATTGTATTGCAGGACATTAAATCAAGATATATCGTATAACCTGGTCAAAAATTGAACATATTCCATAATTGCAATTTACTTATCTCCCTTTAATTGTATTGCAGGACATTAACACGAACTCTGCCCTGGCTAAGATGTTAGAAACAATGACAGTGGTAGAGGACGGAGAGGAAAAAAAAGTATGATACCACTATTTCTAATATGTAATCATTATAATGAATGATTGGTCAAATTTGTCACGTAGTTTTTCTCTCATCACATGGAAGCATATCTTTTATCTTTTCAGCTGCAATAGGCGAAGTTGTTGTCCCGATTGTACAGCTACCTGTGCAATCAGTGTATATCACCACTAACGTTGTGAGTTCAAATCCCGCTCATGGCCAGGTGTACTTGATACAACATTATGTGATAAAGTTTGTCCGTAACTTGCAACCTGTCGGTGGTTTTCTCCAGGTACTCCGGATTCCTCCGCCAATAAAACTAACTGCCACAATATAGCTAAATTATTGTTAAAAGTGGCGTTAAACACCATAACCCTACCTACAAAATCAAGAAGAGCATGAAGATACCAGAAGGTTCATCAGAATTCGTAAATCGAAGAAGGAGAGACAGCACAGTGGCCAAAAGAAAAGAAAAAACGACAAAAGGTCAAACAACGATTGACAAAACATACACATAAAACTAAAGATCGAGTAACACAAACCCCCTTTAAAACGGGGTGAACTCAAGTGCTCCGGAAGGATAAGAAGTTCCTGCTCCACTAGTGGCACCTGTCGTATCAATCTAGTTACAAACCCGGTGATAAGTCATTACTGAGGAAATGTTCGGGAAGTGCTTACGACAAGTGGAACATATTCGTGGTCGGGGGAACACATACATTCCATAAAGGTCAACTAAGTCATGGTGGCGACCGCAAAACATTGGGAGTGATGACTTCAACTTAACCAATAGGAACCCTTGGTTCAGTAGTTTCCTTCTATCATGGAAATCGTGATAGGAACCACAATTTCTGGAATATCGTATCAACTGAGGGATATATACTCCATATGCAGGTGTTGCTGTAATGATGCTCCATATGTCAAGTTGACAATGAGAAAATTTAAATCATTTCTTTTGTGGTAAGGTTTCGCTCTTAACTGTCCCTGACTGTCGAGATGTAGGTCAAGATATGAAGCAGACCTATTCTGTATCTGTGGTATCCTTTATTTCAAGCTCAATGGGATAGATGCGATCAATGAAATCATCAAACCTAGAATTATTTAGTGAATGGACATCATCTAAATAGCGTAACGTGAAATTAAAAGATCGGGCTAGCTTCTTTTCGATTATATGGAGAAGCCCTTGTATGAAGTGTGCCTCATACGAATAAAAGAACAAGTAGGCGAGAGAAGAGGAGCACAGTTTGTACCCATATGTTTCAACATTGTCTATCAGAGTAACTTTATATTCGGAACACACAACAATACCAATGGCATGGACATCATCTAAATAGCGTAATGTGAAATTAAAGGATCGGGATAGCTTCTTTTGGATTATTTTGAGAAGCCCCTGTATGAAGTCTGCAACAAACAAAGCGAACAAAAAACGCTCACAACAAACCATTGGTCTAGATATTAACGGTACGACATATGGCACTGTAAATCCAGTTTCTGGCTTGGGACAAATACAAAAATGTCACAGGATTAAACTGGGAATGATTTTGAGCTTAAGCGATAAAGATGATGGTTATTTCAGAAGCGCGTCATTCTCGTTCGGTTTGATTACCTCCCTTTGATATCTGCGTTTTTATTAGTACAGTGAAAGCTATGTAAACCAAACCTCCTTGTGACCTTATGTTGGCAATAGACAGGGGTTCACCTGTGTAAACCAAACCTCCTTGTGATCCTGTGTTTGCAATAGACAGGTGTTCAGTTGATACAGGTTAAATTAACCAAAAATTTCCAACATTAAGACTGTTTAAAATTCGGTTTATGCAGAATTTCGGTTTATTCAGGATTCGGTTTACACAGATTTCACTGTAATGATTTTGAGCGCGTCATTCATCTGTGTTTTTATAAGTACATGTACAATCATTCAGTTAATCAATTTATTTATTTATTATTTTTTATTATGACGATACATCTATTCTGCATACTGTGAAAGCATTATTATTCGATGTCACCAGTTTTCGCGATTTATAAAAAAATGCATTGATCCATGGGTTCTTGAATTCGTGGTTTCAAATACTACATGCAACAAACAAAGTGCGTATTTCGTTGGATTTTCAGCTTTCGTGGTTTAAGCGAACAACGAAATCCACGAAAATTAGAATCCCACGATTAATAATGATTTCACAGTATCTTTTCTTATCTTACGATTTCACGTTTATCTAAAATTAGCCATTAGTCTCACTGGAATGATATTTAAAAAAAAACCAGTCAAACCTCCCCAAGAGATCAACTTCTATAAAGCAGTCACCTGTGTTAAAAGATCACCATTTTCCTGTCGCATCTTAGAAAATTTCATATGAATTGAACCTCTTTTTTTAAAAGGTCAACCTTTTCCTCTTCCGTCATAGAATATTTCATATGAATTGAACCTCTTTAAAGAGGTCACCGGTCTTAAAAGGTCACCCTTTCCTTCTCCGTCATAGAATATTTCGTATGAATTGAACCTCTTTAAAGAGGTCACCGGTATTAAATGACCATTTTTTCTTTGTCTCAAAGGTGACCTCTTAATACAGTTTTGACTGTATTCCACGATTATGCTCTCTATTAATTATTGGCCCTGATGTAAGTGGTGGTTTTCACATTGTCTGTATGTAAATTGTTTTGTCCAATTTTCAGCCGACTGGACTTCACCCAGATACAGACAAGAAAGTCCAAGAAGAGTCAATGGATAGATATGGAGCTGCAGATACACCATTTGTTGTCGATGTGAGTATTTGTTGAATATTTTGTTAGACCAAAAATAAAAGGCAAAGTTCTCTCTCTTAAATAGCTTTGTAAATAATGTGGTAAATGTTGGTCTTCTCCTTTAAATAGTTTTGTAAATAATGTGGTAAATGTTGGTTCTCTCATTTGTATATCTTTGTAAATAATGTGGTAAATGTTGGATCTCTCTCTTAAACAGTTTTGTAAATAATGTGGTAAATGGTGATTCTCCCCCTTAAATAGCTTTGTAAATAATGCAGTAAATGTTGGTTATCTCCCTTAAATAGCTTTGTAAATCATGTGGTAAATGTTGGTTCTCTCCCTTAAATAGCTTTGTAAATAATGCGGTAAATGTTGATTCTCCCCCTTAAAAAGTTTGTAAATAATGTGGTAAATGTTGGTTCTCTCCCTTGAATAGCTTTGTAAATAATGTGGTAAATGTTGGTTCTCTCCCTTGAATAGTTTTGTAAATAATGTGGTAAATGTTGGTTCTCTCCCTTAAATAGCTTTGTTAAAAATGTGATAAATGTTGATTCTCTCCTTTAAATGGTTTTGTAAATTGTGTGGTAAATATTGGTTCTCTGCCTTAAATAGCTTTGTAAATAATGTGGTAAATGTTGGCTTTGCAAATAGTGTGTATGTCTGGATTATCTCCCCTTGATAGGTTTGTAGATAGTGTGGTATGTGTTAGTTCTCTCCCCTGAAAAGTTTTGTAAATGTTCTGGTATGTGTTAGTTCTCTCCACTGAATAGATTTGTAAATATGTAAATATTGTGTATGCGTTAATTCTCTTCCTTGAATAGTTTTGTAAATATTGTGTATGCGATGATTCACTCCCCTGAATAATTTTGTAAATATTGTGTATGTCTTGGTTTTATCCTCTGATTCCTTTTTTAAGTATTGTGTATGTGTTAGTTCTTTCCCCTGCATAGTTTTATAAGTATTGTTTTTGTTTTATTTCTCTGCCCTGAATAGTTTTGTACATATTGTGTATCACTCCCTTGAATAGTTTTGTAAACATCCTGGTAAGTGTTAGTTCTCTCCCCTGAATTGTTTTGTAAATAATGTGGTATGTGTATGTTCTCTCCCTTATGTAATTTTTTTTTAAATACTGTAGTATGTGTTAGTTCTCTCCCCTGAATAGTGTTGTATATATTGTAGTATGTGTTAGTTCTCTCCCCTGAATAGTTTTGTAAATATCGTGGTAAGTGTTAGTTCTCTCCCCTGAATAGTTTTGTAAATAATGTGGTATGTGTTTGTTTTCTCCCTTATGTTATTTTTTATAAATATGGCAGTATGTGTTAGTTCTCTCCCCTGAATAGATGTGTAGATATTGTAGTATGTGTTAGTTCTCTACCCCGAATAGGTTTGTAAATATTGTAGCATATATTAGTTCTCTCCCCCTAATAGTTTTTAAATATTGTAGTATGTGTTAGTTCTCTCCCCCTCAATAGTTTTGTAAATATCGTGGTAAGTGTTAGTTCTCTCCCCTGAATAGTTTTGTAAATATTGTAATATATGTTAGTTCTCTCCCCTTAATAGTTTTTAAATATTGTAGTAAGTGTTAGTTCTTTCCCCTCAATAATTTTGTAAATATCGTGGTAAGTGTTAGTTCTCTCCCCTGATATAGTTTTGTAAATATCGTGGTATGTGTTAGTTCTCTCCCTTGAATAGTTTTGTAAATATTGTATATGTGTTTTTTCTCTCCCCTGAACAGTTTTGTAAATATTCTATATGTGTTTGTCCTCTTCCCTGAACAGCTTTGTAAATATTGTGTATGTGTTAGTTCTCTCCCTTGAATAGTTTTGTAAATATTGTAGTATGTGTTAGTTCTCTCCCTTGAATAGTTGTGTAAATATTGTAGTAAGCGTTAGTTCTCTCCCTTGAATAGTTTTGTAAATATTGCAGTAAATTTTAGTTCTCTCCCTTGAATAGTCTAATTTGTCTAAGGTCACATACACCTGAGGGAGGAGAACCTTAGTTTAGGTACAGGACAGTCTAATTCGTCTAAGGTCACATATACCTGAAGGAGGAGAACCTTAGTTTTAGTACAGGGCAGTCTAATTCGTCTAAGGTCACATATACCTGAGGGAGGGGAACATTAGTTTTATTACAGGACAGTGTAATTCGTTTAAGGTCGCATATACTTGAGGGAGGGGAACCTTAGTTTTAGTACAGGACAGTCTAATTCGTCTAATGTCACATATAACTGAGTGAGGAGAACCTTAGTTTTAGTATAGAACAGTCTAATTCGCATTAGATCACATATACCTGAGGGAGGAGAACCTTAGTTTTAGTACAGGACAGTCTAATTCGCATAAGGTCACATATACCTGGGAGAAGAGAACCTTAGTTTTAGTACAGGACAGTCTAATTCGTCTAATGTCACATATACCTGAGGGAGGGGAACATTAGTTTTATTACAGGACAGTGTAATTCGTTTAAGGTCGCATATACTTGAGGGAGGGGAACCTTAGTTTTAGTACAGGACAGTCTAATTCGTCTAATGTCACATATAACTGAGTGAGGAGAACCTTAGTTTTAGTACAGAACAGTCTAATTCGCATTAGATCACATATACCTGAGGGAGGAGAACCTTAGTTTTAGTACAGGACAGTCTAATTCGCATAAGGTCACATATACCTGGGAGAAGAGAACCTTAGTTTTAGTACAGGACAGTCTAATTCGTATAAGGTCCCATATACCTGTGGGAGGAGAACCTTAGTTTTAGTACAGAACAGTTTAATTCGTGTAATGTCACTAATGCCTGGGGGAGGAGAACCTTAGTTTTAGTACAGGACAGTCTAATTCGTCTAAGATCACATATACCTGAGGGAGGGGAACCTTAGTTTTAGTACAGGACAGTTTAATTCGTCTAAGGTCACATATACCTGAGGGAGGGGAGCCTTAGTTTTAATACAGGACAGTCTAATTCGTCTAAGGTCACATATACCTGAGGGAGGAGAACCTTAGTTTTAGTACAGGACAGTCTAATTCGTCTAAGGTCACTAATGTCTGAGTGAGGGGAACCTTAGTTTTAGTACATGACAGTCTAATTCGTCTAAGGTCACAGATACCTGAGGGAGGGGAATCTTAGGTTTTGTACAGGACAGTCTAATTCGTCTAAGGTCACATATACCTGAGGGAGGGGAACCTTAGTTGTAGTACAGGACAGTCTAATTCGTCTAATGTCACATATACCTGAGTGAGGAGAACCTTTGTTTTAGTACAGAACAGTCTAATTCGCATAAGGTCACATATACCTGAGGGAGGAGAACCTTAGTTTTAGTACAGGACAGTCTAATTCGTATAAGTTCACATATACCTGGGGGAGGAGAACCTTAGTTTTAGTACAGGACAGTCTAATTCGTATAAGGTCACATATACCTGAAGGAGGAGAACCTTAGTTTTAGTACAGAACAGTCTAATTCGTGTAATGTCACTAATGCCTGAGTGAGAAGAACCTTAGTTTTAGTACAGGACAGTCTAATTCGTCTAAGATCACATATACCTGAGGGAGGGGAACCTTAGTTTTAATACAGGACAGTCTAATTCGTCTAAGGTCACTAATGCCTGAGTGAGGGGAACCTTAGTTTTAGTACAGGACAGTCTAATTCGTCTAAGGTCACATATACCTGAGCGAGGAGAAGCTTAGTTTTAAAACAGGACAGTCTAATTCGTCTAAGGTCACTAATGCCTGAGTGAGGAGAACCTTAGTTTTAGTACAGGACAGTCTAATTCGTCTAAGGTCACTAATATCTGAGTGATGGGAATCTTAGTTTTAGTACAGGACAGTCTAATTCGTCTAAGGTCACATATACCTGAGGGAGGAGAACCTTAGCTTTAGTACATGACAGTCTAATTCGTCTAAGGTCACATATACCTCAGTGGAGGAGAAGCATAGTTTTAGTACAGGACAGTCTAATTCGTCTAATGTCACATATACCTGAGGGAGGGGAACCTTAGTTTTAGTACAGGACAGTCTAATTCGTATAAGGTCACATATACATGGGGGAGGAGAACCTTAGTTTTAGTACAGGACAGTCTAATTCGTCTAAGGTCACTAATGTCTGAGTGAGGGGAACCTTAGTTTTAGTACAGGACAGTCTAATTCGTCTAAGGTCACATATACCTGAGGGAGGGGAACCTTAGTTTTAGTACAGGGTAATCTAATTCGTCTAAGGTCACATATACCTGAGGGAGGGAAACCTTAGTTTTAGTACCGGTCAATCTATTTCGTCTAAGGTCACATATACCTGAGGGAGGGGAACCTTAGTTTTAGTAATAATTACATGATTTAAGAAGTGTGAATTTCAATTAAGATATATCTAATAAGCCATGTCAGTGCCGAAACACTGATTACTGGTCGCACGATACCATCGGGGACTAATACTCCTTCAGTAGATGTATTGATCCAGAGATAGTAATAAAAACCTAGATATCAAATTTAGTGCACACGACGCGTTTCTGGAATAATAGATTTCAGTTCTCTATGATATTGTGGTGGGTTGTGTCGTCGCTATCATCATGTACATGTAGTGCCGTCTTAAGGTATAGATAGGCTGGGGATTTGTCCGGGAGCTCCACGAACATAGGGCCCCATATTAATTGATGCATGTTGTGTAAAGCATGTTTTTAAATGCTTAAACACTGGTTTTGTTGGACATATCAATACAATAAATATATGTTTAATTTTATCGACATTTACACTTTTATTCCTGCGAGTAGTTCTGTAGGTATAGTCCCTGGTGCACTGGTTTGCCCGTGGCCCATAGTGCTGTTAAGACGGGCATGTGTACATGTATTGTGTCTAATGATGTTGATAATTTGTTCTAGAAACGAAATTTAATTTCTAATTACACCTCACAGGTAATACTGTACCAAATATATGATCAGAAATTAAACATGATATTTTTCTCTGTAGGAAGCGATAGAGGCATCTTTTCCGAATGGTGCTGAGCTGTTGGATAAGAACGTAAGCTATATTACTTATATCACTTTGGTTGACTGTTCATTAAACCTGTGTCATTCAACATATATAACTGACCGCCACGATATAACTGAAATATTGTTGAAAGTGCCGTTAGACACCATATACCATCATAAAGCCTTGGTGGGGCCGTTGTGGCCGTGATAGGATGGTAGTTAGATTTACAACTACATGTATAATGAGTGCCTATAACCACTCAATTTGTGAGTTCGAACCTCGTTCATGGCGAGGTGTACTCGATACAACATTATGTGATAAAGTTTGTCAGTGATTTGCGATAGGTTGGTGGTTTTCTCCGGGTATTCTGGTTTCCTCCGTCAATAAAACTGACTGCCACAATATAGCTAAAGTATTGTTGAAAGTGGCGTTAAACACCATAAACCAACCATATATTTATCATCTTTAAATTAATGTAAGTTTGTGACAAATGGAAGACTCTGCATTAAAAACAAATTCTTTCCATTGTCCGATTTTAACTTTATGCTATGGGGTATTTCATGGTTCAGTAACCTGCTAGTGACAGAACCAAGCCTATAGTCCTACTGTTTAGTGAAGCATAATGGAAAAAAAACCTCCATATATTTTTATCAAATCAAAATGAACTATTCAGGCGTTCGTGTGTTCAGATTTGTTAAAACGGTGTTTAAATAGAGAAACATATCTGTGATAATGTGTTATATAATAATTGAATTTGATGTAAATACTGTATTCTGATTAGCTGATCCGTCTGGGGCAACATTGGTTATACTTGATATCCTGGGTAGGTTTTGTGAGGTCATCAACATATTCATTTGCCAACGACAAATGCAAATAGTTTTTATGAAATAATCATAATTAAAATCGAGGAATCATTGTATTTTATTGTAAAAAAATTATATATAAGGAATATGTTCAATTTTTGAACAGTTTATACTGGTATAACCTGGTTTGAAACAGTTTACGCTTTTGATAAACCGCTTCGCCCCAAACCAGGTTATATCGTATAACCTGCTAAAAAATAGAACATATTCCGTAATAGAAATCTACATATCTCCCTTTGATTGTATTGCAGGACATTAAGCCAGGTTATATCGTATAACGACATTAAGCCAGTTTATATCGTATAAGCTGTTAAAGAATTAAACACAATCCGTAATAGAAATCTGGTTATCTCCCTTTGATTGTATTGCAGGACATTAAGCCAGGTTATATCGTATAACGACATTAAACCAGGTTATATCGTATAACGATATTAAACCAGGTTATATCATATAACCTGTTAAAGTATTAAACATATTCCGTAATAGAAATTTACTTATCTCCTATTGATTGTATTGCAGGGCAATAAGCCCGGTTATATCGTATAACATGTTAAAAAAGTTAACACATTCGTAATTGAAATCTGCGTATCTCCCTTTGATTGTATTGTAGGATATTAATTCAGTTTATATCGCATAACGACATTAAACTAGGTTATATCGTGTAACGACATTAAACCAGGTTATATCGTATAACCTGTTAAAATATTAAACAACTTCAGTAATAGAAATCTATTTATCTCCCATTGATTGTATTGCAGGACAATAAACCAGGCTATATCGTATAACCTGTTCACAAATTGAGCATATTCGGTAATTGAAATATTCTTATCTCCCTTTGATTGTATTGTGAGTTCAAATCCCGCTCATGGCCAGGTGTACTTGATACAACATTATGTGATAAAGTTTGTCCGTAGCTTGCAACCTGTCGGTGGTTTTCTCCAAATATTCCGGATACCTCCGCCAATAAAACTAACTGCCACAATATAGCTAAATCATTGTTGAAAGTGGCGTTAAACACCATAACCCTACCTACAAAATCAAGAAGAGCGTGAAGATACCATGCCCTTTTCAATTTTTTCATTTGGCCATTGTGTTGTCATTCTTCGAGTTAAGGATTCTGATTACCTCCCTTTGGTATCGTCAAACTCTTCTTAAAGGAGAAAGTTATGAAAAGAAAGTAAACAAAGCGAACAAAAAACGCTCACAACAAACCATTGATCTAAATATTAACGGTACGACATATGGCATTGTATATCCAGGTTCTGTCTTGGGACAAATACAAAAATGTCACGTGATTAAACTGGGAATGATTTTGAGCTTAAGTGATAAAGATGATGGTTATTTCAGAAGCGCGTCATTCCCGTTCGGTTTGATTACCTCCCTTTGATTTCTGCGTTTTTATTAGTACAATGAAACCTGTGTAAACAAAACCTCAGCTTTTGTGTTGGCAATAGGCAGGTGTTCAATTTATTAAATTAACAAAAAAATTCCAGCATTAGGACTTTGTTTAAAATTCGGTTTATGCAGAATTTCGGTTTATTCAGGGTTCTGTTTACACGGATTTCACTGTAATGATTTTGAACGCGTCATTCATCTGTGTTTTTATCAGTACATGTACAATCATTCAGTTAATCAATTTATTTATTTATTATTTTTTATTATGACGATACATCTATTCTGCATACTGTGAAAGCATTATTATTCGATGTCACCAATTTTCGTGGTTTATACAAAAATGCATTGATCCATGGGTTCTTGAATTCGTGGTTTCAAACACTACATGCAACAAACAAAGTGCGTATTTCGTTGGATTTTAAGCTTTCGTGGTTTAAACGAACAACGAAATCCACGAAAATTAGAATCCCACGATTAATAATGATTTCACAGTATTTTTTCTTATCTTACGATTTCACGTTTATCTAAAATTAGCCATTAGTCTCACTGGAATGAAATTAAAAAAAACCAGTCAAACCTCCCCAAGAGATCAACTTCTATAAAGCAGTCACCTGTGTTAAAAGGTCACCATTTTCCTGTCGCATCATAGAAAATTTCATATTAATTTAACCTCTTTTAAGAGGTCACCTGTTTTAAAAGGTCAACCTTTTCTTCTTCCGTCATAGAATATGTCATATGAATTGAACCTCTTTAAAGAGGTCACCCGTCTTAAATGACCATTTTTTCTTTGTCTCAAAAGTGACCTCTTAATACAGTTTTGACTGTATTCCACGATTATGATCTCTATTAATCATTGGCCCTGATGTAAGTGGTGGCTTTCACATTGTCTGTATGTAAATTGTTTTGTCCAATTTTCAGCCGACTGGACTTCCCCCAGATACAGACAAGAAAATCCAAGGAGAGTCAGTGGATAGATATGGAGCTGCAGATACACCATTTGTTGTCGAAGCTCTCTTAAATAGCTTTGTAAATAAGGTGGTAAATTTTGATTCTCCCCCTTAAATAGTTGTGTAAATAATGTGGTAAATGTTCGTTCTCTCCCTTAAATAGTTTGTAAATAATGTGGTAAATGTTGGTTCTCTCCCTTAAATATCTTTGTAAATAATGTGGTAAATGTTGATTCTCTCCCTTAAATAGTTTTGTAAATAATGTGATAAATGTTGGTTATCTCCCTTAAATATTTGTGTAAATAATGTGGTAAATGTTCGTTCTCTCCATTAAATAGCTTTGGAAATAATGTGGTAAATGTTCGTTCTCTCATTTATATATCTTTGTAAATAATGTGGTAAATGTTGATTCTCTCCCTTAAATAGCTTTGTAAATAATGTGGTAAATGTTGGTTCTCTCCCTTAAATTCATTTGCCAACGACAAATGCAAATAGTTTTTATGAAATAATCATAATTAAAATCGAGGAATCATTGTATTTTATTGTAAAAAAATTATATATAAGGAATATGTTCAATTTTTGAACAGTTTATACTGGTATAACCTGGTTTGGAACAGTTTACGCTTTTCATAAACCGCTTCGCCCCAAACCAGGTTATATCGTATAACCTGCTAAAAAATAGAGCATATTCCGTAATAGAAATCTACATATCTCCCTTTGATTGTATTGCAGGACATTAAGCCAGGTTATATCGTATAACGACATTAAGCCAATGTATATCGTATAAGCTGTTAAAGAATTAAACACAATCCGTAATAGAAATCTGCTTATCTCCCTCTGATTGTATTGCAGGACATTAAGCCAGGTTATATCGTATAACGACATTAAACCAGGTTATATCGTATAACGATATTAAACCAGGTTATATCATATAACCTGTTAAAGTATTAAACATATTCCGTAATAGAAATTTACTTATCTCCTATTGATTGTATTGCAGAACAATAATCCCGGTTATATCGTATAACATGTTAAAAAAGTTAACACATTCCGTAATTGAAATCTGCGTATCTCCCTTTGATTGTATTGTAGGATATTAATCCAGTTTATATCGCATAACGACATTAAACTAGGTTATATCGTGTAACGACATTAAACCAGGTTATATCGTATAACCTGTTAAAATATTAAACAACTTCAGTAATAGAAATCTATTTATCTCCCATTGATTGTATTGCAGGACAATAAACCAGGCTATATCGTATAACCTGTTCACAAATTGAGCATATTCGGTAATTGAAATATTCTTATCTCCCTTTGATTGTATTGTGAGTTCAAATCCCGCTCATGGCCAGGTGTACTTGATACAACATTATGTGATAAAGTTTGTCCGTAGCTTGCAACCTGTCGGTGGTTTTCTCCAAGTATTCCGGATACCTCCGCCAATAAAACTAACTGCCACAATATAGCTAAATCATTGTTGAAAGTGGCGTTAAACACCATAACCCTACCTACAAAATCAAGAAGAGCGTGAAGATACCATGCCCTTTTCAATTTTTTCATTTGGCCATTGTGTTGTCATTCTTCGAGTTAAGGATTCTGATTACCTCCCTTTGGTATCGTCAAACTCTTCTTAAAGGAGAAAGTTATGAAAAGAAAGTAAACAAAGCGAACAAAAAACGCTCACAACAAACCATTGATCTAAATATTAACGGTACGACATATGGCATTGTAAATCCAGGTTCTGTCTTGGGACAAATACAAAAATGTCACGTGATTAAACTGGGAATGATTTTGAGCTTAAGTGATAAAGATGATGGTTATTTCAGAAGCGCGTCATTCCCGTTCGGTTTGATTACCTCCCTTTGATTTCTGCGTTTTTATTAGTACAATGAAACCTGTGTAAACAAAACCTCAGCTTTTGTGTTGGCAATAGGCAGGTGTTCAATTTATTAAATTAACAAAAAAATTCCAGCATTAGGACTTTGTTTAAAATTCGGTTTATGCAGAATTTCGGTTTATTCAGGGTTCTGTTTACACGGATTTCACTGTAATGATTTTGAACGCGTCATTCATCTGTGTTTTTATCAGTACATGTACAATCATTCAGTTAATCAATTTATTTATTTATTATTTTTTATTATGACGATACATCTATTCTGCATACTGTGAAAGCATTATTATTCGATGTCACCAATTTTCGTGGTTTATACAAAAATGCATTGATCCATGGGTTCTTGAATTCGTGGTTTCAAACACTACATGCAACAAACAAAGTGCGTATTTCGTTGGATTTTAAGCTTTCGTGGTTTAAACGAACAACGAAATCCACGAAAATTAGAATCCCACGATTAATAATGATTTCACAGTATTTTTTCTTATCTTACGATTTCACGTTTATCTAAAATTAGCCATTAGTCTCACTGGAATGAAATTAAAAAAAACCAGTCAAACCTCCCCAAGAGATCAACTTCTATAAAGCAGTCACCTGTGTTAAAAGGTCACCATTTTCCTGTCGCATCATAGAAAATTTCATATTAATTTAACCTCTTTTAAGAGGTCACCTGTTTTAAAAGGTCAACCTTTTCTTCTTCCGTCATAGAATATGTCATATGAATTGAACCTCTTTAAAGAGGTCACCCGTCTTAAATGACCATTTTTTCTTTGTCTCAAAAGTGACCTCTTAATACAGTTTTGACTGTATTCCACGATTATGATCTCTATTAATCATTGGCCCTGATGTAAGTGGTGGCTTTCACATTGTCTGTATGTAAATTGTTTTGTCCAATTTTCAGCCGACTGGACTTCCCCCAGATACAGACAAGAAAATCCAAGGAGAGTCAGTGGATAGATATGGAGCTGCAGATACACCATTTGTTGTCGAAGCTCTCTTAAATAGCTTTGTAAATAAGGTGGTAAATTTTGATTCTCCCCCTTAAATAGTTGTGTAAATAATGTGGTAAATGTTCGTTCTCTCCCTTAAATAGTTTGTAAATAATGTGGTAAATGTTGGTTCTCTCCCTTAAATATCTTTGTAAATAATGTGGTAAATGTTGATTCTCTCCCTTAAATAGTTTTGTAAATAATGTGATAAATGTTGGTTATCTCCCTTAAATATTTGTGTAAATAATGTGGTAAATGTTCGTTCTCTCCATTAAATAGCTTTGGAAATAATGTGGTAAATGTTCGTTCTCTCATTTATATATCTTTGTAAATAATGTGGTAAATGTTGATTCTCTCCCTTAAATAGCTTTGTAAATAATGTGGTAAATGTTGGTTCTCTCCCTTAAATTCATTTGCCAACGACAAATGCAAATAGTTTTTATGAAATAATCATAATTAAAATCGAGGAATCATTGTATTTTATTGTAAAAATTTTTTATATAAGGAATATGTTCAATTTTTGAACAGTTTATACTGGTATAACCTGGTTTGGAACAGTTTACGCTTTTCATAAACCGCTTCGCCCCAAACCAGGTTATATCGTATAACCTGCTAAAAAATAGAGCATATTCCGTAATAGAAATCTACATATCTCCCTTTGATTGTATTGCAGGACATTAAGCCAGGTTATATCGTATAACGACATTAAGCCAATGTATATCGTATAAGCTGTTAAAGAATTAAACACAATCCGTAATAGAAATCTGCTTATCTCCCTCTGATTGTATTGCAGGACATTAAGCCAGGTTATATCGTATAACGACATTAAACCAGGTTATATCGTATAACGATATTAAACCAGGTTATATCATATAACCTGTTAAAGTATTAAACATATTCCGTAATAGAAATTTACTTATCTCCTATTGATTGTATTGCAGAACAATAATCCCGGTTATATCGTATAACATGTTAAAAAAGTTAACACATTCCGTAATTGAAATCTGCGTATCTCCCTTTGATTGTATTGTAGGATATTAATCCAGTTTATATCGCATAACGACATTAAACTAGGTTATATCGTGTAACGACATTAAACCAGGTTATATCGTATAACCTGTTAAAATATTAAACAACTTCAGTAATAGAAATCTATTTATCTCCCATTGATTGTATTGCAGGACAATAAACCAGGCTATATCGTATAACCTGTTCACAAATTGAGCATATTCGGTAATTGAAATATTCTTATCTCCCTTTGATTGTATTGTGAGTTCAAATCCCGCTCATGGCCAGGTGTACTTGATACAACATTATGTGATAAAGTTTGTCCGTAGCTTGCAACCTGTCGGTGGTTTTCTCCAAGTATTCCGGATACCTCCGCCAATAAAACTAACTGCCACAATATAGCTAAATCATTGTTGAAAGTGGCGTTAAACACCATAACCCTACCTACAAAATCAAGAAGAGCGTGAAGATACCATGCCCTTTTCAATTTTTTCATTTGGCCATTGTGTTGTCATTCTTCGAGTTAAGGATTCTGATTACCTCCCTTTGGTATCGTCAAACTCTTCTTAAAGGAGAAAGTTATGAAAAGAAAGTAAACAAAGCGAACAAAAAACGCTCACAACAAACCATTGATCTAAATATTAACGGTACGACATATGGCATTGTAAATCCAGGTTCTGTCTTGGGACAAATACAAAAATGTCACGTGATTAAACTGGGAATGATTTTGAGCTTAAGTGATAAAGATGATGGTTATTTCAGAAGCGCGTCATTCCCGTTCGGTTTGATTACCTCCCTTTGATTTCTGCGTTTTTATTAGTACAATGAAACCTGTGTAAACAAAACCTCAGCTTTTGTGTTGGCAATAGGCAGGTGTTCAATTTATTAAATTAACAAAAAAATTCCACCATTAGGACTTTGTTTAAAATTCGGTTTATGCAGAATTTCGGTTTATTCAGGGTTCTGTTTACACGGATTTCACTGTAATGATTTTGAACGCGTCATTCATCTGTGTTTTTATCAGTACATGTACAATCATTCAGTTAATCAATTTATTTATTTATTATTTTTTATTATGACGATACATCTATTCTGCATACTGTGAAAGCATTATTATTCGATGTCACCAATTTTCGTGGTTTATACAAAAATGCATTGATCCATGGGTTCTTGAATTCGTGGTTTCAAACACTACATGCAACAAACAAAGTGCGTATTTCGTTGGATTTTAAGCTTTCGTGGTTTAAACGAACAACGAAATCCACGAAAATTAGAATCCCACGATTAATAATGATTTCACAGTATTTTTTCTTATCTTACGATTTCACGTTTATCTAAAATTAGCCATTAGTCTCACTGGAATGAAATTAAAAAAAACCAGTCAAACCTCCCCAAGAGATCAACTTCTATAAAGCAGTCACCTGTTTTAAAAGGTCACCATTTTCCTGTCGCATCATAGAAAATTTCATATTAATTTAACCTCTTTTAAGAGGTCACCTGTTTTAAAAGGTCAACCTTTTCTTCTTCCGTCATAGAATATGTCATATGAATTGAACCTCTTTAAAGAGGTCACCCGTCTTAAATGACCATTTTTTCTTTGTCTCAAAAGTGACCTCTTAATACAGTTTTGACTGTATTCCACGATTATGATCTCTATTAATCATTGGCCCTGATGTAAGTGGTGGCTTTCACATTGTCTGTATGTAAATTGTTTTGTCCAATTTTCAGCCGACTGGACTTCCCCCAGATACAGACAAGAAAATCCAAGGAGAGTCAGTGGATAGATATGGAGCTGCAGATACACCATTTGTTGTCGAAGCTCTCTTAAATAGCTTTGTAAATAAGGTGGTAAATTTTGATTCTCCCCCTTAAATAGTTGTGTAAATAATGTGGTAAATGTTCGTTCTCTCCCTTAAATAGTTTGTAAATAATGTGGTAAATGTTGGTTCTCTCCCTTAAATATCTTTGTAAATAATGTGGTAAATGTTGATTCTCTCCCTTAAATAGTTTTGTAAATAATGTGATAAATGTTGGTTATCTCCCTTAAATATTTGTGTAAATAATGTGGTAAATGTTCGTTCTCTCCATTAAATAGCTTTGGAAATAATGTGGTAAATGTTCGTTCTCTCATTTATATATCTTTGTAAATAATGTGGTAAATGTTGATTCTCTCCCTTAAATAGCTTTGTAAATAATGTGGTAAATGTTGGTTCTCTCCCTTAAATTCATTTGCCAACGACAAATGCAAATAGTTTTTATGAAATAATCATAATTAAAATCGAGGAATCATTGTATTTTATTGTAAAAAAATTATATATAAGGAATATGTTCAATTTTTGAACAGTTTATACTGGTATAACCTGGTTTGGAACAGTTTACGCTTTTCATAAACCGCTTCGCCCCAAACCAGGTTATATCGTATAACCTGCTAAAAAATAGAACATATTCCGTAATAGAAATCTACATATCTCCCTTTGATTGTATTGCAGGACATTAAGCCAGGTTATATCGTATAACGACATTAAGCCAGTTTATATCGTATAAGCTGTTAAAGAATTAAACACAATCCGTAATAGAAATCTGCTTATCTCCCTTTGATTGTATTGCAGGACATTAAGCCAGGTTATATCGTATAACGACATTAAACCAGGTTATATCGTATAACGATATTAAACCAGGTTATATCATATAACCTGTTAAAGTATTAAACATATTCCGTAATAGAAATTTACTTATCTCCTATTGATTGTATTGCAGAACAATAAGCCCGGTTATATCGTATAACATGTTAAAAAAGTTAACACATTCCGTAATTGAAATCTGCGTATCTCCCTTTGATTGTATTGTAGGATATTAATCCAGTTTATATCGCATAACGACATTAAACTAGGTTATATCGTGTTACGACATTAAACCAGGTTATATCGTATAACCTGTTAAAATATTAAACAACTTCAGTAATAGAAATCTATTTATCTCCCATTGATTGTATTGCAGGACAATAAACCAGGCTATATCGTATAACCTGTTCACAAATTGAGCATATTCGGTAATTGAAATATTCTTATCTCCCTTTGATTGTATTGTGAGTTCAAATCCCGCTCATGGCCAGGTGTACTGGATACAACATTATGTGATAAAGTTTGTCCGTAGCTTGCAACCTGTCGGTGGTTTTCTCCAAGTATTCCGGATACCTCCGCCAATAAAACTAACTGCCACAATATAGCTAAATCATTGTTGAAAGTGGCGTTAAACACCATAACCCTACCTACAAAATCAAGAAGAGCGTGAAGATACCATGCCCTTTTCAATTTTTTCATTTGGCCATTGTGTTGTCATTCTTCGAGTTAAGGATTCTGATTACCTCCCTTTGGTATCGTCAAACTCTTCTTAAAGGAGAAAGTTATGAAAAGAAAGTAAACAAAGCGAACAAAAAACGCTCACAACAAACCATTGATCTAAATATTAACGGTACGACATATGGCATTGTAAATCCAGGTTCTGTCTTGGGACAAATACAAAAATGTCACGTGATTAAACTGGGAATGATTTTGAGCTTAAGTGATAAAGATGATGGTTATTTCAGAAGCGCGTCATTCCCGTTCGGTTTGATTACCTCCCTTTGATTTCTGCGTTTTTATTAGTACAATGAAACCTGTGTAAACCAAACCTCAGCTTTTGTGTTGGCAATAGGCAGGTGTTCAATTTATTCAGGTTAAATTAACAAAAAATTTCCAACATTAGGACTTTGTTTAAAATTCGGTTTATGCAGAATTTCGGTTTATTCAGGGTTCTGTTTACACGGATTTCACTGTAATGATTTTGAACGCGTCATTCATCTGTGTTTTTATCAGTACATGTACAATCATTCAGTTAATCAATTTATTTATTTATTATTTTTTATTATGACGATACATCTATTCTGCATACTGTGAAAGCATTATTATTCGATGTCACCAATTTTCGTGGTTTATACAAAAATGCATTGATCCATGGGTTCTTGAATTCGTGGTTTCAAACACTACATGCAACAAACAAAGTGCGTATTTCGTTGGATTTTAAGCTTTCGTGGTTTAAACGAACAACGAAATCCACGAAAATTAGAATCCCACGATTAATAATGATTTCACAGTATTTTTTCTTATCTTACGATTTCACGTTTATCTAAAATTAGCCATTAGTCTCACTGGAATGAAATTAAAAAAAACCAGTCAAACCTCCCCAAGAGATCAACTTCTATAAAGCAGTCACCTGTTTTAAAAGGTCACCATTTTCCTGTCGCATCATAGAAAATTTCATATTAATTTAACCTCTTTTAAGAGGTCACCTGTTTTAAAAGGTCAACCTTTTCTTCTTCCGTCATAGAATATGTCATATGAATTGAACCTCTTTAAAGAGGTCACCCGTCTTAAATGACCATTTTTTCTTTGTCTCAAAAGTGACCTCTTAATACAGTTTTGACTGTATTCCACGATTATGATCTCTATTAATCATTGGCCCTGATGTAAGTGGTGGCTTTCACATTGTCTGTATGTAAATTGTTTTGTCCAATTTTCAGCCGACTGGACTTCCCCCAGATACAGACAAGAAAATCCAAGGAGAGTCAGTGGATAGATATGGAGCTGCAGATACACCATTTGTTGTCGAAGCTCTCTTAAATAGCTTTGTAAATAAGGTGGTAAATTTTGATTCTCCCCCTTAAATAGTTGTGTAAATAATGTGGTAAATGTTCGTTCTCTCCCTTAAATAGTTTGTAAATAATGTGGTAAATGTTGGTTCTCTCCCTTAAATATCTTTGTAAATAATGTGGTAAATGTTGATTCTCTCCCTTAAATAGTTTTGTAAATAATGTGATAAATGTTGGTTATCTCCCTTAAATATTTGTGTAAATAATGTGGTAAATGTTCGTTCTCTCCATTAAATAGCTTTGGAAATAATGTGGTAAATGTTCGTTCTCTCATTTATATATCTTTGTAAATAATGTGGTAAATGTTGATTCTCTCCCTTAAATAGCTTTGTAAATAATGTGGTAAATGTTGGTTCTCTCCCTTAAATTCATTTGCCAACGACAAATGCAAATAGTTTTTATGAAATAATCATAATTAAAATCGAGGAATCATTGTATTTTATTGTAAAAAAATTATATATAAGGAATATGTTCAATTTTTGAACAGTTTATACTGGTATAACCTGGTTTGGAACAGTTTACGCTTTTCATAAACCGCTTCGCCCCAAACCAGGTTATATCGTATAACCTGCTAAAAAATAGAACATATTCCGTAATAGAAATCTACATATCTCCCTTTGATTGTATTGCAGGACATTAAGCCAGGTTATATCGTATAACGACATTAAGCCAGTTTATATCGTATAAGCTGTTAAAGAATTAAACACAATCCGTAATAGAAATCTGCTTATCTCCCTTTGATTGTATTGCAGGACATTAAGCCAGGTTATATCGTATAACGACATTAAACCAGGTTATATCGTATAACGATATTAAACCAGGTTATATCATATAACCTGTTAAAGTATTAAACATATTCCGTAATAGAAATTTACTTATCTCCTATTGATTGTATTGCAGAACAATAAGCCCGGTTATATCGTATAACATGTTAAAAAAGTTAACACATTCCGTAATTGAAATCTGCGTATCTCCCTTTGATTGTATTGTAGGATATTAATCCAGTTTATATCGCATAACGACATTAAACTAGGTTATATCGTGTTACGACATTAAACCAGGTTATATCGTATAACCTGTTAAAATATTAAACAACTTCAGTAATAGAAATCTATTTATCTCCCATTGATTGTATTGCAGGACAATAAACCAGGCTATATCGTATAACCTGTTCACAAATTGAGCATATTCGGTAATTGAAATATTCTTATCTCCCTTTGATTGTATTGTGAGTTCAAATCCCGCTCATGGCCAGGTGTACTGGATACAACATTATGTGATAAAGTTTGTCCGTAGCTTGCAACCTGTCGGTGGTTTTCTCCAAGTATTCCGGATACCTCCGCCAATAAAACTAACTGCCACAATATAGCTAAATCATTGTTGAAAGTGGCGTTAAACACCATAACCCTACCTACAAAATCAAGAAGAGCGTGAAGATACCATGCCCTTTTCAATTTTTTCATTTGGCCATTGTGTTGTCATTCTTCGAGTTAAGGATTCTGATTACCTCCCTTTGGTATCGTCAAACTCTTCTTAAAGGAGAAAGTTATGAAAAGAAAGTAAACAAAGCGAACAAAAAACGCTCACAACAAACCATTGATCTAAATATTAACGGTACGACATATGGCATTGTAAATCCAGGTTCTGTCTTGGGACAAATACAAAAATGTCACGTGATTAAACTGGGAATGATTTTGAGCTTAAGTGATAAAGATGATGGTTATTTCAGAAGCGCGTCATTCCCGTTCGGTTTGATTACCTCCCTTTGATTTCTGCGTTTTTATTAGTACAATGAAACCTGTGTAAACCAAACCTCAGCTTTTGTGTTGGCAATAGGCAGGTGTTCAATTTATTCAGGTTAAATTAACAAAAAATTTCCAACATTAGGACTTTGTTTAAAATTCGGTTTATGCAGAATTTCGGTTTATTCAGGGTTCTGTTTACACGGATTTCACTGTAATGATTTTGAACGCGTCATTCATCTGTGTTTTTATCAGTACATGTACAATCATTCAGTTAATCAATTTATTTATTTATTATTTTTTATTATGACGATACATCTATTCTGCATACTGTGAAAGCATTATTATTCGATGTCACCAATTTTCGTGGTTTATACAAAAATGCATTGATCCATGGGTTCTTGAATTCGTGGTTTCAAACACTACATGCAACAAACAAAGTGCGTATTTCGTTGGATTTTAAGCTTTCGTGGTTTAAACGAACAACGAAATCCACGAAAATTAGAATCCCACGATTAATAATGATTTCACAGTATTTTTTCTTATCTTACGATTTCACGTTTATCTAAAATTAGCCATTAGTCTCACTGGAATGAAATTAAAAAAAACCAGTCAAACCTCCCCAAGAGATCAACTTCTATAAAGCAGTCACCTGTGTTAAAAGGTCACCATTTTCCTGTCGCATCATAGAAAATTTCATATTAATTTAACCTCTTTTAAGAGGTCACCTGTTTTAAAAGGTCAACCTTTTCTTCTTCCGTCATAGAATATGTCATATGAATTGAACCTCTTTAAAGAGGTCACCTGTCTTAAAAGGTCACCCTCTCCTCTTCCGTCATAGAATATTTTATATAAATTGAACCTCTTTAAAGAGGTCACCTGTCTTAAAAGGTCACCCTTTCCTCTTCCGTCATAGAATATTTTATATAAATTGAACCTCTTTAAAGAGGTCACCTGTCTTAAAAGGTCGCCCTTTCCTTTTCCGTCATAGAATCTTTCGTATGAATTGAACCTCTTTAAAGAGATAACCTGTCTTAAAAGGTCACCCTTTCCTTTTCAGTCATATAATATTTCGTATGAATTGAACCTCTTTAAAGAGGTCACCCGTCTTAAATGACAATTTTTTCTTTGTCTCAAAAGTGACCTCTTAATACAGTTTTGACTGTATTCCACGATTATGATCTCTATTAATCATTGGCCCTGATGTAAGTGGTGGTTTTCACATTGTCTGTATGTAAATTGTTTTGTCCAATTTTCAGCCGACTGGACTTCCCCCAGATACAGACAAGAAAATCCAAGGAGAGTCAGTGGATAGATATGGAGCTGCAGATACACCATTTGTTGTCGAAGCTCTCTTAAATAGCTTTGTAAATAAGGTGGTAAATTTTGATTCTCCCCCTTAAATAGTTGTGTAAATAATGTGGTAAATGTTCGTTCTCTCCCTTAAATAGTTTGTAAATAATGTGGTAAATGTTGGTTCTCTCCCTTAAATATCTTTGTAAATAATGTGGTAAATGTTGATTCTCTCCCTTAAATAGTTTTGTAAATAATGTGATAAATGTTGGTTATCTCCCTTAAATATTTGTGTAAATAATGTGGTAAATGTTCGTTCTCTCCATTAAATAGCTTTGGAAATAATGTGGTAAATGTTCGTTCTCTCATTTATATATCTTTGTAAATAATGTGGTAAATGTTGATTCTCTCCCTTAAATAGCTTTGTAAATAATGTGGTAAATGTTGGTTCTCTCCCTTAAATTCATTTGCCAACGACAAATGCAAATAGTTTTTATGAAATAATCATAATTAAAATCGAGGAATCATTGTATTTTATTGTAAAAAAATTATATATAAGGAATATGTTCAATTTTTGAACAGTTTATACTGGTATAACCTGGTTTGGAACAGTTTACGCTTTTCATAAACCGCTTCGCCCCAAACCAGGTTTTATCGTATAACCTGCTAAAAAATAGAACATATTCCGTAATAGAAATCTACATATCTCCCTTTGATTGTATTGCAGGACATTAAGCCAGGTTATATCGTATAACGACATTAAGCCAGTTTATATCGTATAAGCTGTTAAAGAATTAAACACAATCCGTAATAGAAATCTGCTTATCTCCCTTTGATTGTATTGCAGGACATTAAGCCAGGTTATATCGTATAACGACATTAAACCAGGTTATATCGTATAACGATATTAAACCAGGTTATATCATATAACCTGTTAAAGTATTAAACATATTCCGTAATAGAAATTTACTTATCTCCTATTGATTGTATTGCAGAACAATAAGCCCGGTTATATCGTATAACATGTTAAAAAAGTTAACACATTCCGTAATTGAAATCTGCGTATCTCCCTTTGATTGTATTGTAGGATATTAATCCAGTTTATATCGCATAACGACATTAAACTAGGTTATATCGTGTAACGACATTAAACCAGGTTATATCGTATAACCTGTTAAAATATTAAACAACTTCAGTAATAGAAATCTATTTATCTCCCATTGATTGTATTGCAGGACAATAAACCAGGCTATATCGTATAACCTGTTCACAAATTGAGCATATTCGGTAATTGAAATATTCTTATCTCCCTTTGATTGTATTGTGAGTTCAAATCCCGCTCATGGCCAGGTGTACTTGATACAACATTATGTGATAAAGTTTGTCCGTAGCTTGCAACCTGTCGGTGGTTTTCTCCAAGTATTCCGGATACCTCCGCCAATAAAACTAACTGCCACAATATAGCTAAATCATTGTTGAAAGTGGCGTTAAACACCATAACCCTACCTACAAAATCAAGAAGAGCGTGAAGATACCATGCCCTTTTCAATTTTTTCATTTGGCCATTGTGTTGTCATTCTTCGAGTTAAGGATTCTGATTACCTCCCTTTGGTATCGTCAAACTCTTCTTAAAGGAGAAAGTTATGAAAAGAAAGTAAACAAAGCGAACAAAAAACGCTCACAACAAACCATTGATCTAAATATTAACGGTACGACATATGGCATTGTAAATCCAGGTTCTGTCTTGGGACAAATACAAAAATGTCACGTGATTAAACTGGGAATGATTTTGAGCTTAAGTGATAAAGATGATGGTTATTTCAGAAGCGCGTCATTCCCGTTCGGTTTGATTACCTCCCTTTGATTTCTGCGTTTTTATTAGTACAATGAAACCTGTGTAAACAAAACCTCAGCTTTTGTGTTGGCAATAGGCAGGTGTTCAATTTATTAAATTAACAAAAAAATTCCAACATTAGGACTTTGTTTAAAATTCGGTTTATGCAGAATTTCGGTTTATTCAGGGTTCTGTTTACACGGATTTCACTGTAATGATTTTGAACGCGTCATTCATCTGTGTTTTTATCAGTACATGTACAATCATTCAGTTAATCAATTTATTTATTTATTATTTTTTATTATGACGATACATCTATTCTGCATACTGTGAAAGCATTATTATTCGATGTCACCAATTTTCGTGGTTTATACAAAAATGCATTGATCCATGGGTTCTTGAATTCGTGGTTTCAAACACTACATGCAACAAACAAAGTGCGTATTTCGTTGGATTTTAAGCTTTCGTGGTTTAAACGAACAACGAAATCCACGAAAATTAGAATCCCACGATTAATAATGATTTCACAGTATTTTTTCTTATCTTACGATTTCACGTTTATCTAAAATTAGCCATTAGTCTCACTGGAATGAAATTAAAAAAACCCAGTCAAACCTCCCCAAGAGATCAACTTCTATAAAGCAGTCACCTGTGTTAAAAGGTCACCATTTTCCTGTCGCATTATAGAAAATTTCATATTAATTTAACCTCTTTTAAGAGGTCACCTGTTTTAAAAGGTCAACCTTTTCTTCTTCCGTCATAGAATATGTCATATGAATTGAACCTCTTTAAAGAGGTCACCTGTCTTAAAAGGTCACCCTTTCCTCTTCCGTCATAGAATATTTTATATAAATTGAACCTCTTTAAAGAGGTCACCTGTCTTAAAAGGTCACCCTTTCCTTTTCCGTCATAGAATCTTTCGTATGAATTGAACCTCTTTAAAGAGATAACCTGTCTTAAAAGGTCACCCTTTCCTTTTCAGTCATATAATATTTCGTATGAATTGAACCTCTTTAAAGAGGTCACCCGTCTTAAATGACCATTTTTTCTTTGTCTCAAAAGTGACCTCTTAATACAGTTTTGACTGTATTCCACGATTATGCTCTCTATTAATCATTGGCCCTGATGTAAGTGGTGGCTTTCACATTGTCTGTATGTAAATTGTTTTGTCCAATTTTCAGCCGACTGGACTTCCCCCAGATACAGACAAGAAAATCCAAGGAGAGTCAGTGGATAGATATGGAGCTGCAGATACACCATTTGTTGTCGAAGCTCTCTTAAATAGCTTTGTAAATAAGGTGGTAAATTTTGATTCTCCCCCTTAAATAGTTGTGTAAATAATGTGGTAAATGTTGGTTCTCTCCCTTAAATAGTTTGTAAATAATGTGGTAAATGTTGGTTCTCTCCCTTAAATAGCTTTGTAAATAATGTGGTAAATGTTGATTCTCTCCCTTAAATAGTTTTGTAAATAATGTGATAAATGTTGGTTATCTCCCTTAAATATTTGTGTAAATAATGTGGTAAATGTTCGTTCTCTCCATTAAATAGCTTTGGAAATAATGTGGTAAATGTTGGTTCTCTCATTTATATATCTTTGTAAATAATGTGGTAAATGTTGATTCTCTCCCTTAAATAGTTTTGTAAATAATGTGATAAATGTTGGTTATCTCCCTTAAATATTTTTGTAAATAATGTGATAAATGTTCGTTCTCTCCATTAAATAGCTTTGGAAATAATGTGGTAAATGTTCGTTCTCTCATTTATATATCTTTGTAAATAATGTGGTAAATGTTGATTCTCTCCCTTAAATAGCTTTGTAAATAATGTGGTAAATGTTGGTTCTCTCCCTTAAATTCATTTGCCAACGACAAATGCAAATAGTTTTTATGAAATAATCATAATTAAAATCGAGGAATCATTGTATTTTATTGTAAAAAAATTATATATAAGGAATATGTTCAATTTTTGAACAGTTTATACTGGTATAACCTGGTTTGGAACAGTTTACGCTTTTCATAAACCGCTTCGCCCCAAACCAGGTTATATCGTATAACCTGCTAAAAAATAAAACATATTCCGTATTAGAAATCTACATATCTCCCTTTGATTGTATTGCAGGACATTAAGCCAGGTTATATCGTATAACGACATTAATCCAGGTTATATCGTATAACGATATTAAACCAGGTTATATCATATAACCTGTTAAAGTATTAAACATATTCCGTAATAGAAATTTACTTATCTCCTATTGATTGTATTGCAGAACAATAATCCCGGTTATATCGTATAACATGTTAAAAAAGTTAACACATTCCGTAATTGAAATCTGCGTATCTCCCTTTGATTGTATTGTAGGATATTAATCCAGTTTATATCGCATAACGACATTAAACTAGGTTATATCGTGTAACGACATTAAACCAGGTTATATCGTATAACCTGTTAAAATATTAAACAACTTCAGTAATAGAAATCTATTTATCTCCCATTGATTGTATTGCAGGACAATAAACCAGGCTATATCGTATAACCTGTTCACAAATTGAGCATATTCGGTAATTGAAATATTCTTATCTCCCTTTGATTGTATTGTGAGTTCAAATCCCGCTCATGGCCAGGTGTACTTGATACAACATTATGTGATAAAGTTTGTCCGTAGCTTGCAACCTGTCGGTGGTTTTCTCCAAGTATTCCGGATACCTCCGCCAATAAAACTAACTGCCACAATATAGCTAAATCATTGTTGAAAGTGGCGTTAAACACCATAACCCTACCTACAAAATCAAGAAGAGCGTGAAGATACCATGCCCTTTTCAATTTTTTCATTTGGCCATTGTGTTGTCATTCTTCGAGTTAAGGATTCTGATTACCTCCCTTTGGTATCGTCAAACTCTTCTTAAAGGAGAAAGTTATGAAAAGAAAGTAAACAAAGCGAACAAAAAACGCTCACAACAAACCATTGATCTAAATATTAACGGTACGACATATGGCATTGTAAATCCAGGTTCTGTCTTGGGACAAATACAAAAATGTCACGTGATTCAACTGGGAATGATTTTGAGCTTAAGTGATAAAGATGATGGTTATTTCAGAAGCGCGTCATTCCCGTTCGGTTTGATTACCTCCCTTTGATTTCTGCGTTTTTATTAGTACAATGAAACCTGTGTAAACCAAACCTCAGCTTTTGTGTTGGCAATAGGCAGGTGTTCAATTTATTCAGGTTAAATTAACAAAAAATTTCCAACATTAGGACTTTGTTTAAAATTCGGTTTATGCAGAATTTCGGTTTATTCAGGGTTCTGTTTACACGGATTTCACTGTAATGATTTTGAACGCGTCATTCATCTGTGTTTTTATCAGTACATGTACAATCATTCAGTTAATCAATTTATTTATTTATTATTTTTTATTATGACGATACATCTATTCTGCATACTGTGAAAGCATTATTATTCGATGTCACCAATTTTCGTGGTTTATACAAAAATGCATTGATCCATGGGTTCTTGAATTCGTGGTTTCAAACACTACATGCAACAAACAAAGTGCGTATTTCGTTGGATTTTAAGCTTTCGTGGTTTAAACGAACAACGAAATCCACGTAAATTAGAATCCCACGATTAATAATGATTTCACAGTATTTTTTCTTATCTTACGATTTCACGTTTATCTAAAATTAGCCATTAGTCTCACTGGAATGAAATTAAAAAAAACCAGTCAAACCTCCCCAAGAGATCAACTTCTATAAAGCAGTCACCTGTGTTAAAAGGTCACCATTTTCCTGTCGCATCATAGAAAATTTCATATTAATTTAACCTCTTTTAAGAGGTCACCTGTTTTAAAAGGTCAACCTTTTCTTCTTCCATCATAGAATATGTCATATGAATTGAACCTCTTTAAAGAGGTCACCTGTCTTAAAAGGTCACCCTTTCCTCTTCCGTCATAGAATATTTTATATAAATTGAACCTCTTTAAAGAGGTCACCTGTCTTAAAAGGTCACCCTTTCCTTTTCCGTCATAGAATCTTTCGTATGAATTGAACCTCTTTAAAGAGATAACCTGTCTTAAAAGGTCACCCTTTCCTTTTCAGTCATATAATATTTCGTATGAATTGAACCTCTTTAAAGAGGTCACCCGTCTTAAATGACCATTTTTTCTTTGTCTCAAAAGTGACCTCTTAATACAGTTTTGACTGTATTCCACGATTATGATCTCTATTAATCATTGGCCCTGATGTAAGTGGTGGCTTTCACATTGTCTGTATGTAAATTGTTTTGTCCAATTTTCAGCCGACTGGACTTCCCCCAGATACAGACAAGAAAATCCAAGGAGAGTCAGTGGATAGATATGGAGCTGCAGATACACCATTTGTTGTCGAAGCTCTCTTAAATAGCTTTGTAAATAAGGTGGTAAATTTTGATTCTCCCCCTTAAATAGTTGTGTAAATAATGTGGTAAATGTTCGTTCTCTCCCTTAAATAGTTTGTAAATAATGTGGTAAATGTTGGTTCTCTCCCTTAAATAGCTTTGTAAATAATGTGGTAAATGTTGATTCTCTCCCTTAAATAGTTTTGTAAATAATGTGATAAATGTTGGTTATCTCCCTTAAATATTTGTGTAAATAATGTGGTAAATGTTCGTTCTCTCCATTAAATAGCTTTGGAAATAATGTGGTAAATGTTCGTTCTCTCATTTATATATCTTTGTAAATAATGTGGTAAATGTTGATTCTCTCCCTTAAATAGCTTTGTAAATAATGTGGTAAATGTTGGTTCTCTCCCTTAAATTCATTTGCCAACGACAAATGCAAATAGTTTTTATGAAATAATCATAATTAAAATCGAGGAATCATTGTATTTTATTGTAAAAAAATTATATATAAGGAATATGTTCAATTTTTGAACAGTTTATACTGGTATAACCTGGTTTGGAACAGTTTACGCTTTTCATAAACCGCTTCGCCCCAAACCAGGTTATATCGTATAACCTGCTAAAAAATAGAGCATATTCCGTAATAGAAATCTACATATCTCCCTTTGATTGTATTGCAGGACATTAAGCCAGGTTATATCGTATAACGACATTAAGCCAATGTATATCGTATAAGCTGTTAAAGAATTAAACACAATCCGTAATAGAAATCTGCTTATCTCCCTCTGATTGTATTGCAGGACATTAAGCCAGGTTATATCGTATAACGACATTAAACCAGGTTATATCGTATAACGATATTAAACCAGGTTATATCATATAACCTGTTAAAGTATTAAACATATTCCGTAATAGAAATTTACTTATCTCCTATTGATTGTATTGCAGAACAATAATCCCGGTTATATCGTATAACATGTTAAAAAAGTTAACACATTCCGTAATTGAAATCTGCGTATCTCCCTTTGATTGTATTGTAGGATATTAATCCAGTTTATATCGCATAACGACATTAAACTAGGTTATATCGTGTAACGACATTAAACCAGGTTATATCGTATAACCTGTTAAAATATTAAACAACTTCAGTAATAGAAATCTATTTATCTCCCATTGATTGTATTGCAGGACAATAAACCAGGCTATATCGTATAACCTGTTCACAAATTGAGCATATTCGGTAATTGAAATATTCTTATCTCCCTTTGATTGTATTGTGAGTTCAAATCCCGCTCATGGCCAGGTGTACTTGATACAACATTATGTGATAAAGTTTGTCCGTAGCTTGCAACCTGTCGGTGGTTTTCTCCAAGTATTCCGGATACCTCCGCCAATAAAACTAACTGCCACAATATAGCTAAATCATTGTTGAAAGTGGCGTTAAACACCATAACCCTACCTACAAAATCAAGAAGAGCGTGAAGATACCATGCCCTTTTCAATTTTTTCATTTGGCCATTGTGTTGTCATTCTTCGAGTTAAGGATTCTGATTACCTCCCTTTGGTATCGTCAAACTCTTCTTAAAGGAGAAAGTTATGAAAAGAAAGTAAACAAAGCGAACAAAAAACGCTCACAACAAACCATTGATCTAAATATTAACGGTACGACATATGGCATTGTAAATCCAGGTTCTGTCTTGGGACAAATACAAAAATGTCACGTGATTAAACTGGGAATGATTTTGAGCTTAAGTGATAAAGATGATGGTTATTTCAGAAGCGCGTCATTCCCGTTCGGTTTGATTACCTCCCTTTGATTTCTGCGTTTTTATTAGTACAATGAGACCTGTGTAAACCAAACCTCAGCTTTTGTGTTGGCAATAGGCAGGTGTTCAATTTATTCAGGTTAAATTAACAAAAAATTTCCAACATTAGGACTTTGTTTAAAATTCGGTTTATGCAGAATTTCGGTTTATTCAGGGTTCTGTTTACACGGATTTCACTGTAATGATTTTGAACGCGTCATTCATCTGTGTTTTTATCAGTACATGTACAATCATTCAGTTAATCAATTTATTTATTTATTATTTTTTATTATGACGATACATCTATTCTGCATACTGTGAAAGCATTATTATTCGATGTCACCAATTTTCGTGGTTTATACAAAAATGCATTGATCCATGGGTTCTTGAATTCGTGGTTTCAAACACTACATGCAACAAACAAAGTGCGTATTTCGTTGGATTTTAAGCTTTCGTGGTTTAAACGAACAACGAAATCCACGAAAATTAGAATCCCACGATTAATAATGATTTCACAGTATTTTTTCTTATCTTACGATTTCACGTTTATCTAAAATTAGCCATTAGTCTCACTGGAATGAAATTAAAAAAAACCAGTCAAACCTCCCCAAGAGATCAACTTCTATAAAGCAGTCACCTGTGTTAAAAGGTCACCATTTTCCTGTCGCATCATAGAAAATTTCATATTAATTTAACCTCTTTTAAGAGGTCACCTGTTTTGAAAGGTCAACCTTTTCTTCTTCCATCATAGAATATGTCATATGAATTGAACCTCTTTAAAGAGGTCACCTGTCTTAAAAGGTCACCCTTTCCTCTTCCGTCATAGAATATTTTATATAAATTGAACCTCTTTAAAGAGGTCACCTGTCTTAAAAGGTCACCCTTTCCTTTTCAGTCATATAATATTTCGTATGAATTGAACCTCTTTAAAGAGGTCACCCGTCTTAAATGACCATTTTTTCTTTGTCTCAAAAGTGACCTCTTAATACAGTTTTGACTGTATTCCACGATTATGCTCTCTATTAATCATTGGCCCTGATGTAAGTGGTGGCTTTCACATTGTCTGTATGTAAATTGTTTTGTCAAATTTTCAGCCGACTGGACTTCCCCCAGATACAGACAAGAAAATCCAAGGAGAGTCAGTGGATAGATATGGAGCTGCAGATACACCATTTGTTGTCGAAGCTCTCTTAAATAGCTTTGTAAATAAGGTGGTAAATTTTGATTCTCCCCCTTAAATAGTTGTGTAAATAATGTGGTAAATGTTCGTTCTCTCCCTTAAATAGTTTGTAAATAATGTGGTAAATGTTGGTTCTCTCCCTTAAATAGCTTTGTAAATAATGTGGTAAATGTTGATTCTCTCCCTTAAATAGTTTTGTAAATAATGTGATAAATGTTGGTTATCTCCCTTAAATATTTGTGTAAATAATGTGGTAAATGTTCGTTCTCTCCATTAAATAGCTTTGGAAATAATGTGGTAAATGTTCGTTCTCTCATTTATATATCTTTGTAAATAATGTGGTAAATGTTGATTCTCTCCCTTAAATAGCTTTGTAAATAATGTGGTAAATGTTGGTTCTCTCCCTTAAATTCATTTGCCAACGACAAATGCAAATAGTTTTTATGAAATAATCATAATTAAAATCGAGGAATCATTGTATTTTATTGTAAAAAAATTATATATAAGGAATATGTTCAATTTTTGAACAGTTTATACTGGTATAACCTGGTTTGGAACAGTTTACGCTTTTCATAAACCGCTTCGCCCCAAACCAGGTTATATCGTATAACCTGCTAAAAAATAGAGCATATTCCGTAATAGAAATCTACATATCTCCCTTTGATTGTATTGCAGGACATTAAGCCAGGTTATATCGTATAACGACATTAAGCCAATGTATATCGTATAAGCTGTTAAAGAATTAAACACAATCCGTAATAGAAATCTGCTTATCTCCCTCTGATTGTATTGCAGGACATTAAGCCAGGTTATATCGTATAACGACATTAAACCAGGTTATATCGTATAACGATATTAAACCAGGTTATATCATATAACCTGTTAAAGTATTAAACATATTCCGTAATAGAAATTTACTTATCTCCTATTGATTGTATTGCAGAACAATAATCCCGGTTATATCGTATAACATGTTAAAAAAGTTAACACATTCCGTAATTGAAATCTGCGTATCTCCCTTTGATTGTATTGTAGGATATTAATCCAGTTTATATCGCATAACGACATTAAACTAGGTTATATCGTGTAACGACATTAAACCAGGTTATATCGTATAACCTGTTAAAATATTAAACAACTTCAGTAATAGAAATCTATTTATCTCCCATTGATTGTATTGCAGGACAATAAACCAGGCTATATCGTATAACCTGTTCACAAATTGAGCATATTCGGTAATTGAAATATTCTTATCTCCCTTTGATTGTATTGTGAGTTCAAATCCCGCTCATGGCCAGGTGTACTTGATACAACATTATGTGATAAAGTTTGTCCGTAGCTTGCAACCTGTCGGTGGTTTTCTCCAAGTATTCCGGATACCTCCGCCAATAAAACTAACTGCCACAATATAGCTAAATCATTGTTGAAAGTGGCGTTAAACACCATAACCCTACCTACAAAATCAAGAAGAGCGTGAAGATACCATGCCCTTTTCAATTTTTTCATTTGGCCATTGTGTTGTCATTCTTCGAGTTAAGGATTCTGATTACCTCCCTTTGGTATCGTCAAACTCTTCTTAAAGGAGAAAGTTATGAAAAGAAAGTAAACAAAGCGAACAAAAAACGCTCACAACAAACCATTGATCTAAATATTAACGGTACGACATATGGCATTGTAAATCCAGGTTCTGTCTTGGGACAAATACAAAAATGTCACGTGATTAAACTGGGAATGATTTTGAGCTTAAGTGATAAAGATGATGGTTATTTCAGAAGCGCGTCATTCCCGTTCGGTTTGATTACCTCCCTTTGATTTCTGCGTTTTTATTAGTACAATGAAACCTGTGTAAACCAAACCTCAGCTTTTGTGTTGGCAATAGGCAGGTGTTCAATTTATTCAGGTTAAATTAACAAAAAATTTCCAACATTAGGACTTTGTTTAAAATTCGGTTTATGCAGAATTTCGGTTTATTCAGGGTTCTGTTTACACGGATTTCACTGTAATGATTTTGAACGCGTCATTCATCTGTGTTTTTATCAGTACATGTACAATCATTCAGTTAATCAATTTATTTATTTATTATTTTTTATTATGACGATACATCTATTCTGCATACTGTGAAAGCATTATTATTCGATGTCACCAATTTTCGTGGTTTATACAAAAATGCATTGATCCATGGGTTCTTGAATTCGTGGTTTCAAACACTACATGCAACAAACAAAGTGCGTATTTCGTTGGATTTTAAGCTTTCGTGGTTTAAACGAACAACGAAATCCACGAAAATTAGAATCCCACGATTAATAATGATTTCACAGTATTTTTTCTTATCTTACGATTTCACGTTTATCTAAAATTAGCCATTAGTCTCACTGGAATGAAATTAAAAAAAACCAGTCAAACCTCCCCAAGAGATCAACTTCTATAAAGCAGTCACCTGTGTTAAAAGGTCACCATTTTCCTGTCGCATCATAGAAAATTTCATATTAATTTAACCTCTTTTAAGAGGTCACCTGTTTTAAAAGGTCAACCTTTTCTTCTTCCATCATAGAATATGTCATATGAATTGAACCTCTTTAAAGAGGTCACCTGTCTTGAAAGGTCACCCTTTCCTCTTCCGTCATAGAATATTTTATATAAATTGAACCTCTTTAAAGAGGTCACCTGTCTTAAAAGGTCGCCCTTTCCTTTTCCGTCATAGAATCTTTCGTATGAATTGAACCTCTTTAAAGAGATAACCTGTCTTAAAAGGTCACCCTTTCCTTTTCAGTCATATAATATTTCGTATGAATTGAACCTCTTTAAAGAGGTCACCCGTCTTAAATGACCATTTTTTCTTTGTCTCAAAAGTGACCTCTTAATACAGTTTTGACTGTATTCCACGATTATGCTCTCTATTAATCATTGGCCCTGATGTAAGTGGTGGCTTTCACATTGTCTGTATGTAAATTGTTTTGTCCAATTTTCAGCCGACTGGACTTCCCCCAGATACAGACAAGAAAATCCAAGGAGAGTCAGTGGATAGATATGGAGCTGCAGATACACCATTTGTTGTCGAAGCTCTCTTAAATAGCTTTGTAAATAAGGTGGTAAATTTTGATTCTCCCCCTTAAATAGTTGTGTAAATAATGTGGTAAATGTTCGTTCTCTCCCTTAAATAGTTTGTAAATAATGTGGTAAATGTTCGTTCTCTCCCTTAAATAGTTTGTAAATAATGTGGTAAATGTTGGTTCTCTCCCTTAAATAGCTTTGTAAATAATGTGGTAAATGTTGATTCTCTCCCTTAAATAGTTTTGTAAATAATGTGATAAATGTTGGTTATCTCCCTTAAATATTTGTGTAAATAATGTGGTAAATGTTCGTTCTCTCCATTAAATAGCTTTGGAAATAATGTGGTAAATGTTCGTTCTCTCATTTATATATCTTTGTAAATAATGTGGTAAATGTTGATTCTCTCCCTTAAATAGCTTTGTAAATAATGTGGTAAATGTTGGTTCTCTCCCTTAAATTCATTTGCCAACGACAAATGCAAATAGTTTTTATGAAATAATCATAATTAAAATCGAGGAATCATTGTATTTTATTGTAAAAAAATTATATATAAGGAATATGTTCAATTTTTGAACAGTTTATGCTGGTATAACCTGGTTTGGAACAGTTTACGCTTTTCATAAACCGCTTCGCCCCAAACCAGGTTATATCGTATAACCTGCTAAAAAATAGAGCATATTCCGTAATAGAAATCTACATATCTCCCTTTGATTGTATTGCAGGACATTAAGCCAGGTTATATCGTATAACGACATTAAGCCAATGTATATCGTATAAGCTGTTAAAGAATTAAACACAATCCGTAATAGAAATCTGCTTATCTCCCTCTGATTGTATTGCAGGACATTAAGCCAGGTTATATCGTATAACGACATTAAACCAGGTTATATCGTATAACGATATTAAACCAGGTTATATCATATAACCTGTTAAAGTATTAAACATATTCCGTAATAGAAATTTACTTATCTCCTATTGATTGTATTGCAGAACAATAATCCCGGTTATATCGTATAACATGTTAAAAAAGTTAACACATTCCGTAATTGAAATCTGCGTATCTCCCTTTGATTGTATTGTAGGATATTAATCCAGTTTATATCGCATAACGACATTAAACTAGGTTATATCGTGTAACGACATTAAACCAGGTTATATCGTATAACCTGTTAAAATATTAAACAACTTCAGTAATAGAAATCTATTTATCTCCCATTGATTGTATTGCAGGACAATAAACCAGGCTATATCGTATAACCTGTTCACAAATTGAGCATATTCGGTAATTGAAATATTCTTATCTCCCTTTGATTGTATTGTGAGTTCAAATCCCGCTCATGGCCAGGTGTACTTGATACAACATTATGTGATAAAGTTTGTCCGTAGCTTGCAACCTGTCGGTGGTTTTCTCCAAGTATTCCGGATACCTCCGCCAATAAAACTAACTGCCACAATATAGCTAAATCATTGTTGAAAGTGGCGTTAAACACCATAACCCTACCTACAAAATCAAGAAGAGCGTGAAGATACCATGCCCTTTTCAATTTTTTCATTTGGCCATTGTGTTGTCATTCTTCGAGTTAAGGATTCTGATTACCTCCCTTTGGTATCGTCAAACTCTTCTTAAAGGAGAAAGTTATGAAAAGAAAGTAAACAAAGCGAACAAAAAACGCTCACAACAAACCATTGATCTAAATATTAACGGTACGACATATGGCATTGTAAATCCAGGTTCTGTCTTGGGACAAATACAAAAATGTCACGTGATTAAACTGGGAATGATTTTGAGCTTAAGTGATAAAGATGATGGTTATTTCAGAAGCGCGTCATTCCCGTTCGGTTTGATTACCTCCCTTTGATTTCTGCGTTTTTATTAGTACAATGAAACCTGTGTAAACCAAACCTCAGCTTTTGTGTTGGCAATAGGCAGGTGTTCAATTTATTCAGGTTAAATTAACAAAAAATTTCCAACATTAGGACTTTGTTTAAAATTCGGTTTATGCAGAATTTCGGTTTATTCAGGGTTCTGTTTACACGGATTTCACTGTAATGATTTTGAACGCGTCATTCATCTGTGTTTTTATCAGTACATGTACAATCATTCAGTTAATCAATTTATTTATTTATTATTTTTTATTATGACGATACATCTATTCTGCATACTGTGAAAGCATTATTATTCGATGTCACCAATTTTCGTGGTTTATACAAAAATGCATTGATCCATGGGTTCTTGAATTCGTGGTTTCAAACACTACATGCAACAAACAAAGTGCGTATTTCGTTGGATTTTAAGCTTTCGTGGTTTAAACGAACAACGAAATCCACGAAAATTAGAATCCCACGATTAATAATGATTTCACAGTATTTTTTCTTATCTTACGATTTCACGTTTATCTAAAATTAGCCATTAGTCTCACTGGAATGAAATTAAAAAAAACCAGTCAAACCTCCCCAAGAGATCAACTTCTATAAAGCAGTCACCTGTGTTAAAAGGTCACCATTTTCCTGTCGCATCATAGAAAATTTCATATTAATTTAACCTCTTTTAAGAGGTCACCTGTTTTAAAAGGTCAACCTTTTCTTCTTCCATCATAGAATATGTCATATGAATTGAACCTCTTTAAAGAGGTCACCTGTCTTAAAAGGTCACCCTTTCCTCTTCCGTCATAGAATATTTTATATAAATTGAACCTCTTTAAAGAGGTCACCTGTCTTAAAAGGTCGCCCTTTCCTTTTCCGTCATATAATCTTTCGTATGAATTGAACCTCTTTAAAGAGATAACCTGTCTTAAAAGGTCACCCTTTCCTTTTCAGTCATATAATATTTCGTATGAATTGAACCTCTTTAAAGAGGTCACCCGTCTTAAATGACCATTTTTTCTTTGTCTCAAAAGTGACCTCTTAATACAGTTTTGACTGTATTCCACGATTATGATCTCTATTAATCATTGGCCCTGATGTAAGTGGTGGCTTTCACATTGTCTGTATGTAAATTGTTTTGTCCAATTTTCAGCCGACTGGACTTCCCCCAGATACAGACAAGAAAATCCAAGGAGAGTCAGTGGATAGATATGGAGCTGCAGATACACCATTTGTTGTCGAAGCTCTCTTAAATAGCTTTGTAAATAAGGTGGTAAATTTTGATTCTCCCCCTTAAATAGTTGTGTAAATAATGTGGTAAATGTTCGTTCTCTCCCTTAAATAGCTTTGTAAATAATGTGGTAAATGTTGATTCTCTCCCTTAAATAGCTTTGTAAATAATGTGGTAAATGTTGATTCTCTCCCTTAAATAGTTTGTAAATAATGTGGTAAATGTTGATTCTCTCCCTTAAATAGTTTTGTAAATAATGTGATAAATGTTGGTTATCTCCCTTAAATATTTGTGTAAATAATGTGGTAAATGTTCGTTCTCTCCATTAAATAGCTTTGGAAATAATGTGGTAAATGTTCGTTCTCTCATTTATATATCTTTGTAAATAATGTGGTAAATGTTGATTCTCTCCCTTAAATAGCTTTGTAAATAATGTGGTAAATGTTGGTTCTCTCCCTTAAATTCATTTGCCAACGACAAATGCAAATAGTTTTTATGAAATAATCATAATTAAAATCGAGGAATCATTGTATTTTATTGTAAAAAAATTATATATAAGGAATATGTTCAATTTTTGAACAGTTTATGCTGGTATAACCTGGTTTGGAAAAGTTTACGCTTTTCATAAACCGCTTCGCCCCAAACCAGGTTATATCGTATAACCTGCTAAAAAATAGAACATATTCCGTAATAGAAATCTACATATCTCCCTTTAATTGTATTGCAGGACATTAAGCCAGGTTATATCGTATAACGACATTAAGCCAATTTATATCGTATAAGCTGTTAAAGAATTAAACACAATCCGTAATAGAAATCTGCTTATCTCCCTCTGATTGTATTGCAGGACATTAAGCCAGGTTATATCGTATAACGACATTAAACCAGGTTATATCGTATAACGATATTAAACCAGGTTATATCATATAACCTGTTAAAGTATTAAACATATTCCGTAATAGAAATTTACTTATCTCCTATTGATTGTATTGCAGAACAATAAGCCCGGTTATATCGTATAACATGTTAAAAAAGTTAACACATTCCGTAATTGAAATCTGCGTATCTCCCTTTGATTGTATTGTAGGATATTAATCCAGTTTATATCGCATAACGACATTAAACTAGGTTATATCGTGTAACGACATTAAACCAGGTTATATCGTATAACCTGTTAAAATATTAAACAACTTCAGTAATAGAAATCTATTTATCTCCCATTGATTGTATTGCAGGACAATAAACCAGGCTATATCGTATAACCTGTTCACAAATTGAGCATATTCGGTAATTGAAATATTCTTATCTCCCTTTAATTGTATTGTGAGTTCAAATCCCGCTCATGGCCAGGTGTACTTGATACAACATTATGTGATAAAGTTTGTCCGTAGCTTGTAACCTGTCGGTGGTTTTCTCCAAATATTCCGGATACCTCCGCCAATAAAACTAACTGCCACAATATAGCTAAATCATTGTTGAAAGTGGCGTTAAACACCATAACCCTACCTACAAAATCAAGAAGAGCGTGAAGATACCATGCCCTTTTCAATTTTTTCATTTGGCCATTGTGTTGTCATTCTTCGAGTTAAGGATTCTGATTACCTCCCTTTGGTATCGTCAAACTCTTCTTAAAGGAGAAAGTTATAAAAAGAAAGTTTAAACAGTGATCGTCAATTGCAGTAAACAAAGCGAACAAAAAACGCTCACAACAAACCATTGATCTAAACATTAACGGTACGACATATGTCATTGTAAATCCAGGTTCTGTCTTGGGACAAATACAAAAATGTCACGTGATTAAAATGGGAATGATTTTGAGCTTAAGTGATAAAGATGATGGTTATTTCAGAAGCGCGTCATTCCCGTTCGGTTTGATTACCTCCCTTTGATTTCTGCGTTTTTATTAGTACAATGAAACCTGTGTAAACCAAACCTCAGCTTTTGTGTTGGCAATAGGCAGGTGTTCAATTTATTCAGGTTAAATTAACAAAAAATTTCCAACATTAGGACTTTGTTTAAAATTCGGTTTATGCAGAATTTCGGTTTATTCAGGGTTCTGTTTACACGGATTTCACTGTAATGATTTTGAACGCGTCATTCATCTGTGTTTTTATCAGTACATGTACAATCATTCAGTTAATCAATTTATTTATTTATTATTTTTTATTATGACGATACATCTATTCTGCATACTGTGAAAGCATTATTATTCGATGTCACCAATTTTCGTGGTTTATACAAAAATGCATTGATCCATGGGTTCTTGAATTCGTGGTTTCAAACACTACATGCAACAAACAAAGTGCGTATTTCGTTG
Organism: Bathymodiolus septemdierum; assembly: GCA_963383655.1. Classification (NCBI taxonomy): domain Eukaryota; kingdom Metazoa; phylum Mollusca; class Bivalvia; order Mytilida; family Modiolidae; genus Bathymodiolus; species Bathymodiolus septemdierum. Next base: position 36,334,354 of record OY726527.1, read on the forward strand.
GATTTTAAGCTTTCGTGGTTTAAACGAACAACGAAATCCACGAAAATTAGAATCCCACGATTAATAATGATTTCACAGTATTTTTTCTTATCTTACGATTTCACGTTTATCTAAAATTAGCCATTAGTCTCACTGGAATGAAATTAAAAAAAACCAGTCAAACCTCCCCAAGAGATCAACTTCTATAAAGCAGTCACCTGTGTTAAAAGGTCACCATTTACCTGTCGCATCATAGAAAATTTCATATTAATTTAACCTCTTTTAAGAGGTCACCTGTTTTAAAAGGTCAACCTTTTCTTCTTCCGTCATAGAATATGTCATATGAATTTAACCTCTTTAAAGAGGTCACCTGTCCTAAAAGGTCACCCTTTCCTCTTCCGTCATAGAATATTTTATATAAATTGAACCTCTTTAAAGAGGTCACCTGTCTTAAAAGGTCGCCCTTTCCTTTTCCGTCATATAATCTTTCGTATGAATTGAACCTCTTTAAAGAGATAACCTGTCTTAAAAGGTCACCCTTTCCTTTTCAGTCATATAATATTTCGTATGAATTGAACCTCTTTAAAGAGGTCACCCGTCTTAAATGACCATTTTTTCTTTGTCTCAAAAGTGACCTCTTAATACAGTTTTGACTGTATTCCACGATTATGCTCTCTATTAATCATTGGCCCTGATGTAGTAAGTGGTGGCTTTCACATTGTCTGTATGTAAATTGTTTTGTCCAATTTTCAGCCGACTGGACTTCCCCCAGATACAGACAAGAAAATCCAAGGAGAGTCAGTGGATAGATATGGAGCTGCAGATACACCATTTGTTGTCGAAGCTCTCTTAAATAGCTTTGTAAATAAGGTGGTAAATTTTGATTCTCCCCCTTAAATAGTTGTGTAAATAATGTGGTAAATGTTCGTTCTCTCCCTTAAATAGTTTGTAAATAATGTGGTAAATGTTGGTTCTCTCCCTTAAATATCTTTGTAAATAATGTGGTAAATGTTGATTCTCTCCCTTAAATAGTTTTGTAAATAATGTGATAAATGTTGGTTATCTCCCTTAAATATTTGTGTAAATAATGTGGTAAATGTTCGTTCTCTCCATTAAATAGCTTTGGAAATAATGTGGTAAATGTTCGTTCTCTCATTTATATATCTTTGTAAATAATGTGGTAAATGTTGATTCTCTCCCTTAAATAGCTTTGTAAATAATGTGGTAAATGTTGGTTCTCTCCCTTAAATTCATTTGCCAACGAGAAATGCAAATAGTTTTTATGAAATAATCATAATTAAAATCGAGGAATCATTGTATTTTATTGTAAAAAAATTATATATAAGGAATATGTTAAATTTTTGAACAGTTTATACTGGTATAACCTGGTTTGGAACAGTTTACGCTTTTCATAAACCGCTTCGCCCCAAACCAGGTTATATCGTATAACCTGCTAAAAAATAGAACATATTCCGTAATAGAAATCTACATATCTCCCTTTGATTGTATTGCAGGACATTAAGCCAGGTTATATCGTATAACGACATTAAGCCAATTTATATCGTATAAGCTGTTAAAGAATTAAACACAATCCGTAATAGAAATCTGCTTATCTCCCTCTGATTGTATTGCAGGACATTAAGCCAGGTTATATCGTATAACGACATTAAACCAGGTTATATCGTATAACGATATTAAACCAGGTTATATCATATAACCTGTTAAAGTATTAAACATATTCCGTAATAGAAATTTACTTATCTCCTATTGATTGTATTGCAGAACAATAAGCCCGGTTATATCGTATAACATGTTAAAAAAGTTAACACATTCCGTAATTGAAATCTGCGTATCTCCCTTTGATTGTATTGTAGGATATTAATCCAGTTTATATCGCATAACGACATTAAACTAGGTTATATCGTGTAACGACATTAAACCAGGTTATATCGTATAACCTGTTAAAATATTAAACAATTTCAGTAATAGAAATCTATTTATCTCCCATTGATTGTATTGCAGGACAATAAACCAGGCTATATCGTATAACCTGTTCACAAATTGAGCATATTCGGTAATTGAAATATTCTTATCTCCCTTTGATTGTATTGTGAGTTCAAATCCCGCTCATGGCCAGGTGTACTTGATACAACATTATGTGATAAAGTTTGTCCGTAGCTTGCAACCTGTCGGTGGTTTTCTCCAAATATTCCGGATACCTCCGCCAATAAAACTAACTGCCACAATATAGCTAAATCATTGTTGAAAGTGGCGTTAAACACCATAACCCTACCTACAAAATCAAGAAGAGCGTGAAGATACCATGCCCTTTTCAATTTTTTCATTTGGCCATTGTGTTGTCATTCTTCGAGTTAAGGATTCTGATTACCTCCCTTTGGTATCGTCAAACTCTTCTTAAAGGAGAAAGTTATGAAAAGAAAGTTTAAACAGTGATCGTCAATTGCAGTAAACAAAGCGAACAAAAAACGCTCACAACAAACCATTGATCTAAATATTAACGGTACGACATATGGCATTGTAAATCCAGGTTCTGTCTTGGGACAAATACAAAAATGTCACGTGATTAAACTGGGAATGATTTTGAGCTTAAGTGATAAAGATGATGGTTATTTCAGAAGCGCGTCATTCCCGTTCGGTTTGATTACCTCCCTTTGATTTCTGCGTTTTTATTAGTACAATGAAACCTGTGTAAACCAAACCTCAGCTTTTGTGTTGGCAATAGGCAGGTGTTCAATTTATTCAGGTTAAATTAACAAAAAATTTCCAACATTAGGACTTTGTTTAAAATTCGGTTTATGCAGAATTTCGGTTTATTCAGGATTCTGTTTACACGGATTTCACTGTAATGATTTTGAACGCGTCATTCATCTGTGTTTTTATCAGTACATGTACAATCATTCAGTTAATCAATTTATTTATTTATTATTTTTTATTATGACGATACATCTATTCTGCATACTGTGAAAGCATTATTATTCGATGTCACCAATTTTCGTGGTTTATACAAAAATGCATTGATCCATGGGTTCTTGAATTCGTGGTTTCAAACACTACATGCAACAAACAAAGTGCGTATTTCGTTGGCTTTTAAGCTTTCGTGGTTTAAACGAACAACGAAATCCACGAAAATTAGAATCCCACGATTAATAATGATTTCACAGTATTTGTTCTTATCTTACGATTTCACGTTTATCTAAAATTAGCCATTAGTTTCACTGGAATGAAGTTAAAAAAAACCAGTCAAACCTCCCCAAGAGATCAACTTCTATAAAGCAGTCACCTGTGTTAAAAGGTCACCATTTTCCTGTCGCATCATAGAAAATTTCATATTAATTTAACCTCTTTTAAGAGGTCACCTGTTTTAAAAGGTCAACCTTTTCTTCTTCCGTCATAGAATATGTCATATGAATTGAACCTCTTTAAAGAGGTCACCTGTCTTAAAATGTCACCCTTTCCTCTTCCGTCATAGAATATTTTATATAAATTGAACCTCTTTAAAGAGGTCACCTGTCTTAAAAGGTCGCCCTTTCCTTTTCCGTCATATAATCTTTCGTATGAATTGAACCTCTTTAAAGAGATAACCTGTCTTAAAAGGTCACCCTTTCCTTTTCAGTCATATAATATTTCGTATGAATTGAACCTCTTTAAAGAGGTCACCCGTCTTAAATGACCATTTTTTCTTTGTCTCAAAAGTGACCTCTTAATACAGTTTTGACTGTATTCCACGATTATGATCTCTATTAATCATTGGCCCTGATGTAAGTGGTGGCTTTCACATTGTCTGTATGTAAATTGTTTTGTCCAATTTTCAGCCGACTGGACTTCCCCCAGATACAGACAAGAAAATCCAAGGAGAGTCAGTGGATAGATATGGAGCTGCAGATACACCATTTGTTGTCGAAGCTCTCTTAAATAGCTTTGTAAATAAGGTGGTAAATTTTGATTCTCCCCCTTAAATAGTTGTGTAAATAATGTGGTAAATGTTCGTTCTCTCCCTTAAATAGTTTGTAAATAATGTGGTAAATGTTGGTTCTCTCCCTTAAATATCTTTGTAAATAATGTGGTAAATGTTGATTCTCTCCCTTAAATAGTTTTGTAAATAATGTGATAAATGTTGGTTATCTCCCTTAAATATTTGTGTAAATAATGTGGTAAATGTTCGTTCTCTCCATTAAATAGCTTTGGAAATAATGTGGTAAATGTTCGTTCTCTCATTTATATATCTTTGTAAATAATGTGGTAAATGTTGATTCTCTCCCTTAAATAGCTTTGTAAATAATGTGGTAAATGTTGGTTCTCTCCCTTAAATTCATTTGCCAACGACAAATGCAAATAGTTTTTATGAAATAATCATAATTAAAATCGAGGAATCATTGTATTTTATTGTAAAAAAATTATATATAAGGAATATGTTAAATTTTTGAACAGTTTATACTGGTATAACCTGGTTTGGAACAGTTTACGCTTTTCATAAACCGCTTCGCCCCAAACCAGGTTATATCGTATAACCTGCTAAAAAATAGAACATATTCCGTAATAGAAATCTACATATCTCCCTTTGATTGTATTGCAGGACATTAAGCCAGGTTATATCGTATAACGACATTAAGCCAATTTATATCGTATAAGCTGTTAAAGAATTAAACACAATCCGTAATAGAAATCTGCTTATCTCCCTCTGATTGTATTGCAGGACATTAAGCCAGGTTATATCGTATAACGACATTAAACCAGGTTATATCGTATAACGATATTAAACCAGGTTATATCATATAACCTGTTAAAGTATTAAACATATTCCGTAATAGAAATTTACTTATCTCCTATTGATTGTATTGCAGAACAATAAGCCCGGTTATATCGTATAACATGTTAAAAAAGTTAACACATTCCGTAATTGAAATCTGCGTATCTCCCTTTGATTGTATTGTAGGATATTAATCCAGTTTATATCGCATAACGACATTAAACTAGGTTATATCGTGTAACGACATTAAACCAGGTTATATCGTATAACCTGTTAAAATATTAAACAATTTCAGTAATAGAAATCTATTTATCTCCCATTGATTGTATTGCAGGACAATAAACCAGGCTATATCGTATAACCTGTTCACAAATTGAGCATATTCGGTAATTGAAATATTCTTATCTCCCTTTGATTGTATTGTGAGTTCAAATCCCGCTCATGGCCAGGTGTACTTGATACAACATTATGTGATAAAGTTTGTCCGTAGCTTGCAACCTGTCGGTGGTTTTCTCCAAATATTCCGGATACCTCCGCCAATAAAACTAACTGCCACAATATAGCTAAATCATTGTTGAAAGTGGCGTTAAACACCATAACCCTACCTACAAAATCAAGAAGAGCGTGAAGATACCATGCCCTTTTCAATTTTTTCATTTGGCCATTGTGTTGTCATTCTTCGAGTTAAGGATTCTGATTACCTCCCTTTGGTATCGTCAAACTCTTCTTAAAGGAGAAAGTTATGAAAAGAAAGTTTAAACAGTGATCGTCAATTGCAGTAAACAAAGCGAACAAAAAACGCTCACAACAAACCATTGATCTAAATATTAACGGTACGACATATGGCATTGTAAATCCAGGTTCTGTCTTGGGACAAATACAAAAATGTCACGTGATTAAACTGGGAATGATTTTGAGCTTAAGTGATAAAGATGATGGTTATTTCAGAAGCGCGTCATTCCCGTTCGGTTTGATTACCTCCCTTTGATTTCTGCGTTTTTATTAGTACAATGAAACCTGTGTAAACCAAACCTCAGCTTTTGTGTTGGCAATAGGCAGGTGTTCAATTTATTCAGGTTAAATTAACAAAAAATTTCCAACATTAGGACTTTGTTTAAAATTCGGTTTATGCAGAATTTCGGTTTATTCAGGATTCTGTTTACACGGATTTCACTGTAATGATTTTGAACGCGTCATTCATCTGTGTTTTTATCAGTACATGTACAATCATTCAGTTAATCAATTTATTTATTTATTATTTTTTATTATGACGATACATCTATTCTGCATACTGTGAAAGCATTATTATTCGATGTCACCAATTTTCGTGGTTTATACAAAAATGCATTGATCCATGGGTTCTTGAATTCGTGGTTTCAAACACTACATGCAACAAACAAAGTGCGTATTTCGTTGGCTTTTAAGCTTTCGTGGTTTAAACGAACAACGAAATCCACGAAAATTAGAATCCCACGATTAATAATGATTTCACAGTATTTGTTCTTATCTTACGATTTCACGTTTATCTAAAATTAGCCATTAGTTTCACTGGAATGAAGTTAAAAAAAACCAGTCAAACCTCCCCAAGAGATCAACTTCTATAAAGCAGTCACCTGTGTTAAAAGGTCACCATTTTCCTGTCGCATCATAGAAAATTTCATATTAATTTAACCTCTTTTAAGAGGTCACCTGTTTTAAAAGGTCAACCTTTTCTTCTTCCGTCATAGAATATGTCATATGAATTGAACCTCTTTAAAGAGGTCACCTGTCTTAAAATGTCACCCTTTCCTCTTCCGTCATAGAATATTTTATATAAATTGAACCTCTTTAAAGAGGTCACCTGTCTTAAAAGGTCGCCCTTTCCTTTTCCGTCATATAATCTTTCGTATGAATTGAACCTCTTTAAAGAGATAACCTGTCTTAAAAGGTCACCCTTTCCTTTTCAGTCATATAATATTTCGTATGAATTGAACCTCTTTAAAGAGGTCACCCGTCTTAAATGACCATTTTTTCTTTGTCTCAAAAGTGACCTCTTAATACAGTTTTGACTGTATTCCACGATTATGATCTCTATTAATCATTGGCCCTGATGTAAGTGGTGGCTTTCACATTGTCTGTATGTAAATTGTTTTGTCCAATTTTCAGCCGACTGGACTTCCCCCAGATACAGACAAGAAAATCCAAGGAGAGTCAGTGGATAGATATGGAGCTGCAGATACACCATTTGTTGTCGAAGCTCTCTTAAATAGCTTTGTAAATAATGTGGTAAATGTTGATTCTCTCCCTTAAATAGTTTTGTAAATAATGTGATAAATGTTGGTTATCTCCCTTAAATATTTGTGTAAATAATGTGGTAAATGTTCGTTCTCTCCATTAAATAGCTTTGGAAATAATGTGGTAAATGTTCGTTCTCTCATTTATATATCTTTGTAAATAATGTGGTAAATGTTGATTCTCTCCCTTAAATAGCTTTGTAAATAATGTGGTAAATGTTGGTTCTCTCCCTTAAATTCATTTGCCAACGACAAATGCAAATAGTTTTTATGAAATAATCATAATTAAAATCGAGGAATCATTGTATTTTATTGTAAAAAAATTATATATAAGGAATATGTTAAATTTTTGAACAGTTTATACTGGTATAACCTGGTTTGGAACAGTTTACGCTTTTCATAAACCGCTTCGCCCCAAACCAGGTTATATCGTATAACCTGCTAAAAAATAGAACATATTCCGTAATAGAAATCTACATATCTCCCTTTGATTGTATTGCAGGACATTAAGCCAGGTTATATCGTATAACGACATTAAGCCAATTTATATCGTATAAGCTGTTAAAGAATTAAACACAATCCGTAATAGAAATCTGCTTATCTCCCTCTGATTGTATTGCAGGACATTAAGCCAGGTTATATCGTATAACGACATTAAACCAGGTTATATCGTATAACGATATTAAACCAGGTTATATCATATAACCTGTTAAAGTATTAAACATATTCCGTAATAGAAATTTACTTATCTCCTATTGATTGTATTGCAGAACAATAAGCCCGGTTATATCGTATAACATGTTAAAAAAGTTAACACATTCCGTAATTGAAATCTGCGTATCTCCCTTTGATTGTATTGTAGGATATTAATCCAGTTTATATCGCATAACGACATTAAACTAGGTTATATCGTGTAACGACATTAAACCAGGTTATATCGTATAACCTGTTAAAATATTAAACAATTTCAGTAATAGAAATCTATTTATCTCCCATTGATTGTATTGCAGGACAATAAACCAGGCTATATCGTATAACCTGTTCACAAATTGAGCATATTCGGTAATTGAAATATTCTTATCTCCCTTTGATTGTATTGTGAGTTCAAATCCCGCTCATGGCCAGGTGTACTTGATACAACATTATGTGATAAAGTTTGTCCGTAGCTTGCAACCTGTCGGTGGTTTTCTCCAAATATTCCGGATACCTCCGCCAATAAAACTAACTGCCACAATATAGCTAAATCATTGTTGAAAGTGGCGTTAAACACCATAACCCTACCTACAAAATCAAGAAGAGCGTGAAGATACCATGCCCTTTTCAATTTTTTCATTTGGCCATTGTGTTGTCATTCTTCGAGTTAAGGATTCTGATTACCTCCCTTTGGTATCGTCAAACTCTTCTTAAAGGAGAAAGTTATGAAAAGAAAGTTTAAACAGTGATCGTCAATTGCAGTAAACAAAGCGAACAAAAAACGCTCACAACAAACCATTGATCTAAATATTAACGGTACGACATATGGCATTGTAAATCCAGGTTCTGTCTTGGGACAAATACAAAAATGTCACGTGATTAAACTGGGAATGATTTTGAGCTTAAGTGATAAAGATGATGGTTATTTCAGAAGCGCGTCATTCCCGTTCGGTTTGATTACCTCCCTTTGATTTCTGCGTTTTTATTAGTACAATGAAACCTGTGTAAACCAAACCTCAGCTTTTGTGTTGGCAATAGGCAGGTGTTCAATTTATTCAGGTTAAATTAACAAAAAATTTCCAACATTAGGACTTTGTTTAAAATTCGGTTTATGCAGAATTTCGGTTTATTCAGGGTTCTGTTTACACGGATTTCACTGTAATGATTTTGAACGCGTCATTCATCTGTGTTTTTATCAGTACATGTACAATCATTCAGTTAATCAATTTATTTATTTATTATTTTTTATTATGACGATACATCTATTCTGCATACTGTGAAAGCATTATTATTCGATGTCACCAATTTTCGTGGTTTATACAAAAATGCATTGATCCATGGGTTCTTGAATTCGTGGTTTCAAACACTACATGCAACAAACAAAGTGCGTATTTCGTTTGATTTTAAGCTTTCGTGGTTTAAACGAACAACGAAATCCACGAAAATTAGAATCCCACGATTAATAATGATTTCACAGTATTTTTTCTTATCTTACGATTTCACGTTTATCTAAAATTAGCCATTAGTTTCACTGGAATGAAGTTAAAAAAAACCAGTCAAACCTCCCCAAGAGATCAACTTCTATAAAGCAGTCACCTGTGTTAAAAGGTCACCATTTTCCTGTCGCATCATAGAAAATTTCATATTAATTTAACCTCTTTTAAGAGGTCACCTGTTTTAAAAGGTCAACCTTTTCTTCTTCCGTCATAGAATATGTCATATGAATTGAACCTCTTTAAAGAGGTCACCTGTCTTAAAATGTCACCCTTTCCTCTTCCGTCATAGAATATTTTATATAAATTGAACCTCTTTAAAGAGGTCACCTGTCTTAAAAGGTCGCCCTTTCCTTTTCCGTCATAGAATCTTTCGTATGAATTGAACCTCTTTAAAGAGATAACCTGTTTTAAAAGGTCACCCTTTCCTTTTCAGTCATATAATATTTCGTATGAATTGAACCTCTTTAAAGAGGTCACCCGTCTTAAATGACCATTTTTTCTTTGTCTCAAAAGTGACCTCTTAATACAGTTTTGACTGTATTCCACGATTATGATCTCTATTAATCATTGGCCCTGATGTAAGTGGTGGCTTTCACATTGTCTGTATGTAAATTGTTTTGTCCAATTTTCAGCCGACTGGACTTCCCCCAGATACAGACAAGAAAATCCAAGGAGAGTCAGTGGATAGATATGGAGCTGCAGATACACCATTTGTTGTCGAAGCTCTCTTAAATAGCTTTGTAAATAAGGTGGTAAATTTTGATTCTCCCCCTTAAATAGTTGTGTAAATAATGTGGTAAATGTTCGTTCTCTCCCTTAAATAGCTTTGTAAATAATGTGGTAAATGTTGATTCTCTCCCTTAAATAGTTTTGTAAATAATGTGATAAATGTTGGTTATCTCCCTTAAATATTTGTGTAAATAATGTGGTAAATGTTCGTTCTCTCCATTAAATAGCTTTGGAAATAATGTGGTAAATGTTCGTTCTCTCATTTATATATCTTTGTAAATAATGTGGTAAATGTTGATTCTCTCCCTTAAATAGCTTTGTAAATAATGTGGTAAATGTTGGTTCTCTCCCTTAAATTCATTTGCCAACGACAAATGCAAATAGTTTTTATGAAATAATCATAATTAAAATCGAGGAATCATTGTATTTTATTGTAAAAAAATTATATATAAGGAATATGTTAAATTTTTGAACAGTTTATACTGGTATAACCTGGTTTGGAACAGTTTACGCTTTTCATAAACCGCTTCGCCCCAAACCAGGTTATATCGTATAACCTGCTAAAAAATAGAACATATTCCGTAATAGAAATCTACATATCTCCCTTTGATTGTATTGCAGGACATTAAGCCAGGTTATATCGTATAACGACATTAAGCCAATTTATATCGTATAAGCTGTTAAAGAATTAAACACAATCCGTAATAGAAATCTGCTTATCTCCCTCTGATTGTATTGCAGGACATTAAGCCAGGTTATATCGTATAACGACATTAAACCAGGTTATATCGTATAACGATATTAAACCAGGTTATATCATATAACCTGTTAAAGTATTAAACATATTCCGTAATAGAAATTTACTTATCTCCTATTGATTGTATTGCAGAACAATAAGCCCGGTTATATCGTATAACATGTTAAAAAAGTTAACACATTCCGTAATTGAAATCTGCGTATCTCCCTTTGATTGTATTGTAGGATATTAATCCAGTTTATATCGCATAACGACATTAAACTAGGTTATATCGTGTAACGACATTAAACCAGGTTATATCGTATAACCTGTTAAAATATTAAACAATTTCAGTAATAGAAATCTATTTATCTCCCATTGATTGTATTGCAGGACAATAAACCAGGCTATATCGTATAACCTGTTCACAAATTGAGCATATTCGGTAATTGAAATATTCTTATCTCCCTTTGATTGTATTGTGAGTTCAAATCCCGCTCATGGCCAGGTGTACTTGATACAACATTATGTGATAAAGTTTGTCCGTAGCTTGCAACCTGTCGGTGGTTTTCTCCAAATATTCCGGATACCTCCGCCAATAAAACTAACTGCCACAATATAGCTAAATCATTGTTGAAAGTGGCGTTAAACACCATAACCCTACCTACAAAATCAAGAAGAGCGTGAAGATACCATGCCCTTTTCAATTTTTTCATTTGGCCATTGTGTTGTCATTCTTCGAGTTAAGGATTCTGATTACCTCCCTTTGGTATCGTCAAACTCTTCTTAAAGGAGAAAGTTATGAAAAGAAAGTTTAAACAGTGATCGTCAATTGCAGTAAACAAAGCGAACAAAAAACGCTCACAACAAACCATTGATCTAAATATTAACGGTACGACATATGGCATTGTAAATCCAGGTTCTGTCTTGGGACAAATACAAAAATGTCACGTGATTAAACTGGGAATGATTTTGAGCTTAAGTGATAAAGATGATGGTTATTTCAGAAGCGCGTCATTCCCGTTCGGTTTGATTACCTCCCTTTGATTTCTGCGTTTTTATTAGTACAATGAAACCTGTGTAAACCAAACCTCAGCTTTTGTGTTGGCAATAAGCAGGTGTTCAATTTATTCAGGTTAAATTAACAAAAAATTTCCAACATTAGGACTTTGTTTAAAATTCGGTTTATGCAGAATTTCGGTTTATTCAGGGTTCTGTTTACACGGATTTCACTGTAATGATTTTGAACGCGTCATTCATCTGTGTTTTTATCAGTACATGTACAATCATTCAGTTAATCAATTTATTTATTTATTATTTTTTATTATGACGATACATCTATTCTGCATACTGTGAAAGCATTATTATTCGATGTCACCAATTTTCGTGGTTTATACAAAAATGCATTGATCCATGGGTTCTTGAATTCGTGGTTTCAAACACTACATGCAACAAACAAAGTGCGTATTTCGTTTGATTTTAAGCTTTCGTGGTTTAAACGAACAACGAAATCCACGAAAATTAGAATCCCACGATTAATAATGATTTCACAGTATTTTTTCTTATCTTACGATTTCACGTTTATCTAAAATTAGCCATTAGTTTCACTGGAATGAAGTTAAAAAAAACCAGTCAAACCTCCCCAAGAGATCAACTTCTATAAAGCAGTCACCTGTGTTAAAAGGTCACCATTTTCCTGTCGCATCATAGAAAATTTCATATTAATTTAACCTCTTTTAAGAGGTCACCTGTTTTAAAAGGTCAACCTTTTCTTCTTCCGTCATAGAATATGTCATATGAATTGAACCTCTTTAAAGAGGTCACCTGTCTTAAAATGTCACCCTTTCCTCTTCCGTCATAGAATATTTTATATAAATTGAACCTCTTTAAAGAGGTCACCTGTCTTAAAAGGTCGCCCTTTCCTTTTCCGTCATAGAATCTTTCGTATGAATTGAACCTCTTTAAAGAGATAACCTGTCTTAAAAGGTCACCCTTTCCTTTTCAGTCATATAATATTTCGTATGAATTGAACCTCTTTAAAGAGGTCACCCGTCTTAAATGACCATTTTTTCTTTGTCTCAAAAGTGACCTCTTAATACAGTTTTGACTGTATTCCACGATTATGATCTCTATTAATCATTGGCCCTGATGTAAGTGGTGGCTTTCACATTGTCTGTATGTAAATTGTTTTGTCCAATTTTCAGCCGACTGGACTTCCCCCAGATACAGACAAGAAAATCCAAGGAGAGTCAGTGGATAGATATGGAGCTGCAGATACACCATTTGTTGTCGAAGCTCTCTTAAATAGCTTTGTAAATAAGGTGGTAAATTTTGATTCTCCCCCTTAAATAGTTGTGTAAATAATGTGGTAAATGTTCGTTCTCTCCCTTAAATAGCTTTGTAAATAATGTGGTAAATGTTGATTCTCTCCCTTAAATAGTTTTGTAAATAATGTGATAAATGTTGGTTATCTCCCTTAAATATTTGTGTAAATAATGTGGTAAATGTTCGTTCTCTCCATTAAATAGCTTTGGAAATAATGTGGTAAATGTTCGTTCTCTCATTTATATATCTTTGTAAATAATGTGGTAAATGTTGATTCTCTCCCTTAAATAGCTTTGTAAATAATGTGGTAAATGTTGGTTCTCTCCCTTAAATTCATTTGCCAACGACAAATGCAAATAGTTTTTATGAAATAATCATAATTAAAATCGAGGAATCATTGTATTTTATTGTAAAAAAATTATATATAAGGAATATGTTAAATTTTTGAACAGTTTATACTGGTATAACCTGGTTTGGAACAGTTTACGCTTTTCATAAACCGCTTCGCCCCAAACCAGGTTATATCGTATAACCTGCTAAAAAATAGAACATATTCCGTAATAGAAATCTACATATCTCCCTTTGATTGTATTGCAGGACATTAAGCCAGGTTATATCGTATAACGACATTAAGCCAATTTATATCGTATAAGCTGTTAAAGAATTAAACACAATCCGTAATAGAAATCTGCTTATCTCCCTCTGATTGTATTGCAGGACATTAAGCCAGGTTATATCGTATAACGACATTAAACCAGGTTATATCGTATAACGATATTAAACCAGGTTATATCATATAACCTGTTAAAGTATTAAACATATTCCGTAATAGAAATTTACTTATCTCCTATTGATTGTATTGCAGAACAATAAGCCCGGTTATATCGTATAACATGTTAAAAAAGTTAACACATTCCGTAATTGAAATCTGCGTATCTCCCTTTGATTGTATTGTAGGATATTAATCCAGTTTATATCGCATAACGACATTAAACTAGGTTATATCGTGTAACGACATTAAACCAGGTTATATCGTATAACCTGTTAAAATATTAAACAATTTCAGTAATAGAAATCTATTTATCTCCCATTGATTGTATTGCAGGACAATAAACCAGGCTATATCGTATAACCTGTTCACAAATTGAGCATATTCGGTAATTGAAATATTCTTATCTCCCTTTGATTGTATTGTGAGTTCAAATCCCGCTCATGGCCAGGTGTACTTGATACAACATTATGTGATAAAGTTTGTCCGTAGCTTGCAACCTGTCGGTGGTTTTCTCCAAATATTCCGGATACCTCCGCCAATAAAACTAACTGCCACAATATAGCTAAATCATTGTTGAAAGTGGCGTTAAACACCATAACCCTACCTACAAAATCAAGAAGAGCGTGAAGATACCATGCCCTTTTCAATTTTTTCATTTGGCCATTGTGTTGTCATTCTTCGAGTTAAGGATTCTGATTACCTCCCTTTGGTATCGTCAAACTCTTCTTAAAGGAGAAAGTTATGAAAAGAAAGTTTAAACAGTGATCGTCAATTGCAGTAAACAAAGCGAACAAAAAACGCTCACAACAAACCATTGATCTAAATATTAACGGTACGACATATGGCATTGTAAATCCAGGTTCTGTCTTGGGACAAATACAAAAATGTCACGTGATTAAACTGGGAATGATTTTGAGCTTAAGTGATAAAGATGATGGTTATTTCAGAAGCGCGTCATTCCCGTTCGGTTTGATTACCTCCCTTTGATTTCTGCGTTTTTATTAGTACAATGAAACCTGTGTAAACCAAACCTCAGCTTTTGTGTTGGCAATAAGCAGGTGTTCAATTTATTCAGGTTAAATTAACAAAAAATTTCCAACATTAGGACTTTGTTTAAAATTCGGTTTATGCAGAATTTCGGTTTATTCAGGGTTCTGTTTACACGGATTTCACTGTAATGATTTTGAACGCGTCATTCATCTGTGTTTTTATCAGTACATGTACAATCATTCAGTTAATCAATTTATTTATTTATTATTTTTTATTATGACGATACATCTATTCTGCATACTGTGAAAGCATTATTATTCGATGTCACCAATTTTCGTGGTTTATACAAAAATGCATTGATCCATGGGTTCTTGAATTCGTGGTTTCAAACACTACATGCAACAAACAAAGTGCGTATTTCGTTTGATTTTAAGCTTTCGTGGTTTAAACGAACAACGAAATCCACGAAAATTAGAATCCCACGATTAATAATGATTTCACAGTATTTTTTCTTATCTTACGATTTCACGTTTATCTAAAATTAGCCATTAGTTTCACTGGAATGAAGTTAAAAAAAACCAGTCAAACCTCCCCAAAAGATCAACTTCTATAAAGCAGTCACCTGTGTTAAAAGGTCACCATTTTCCTGTCGCATCATAGAAAATTTCATATTAATTTAACCTCTTTTAAGAGGTCACCTGTTTTAAAACGTCAACCTTTTCTTCTTCCGTCATAGAATATGTCATATGAATTGAACCTCTTTAAAGAGGTCACCTGTCTTAAAATGTCACCCTTTCCTCTTCCGTCATAGAATATTTTATATAAATTGAACCTCTTTAAAGAGGTCACCTGTCTTAAAAGGTCGCCCTTTCCTTTTCCGTCATAGAATCTTTCGCATGAATTGAACCTCTTTAAAGAGATAACCTGTCTTAAAAGGTCACCCTTTCCTTTTCAGTCATATAATATTTCGTATGAATTGAACCTCTTTAAAGAGGTCACCCGTCTTAAATGACCATTTTTTCTTTGTCTCAAAAGTGACCTCTTAATACAGTTTTGACTGTATTCCACGATTATGCTCTCTATTAATCATTGGCCCTGATGTAAGTGGTGGCTTTCACATTGTCTGTATGTAAATTGTTTTGTCCAATTTTCAGCCGACTGGACTTCCCCCAGATACAGACAAGAAAATCCAAGGAGAGTCAGTGGATAGATATGGAGCTGCAGATACACCATTTGTTGTCGAAGCTCTCTTAAATAGCTTTGTAAATAAGGTGGTAAATTTTGATTCTCCCCCTTAAATAGTTGTGTAAATAATGTGGTAAATGTTCGTTCTCTCCCTTAAATAGTTTGTAAATAATGTGGTAAATGTTGGTTCTCTCCCTTAAATATCTTTGTAAATAATGTGGTAAATGTTGATTCTCTCCCTTAAATAGTTTTGTAAATAATGTGATAAATGTTGGTTATCTCCCTTAAATATTTGTGTAAATAATGTGGTAAATGTTCGTTCTCTCCATTAAATAGCTTTGGAAATAATGTGGTAAATGTTCGTTCTCTCATTTATATATCTTTGTAAATAATGTGGTAAATGTTGATTCTCTCCCTTAAATAGCTTTGTAAATAATGTGGTAAATGTTGGTTCTCTCCCTTAAATTCATTTGCCAACGACAAATGCAAATAGTTTTTATGAAATAATCATAATTAAAATCGAGGAATCATTGTATTTTATTGTAAAAAAATTATATATAAGGAATATGTTAAATTTTTGAACAGTTTATACTGGTATAACCTGGTTTGGAACAGTTTACGCTTTTCATAAACCGCTTCGCCCCAAACCAGGTTATATCGTATAACCTGCTAAAAAATAGAACATATTCCGTAATAGAAATCTACATATCTCCCTTTGATTGTATTGCAGGACATTAAGCCAGGTTATATCGTATAACGACATTAAGCCAATTTATATCGTATAAGCTGTTAAAGAATTAAACACAATCCGTAATAGAAATCTGCTTATCTCCCTCTGATTGTATTGCAGGACATTAAGCCAGGTTATATCGTATAACGACATTAAACCAGGTTATATCGTATAACGATATTAAACCAGGTTATATCATATAACCTGTTAAAGTATTAAACATATTCCGTAATAGAAATTTACTTATCTCCTATTGATTGTATTGCAGAACAATAAGCCCGGTTATATCGTATAACATGTTAAAAAAGTTAACACATTCCGTAATTGAAATCTGCGTATCTCCCTTTGATTGTATTGTAGGATATTAATCCAGTTTATATCGCATAACGACATTAAACTAGGTTATATCGTGTAACGACATTAAACCAGGTTATATCGTATAACCTGTTAAAATATTAAACAATTTCAGTAATAGAAATCTATTTATCTCCCATTGATTGTATTGCAGGACAATAAACCAGGCTATATCGTATAACCTGTTCACAAATTGAGCATATTCGGTAATTGAAATATTCTTATCTCCCTTTGATTGTATTGTGAGTTCAAATCCCGCTCATGGCCAGGTGTACTTGATACAACATTATGTGATAAAGTTTGTCCGTAGCTTGCAACCTGTCGGTGGTTTTCTCCAAATATTCCGGATACCTCCGCCAATAAAACTAACTGCCACAATATAGCTAAATCATTGTTGAAAGTGGCGTTAAACACCATAACCCTACCTACAAAATCAAGAAGAGCGTGAAGATACCATGCCCTTTTCAATTTTTTCATTTGGCCATTGTGTTGTCATTCTTCGAGTTAAGGATTCTGATTACCTCCCTTTGGTATCGTCAAACTCTTCTTAAAGGAGAAAGTTATGAAAAGAAAGTTTAAACAGTGATCGTCAATTGCAGTAAACAAAGCGAACAAAAAACGCTCACAACAAACCATTGATCTAAATATTAACGGTACGACATATGGCATTGTAAATCCAGGTTCTGTCTTGGGACAAATACAAAAATGTCACGTGATTAAACTGGGAATGATTTTGAGCTTAAGTGATAAAGATGATGGTTATTTCAGAAGCGCGTCATTCCCGTTCGGTTTGATTACCTCCCTTTGATTTCTGCGTTTTTATTAGTACAATGAAACCTGTGTAAACCAAACCTCAGCTTTTGTGTTGGCAATAGGCAGGTGTTCAATTTATTCAGGTTAAATTAACAAAAAATTTCCAACATTAGGACTTTGTTTAAAATTCGGTTTATGCAGAATTTCGGTTTATTCAGGGTTCTGTTTACACGGATTTCACTGTAATGATTTTGAACGCGTCATTCATCTGTGTTTTTATCAGTACATGTACAATCATTCAGTTAATCAATTTATTTATTTATTATTTTTTATTATGACGATACATCTATTCTGCATACTGTGAAAGCATTATTATTCGATGTCACCAATTTTCGTGGTTTATACAAAAATGCATTGATCCATGGGTTCTTGAATTCGTGGTTTCAAACACTACATGCAACAAACAAAGTGCGTATTTCGTTGGATTTTAAGCTTTCGTGGTTTAAACGAACAACGAAATCCACGAAAATTAGAATCCCACGATTAATAATGATTTCACAGTATTTTTTCTTATCTTACGATTTCACGTTTATCTAAAATTAGCCATTAGTTTCACTGGAATGAAGTTAAAAAAACCAGTCAAACCTCCCCAAGAGATCAACTTCTATAAAGCAGTCACCTGTGTTAAAAGGTCACCATTTTCCTGTCGCATCATAGAAAATTTCATATTAATTTAACCTCTTTTAAGAGGTCACCTGTTTTAAAAGGTCAACCTTTTCTTCTTCCGTCATAGAATATGTCATATGAATTGAACCTCTTTAAAGAGGTCATCTGTCTTAAAAGGTCACCCTTTCCTCTTCCGTCATAGAATATTTTATATAAATTGAACCTCTTTAAAGAGGTCACCTGTCTTAAAAGGTCGCCCTTTCCTTTTCCGTCATAGAATCTTTCGTATGAATTGAACCTCTTTAAAGAGATAACCTGTCTTAAAAGGTCACCCTTTCCTTTTCAGTCATATAATATTTCGTATGAATTGAACCTCTTTAAAGAGGTCACCCGTCTTAAATGACCATTTTTTCTTTGTCTCAAAAGTGACCTCTTAATACAGTTTTGACTGTATTCCACGATTATGATCTCTATTAATCATTGGCCCTGATGTAAGTGGTGGCTTTCACATTGTCTGTATGTAAATTGTTTTGTCCAATTTTCAGCCGACTGGACTTCCCCCAGATACAGACAAGAAAATCCAAGGAGAGTCAGTGGATAGATATGGAGCTGCAGATACACCATTTGTTGTCGAAGCTCTCTTAAATAGCTTTGTAAATAAGGTGGTAAATTTTGATTCTCCCCCTTAAATAGTTGTGTAAATAATGTGGTAAATGTTCGTTCTCTCCCTTAAATAGTTTGTAAATAATGTGGTAAATGTTGGTTCTCTCCCTTAAATATCTTTGTAAATAATGTGGTAAATGTTGATTCTCTCCCTTAAATAGTTTTGTAAATAATGTGATAAATGTTGGTTATCTCCCTTAAATATTTGTGTAAATAATGTGGTAAATGTTCGTTCTCTCCATTAAATAGCTTTGTAAATAATGTGGTAAATGTTGATTCTCTCCCTTAAATAGTTTTGTAAATAATGTGATAAATGTTGGTTATCTCCCTTAAATATTTGTGTAAATAATGTGGTAAATGTTCGTTCTCTCCATTAAATAGCTTTGGAAATAATGTGGTAAATGTTCGTTCTCTCATTTATATATCTTTGTAAATAATGTGGTAAATGTTGATTCTCTCCCTTAAATAGCTTTGTAAATAATGTGGTAAATGTTGGTTCTCTCCCTTAAATTCATTTGCCAACGACAAATGCAAATAGTTTTTATGAAATAATCATAATTAAAATCGAGGAATCATTGTATTTTATTGTAAGAAAATTATATATAAGGAATATGTTCAATTTTTGAACAGTTTATACTGGTATAACCTGGTTTGGAACAGTTTACGCTTTTCATAAACCGCTTCGCCCCAAACCAGGTTATATCGTATAACCTGCTAAAAAATAGAACATATTCCGTAATAGAAATCTACATATCTCCCTTTGATTGTATTGCAGGACATTAAGCCAGGTTATATCGTATAACGACATTAAGCCAATTTATATCGTATAAGCTGTTAAAGAATTAAACACAATCCGTAATAGAAATCTGCTTATCTCCCTCTGATTGTATTGCAGGACATTAAGCCAGGTTATATCGTATAACGACATTAAACCAGGTTATATCGTATAACGATATTAAACCAGGTTATATCATATAACCTGTTAAAGTATTAAACATATTCCGTAATAGAAATTTACTTATCTCCTATTGATTGTATTGCAGAACAATAAGCCCGGTTATATCGTATAACATGTTAAAAAAGTTAACACATTCCGTAATTGAAATCTGCGTATCTCCCTTTGATTGTATTGTAGGATATTAATCCAGTTTATATCGCATAACGACATTAAACTAGGTTATATCGTGTAACGACATTAAACCAGGTTATATCGTATAACCTGTTAAAATATTAAACAACTTCAGTAATAGAAATCTATTTATCTCCCATTGATTGTATTGCAGGACAATAAACCAGGCTATATCGTATAACCTGTTCACAAATTGAGCATATTCGGTAATTGAAATATTCTTATCTCCCTTTGATTGTATTGTGAGTTCAAATCCCGCTCATGGCCAGGTGTACTTGATACAACATTATGTGATAAAGTTTGTCCGTAGCTTGCAACCTGTCGGTGGTTTTCTCCAAATATTCCGGATACCTCCGCCAATAAAACTAACTGCCACAATATAGCTAAATCATTGTTGAAAGTGGTGTTAAACACCATAACCCTACCTACAAAATCAAGAAGAGCGTGAAGATACCATGTCCTTTTCAATTTTTTCATTTGGCCATTGTGTTGTCATTCTTCGAGTTAAGGATTCTGATGACCTCCCTTTGGTATCGTCAAACTCTTCTTAAAGGAGAAAGTTATGAAAAGAAAGTTTAAACAGTGATCGTCAATTGCAGTAAACAAAGCGAACAAAAAACGCTCACAACAAACCATTGATCTAAATATTAACGGTACGACATATGGCATTGTAATTCCAGGTTCTGTCTTGGGACAAATACAAAAATGTCACGTGATTAAACTGGGAATGATTTTGAGCTTAAGTGATAAAGATGATGGTTATTTCAGAAGCGCGTCATTCCCGTTCGGTTTGATTACCTCCCTTTGATTTCTGCGTTTTTATTAGTACAATGAAACCTGTGTAAACCAAACCTCAGCTTTTGTGTTGGCAATAGGCAGGTGTTCAATTTATTCAGGTTAAATTAACAAAAAATTTCCAACATTAGGACTTTGTTTAAAATTCGGTTTATGCAGAATTTCGGTTTATTCAGGGTTCTGTTTACACGGATTTCACTGTAATGATTTTGAACGCGTCATTCATCTGTGTTTTTATCAGTACATGTACAATCATTCAGTTAATCAATTTATTTATTCATTATTTTTTATTATGACGATACATCTATTCTGCATACTGTGAAAGCATTATTATTCGATGTCACCAATTTTCGTGGTTTATACAAAAATGCATTGATCCATGGGTTCTTGAATTCGTGGTTTCAAACACTACATGCAACAAACAAAGGGCGTATTTCGTTGGATTTTAAGCTTTCGTGGTTTAAACGAACAACGAAATCCACGAAAATTAGAATCCCACGATTAATAATGATTTCACAGTATTTTTTCTTATCTTACGATTTCACGTTTATCTAAAATTAGCCATTAGTCTCACTGGAATGAAATTAAAAAAAACCAGTCAAACCTCCCCAAGAGATCAACTTCTATAAAGCAGTCACCTGTGTTAAAAGGTCACCATTTTCCTGTCGCATCATAGAAAATTTCATATTAATTTAACCTCTTTTAAGAGGTCACCTGTTTTAAAAGGTCAACCTTTTCTTCTTCCGTCATAGAATATGTCATATGAATTGAACCTCTTTAAAGAGGTCACCTGTCTTAAAAGGTCACCCATTCCTCTTCCGTCATAGAATATTTTATATAAATTGAACCTCTTTAAAGAGGTCACCTGTCTTAAAAGGTCGCCCTTTCCTTTTCCGTCATAGAATCTTTCGTATGAATTGAACCTCTTTAAAGAGATAACCTGTCTTAAAAGGTCACCCTTTCCTTTTCAGTCATATAATATTTCGTATGAATTGAACCTCTTTAAAGAGGTCACCCGTCTTAAATGACCATTTTTTCTTTGTCTCAAAAGTGACCTCTTAATACAGTTTTGACTGTATTCCACAATTATGATCTCTATTAATCATTGGCCCTGATGTAAGTGGTGGCTTTCACATTGTCTGTATGTAAATTGTTTTGTCCAATTTTCAGCCGACTGGACTTCCCCCAGATACAGACAAGAAAATCCAAGGAGAGTCAGTGGATAGATATGGAGCTGCAGATACACCATTTGTTGTCGAAGCTCTCTTAAATAGCTTTGTAAATAAGGTGGTAAATTTTGATTCTCCCCCTTAAATAGTTGTGTAAATAATGTGGTAAATGTTCGTTCTCTCCCTTAAATAGTTTGTAAATAATGTGGTAAATGTTGGTTCTCTCCCTTAAATATCTTTGTAAATAATGTGGTAAATGTTGATTCTCTCCCTTAAATAGTTTTGTAAATAATGTGATAAATGTTGGTTATCTCCCTTAAATATTTGTGTAAATAATGTGGTAAATGTTCGTTCTCTCCATTAAATAGCTTTGGAAATAATGTGGTAAATGTTCGTTCTCTCATTTATATATCTTTGTAAATAATGTGGTAAATGTTGATTCTCTCCCTTAAATAGCTTTGTAAATAATGTGGTAAATGTTGGTTCTCTCCCTTAAATTCATTTGCCAACGACAAATGCAAATAGTTTTTATGAAATAATCATAATTAAAATCGAGGAATCATTGTATTTTATTGTAAAAAAATTATATATAAGGAATATGTTAAATTTTTGAACAGTTTATACTGGTATAACCTGGTTTGGAACAGTTTACGCTTTTCATAAACCGCTTCGCCCCAAACCAGGTTATATCGTATAACCTGCTAAAAAATAGAACATATTCCGTAATAGAAATCTACATATCTCCCTTTGATTGTATTGCAGGACATTAAGCCAGGTTATATCGTATAACGACATTAAGCCAGATGATATCGTATAAGCTGTTAAAGAATTAAACACAATACGTAATAGAAATCTGCTTATCTCCCTTTGATTGTATTGCAGGACATTAAGCCAGGTTATATCGTATAACGATATTAAACCAGGTTATATCATATAACCTGTTAAAGTATTAAACATATCCCGTAATAGAAATTTACTTATCTCCTATTGATTGTATTGCAGAACAATAAGCCCGGTTATATCGTATAACATGCTAAAAAAGTTAACACATTCCGTAATTGAAATCTGCGTATCTCCCTTTGATTGTATTGTAGGATATTAATCCAGTTTATATCGCATAACGACATTAAACTAGGTTATATCGTGTAACGACATTAAACCAGGTTATATCGTATAACCTGTTAAAATATTAAACAACTTCAGTAATAGAAATCTATTTATCTCCCATTGATTGTATTGCAGGACAATAAACCAGGCTATATCGTATAACCTGTTCACAAATTGAGCATATTCGGTAATTGAAATATTCTTATCTCCCTTTGATTGTATTTTGAGTTCAAATCCCGCTCATGGTCAGGTATACTTGATACAACATTATGTGATAAAGTTTGTCCGTAGCTTGCAACCTGTCGGTGGTTTTCTCCAAATATTCCGGATACCTCCGCCAATAAAACTAACTGCCACAATATAGCTAAATCATTGTTGAAAGTGGCGTTAAACACCATAACCCTACCTACAAAATCAAGAAGAGCGTGAAGATACCATGCCCTTTTCAATTTTTTCATTTGGCCATTGTGTTGTCATTCTTCGAGTTAAGGATTCTGATTACCTCCCTTTGGTATCGTCAAACTCTTCTTAAAGGAGAAAGTTATGAAAAGAAAGTTTAAACAGTGATCGTCAATTGCAGTAAACAAAGCGAACAAAAAACGCTCACAACAAACCATTGATCTAAATATTAACGGTACGACATATGGCATTGTAAATCCAGGTTCTCTCTTGGGACAAATACAAAAATGTCACGTGATTAAACTGGGAATGATTTTGAGCTTAAGTGATAAAGATGATGGTTATTTCAGAAGCGCGTCATTCCCGTTCGGTTTGATTACCTCCCTTTGATTTCTGCGTTTTTATTAGTACAATGAAACCTGTGTAAACCAAACCTCAGCTTTTGTGTTGGCAATAGGCAGGTGTTCAATTTATTCAGGTTAAATTAACAAAAAATTTCCAACATTAGGACTTTGTTTAAAATTCGGTTTATGCAGAATTTCGGTTTATTCAGGGTTCTGTTTACACGGATTTCTCTGTAATGATTTTGAACGCGTCATTCATCTGTGTTTTTATCAGTACATGTACAATCATTCAGTTAATCAATTTATTTATTTATTATTTTTTATTATGACGATACATCTATTCTGCATACTGTGAAAGCATTATTATTCGATGTCACCAATTTTCGTGGTTTATACAAAAATGCATTGATCCATGGGTTCTTGAATTCGTGGTTTCAAACACTACATGCAACAAACAAAGTGCGTATTTCGTTGGATTTTAAGCTTTCGTGGTTTAAACGAACAACGAAATCCACGAAAATTAGAATCCCACGATTAATAATGATTTCACAGTATTTTTTCTTATCTTACGATTTCACGTTTATCTAAAATTAGCCATTAGTCTCACTGGAATGAAGTTAAAAAAAACCAGTCAAACCTCCCCAAGAGATCAACTTCTATAAAGCAGTCACCTGTGTTAAAAGGTCACCATTTTCCTGTCGCATCATAGAAAATTTCATATTAATTTAACCTCTTTTAAGAGGTCACCTGTTTTAAAAGGTCAACCTTTTCTTCTTCCGTCATAGAATATGTCATATGAATTGAACCTCTTTAAAGAGGTCACCTGTCTTAAAAGGTCACCCTTTCCTCTTCCGTCATAGAATATTTTATATAAATTGAACCTCTTTAAAGAGGTCACCTGTCTTAAAAGGTCACCCTTTCCTTTTCCGTCAAAGAATCTTTCGTATGAATTGAACCTCTTTAAAGAGATAACCTGTCTTGAAAGGTCACCCTTTCCTTTTCAGTCATATAATATTTCGTATGAATTGAACCTCTTTAAAGAGGTCACCCGTCTTAAATGACCATTTTTTCTTTGTCTCAAAAGTGACCTCTTAATACAGTTTTGACTGTATTCCACGATTATGCTCTCTATTAATCATTGGCCCTGATGTAAGTGGTGGCTTTCACATTGTCTGTATGTAAATTGTTTTGTCCAATTTTCAGCCGACTGGACTTCCCCCAGATACAGACAAGAAAATCCAAGGAGAGTCAGTGGATAGATATGGAGCTGCAGATACACCATTTGTTGTCGAAGCTCTCTTAAATAGCTTTGTAAATAAGGTGGTAAATTTTGATTCTCCCCCTTAAATAGTTGTGTAAATAATGTGGTAAATGTTCGTTCTCTCCCTTAAATAGTTTGTAAATAATGTGGTAAATGTTGGTTCTCTCCCTTAAATAGCTTTGTAAATAATGTGGTAAATGTTGATTCTCTCCCTTAAATAGTTTTGTAAATAATGTGATAAATGTTGGTTATCTCCCTTAAATATTTGTGTAAATAATGTGGTAAATGTTCGTTCTCTCCATTAAATAGCTTTGGAAATAATGTGGTAAATGTTCGTTCTCTCATTTATATATCTTTGTAAATAATGTGGTAAATGTTGATTCTCTCCCTTAAACAGCTTTGTAAATAATGTGGTAAATGTTGGTTCTCTCCCTTAAATTCATTTGCCAACGACAAATGCAAATAGTTTTTATGAAATAATCATAATTAAAATCGAGGAATCATTGTATTTTATTGTAAAAAAATTATATATAAGGAATATGTTAAATTTTTGAACAGTTTATACTGGTATAACCTGGTTTGGAACAGTTTACGCTTTTCATAAACCGCTTCGCCCCAAACCAGGTTATATCGTATAACCTGCTAAAAAATAGAACATATTCCGTAATAGAAATCTACATATCTCCCTTTGATTGTATTGCAGGACATTAAGCAAGGTTATATCGTATAACGACATTAAGCCAGATGATATCGTATAAGCTGTTAAAGAATTAAACACAATCCGTAATAGAAATCTGCTTATCTCCCTTTGATTGTATTGCAGGACATTAAGCCAGGTTATATCGTATAACGATATTAAACCAGGTTATATCATATAACCTGTTAAAGTATTAAACATATCCCGTAATAGAAATTTACTTATCTCCTATTGATTGTATTGCAGAACAATAAGCCCGGTTATATCGTATAACATGCTAAAAAAGTTAACACATTCCGTAATTGAAATCTGCGTATCTCCCTTTGATTGTATTGTAGGATATTAATCCAGTTTATATCGCATAACGACATTAAACTAGGTTATATCGTGTAACGACATTAAACCAGGTTATATCGTATAACCTGTTAAAATATTAAACAACTTCAGTAATAGAAATCTATTTATCTCCCATTGATTGTATTGCAGGACAATAAACCAGGCTATATCGTATAACCTGTTCACAAATTGAGCATATTCGGTAATTGAAATATTCTTATCTCCCTTTGATTGTATTTTGAGTTCAAATCCCGCTCATGGCCAGGTATACTTGATACAACATTATGTGATAAAGTTTGTCCGTAGCTTGCAACCTGTCGGTGGTTTTCTCCAAATATTCCGGATACCTCCGCCAATAAAACTAACTGCCACAATATAGCTAAATCATTGTTGAAAGTGGCGTTAAACACCATAACCCTACCTACAAAATCAAGAAGAGCGTGAAGATACCATGCCCTTTTCAATTTTTTCATTTGGCCATTGTGTTGTCATTCTTCGAGTTAAGGATTCTGATTACCTCCCTTTGGTATCGTCAAACTCTTCTTAAAGGAGAAAGTTATGAAAAGAAAGTTTAAACAGTGATCGTCAATTGCAGTAAACAAAGCGAACAAAAAACGCTCACAACAAACCATTGATCTAAATATTAACGGTACGACATATGGCATTGTAAATCCAGGTTCTCTCTTGGGACAAATACAAAAATGTCACGTGATTAAACTGGGAATGATTTTGAGCTTAAGTGATAAAGATGATGGTTATTTCAGAAGCGCGTCATTCCCGTTCGGTTTGATTACCTCCCTTTGATTTCTGCGTTTTTATTAGTACAATGAAACCTGTGTAAACCAAACCTCAGCTTTTGTGTTGGCAATAGGCAGGTGTTCAATTTATTCAGGTTAAATTAACAAAAAATTTCCAACATTAGGACTTTGTTTAAAATTCGGTTTATGCAGAATTTCGGTTTATTCAGGGTTCTGTTTACACGGATTTCTCTGTAATGATTTTGAACGCGTCATTCATCTGTGTTTTTATCAGTACATGTACAATCATTCAGTTAATCAATTTATTTATTTATTATTTTTTATTATGACGATACATCTATTCTGCATACTGTGAAAGCATTATTATTCGATGTCACCAATTTTCGTGGTTTATACAAAAATGCATTGATCCATGGGTTCTTGAATTCGTGGTTTCAAACACTACATGCAACAAACAAAGTGCGTATTTCGTTGGATTTTAAGCTTTCGTGGTTTAAACGAACAACGAAATCCACGAAAATTAGAATCCCACGATTAATAATGATTTCACAGTATTTTTTCTTATCTTACGATTTCACGTTTATCTAAAATTAGCCATTAGTCTCACTGGAATGAAGTTAAAAAAAACCAGTCAAACCTCCCCAAGAGATCAACTTCTATAAAGCAGTCACCTGTGTTAAAAGGTCACCATTTTCCTGTCGCATCATAGAAAATTTCATATTAATTTAACCTCTTTTAAGAGGTCACCTGTTTTAAAAGGTCAACCTTTTCTTCTTCCGTCATAGAATATGTCATATGAATTGAACCTCTTTAAAGAGGTCACCTGTCTTAAAAGGTCACCCTTTCCTCTTCCGTCATAGAACATTTTATATAAATTGAACCTCTTTAAAGAGGTCACCTGTCTTAAAAGGTCACCCTTTCCTTTTCCGTCAAAGAATCTTTCGTATGAATTGAACCTCTTTAAAGAGATAACCTGTCTTGAAAGGTCACCCTTTCCTTTTCAGTCATATAATATTTCGTATGAATTGAACCTCTTTAAAGAGGTCACCCGTCTTAAATGACCATTTTTTCTTTGTCTCAAAAGTGACCTCTTAATACAGTTTTGACTGTATTCCACGATTATGCTCTCTATTAATCATTGGCCCTGATGTAAGTGGTGGCTTTCACATTGTCTGTATGTAAATTGTTTTGTCCAATTTTCAGCCGACTGGACTTCCCCCAGATACAGACAAGAAAATCCAAGGAGAGTCAGTGGATAGATATGGAGCTGCAGATACACCATTTGTTGTCGAAGCTCTCTTAAATAGCTTTGTAAATAAGGTGGTAAATTTTGATTCTCCCCCTTAAATAGTTGTGTAAATAATGTGGTAAATGTTCGTTCTCTCCTTTAAATAGTTTGTAAATAATGTGGTAAATGTTGGTTCTCTCCCTTAAATAGCTTTGTAAATAATGTGGTAAATGTTGATTCTCTCCCTTAAATAGTTTTGTAAATAATGTGATAAATGTTGGTTATCTCCCTTAAATATTTGTGTAAATAATGTGGTAAATGTTCGTTCTCTCCATTAAATAGCTTTGGAAATAATGTGGTAAATGTTCGTTCTCTCATTTATATATCTTTGTAAATAATGTGGTAAATGTTGATTCTCTCCCTTAAATAGCTTTGTAAATAATGTGGTAAATGTTGGTTCTCTCCCTTAAATTCATTTGCCAACGACAAATGCAAATAGTTTTTATGAAATAATCATAATTAAAATCGAGGAATCATTGTATTTTATTGTAAACAAATTATATATAAGGAATATGTTCAATTTTTGAACAGTTTATACTGGTATAACCTGGTTTGGAACAGTTTACGCTTTTCATAAACCGCTTCGCCCCAAACCAGGTTATATCGTATAACCTGCTAAAAAATAGAACATATTCCGTAATAGAAATCTACATATCTCCCTTTGATTGTATTGCAGGACATTAAGCCAGGTTATATCGTATAACGACATTAAGCCAGTTTATATCGTACAAGCTGTTAAAGAATTAAACACAATCCGTAATAGAAATCTGCTTATCTCCCTTTGATTGTATTGTAGGATATTAATCCAGTTTATATCGCATAACGACATTAAACTAGGTTATATCGTGTAACGACATTAAACTGGGTTATATCGTATAACCTGTTAAAATATTAAACAACTTCAGTAATAGAAATCTATTTATCTCCCATTGATTGTATTGCAGGACAATAAACCAGGCTATATCGTATAACCTGTTCACAAATTGAGCATATTCGGTAATTGAAATATTCTTATCTCCCTTTGATTGTATTGTGAGTTCAAATCCCGCTCATGGCCAGGTGTACTTGATACAACATTATGTGATAAAGTTTGTCCGTAGCTTGCAACCTGTCGGTGGTTTTCTCCAAATATTCCGGATACCTCCGCCAATAAAACTAACTGCCACAATATAGCTAAATCATTGTTGAAAGTGGCGTTAAACACCATAACCCTACCTACAAAATCAAGAAGAGCGTGAAGATACCATGCCCTTTTAAATTTTTTCATTTGGCCATTGTGTTGTCATTCTTCGAGTTAAGGATTCTGATTACCTCCCTTTGGTATCGTCAAACTCTTCTTAAAGGAGAAAGTTATGAAAAGAAAGTTTAAACAGTGATCGTCAATTGCAGTAAACAAAGCGAACAAAAAACGCTCACAACAAACCATTGATCTAAATATTAACGGTACGACATATGGCATTGTAAATCCAGGTTCTCTCTTGGGACA
The DNA here is from genome assembly GCA_963383655.1 of Bathymodiolus septemdierum. Classification (NCBI taxonomy): domain Eukaryota; kingdom Metazoa; phylum Mollusca; class Bivalvia; order Mytilida; family Modiolidae; genus Bathymodiolus; species Bathymodiolus septemdierum. Next base: position 36,364,235 of record OY726527.1, read on the forward strand.
AATACAAAAATGTCACGTGATTAAACTGGGAATGATTTTGAGCTTAAGTGATAAAGATGATGGTTATTTCAGAAGCGCGTCATTCCCGTTCGGTTTGATTACCTCCCTTTGATTTCTGCGTTTTTATTAGTACAATGAAACCTGTGTAAACCAAACCTCAGCTTTTGTGTTGGCAATAGGCAGGTGTTCAATTTATTCAGGTTAAATTAACAAAAAATTTCCAACATTAGGACTTTGTTTAAAATTCGGTTTATGCAGAATTTCGGTTTATTCAGGGTTCTGTTTACACGGATTTCTCTGTAATGATTTTGAACGCGTCATTCATCTGTGTTTTTATCAGTACATGTACAATCATTCAGTTAATCAATTTATTTATTTATTATTTTTTATTATGACGATACATCTATTCTGCATACTGTGAAAGCATTATTATTCGATGTCACCAATTTTCGTGGTTTATACAAAAATGCATTGATCCATGGGTTCTTGAATTCGTGGTTTCAAACACTACATGCAACAAACAAAGTGCGTATTTCGTTGGATTTTAAGCTTTCGTGGTTTAAACGAACAACGAAATCCACGAAAATTAGAATCCCACGATTAATAATGATTTCACAGTATTTTTTCTTATCTTACGATTTCACGTTTATCTAAAATTAGCCATTAGTCTCACTGGAATGAAATTAAAAAAGAAAACAGTCAAACCTCCCCAAGACATCAACTTCTATAAAGCAGTCACCTGTGTTAAAAGGTCACCATTTTCCTGTCGCATCATAGAAAATTTCATATGAATTGAACCTCTTTTTTTAAAAGGTCAACCTTTTCCTCTTCCGTCATAGAATATTTCGTATGAATTGAACCTCTTTAAAGAGGTCACCTGTCTTAAAAGGTCACCCTTTCCTTTTCAGTCATATAATATTTCGTATGAATTGAACCTCTTTAAAGAGGTCACCGGTCTTAAATGACAATTTTTTTTTGTCTCAAAAGTGACCCCTTAATACAGTTTTGACTGTATTCCACGATTATGCTCTCTATTAATTATTGGCCCTGATGTAAGTGGTGGTTTTCACATTGTCTGTATGTAAATTGTTTTGTCCAATTTTCAGACGACTGGACTTCACCCAGATACAGACAAGAAAGTCCAAGAAGAGTCAATGGATAGATATGGAGCTGCAGATATACCATTTGTTGTCGATGTGAGTATTTGTTGAATATTTTGTTAGACCAAAAATAAAAGGCAAAGTTCTCTCTCTTAAATAGCTTTGTAAATAATGTGGTAAATGTTGGTCCTCTCCTTTAAATAGTTTTGTAAATAATGTTGTAAATGTTGGTTCTCTCCCTTGAATAGTTTTGTAAATAATGTGGTAAATGTTGGTTCTCTGCCTTGAATAGCTTTGTAAATAATGTGGTAAATGTTGGTTCTCTTCCTTTAATAGCTTTGTAAAAAATGTGATACATGTTGATTCTCTCCTTTAAATCGTTTTGTAAATAGTGTGGTAAATGTTGGTTCTCTGCCTTAAATACCTTTGTAAATCATGTGGTAAATGTTGGCTTTGCAAATAGTGTGTATGTCTGGATTATCTCCCCTTGATAGGTTTGTAAATAGTGTGGTATGTGTTAGTTCTCTCCCCTGAAAAGTTTGTAAATGTTCTTGTATGTGTTAGTTCTCTCCACTGAATAGATTTGTAAATATGTAAATATTGTGTATGCGTTAGTTCTCTTCCTTGAATAGTTTTGCAAATATTGTGTATGCGATGATTCACTCCCCTGAATAATTTTGTAAATATTGTGTATGTCTTGGTTCTATCCCCTTATTCGTTTTCTAAGTATTGTGTATGTGTTAGTTCTCTCCCCTGCATAGCTTTGTAAATATTGTGTATGTCCTTGTTCTCTCACCTGATTCGTTTTTAAGTATTGTGTATGTGTTAGTTCTCTCCCTTGAATAGTTTTGTTAATATTGTGTATGCGATGATTCACTCCCCTGCATAGTTTTGTAAATATTGTGTATGTCCTTGTTCTCTCCCCTGATTCGTTTTTAAGTATTGTGTATGTGTTAGTTCTCTCCCCTGAATAGTTTTGTTAATATTGTGTATGCGATGGTTCACTCCCCTGAATAATTTTGTAAATATTGTGTATGTCCTTGTTCTCTCCCCTGATTAGTTTTATAAGTATTGTGTATGTTTTAGTTCTCTCTCCTGAATAGTTTTGTAAATATTGTGTATCACTCCCCTGAATAGTTTTGTAAACATACTGGTAAGTGTTAGTTCTCTCCCCTGATTAGTTTTGTAAACATATTGATAAGTGTTAGTTCTCTCCCCTGATTAGTTTGTAAATAATGTGGTATGTGTTTGTTCTCTCCCTTATGTTATTTTTTTTTTAAATACTGTAGTATGTGTTAGTTCTCTCCCCTGAATAATTTTGTAAGCATCCTGGTAGATGTTAGTTCTCTCCCCTGATTAGTTTTGTAAATAATGTGGTATGTTTGTTCTCTTCCTTATGTCAATTTTTTTTAAATATTGTAGTATGTGTTAGCTCTCCCCCCTGAATAGTGTTGTAGATATTGTAGCATGTGTTAGTTCTCTCCCCTGAATAGTTTTTTTAAATATTGTAGTATGTGTTAGTTCTCTCCCCTCAATAGTTTTGTAAATATCGTGGTAAGTGTTAGTTCTCTCCCCTAATATAGTTTTGTAACTATTGTGTATGTGTTAGTTCCCTCCGTTGAATAGTTTTGTAAATATTGTAGTAAGTGTTAGTTCTCTCCCTTGAATAGTTTTGTAAACATTGTAGTAAGCGTTGGTTCTCTCCCTTGAATAGTTTTGTAAATATCGTGGTAAGTGTTAGTTCTCTCCCCTGATATAGTTTTTTAAATATCGTGGTATGTTCTCTCCCTTGAATAGTTTTGTAAATATTGTAAATGTGTGTGTTCTCTTCCCTGAATAGCTTTGTAAATATTGTGTATGTGTTAGTTCTCTCCCTTGAATATTTTTGTAAATATTGTAGTATGTGTTAGTTCTCTCCCTTGAATAGTTTTGTAAACATTGTAGTTAGCGTTGGTTCTCTCCCTTGAATAGTTTTGTAAATATTGTAGTAAGTTTTAGTTCTCACCCTTGAATAGTTTTGTAAATATTGTAGTATGTGTTAGTTCACTCCCCTGAATAGTTTTGTAAATGTTCTGGTATGTGTTAGTTCTCTCCATTGAATAGATTTGTAAATATGTAAATATTGTGTATGTGTTGGTTCTCTACCTTGAATAGTTTTGTAAATATTGTGTATGCGATGATTCACTCCCCTGAATAATTTTGTAAATATTGTGTAAGTCTTGGTTCTATCCTCTGATTCCTTTTTTAAGTATTGTGTATGTGTTAGTTCTCTCCCCTGCATAGCTTTGTAAATATTGTGTATGCGATGGTTCACTCCACTGAACAGTTTTGTAAATATTGTGTATGTCTTTGTTCTCCCCCCTGATTAGTTTTATTAGGGAACGACCATTTAAATTGAAGGAGGAGTTATGGTTTTTTTTTTTTTTAAATATTCTGATACCCAATGTTGGTGAAAAAAATATTCTGATTTTGGTGGAGGGAAAACAAAAATCTGATTCAGAGCTTTTGTCATATAACTTAATGTTAATGTCCGAAAAATAATTTCTGAACGAAACAAAAGCCATACCCTTCAAGTTAAATGGTCGGTGCCTAAGTATTGTGTGCTATTTCTCTGCCCTGAATAGTTTTGTAAATATTGTATATAACTCCCCTGAATAGTTTTGTAAACATCCTGGTAAGTGTTAGTTCTCTCCCCTGATTAGTTTTGTAAACATACTGGTAAGTGTTAGTTCTCTCCCCTGATTAATTTTGTAAATAATGTGGTATGTGTTTGTTCTCTCCCTTATGGTAATTTTTTTTTAAATATTGTAGTATGTGTTAGTTCTCTCCCCTGCATAGTGTTGTATATATTGTAATATGTGTTAGTTCTCTCCCCTGAATAGTTTTGTAAATATCGTGGGAAGTGTTAGTTCACTCCCCAGAATAGTTTTGTAAGTAATGTGGTATGTGTTTGTTTTCTCCTTAAAGTTATTTTTTTTTATAAATATTGCAGTATGTGTTAGTTCTCTCCCCCGAATAGATGTGTAGATATTGTAGTATGTGTTAGTTCTCTTCCCTGAATAGTTTTGTAAATATTGTAGCATATATTAGTTCTCTTCCCTTAATAGTTTTTAAATATTGTAGTATGTTTTAGTTCTCTCCCCTCAATAGTTTTGTAAATATCGTGGTAAGTGTTAGTTCTCTCCCCTGAATAGTTTTGTAAATAGTGTAGTATATGTTAGTTCTCTCCCCTTAATAGTTTTTAAATATTGTAGTATGTGTTAGTTCTCTCCCCTCAATAGTTTTGTAAATATCGTGGTAAGTGTTAGTTCTCTCCCCTGATATAGTTTTGTAAATATCGTGGTATGTGTTAGTTCTCTCCCTTGAATAGTTTTTTAAATATTGTATATGTGTTTTTTCTCTCCCCTGAACAGTTTTGTAACTATTGTGTATCTGAAAATGATTATGAAAATTAACATATCATATATACAGTATATTGTATTTTATATATGAATAGTTGAATAGTTTTGTAAATATTGTAGTATGTTTTAGTTCTCTCCCTTGAATAGGTTTGTAAATATTGTATATGTGTTTGTTCTCTCCCGTGAACAGTTTTGTAAATATCGTGGTAAGTGTTAGTTCTCTCCCCTGAATAATTTTGTAAATATCGTGGTAAGTGTTAATTCTCTCCCCTGAATAGTTTTGTAAATAGTGTGTATCTGAAAATGATTATGAAAATTAACATATCATATATACAGTATATTGTATTTTATATATGACGTCCCGTAGTTGACGGGCCGGCGCGACCGTGATCGTATTGTAGTTGGATGTGCAACTACCTATCCAATCAGTGCCTATCTTCACGAATCTCGATCAGGGCGAGGTGTTCAACTTTATGTGATAAAGTTTGTCAGGGACTTGCGACATGTAGGTGGTTTTCTACGGGTCATCCGTTTTCCTCTACCAATAAAACTGACCGCCACGATATAGCTGAAATATTGTTGAAAGTGGCGTTAAACACCACCAAGCCAAACCAAAAATCCTGTAGTTGAATTTTAAATTTTGCCTTTAAAGATTCATTTCATTTTTATTCTTATTTTTACCTGTATTATTTTTGTCTGTATTTTATCTTTATTATTCTTCTCTGTTTATCACTGAAAATGTATGTTTTATTTTCTTCAGGAGAATGGGACACAAAGCGACAATGTAACGAGACGAGGTTTTAAGAGAAACCTCTCTAGCGATCCCTATGGGTATTGGCCTGGTGGCGTTGTACCATATACAATCGACACGAAATATTGTAAGTTAAAATTCTAGAAATTAAAGTTAAAATTCTAGAAATTAAGGCTAAAATTCTAAAAATTAAAGTTAAAATTCTAGAAATTAAAGTTAAAATTCATTAAATTAAAGTTAAAATTCAATAACTTAAGGTACATTTTGAAAAAATTCAATAATTCAAATTTGAACTTAAATAACTTAAAGGTAAAATTCAATAACTTAAAGTTAAAAGTAAATAACTTAAAGTTAAAAGTAAATAAATTAATGTTAAAAGTAAATAACTTAAAGGTAAAATTCAATATCTTAAAGTTAAAAGTAAATAACTTAAAGTTAAAAGTAAATAACTTAAAGTTAAAAGTAAATAAATTAAAGTTAAAGTTCAATAATTTAAAGTTAAAATTATATCTTTTAAAGTTAAAATGGAATGGAATATTAAAAATTGATAATTGAAGTTAAATATATCAGGATTATTTTGAGCCCAAATTTGATGCAATTAGTTGTATTTTAATACCTCTATGGAGGATTTGATGCATGTCCTATAAATATTGAATTTCCCGGGGATGACCGAGCTATTTTTAGAGTAGGTGTTTTCCATAGCCTGGCATTTCACTGCAAGACTTTAAATATCCCCTGATATATTCACAGAACGTAGAGGAATCATCTACGTTTCAGAAAATATATGATCTTAGAAAAGTTAAACTTAAGACAAAATAGCCAGACAGGCTCGAAAAAACACAAATTTAGTAGAAAATGTAAAAGAAATTAATTATAGGTTTCACACCTTAAGGCAAAAAACACCAAATTGAACTTTGTTGCTATCATGTTCAAATTAGCCTAAAAATGTCACAACAGACACAGAGTGACATTTTTCATATAAATATGTTAGAAAATGCATTGTGGTGTCAGACTACATGGTCGAAATGCATGTTATGTAATATTTAGCAAATAGTTTATGGCACTAAGGGCCATATGGCAGTTTATAGACCGGGATGTCACCCACAACATATTATATGGACCGAAGCGAAGCTGAGGTCCATATACTATTTTGTGGGTGACAGACCGGTCCATAAACTGCCATTTGTCCCGAAGTGCCATGAACTATTTGCTATATTATACTCAATACATGCAAATCTGTCAGACGACATGTTTTTGTTATTGTATATCTAAAATAAAAAACGAGTTCGGACAAAATCTAAAATATTGACCGGTCAATATACTAAGTATAATATTTTGGAATATTGCTCCCAAACACTGGATATACATGGACAGAGGGTATTGCAACTCATTTTATTTTTATTTATGACTATATAAGTATTGGAGATATGTGATTGAATGTGATTTTGCAGTAGAAGGGCATATAGTATTGAACGTATTGTAATTTACAGTATTATCTTATCTGTACATCCGGTCATTTAATAATCGAAGGAAGTGAAGCCATCGGGAATCCTCTAGCATTAAGGGCTTCACGTCATTAAAATCTTACCAGGTGATCTCTCAGGTTTCTTTCTTTTAATTGAACCAGCGGGTTTTGTTTGTAAAGAAGAAAACAAAAATATTTAAAGCTTTCATTTCATTAAGAAGGGACTTAAGGCTCATAAAACTAGTGTTAATAACCCGTCACTTTTTATTAAAGTGCCTGTACCAAGCCAGGACAGTGAGCTATCATGTCTATGTGTGTTAGGGTTATTGATGTTGTCCCTATTTTTACAATGTTCTGATTAGATTTGGGAAATTGTTCCTATGAAGCGGTAATTGCTCATTCTTCCATTAATGTCCGTTTTAAGTGTGAGATGACCCGTTGAAGATCAGTGCACGTGACCTCATCTCCAACGCCACAAGATCTCGTCTCCCATAGCTTGTCGCCCAATCAGATGGCGCCGTTATTTTTAAAAACAAATCATAAAAAATAACAAAAATAATTTTTTCTTGTAAAATTACGATTTGGAAACTATTTAATTAAAGCTCTTTTTATCGCAAAGCAACATAATATACTCTATGACCTACATTTCTCAGTCACATACTATGACGTAGTGCACAATAATACCTGATATGTAAATGAAGTATCGATGAATGAAATCATATATAGGTGTGTGTATATGAAAACAAATGTTGTTTACGGAAGAAATAGGTACTTTTATGTGTTGATATGAAACATCGCCGGATCTTCCACTCGTGATAGATTTTTTTTATGTCTTTCCACTCGTTCCGCTGCGCTCCACTCGTGAAAAGACATAACATTTCTATCACTCGCGGAAGATCCACCGGTCTTCCATATCAACGTATGAAAGTACCTATTATTCTTCTTTTTATTTTGTTTTTTAAATCTTATTAATTATTGATTAAAATGAAGAAAAAAAATCCACAAATACTTATAAGAGATACACTAGTGAAATATGGTCATATAAGACAGGTGGTAGCTTAATACAGGTTTAATTGATATAAAATGCACTGTGAAGGGAAGTAAAAATCAATGTCACATAATACAAGTTATTATTTAATAGAGGTGGTCACTAAAGCAGGTTTGACTGTAGAATTAAACTTATTGTATTTTTATTTTTTCTTAGCTGCAAAGAGTGTAAACAATATTAAGTCTACCATAGGAGACCTACAAGAAAGAACCTGTATCCGATTTATCGACGCCAATAGTGACGAGGCCAAAGCACTACCACACAATTCTGTAGTACATTTCGTCGACGGAGCGTAAGATTTTATTTGATTGATTTGATTTATTGTATTTAACGCCACTTTCAGCAATAGTTCAGCTATATTATGGCGACCAGTTTTAGTGGTGGAAGAAGCCGGAGTACCCGGGGAGATCCACCGACCATGGGCAAGCAACGGGTAAACGTGATCACTTGCGGCTGCGAGTCGAGTGCCCTTTTTGTAATTTACAAAGCCGGGCGCGAACCCACGCCGTATTGGTGATAGGCTTGTATGAGTTGTTAGGTAATCCAATTACCTAACTACCTAACTCATTGAGCCGCCCGGGCCCTCCGCTACCCGACCCTCTCGATGGAGCGTAAGAATCTTTAGATTATTTTCCAATTTTGCTTTTTAATCTCGATGACCCTTGAATTGGTAACGTTGGGTACAAGAACACGTCAATATCTAATGCCTTTATAATATGAATAGGAAAATTCTGTAAATTCGTTCACAAACAAAACTGTTCTCACGACTTTATTTTATTGTATAAATTTTAACATTATTGTACAAGCTAGATAAACTACTATTGAAACAAAAGAAGTTACCTGTATTGCGGAATATTCAATACGGGACGCTTTTTTTTTTAATAGTACTGTATCTTATACTTACAACCATTGCGTAGTTGACTACCGAACGACAGGGATATTAGGTTATTAATTAAATTCCTAACGGTGTATACGTGTATCACATTTCATTTCTTTGCATTAGCATTAGGGGAAAAGGGTGTATTTTATATAAACATTTCGATGCTACATTTTTGCAAATGAAAAAAAAAATGCACTCTGAAACAGAATTTTTGTTCTGGAGAAAAAATTGTCCCTTTAATAAAAATCTGGGTAAAAGGGTAAAAAATCAAAACCATACATGTACAATACACAGGAACACAACAAATTCATTTATACCTGTAGGCAGTAATATACAATTTTCAACAAATACAGAAAAAGAACAAGTAATAATAAAAAAAACTTTTAACAATGAACAAATATAATTTCTGTGTGCATAGACACCATTTCAAGTAATATAGTTGGTATTTTATATCATTTAAAGGGAGCTTATTCAAAATAAATCTAAACACGGTTATAATGATAAAAACAATTAATAGCAATAATAAATTTATGAAATGATCAGTTTTTATTTTTGAAGCATATTTTCCTTTTCTCATTTTTGTTTCAATTTTTAGTTTAAACCACACAAAATAAAATTCTTTTTAGATTCTCATGACATCCCTTCCAACTTTTTACCATCAAATTCACGATTTTCTATATTCAATCAAATCATTTTCAAAATTTAACAAATTCTTCATTAGGGTATCAGTATACCAAATAATGTTTTTTTTTTATTATGTGATGTTCTATCACGATAGTTTCCAAATGTATCTAGTTCTACAATATTTAACTCAGTAGTCCGCAAGGGGCCTTCGTGGTCGTGATCGCTTGGTAGTTGGATTTACAAGTACCTATAGATGCAATCAGTACCTATCACAACAAATGTTATGAGTTCGAATCTCGCCTAGGCGATACAACATTATGTGATAAGGTTTGCCAGTGACTTGTGGCAGGTCCGTGGTTTTCTCTGTGCACTCCATTTTCCTCCACCACTAAAACTGACCCGGGTACCCCACTGAAATTTGTTGAAAGTGGTGTTAAACACCAAACCCAGTAGTCCGTACGTTTCCAATCGTGTACCTTTAATTTTTTTTTATGTTTATTTTTTTTTTTTTACATAGAACGCTGGGTTTTATGCAAATTCCTGATTTTTTTCGTAGCATTACTGAAATCGTAATTCAAGTCGTTTGACTGTTCATTTGAATAACAGGCAGCTAACTAAGGTTATAAATAACGTTTTTCCCTGCATTAGAATGGAATAAGCTTACGGTACAAAAATCATGTGCTTTGCCTTTAGTCCTTTACCATTAAAAAATTCATTATACCAAATAATTGTTATCTTCAATATATTTTTACATATATATTACAATGAAATAAATTTGATAATTGGGATGGTATAGTTGTGCGTATATAGGTCAACAGAAAAGAAAAGTTTGTAGATGCCAAAAGGGTTATCGGAAGTCATATATCGAAGAAAGGCAGGCAATGCAATGACCAAGCGAAAAAGGACAAAATGATAAACAGTGGTCTACAAAAAACTACACAGAAAACTGAAGATTGAGCAGCACGAATCCCACTTAAAACCCGACGGAACCCTGTCGGTGACAACTTGAGTCTTTAGTTTTACATTGTATGGCAGTTCCAGGTTTTATACGATGATTTTAGAACACGTCTGATTGTACAAAATATTTGAATGCTACCAAAATCTGTCGAAAATAATTAAAAATAGTAAGAAACAACGAATTTTCTTTATTCAACTATTCATTATGCCATTCATAATACATCTGCTCAACATCTTTCTAAAATAAATGCTATGATTAACCCGCTTGTTGTCGAATCTTTAACAGTTAATAACACTACGCGAAGAAGGAATATATTATCTGTATAATTTTGTACCAAATAATTTTAAAAAGAGTGTGATTTAGATTTGAGGATTGCCTAAATATAGAGAGACCTAGATATATTAATTCAAAATTTTGTATGTGGAGACAGCCGGGGACTTTATTATTCTATTTTGTTCACTTGGAGGTAATATTTCCCGAAATTCAGGTATACTTTAAAATGTTGGAATGAAGTTCATCAGTATTGCAGTGTGAATAACCAAACATCATGTACACCTTTTATGAACATGCATAGGCTACACCAAGGTACATGCCGATATTGCTTGTAAACGTCCGTTTTATTTCTTAATATAGTCATAATAAAACTCTTTTCTTACGACTTAAAGATAATACTTTTATTTTACATATATTCGTCAACTAAATCTATACTTCTAACAGGTAATATCACCCGCGCTGTACTAGTTAAGGTTCAATGTTTGCACCATCCAAGTTTTATAATTCAGTGTCGTCATTAGGTTAACGTTAAGATACAAGCATCTTTGTGATTCAAACGCTCAATTAACCACTTATCGAACAGTAGCGTCACCAAACGGGAGAAGCGGTGAATGATCCTTATTGTATCGCAAGCGAAGTTACCACTATATACACGAAACGTCGCAGTCAAAGGGTTAAATCGTTATAGATTACGATGCTTTCACACGCTATAATCCGGTGTGGACTAAACAAGATTTCGGATTGGTAATGAATATTCATGAGATTGCGTTGACCAATCAAAGTAAAGGCCAAAGGTAGCCAGGCAATAGAACACCATGTAATAGATCACCAGGCAATAGAACACTAGAAAGCCAAAATCTTAAAAATAGTTGAAAATATAAAATACTTTATAAAACATGTAAAACTTTGCAATTAGGAAATAAAACTTGTTCTTGCCATGACATAGCAGATAGATTACTCATTTGGCGCTTAAAATCAATCACTCACACACTCACTACATTTCTGAAGTAATTTTTGGTTGAGTGTATATACAATTTCTGTAGTTGTATATGTAGGTAACACTATATGGCTTGAAGATTTATAAACTGCATTGCCACAAGCAGCCTATGTTTAGGACGAGACATGTTTGAGGATACCAATGGGGTAGTCATTAGTCGAATAATAGATGATCAGACAATACAAAGGCCAACAGAAAGAGGATTGATTGATTTATTGTGCTTGACGCCACTTTCAGCAATATTTCAGCTATATCATGGCGACCAGTTTTAGTGGTGGAGGAAGCCGGAGTATCCAGAGAGAACCACCGACCATGGGCAAGCAACTGGTAAACTTTATCACTTGCAGCTGTGAGTCGAGTGCATCCTTTTTTGAATTTACAAAGGCGGGCGCGAACCCACGTCATATTGGTGATAGGCTTGTATGAGTTGTTAGGTAATCCCACCACCTAACTCATTGAGTCACCCGGGCCCCTCCAACAAAAAGAGGATACAAAAACAAACATTGATCTACAAAATCGAACAGACCTACAATTTTACTTCGTAGCAATCCAGAACTATGAAGGTTATTAAAACAACAAAAGGGAGATAACACTACTTTAGGCTAACAAATAGCAAGATTTATCTGGATGACGTATTTTACTTGTATTATATGTTTGACGGTTTTAGTATTCTTTCGTTCACGGATATGTTCCACTTGTAAACACTTCCCGGTTCTTTCCTCATTCATGACTTATCACAGGGTTTGTAACTAGATTACACGACGGGTGCCACTAGTGGAGCATGAACTGCTTACCCTTCCGGAGCACCCGAGTTCACCCTGTTTTTTAGTGGGGTTCGTGTTACTCGATCTTTAGTTGTAAGTGTGTGCTTTGTAGATTGTTGTTTATCCTTTTGTACTTTTTCTTTTGACCATTGTGTTTTCTGTTGTTCTTCGATATACGGATTCTGATTACCCCTTTGGTATCGTATCTTCAAATTCTTCTTCATATCTTGAATTGCCTCCCTTTGTCAATGAAGCATACCATATCTTGAATTGTCTCCCTTTGTCAATGTAACATATCGTATCTTGAATTGTCTCCCTTTGTCAATGTAACATATCGTATCTTGAATTGCCTCCCTTTTTTCAGCTATTGTAAGTCAGCAATTGGAAGAATGCACTCATATCAACAAGAAATAATGCTAAAGGAATCCGCCTGCATGGATGTAAGTAAAACTACTAATTTATGCATTTTTGTCTATTTAATTAAGGATTAAGTTAATGGTGATTAACGCCAATTTCATCAATATTTCAGTTATATCGTGACAGTCAGTTTTATTGGTGGAGGAAACCGGAGAAAAACACCATAACCCTAAACTCTTAGATTTTCTTGGAATAACCATGGTAACTTTGAACAAAAAAATAAAATTGAAAATACTATTTGGCTAGATCATATGCCCCACAAAATCCAGTTTGAATAGAAACAACACTGTTAGCACGCATAGAACTAGTTTAACTCCGCCACTGTTAAATAAAATGTTTGTATTAAACCAGGAAATTGAGCAGTCATGCATATGTGTGTTAGCGGTATCGATTTTTGGCCTTCTTTAGACTATTGGTATTTTGAGGAAAAACTATTGGGACCCATAGAAATTGCTTAACTTCGCCATTTTTTATTGACATACCTGAATCAAGCCAGGAAAGTGAGCGGTCATGTATATGTTCGTTAGCGGTATCAATTTTTCCTCTCTTTAGACTTTTTGTGTGTTTTTTTTCCCTTCATTTTATTCTATCATTGTTGCTAATAAATTGACAATCTAATTTTACAGAGAGCTTCAATAATTCATGAAATGCTCCATACATTGGGATTTTACCATGAACAGGCTAGAAGTGACAGAGACAAATACATCACAGTGCACAAAGACAGGATAAAGCACGATCAACTGAATAATTTCGAGTCACAACACACAATAAATGATGTACCCTATGATGCTGAATCAGTTCTACAATACAGTGTATATGTAAGTCAATCAAGTTACGACATACATTAGTTACATTACAGTATGATACAATGCAGTTTATATGTAAGTCCAATCGTAACTACTTTGCCATTCTCGCTACCCTGCAAATAACCTCGCATGCATTAGGCGTATAACTCGCACTACTTTTCACATGTCAGTTACATGAAAGTTTGATAAAGTTATATTTTAAGCAATTTTCTATATTTCAATTAAAGTTTTAATTAGTTTTGCATGATTAGATTCTACTTAATATGTCTTACATATTGGATTTTCGTGGACTATATTTTTGTGCGCTTTACTTAGCTTAACTTTCGGCAAACAATTTAAGAAGAATTTCTACTATGTACGTACGAGGTTATTTGCAGGGTAGCGAGAATGGCCGAGTAGTTACGATTGTATGTAAGTCAATCAGTCAATCAAGTTACGAAATACATTAGGTACATTACAGTATGATACTGAATCAGTTCTACAATACAGTTTATATGTAAGTCAATCAAGTTACGACATACATTAGGTACATTACAGTATGATACTGAATCAATTCTACAATACAGTTTATATGTTACGACAAACATTAGGTACATTGCACTATGATACTGAATCAATTCTACAATACAGTTTATATGTAAGTCAATCAAGTTACGATATACATTATGTACATTACAGTATGATACTGAATCAATTCTACAATACAGTTTATATGTTACGACAAACATTAGGTACATTGCACTATGATACTGAATCAATTCTACAATACAGTTTATATGTAAGTCAATCAAGTTACGATATACATTAGGTACATTACAGTATGATACTTTATTTATTTATTTATTTATTTATTTATTATACACTAACATCTAAATTATGAAACCTACCATTCATCTTTGACTATCACAATCATATGCAAGGCAATTGAATACCGGTATATTGACTGACCAGTCAAACAACAGCTCTTGTCAAGTACTCGGTTTTGATACCTAAAGATTTGGAAAGTTCGTCGGTGATTGGTCGGTTGAAATTATGAACATGACGTCACCCCATGCATATTCATTAGATGTTAGTGTGCCCCCACCCCCATCTAATTGTGCTTACGTAAGTTCATTCCTGCTTGTGGCAAAATGTTGTGTAAAACATTGAATTTTGAAAATATGTCTTTTGTATTACCTGGGACTATTGTCATATAACATGTCCCAATGTTCATAGAACGCAAATTTTAATCAACTTGTCGTGTTTCCACAATATTAATTAAACTTTTAGAGCATCGGCTATTTTAGTCGACCATGTAGTAGTGAGTGAGTGATTGTTGTTTAAATGCGAATTGTTCAGTTATATCATCGCTAGAACAAGTTAATTTTCAATGAGATGATGATGATGAAGTCCGCTTTGTACTAGACCAACAAGCTGAGTTGGATATTTATAGTGCTAGCTCACTGTAACAACAGTCCGCGGGTAGACATGTCGCTCAACTTGGACATATTATTCTGATTCCGAGCCAACCAGTCTTTGCTTTTACTCCTTAATGCTGCGTTCTTAGCGGAGAAGCAACACATTACACCACCGATGCGATTCAAAATTGGACAATACCAGAGAAGTTAAGTTTAGTGTTCAATATCACCATGGTGATACGTTGATACTCTGTTGGTTTTTCTTCATACAGTGCATGTTTTTGCTATGTTTCAGTCATTTGGACAGCAGGTAAACGGAAAGTCAAGAAATTAAGTTGTCAAATAATTTGTTTTGCTTAATATTTAATTTTACCATAATGATACTTTTTTGATTCTCTCTGAATTTTACATTACATGTGTTTATTATATTTTAGTCCTTTGGAAAGACGGTTAACGGAAAGGTCCAAAAAACCATGGATTTTAAAGACCCAAAACTCGAATTCTTGTCTGATATGTCATTCGGCCTAGATATGTACGACGTCGCCGAAATAAACAACGGATACAAATGTGCAGGTATTCAACATTATTTTATAGATAAAGGTTAGAAAATACCGAAGGGACAATCAAAAATGAACAATCCAGAGAAACTGGCAACATAGGGTACACTAGACAAAGACAAACAAAACAAAAAACATAACAAAATATGTGTTGGACATCACTACACGTAAACAAACACAAATAACGTAAATAAGACTTGATCCATATACATAATATACAGGTAATACTGTCTTATGTGACTACCCAAGGAAACATTGAAACATGGTCACATTAGACAGGTGGTCGTTTAATACAGGCTAAATTAATAATATATACACAGCAAAGAGAAATAAGAATTAAGACAAGTTATTGCTTGGTATAGGTGGTTGCTATGGCATGTATGACTTGATATAGGTGATTGCTATGGCAGGTATGACTTGATATAGGTGGTTGCTATGGCAGGTATGACTTGATATAGGTGGTTGCTACGGCAGGTATGACTTGATATAGGTAATTGCTATGGCAGGTATGACTTTACAGTGAAACCCGTCTGAACTGCAAATCATAGAGACCAACTTGTGTGCGCAGAATAGACAGTATGTGTTCGGTTTATGCCGGTAAATTTTCAAAGATGTTCTACATTGAGACTTGATTTAAAAGTAGGGTTTATACATGTAGATTCTAGTTTACTAAAAGTTCTGATTAGGGAGATTGCAGTATACAACTGTTTGCAATATATGTATATATTACATATGGTGTGGTTTTCGTACAATTTCATTGGCTAAATCAGTCACGTGATATACAGAATATTTAATGTATATTTTCCACTGTGAAGAAACCAGACGTCTTCGGTCAATATAATCCTAACAGGTCCATATATAACATATTGACCTCCTAAAAAGTCCATAATTGATAAATATTGTCTGAAAATATATAATTTACTTGGATGCATGTCGTGGTTGTGAAAGATGGTAGTTGACTTTATGACTACCTATGTAATCAGTGTCTGTCCCCACTTAACTTGTGAGTTTGAATCCCGCTCATGGCGGAAAACAGACGGGGTATATATTTCAGTCCCCAAAAACCATTAAAACATGGACGACAAAACATTACACTTCACTGAATCAATGGTATAATACGGAATAATAAATGTATTTTTACCAAATTGAATGCCATTTTTATACTAAAAAAAGGCTGCATGAGCAAAAAAATATTATAACGATTAATTCCGTCGCAAATACCTGATCGATTCAGCAAACTCATATGTTCCACGGCTGTGCCATAACAAATAAACAAAACGTTGAGCCTTGAAAACTTTCGACGTAATGGGGCCACACCAAGGTTTTATTTACATGTTGCTAACATTTAAATTATTGAAACTGTTTCGCAAACCCGTTGTTTTGTTATGTGATATATTAATGTTATATTTATAAAGTTTATAAACTTTACTACATATGAAACTGTATTGATTTAGAAATCTAGTACAGTATTTTCCTTCATGAGACACCCCATACATGAAATATGACGCGACACATATTTTGACGTCATTGAAGAATGACGTCAAAGGTACGGAAACGAACATCTAGAGATACGAAAAATAAAAATAAAAGAGGCAAATTTATTTAATACAGTTGGATGTTGTATTTAAACAATGGTTAAATCCGTAATATATCTGTTATTCAGCTATCAGACAGGGTATATAATGTGACATTATATACCCTGTCTGATAGCTGAATAACAGATAATATCATTTTTGTATATTATTTGGAAACGTTGATTGGCTGAAAAAGGGTCACATGACGTTCTATGAAAAGTAGTATTGCACGGACGTTACTAATCATATCAACATACATACAATATACAGCAAATTTCTAAATTTCTAAAATTTCAAAAAAATTCAAAATTTCTAAAATTTCAAAAAAAAATCAAAATTTTCATAAAATTCCAAAACTTTCAAAAATTTAAGAGATTTCAAAATTTTCAAAAAATTCCAAAAAGATAAAAGTGTCAAAAAGTTTCGTTCTCGGTCGATATATATGTATAGGTCTATAAATCCATGTATTGACCTCAATGGAAGGCTATATTTGTATAATATATACAATATGGAGATTTCCAAGTCAAATAGAAAAATAAAAAAAGCTGGCATGTCACCGTGACGTCACAGTATCAACGTCACAGTATCAACGTCGTCACCATTGACTGTACGAAAATGAAAAAAACGAGTTGAAAAAACGACGTGCCTAAAGGTGACCGATTGATAAATAATAATGACCTGCAATCTGTTTAAACTAAATTCAAAGCATTATATTTGTATGCAAGCTTTATATCAATGTCTTGTATTATTATCTTTATTTATCAATGTTATGCAACATAATTATAGGCATGCATAATAAAAAATTCATCAGATCATGATACAATACAAATACAATAAATGGTTATAACACAAAAAATAAACATACAAATACAATAAATAAAAAAATTAAATAAATAAACATACAAATACAATAAATAAATAAATAAATAAATAAACATACATATACAATAAATAATAAAAAAAAATAACATACAAATACAATAAATAAAAAATAAAAAATAAATAAACATACAAATACAATAAATAAAAAATAAACATATATTAATGATTAAGACAGAAGCTTGAAAATAAAGTTATTATTGTATTTTAGTAATTACATTGTATATCATGTGTTAACAAGTAAAACACTGAAATTTATTGTTTTATAAACAACAATTTGTAAAATTAACATTATGACAGATGTAACGGTCTGAACGTCATGATCCTACAAACTTGCTACATGATTTGTAAATAAATGGGTTTTTATTCATATATAGCTGAAAATTTGAATTGACGTTAAACAACAATCACTCCTTTTTTTCTTCATAGTCCATTGTACGGTGGTTCCGAAATGCGAAAACGGAGGATTCGTAAACCACTTGTGTAAATGTGATTGTCCATCACCACTGACGGGAGACACTTGTGAAGAAGTAAAGACTGACTCAGGTATTTAGTTTAAACATACATTTTCTTTCAAACCGAGAAACACGGTTGGTACGACATCGAAAAATTTCAGGAAGTGATCGATCTTCGGTGGCTTGAACTACCGATTGCTCGAACACATTTTGACAGTCTCTTCCATTTCGATCCAACGAAGTTCTACTGTATTTTATTTGTTAAATATAGCAAATTGGGGTCGGACACAAGTTTCCCGAACTTATGAAGTCTTCTCCCGAACACAATAATTTACAATATGTATTAGCATGCGCAATGAAATGATATATTATATATATGAAGAGTTTGAAGATATCAAAGGGGCAATCATAATCCGTATATCGAAGAGGAACATACAACACAATGGCAAAAAGAAAATGTTCAAAAGGACAAACAAGGATCAACAAAACATACATATAAAGCTAAAGATCGAGTAACACGAACCCCACTAAGCCCCGGGGGTGAACTCAGGTGCTCCGTAAGGGTAAGCAGTATACATAGAGATAAATAAACACAATGATTGTTTATAAAAACATAGGTAGAGACAATATATGAAAGAAAAGAACAGAAAATAAATACTTTTAAAGATGTGTGTTGGTTCTTTAAATTATTTAGACAATTGTAAATCTTTTGGAGTCTTTAATATATTTTGTAACATAAATACGCATTTTTCGTTTGATGTTTCTATACAGTAATCAAATTAAAAATAGTGAACTTTTACAAACCATGGTCTGACATGAAGATCTTTAAGTTATTCCATGATTTTGATGTTATTCCATGATTTTGCGAACCTTGACGAAAGCACCAATATTGATTTCTGCTACAAACCATATATACCATGGATCTTACTCATGAACTTATTTAAACCAACTCATACTTCGGATTCGTTGCTTTAAATAAGTTAATTCGTAAGATCCACGATATATATATAATACTAAAAACATGATTAAAAATAGATGTATTTTCCTGATATGTTAGGAAATCACTTCCTTTTGTCAGTATATTTCCATTCAACATTAATGTTAGAAGGTAGATTTTAAAGACCATTTAAATAATATTCCACCATATAATCTATTTAATTATCACAATCAAAAAAGAAATGGTGAGAATTTTCAGGCCCAGGTATTCGTGGCAGATATCATTACGGTCAGTTTTAAACTCTAAATTAAGCTTTAAAAATGTTTTGAATATGCTATGCTTATCTAATAAAACGTAGATATCAAAATGAGTGCGCACGACGCTTTTCTGGAATAACATTCCTTTGCTGGAACAAAATCGGAAGATTGGAAAGCTAAATAATTTGAAAGTGTTGGGAGCAACACAACCAAAGGGTCTAAACAGAAAAGCCAAAATCGGTTACGGTCACGTTTTGCCTGAAGGAGGAAAATCTATTTATGCCTCAGAAATACGTGACCGTAGTCGATTTTGACAATTCTATTTATGCCTCAGACATAGGTGACCGTAAGTGATTTTGACAATTCTATTTATGCCTCAGACATAGGTGACCGTAAGTGATTTTGACAATTCTATTTATGCCTCAGACATAGGTGACCGTAAGTGATTTTGACAATTCTATTTATGCCTCAGACATACGTGACCGTAGCCGATTTTGACAATTCTATTTATGCCTCAGACATACGTGACCGTAGTCGATTTTGACAATTCTATTTATGCCTCAGATATAGGTGACCGTAACCGATTTTGACAATTCTATTTATGCCTCAGACATGCGTGACCGTAGCCGAATTTGACTATTCTATTTATGCCTCAGACATACGTGACCGTAGCCGATTTTGACAATTCTATTTATGCCTCAGATATAGGTGACCGTAGTCGATTTTGACTATTCTATTTATGCCTCAGAAATACGTGACCGTAGCCGATTTTGACAATTCTATTTATGCCTCAGACATACGTGACCGTAGTCGATTTTGACAATTCTATTTATGCCTCAGACATAGGTGACCGTAAGTGATTTTGACAATTCTATTTATGCCTCAGAAATACGTGACCGTAGCCGATTTTGACAATTCTATATATGCCCTATTGGGTTTCTTACTCCAGAAGATGTTTTTAATTAGTTTGTTTTCCAATCTTTTAACCTTGAGCGTACCTTATGAAGATTATTCCAAAAACGGATAGTACGTGCAGTGAAGTGAATTAGATATATATGTTTTTATATAAATGACGTAATTATGTCCGGATATCCAAGAGTGCACAACCGCATCAGGGGCGTAATGGGTAGCATGCTCGCCTTGATTGCGGTAGATCGTGGGTTCGAGCCCCGATCGGGTCACACCAAAGACTACAAAAATTGGTATTTGTTGCTTCTCCGCTACTAAGCACGCAGCATTAAGGAAAAAAAATACTGGTTGGCTCGGAATCAGATATATCTACCCGGGGACTGTTGTTTCATTGAGCTATCATTATAACAATCCAACTAAGCATGTTGATCTAGTACTAAGCGGACCTCATCATCATTTCATTGAAAATTATAGCTGAAAAATTACTGAATTGGCGTTAAACAACAATCACTCACTCACTCCCAAGAATACACACGAATATCAACATGACTTATCATTTCACATTGGCGGACCTCTATCATGGTTGTAGTGATCAAGATTATTGTGCTTCACGATTTTTATGTATTAAAGCTGTGAGTTCGAATCCCATGTACTCGATACAACATTATGTGATACAGTTTGTCAATGACTTGCTACAGGTCGGTGGTTTTCCACAGGGTACTCCGGTTTCCTTCACCAAAAAAAATTTACCGCCGTGATATAGCTAAAATATTGTTGAAAGTGGCGTTAAATACCATAACCCTATTAACTATAATTATGTTTTTGATGTGTTATTATTTTAGGATGCGGAGGAATCGTGGATGTTTCCAGTTCAACAACAAAGACTATAGAAAGTCCAAACTTTCCGAACGCATATCCATTAGGCAAAACATGTATATGGCTAATTAGGGTACGTATTATAATAGTCAAATCTGCCCATGAGGTCACCTCTATTAAGCGATCAACTGTATTAAAGGGTCACTTTTATCTTGTCCTGTCATAGTAAATTTCATATAAATTCCACATCTTTTAAGAGGTCACCTCTATTAAGCAGTCACCTGTATTAAAAGGCCACTTTTTTCTTGTCATAGTAAATTTCATATAAATTCAGCCTCCTTTAAAAGATCACCTGTCTTATAAGGTCATTTTTTCTTTGTGCCAAAGGTGCCATCTTAATACAGGGTAAACTGGAATTATGCTATAAGATTGTAAGGTCGCATTCAGAATTGTATATCACACAAAGGGGACTTTTTCAATTTTTGCGAAATACATTTTGTAAGCTATCTTCGGCTTTTAATGATAGCACATATTTTTGTACATGTACATTCTCTTTTTTTTCATTATGTTTGTTTTTGTTTTTTTGTTTTTGATATATGCGATCATGTTTTGTATTGTTTTTTTGTTGTTTTTTTTTTGGTTTGTGATGCTGTGTGTCATTTAATGTTTTTTTTTTGGTTTGTGATGCTGTGTGTCTAAGATTTATTGTATTTTCCGTTCGTATTTTTAATACTAGACCAATAATAGGTATATAATTGCTGTTGTAAGTACTATATATCTTCAGTACATTGTTTTTAACAATCTGACTAATATCACATACGTTACGCTTCAATAAAATTGAAACCCCCAACACACATATACATGACAGTCACTTTCCTCGCTTGGGACAGGAGTTTCTATAAAAAGTGGCGGAATAAAACTAGTTTTATGGACCCAAGTCTGCCCTATTAGAGAAATGAGATTGATGCTAACAATGTTTTTGTGATTTACAGACACCAATATACGAGGCTGTAAAAATTACCATCATTGAAATATCTCTCCACACAATGCTAACAATGTTTTTGTAATTTACAGGCACCAAAATACGATGCTGTGAAAATTACCATCAATGAGCTATCTCTTCCACACAATGCTAACAATGTCTGCTATCATTGGTTGGAAATTCGCTACAATTTGCTTGGTCAACTTGGTCCAAAGAGATGTGGCACATTCAATGACCAAACATGGGTAACGAATCCAAACAAAGATGACAATCGGATGATATTAATGTTTGATTCTTACTTCGCCAGAGGCAGAGCAGCTTCGAAAGGATTTCAAATAACAGCTACAAGTGAATTTAGAGGTAATCAATTAGAATAGTTGATTGGTTGGTTTTATGGTGCTTAACACCACTTTCATCAATATTTCATTTATATCGTGACAAACAAACAAACAAACAAACTGTCAGTCAGATATTAAAATCATCGCTAACCTGCACGTTTGGAGAATCGTGTAGCACTCGCTTGGAAATTCTGTCAATTCATTTTTATTCGTTGCATACAAATTTGCCTGGTTTTTGCTGGTATCATTAAACCACGAAATTAAGTGCACCATGAATACCACGAATACCACATGTAACACGAGAAGTTATGAGTAAGAAGAGTTTGAAGATGCCAAAGGGTTAATCAGAATCCGTATATCGAAGAAGAACAGACAACACAATGGCCAAAAGAAAAATCAAAACCACGAATTTAAATGTCAACGAATATCTCATTATCCGTTTATCCACGAATTTAAATGTCAACGAATATCTCATTATCCGTTTATCCACGGAAATAGATACTAACGAAAACAGAGGATACAACAGTATGTTTGAAAAAATATTTCGTCAAAATGAGATTCACGATTTCAACATTGTCTATGAAAGTGACTTAAATTGGTCAGCGACTTGCGGCAGGTCGATGGTTTTCTCCTGATACTTCGTTTTCTTCCACCAATCGAACTTACCTCTACGATATAGTAATTAGCTGAGATAATTATTGAAGGTGGCGTCAAGCACCATTACTCTAATGTGAACATTGTCTATAAGAGAAAGATAAAGAATAATACACCATTCATAGTGAAAGTACAAAATGTGTATTCGGAACACAGAACAAGACCAATGACCTGGGCAATTTAACGGAAAAACTCGTTAACAAAGGATCGAAAAACAAGAGCGGCCACAAGAGGAGTTTGAAGATACCAAAAGGGCAATCAGAATCTGTATATCGAAAAAGAACAGAAAACACAATGGCCAATAAGAAAAAGTACAAAAGGACAAACAACGATCTACAAAACATACACATAAAATTAAAGATGGAGTAGCACGAACACGGGTGATGAACTCAGGTGCTCCTGAAAGGTAAGCAGTTACTGTTCCACTGGTGTCACCCGTCGTGTTAATCTAGTTACAAAAATTAAGAAGTGAAATCCGATGCTTCAGAATGATAATTTAAAAGAAGAACATTTGTACAAAAGATAAAAAACAAGAGACTTCAAAATTGTAATTTTCACATATTCCATAAAAATGACAATCATGATATCCTCAATAGTCCACTAACCATTGAATTGGTTCAAAATGGTAAGCTTCACATATTCCATTTACGAAACCAATCATATTATCCCCAACAGTTCACTAACCATTGAATTGGTTCAAAATGGTAAGCTTCACATTTTCTATACACAAAACCCATCATGATATCCCCAACAGTTCACTAACCATTAAATTGGTTCAAAGTGGTAAGCTTCACATATTCCATTTAGGAAACCCATCATGATATCCCTAACAGTTCACTAACCATTGCATTGGTTCAAAATGGTAAGTTTCACATTTTCCTTACACGAAACCCATCATGATATCCTAACAGTTCACTAACCATTGAATTACCTTTTCCACAGGATGCGAGTCACATGGCTGCGTGTATGGAACCTGTGTGAAGGAAAGTTCTGGAGGATCAAGATGCCAATGTCGGACTGGAATTACGGGCTCACTCTGTGATCAAATAACAAGTGAGTATATCAACGGCCATTGTATTTTTGTAATCAGTTTAACCATCTATAATTTAGAATGCTAAAATCTTCCCCATCCTCATATGCTATTTGTGTCAATAGAAACAAGCCCAGACCGATTTGGAAATGTTAAACCCAATAATGGGTAGACCTATGTTTCATTGTTTGTTTGATTATGTTTAACGCCACTTTCAACAATATTTCAGTTATATCGTGGCAGTCAGTTTTATTGGTTGATGGAGAAAAGCGGAGTATGCGGAGAAAACCACCAACTTCTAGCAAGTCACTGACAAACTTTATCACATAATGATGTGCTCCTCGCCCTGAGCGGGAGTCGAACCCAAAACATGAGTGGTCATATGCACCGATTGCATAGGTAGTTGTAAATCCAACTACCATACGATGACGGCATAAGTTTCCGTACCGATTTTTGTTATTAAGTTTAGACCAGGTTGTTCCCTTGTTATTAAGTTTAGACCAGGTTGTTCTCTGGTTATTAAGTTTAGACCAGGTTGTTCCCTGGTTATTAAGTTTAGACCAGGTTGTTCCCTGGTTATTAAGTTTAGACCAGGTTGTTCCCTGGTTATTAAGTTTACACCAGGTTGTTCCCTGGTTATTAAGTTTAGACCAGGTTGTTCCCTGGTTATTAAGTTTAGACAAGGTTGCTCCCTGGTTATTAAGCTTAGACCAGGTTGTTCCCTGGTTATTAAGCTTAGACCAGGTTGTTCTCTTGTTATTAAGTTTAGACCAGGTTGTTCCCTGGTAATTAAGCTTAGACCAGGTTGTTTCCTTGTTATTAAGTTTAGACGAGGTTGTTCCCTTGTTATTAAGCTTAGACCAGGTTGTTCCCTGGTTATTAAGTTTAGACCAGGTTGTTCCCTGGTTATTAAGCTTAGACCAGGTTGTTCCCTTGTTATTAAGTTTAGACCAGGTTGTTCCCTTGTTTTTAAGTTCAGACCAGGTTGTTCCCTTCTTATTAAGGTTAGACAAAGTTGTTCTCTTGTTTTTAAATTTAGACCAGGTTGTTCCCTTGTTATTAAGTTTAGACCAGGTTGTTCCCTTGTTATTAAGTTTAGACCAGGTTGTTTCCTTGTTATTAAGTTTAGACCAGGTTGTTCCCTGGTTATTAAGTTTAGACCAGGTTGTTCCCTTGTTATTAAGTTTATTCCAGGTTGTTCCCTGGTTATTAAATTTATACCAGGTTGTTCCCTGGTTATTAAGTTTAGAACAGGTTGTTCCCTTGTTATTAAGCTTAGACCAGGTTGTTCCCTTGTTATTAAGTTTAGATCAGGTTGTTCCCTTGTTATTAAGTTTAAACCAGGTTGTTCCCTTGTTATTAAGCTTAGACCAGGTTGTTCCCTTGTTATTAAGTTTAGACCAGGTTGTTCCCTGGTTATTAAGTTTAGAACAGGTTGTTCCCTTGTTATTAAGCTTAGACCAGGTTGTTCCGTTGTTATTAAGTTTAGATCAGGTTGTTCCATTGTTATTAAGTTCAGACCAGGTTGTTCCCTTGTTATTAAGTTTAGACCAGGTTGTTCCCTGGTTATTAAGTTTAGACCAGGTTGTTTCCTGGTTATTAAGTTTAGACCAGGTTGTTCCCTTGTTATTAAGCTTAGACCAGGTTTTTCCCTGGTTATTAAGCTTAGACCAGATTGTTCCCTGGTTATTAAGTTTAGACCAGGTTGTTTCCTTGTTATTAAGTTTAGACCAGGTTGTTCCCTTGTTATTAAGTTTAGACCAGGTTGTTCCATGGTTATTAAGTTTAGACCAGGTTGTTCCCTGGTTATTAAGTTTAGACCAGGTTGTTCCCTTGTTATTAAGTTTATACCAGGTTGTTCCCTTGTTATTAAGCTTAGACCAGGTTGTTCCCTTGTTATTAAGTTTAGACCAGGTTGTTCCCTTGTTATTAAGTTTAGACCAGGTTGTTCCCTGGTTATTAAGTTTAGACCAGGTTGTTCCCTGGTTATTAAGTTTAGACCAGGTTGTTCCCTTGTTATTAAGTTTAGACCAGGTTGTTCCCTTGTTATTAAGTTTAGACCAGGTTGTTCCGTGGTTATTAAGCTTAGACCAGGTTGTTTCCTGGTTATTAAGTTTAGACCAGGTTGTTTCCTTGTTATTAAGTTTAGACCAGGTTGTTCCCTAGTTATTAAGCTTAGACCAGATTGTTTCCTGGTTATTAAGTTTAGACCAGGTTGTTTCCTTGTTATTAAGTTTAGACCAGGTTGTTCCCTTGTTATTAAGTTTAGACCAGGTTGTTCCATGGTTATTAAGTTTAGACCAGGTTGTTCCCTGGTTATTAAGTTTAGACCAGGTTGTTCCCTTGTTATTAAGTTTATACCAGGTTGTTCCCTTGTTATTAAGCTTAGACCAGGTTGTTCCCTTGTTATTAAGTTTAGACCAGGTTGTTCCCTTGTTATTAAGTTTAGACCAGGTTGTTCCCTGGTTATTAAGTTTAGACCAGGTTGTTCCCTGGTTATTAAGTTTATACCAGGTTGTTCCCTTGTTATTAAGTTTAGACCAGGTTGTTCCCTTGTTATTAAGTTTAGACCAGGTTGTTCCGTGGTTATTAAGCTTAGACCAGGTTGTTTCCTGGTTATTAAGTTTAGACCAGGTTGTTTCCTTGTTATTAAGTTTAGACCAGGTTGTTCCCTAGTTATTAAGCTTAGACCAGGTTGTTCCCTGGTTATTAAGTTTAGACCAGGTTGTTCCCTGGTTATTAAGTTTAGACCAGATTGTTCCCTTGTTATTAAGTTTAGACCAGGTTGTTCCATGGTTATTAAGTTTAGACCAGGTTGTTTCCTTCTTATTAAGGTTAAACCAGGTTGTTCCGTGGTTATTAAACTTAGATCAGGTTGTTTTCTTGGTATTAAGTTTAGACCAGGTTGTTTCCTTGTTATTAAGTTTAGACCAGGTTGTTCCCTTGATAATAAGCTTAGACCAGGTTGTTCCCTTGTTTTTAAACTTAGACCAGGTTATTTCCTTGGTATTAAGCTTAGACCAGGTTGTTCCCTTGTTATTAAGTTTGGACCAGGTTGTTCCCTTGTTATTAAGTTTAGACCAGGTTGTTCTCTGGTTATTAAGTTTAGACCAGGTTTTCCCTGGTTATTAAGTTTAGACCAGGTTGCTCCCTTGTTATTAAGTTTAGACCAGGTTGTTCTCTGGTTATTAAGATTAGACCAGGTTGTTCCCTGGTTATTAAGCTTAGACCAGGTTGTTCCCTTGTTATTAAGTTTAGACCAAGTTGTTTCCTTGTTATCAAGTTTAGACCAGGTTGTTCCCTGGTTATTAAGCTTAGACCAAGTTGTTTCCTTGTTATCAAGTTTAGACCAGGTTGTTCCCTGGTAATTAAGCTTAGACCAGGTTGTTCCCTTGTTATTAAGTTTAGACCAGGTTGTTCCCTGGTTATTAAGTTTAGACCAGGTTGTTCCGTTGTTATTAAGTTTAGACCAGGTTGTTCCCTGGTTATTAAGCTTAGACCAGGTTGCTCCCTTGTTATTAAGTTTAGACCAGGTTGTTCCCTGGTTATTAAGTTTAGACCAGGTTGTTCCCTTGTTATTAAGTTTAGACCAGGATGTTCCCTGGTTATTAAGTTTAGACCAGGTTGTTCCCTGGTTATTAAGCTTAGACCAGGTTGTTTCCTTGTTATTAAGGTTAGACCAGGTTGTTCCTTGGTAATTAAGTTTAGACCAGGTTGTTTCCTTGTTATTAAGTTTAGATCAGGTTGTTCCCTTGTTATTAAGTTTAGACCAGGTTGTTCCCTGGTTATTAAGCTTAGATCAGGTTGTTCCCTTGTTATTAAGTTTGGACCAGGTTGTTCCCTTGTTATTAAACTTAGACCAGGTTGTTCCTTGGTTATTAAGCTTATACCGGTTGTTCCCTTGTTATTAAGCTTAGACCAGGTTGCTCCCTTCTTATTAAGTTTAGACCAGGTTGTTCCCTTGTTATTAAGTTTAGACCAGGTTGTTCCCTTGTTATTAAGCTTAGACCAGGTTGCTCCCTTGTTATTAAGCTTAGACCAGGTTGTTCCCTGGTTATTAAGCTTAGACCAGGTTGTTCCCTGGTTATTAAGTTTATACCAGGTTGTTCCCTGGTTATTAAGTTTAGACCAGGTTGTTCCCTGGTTATTAAGTTTAGACCAGGTTGTTCCCTTGTTATTAAGCTTAGACCAGGTTGTTCCCTTGTTATTAAGTTTAGACCAGGTTGTTCCCTTGTTATTAAGCTTAGACCAGGTTGTTCCCTTGTTATTAAATTTAGACCCGGTTGTTCCCTTGTTATTAAATTTAGACCAGGTTGTTCCCTTGTTATTAAGTTTAGACCAGGTTGTTCCATTGTTATTAAGATTAAACCAGGTTGTTCCCTTGTTCCCAAAGACTATCAAGTTATTTAGCTTTCCTATTTTTGGATTATGAGCGTTCCTGATGAAGGTTATTCCTGAAACGGATCATGTGCCCTAATTGCTATATATACGTTTTTATTTCGTTTCTTTCTAATTAAGGGTTGTGTAATTGGTCCCCACCCCACGCTCTATTGGCTGACGCACGTTTTATAAGGGCTGTACATCGCATCGGGGGAGGTTTTTTCACGCTTCCTTATTATAGGTTTATATGGGGTGAAATAAACGAGGACGGTCGCTTAAATGCCGATGACGTCCAAGAAATTGTGCAATAAATGAAGACGGTCGCTTAAGTGACGATGACGTCCAAAATATGGTGCAATAAACGATGAAGGTAACGTATGTGCCGATGACGTCCACAAATGTATTTCGTTGAAAAGCTAGTGATTGTTTTCTGCTACCTGCAAGCTTAATTTAAAAAGTTGTCTCTTATGACAAAGAAACCATCTTCTTTAAATGGAGACGCAGAATAATGTGAAATCATTATTAATCATGGGGTTCTAATTTTCTCTGATTTCGAGGTCCACTGACAGCACAAACTTAAAAATCCAGCGAAATACAATTTTCCCATTGACGGGTACCTGTAGTGTTTGAAACCACGATATCAAGATCCCATGGATCATTGCATTTCGTAGAAACCACGACAATTGGTGCCAAGGAATAAAAGTACTTTCACAATAGTTATTTGAAGTAATGAGATTTTCTTGTTTGTATCTTTTTGTACATGTTGATTATGTAAACAGCAAAACAACTTTTATCTAATGCACAAAGTTTGTTTGTTTGTTTGATGGTGTTTAACGCCACTTTCGACAATATTTCAGTTATATCGTGGCGGTCAGCTTTATTTGTGGAGGAATTCGGAGAATCCGGAGAAAACCACCGACCTGTAGCAAGTCACTGACAAACTTTATCACATAATGTTGTACATCTGGCCCTGATCGAGATTCGAACTGACAACATTGATTTCATAGGTAATTGTAAATCCAACTACCATACGATCATGTCCACAACGGCTCCTCATTCTCATCTGATATAGTGATGATATTCTTTTTTTCCGGAAAAACAGTCAGACAAATTAAAGAAAATATATCTTTCTGTTGTAGAGAATGCATCATTGTCATGTAATTTTGAATTTGGTAGCGAGTGTTTCCTGAAGAACGATGACCTTGATGGAGATCTATTTTGGATCGGTCATACAGTAAGTACAGCTAAACCTGTCTCAACCGAACCTTATTGGGTTCAACTTTTGTGGTCGGAATAGACAAGTGTTCGGCTTCCACAAGTTTAATTAACAGACTGTCTGCATTAAGACTTCATTTAGAGTTCGGTTTATGCAGGATTTCGGTTTATTCAGTGTTCGGTTTAGACAGGTTTCACTGTAATTCTATATTTCAGCAAACCGTGTCTAAAATGAACACCCTTTCAACCAAATTTGTTTTCTCGAATACACAGATTCAATTTATAATGATTTAGGTCTGTCGACTAAATTAGATTTTCGATTTACGCAGGGTTCCGATTAAGCCAGTATCTGATAGGGTTGTTGTGGTTAAGCCAGGCTGTCATAGGCTTCAGATTATGTCAGGATCTCATAGGGTCGTAGTGGTTAAGTCAGGCTTTCGTAGGTTTGCTATTAAGCCAGGATCTGATAGGGTCGTAGTGGTTAAATCAGGCTTTCATAGGTTTGCTATTAAGCCAGGATCTAATAGGGTCGTAGTGGTTAAGCCAGACTTTCATAGGTTTGCTATTAAGCCATGATCTGATAGGGTCGTAGTGGTTAAGCGAGACTTTCATAGGTTTGCTATTAAGCCATGATCTGATAGGGTCGTAGTGGTTAAGTCAGACTTTCATAGGTTTGCTATTAAGCCAGGATCTGGTAGGGTCGTAGTGGTTAAGCCAGGTTTTCATATGTTTGCTATTAAGCCAGGATCTGGTAGGGTCGTATCGGTTAAGTCAGGCTTTCATAGGTTTGCTATTAAGCCAGGATCTGATAGGATCGTTGTGGTTAAGTTAGGCTTTCATAGGTTTGCTATTAAGCAAGGATCTGATAGGATCGTTGTGATTAAGTCAGGGTTTCATAGATTTGTTCTTAAGGTAGTGATTACGACAGACGTTGATAGGTTTGCGGTCAAGTTAGGTTTGTTGTACACTCAAACCTGCTGATGCGGTCACCTCTATTAAACAGTTACCGGCATTGAAAGGCCACCTTTTCTTGTCCTGCTATGGAAAATTTAATATGAATTGAACCTCTTTTAATGTGTCACCTGTCATATGAGGCCACTTTTTATTTGACCCAAATGTGACCTCTTAATAGAGCTTTCACTGTACATTGTATTTTCCATTTAAAATTATTTATGACTTATAGCAATTCCTATTTGGAAGATAATGGATCTGAGGACGACATTATTCAAAGAACATCCTAGCACACGAGCTATCTGCTGCAAATAGATGCCATACTGAATTCAGACATTGGTAGAAGATATGCAAGTTTGAGATAAACTATTTCAAAACTTATTTTTAGATGCAATTACAGTAAAGCCTGCACATACAGTCACCTCTATTAAGCAGTCACCTCTATTAAGCAGTCACCTGTATTGAAATGTCACCTTTTTCTTGTCCTGTCATAGAAAATATAACATGAATTGAACCTCTTTTAAGAGGTCACCTGTCTTATAAGGTCACTTTTTATTTGTCCCAAAGGTTTGCCTGTACAAGTTATTTTTATTAGAAAATGCAAAAAAATAGAATATCAGACAATGGTATAAGCAGAAGGAAACATCGACATCCTAAATCATATCTACATTATATCATAGTATCATTGTTTAGTAAAGACATTTAAGAAAAAGGTAGCGTGGTTAAACTGGTCATTCCTATAATGAATTGATGCGGTCATAATAGTAGTTGGTTTGGTTTATGGTGTTTAACGCCACTTTCAACAATAGTTCAGTTGTATCGTGGCGGTCGGCTTTTATTGGTGGAGGAATACGGAGTACGCGAAAAAAAACCACCGACCTGTCGCAAGTCACTGACAAATTTTATCACATGTTGTTGTACTCCTCGCCCTGATCGAGATTCGATCTCACAACATCAGTAGTGATAGGCACAGATTGCATAGGTAGCTGTAAATTCAACTGAAACACGATCACGGCCACGATATCCCACAGAATCCTGTATAAAGCAACCCTTTAATAAAGTTCCAGTGTAGAAAATCATCGTTGATTTAACCTGTATAAACCGAACACCGGCCTATTCCGAACAAATAAGTTGGTTCCAAGGAGGTTCAATTTAGACATGGTTCAACTTATCTACTATTTTATTATAATCTTAATAAATTCACTATTTAGACAGGTGTTCGGTTTGCACAAATTAAATTAACAATTAATGTCTGCATTAAGACTTCATTTAAAGTTCGGTTTATGCAAGATTTCGGTTTATTCAGGGTTCGGTTTAGACAGGTTTCACTGTATTTGCAGGGTAGAGCACGAACTAATTATACTGGTTCCAAGGAGATTTGGCTTAGACATGGTTCGTCGTATCTACAAGTCTATTATTAGCTTAATAAAGTCACTATGTATGTGATATTTGCAGGGTAGAACACCTTCTAGGTATACTGGTCCAAAGAAAGCAAAAGAAGGCAGCAGATACAAGTACTTTGAATCCTCTGCTCCTGCTAAACAAGGGGACACGGCCATGCTGACATCCCGTAACGATATTTTTTTCTCAGATGGTAAGAATACATTAAGGAACAGCTTTAAGAGGTTGGGGCACTTGAAACTACATGTAGTGTAAACCCGCACTAGTTATTGAAAATCCCGTGATGATCTTGTTTTCTCAGATGGTAAGAATACACTAAGAAATAGTTCGGGGAGGTTGGCGCACTTGAAACTACATGTAGCATAACCCCGCACTAGTTATTGAACATCCCGTGATGATCTTGTTTTCTCAGATGGTAAGAATACACTAAGAAATAGTTCGGGGAGGTTGGCGCACTTGAAACTACATGTAGTGTGATCCCGTCACTAGTTATTCAACATCCCGTGATGATCTTGTTTTCTCAGATGGTAAGAATACATTAAGAAACAGTTCGGGGAAGTTGGGGCATTTGAAACTATAATGTAGTGTAACCCCGCCACTTGTTACTGAAGTGCCTGTACCAAGCCATGAATATAAGTTAAGAAACAGTTTAAGGAGGTGTGGGCACTTGAAACTACATGTAGTATAACCCCGCCACTTTTTATTGAAGTGCATGTACCAAGCCATGATAGAGAGTGGTCATATATTTGTGTGTTTAGGGGTATCAAGCCATGACAGGGAGTGGTCATGCATTTGTGTGTTAGGAGGTATCAAGCCATGACAGAGAGTGGTCATGTATTTGTGTGTTAGGAGGTATCAAACCATGACAGAGAGTGGTCATGCATTTGTGTGTTAGGGGGTATCAAGCCATGACAGAGAGTGGTCATGTATTTGTGTGTTAGGGGGTATCAAACCATGACAGAGAGTGGACATGTATTTGTGTGCTAGGAGGTATCAAGCCATGACAGAGAGTGGTCTTGTATTTGTGTGTTAGGAGGTATCAAGCCATGACAGAGAATGGTCATGTATTTGTGGGTTAGGAGGTATCAAGCCATGACAGAGAGTGGTCATGTATTTGTGTGTTAAGGGGTATCAAGCCATGACAGAGAGTGGTCATGTATTTGTGTGTTAGGGGGTATCAAGCCATGACAGAGAGTGGTCTTGTATTTGTGTGTTATGGGGAATCAAGCCATGACAGAGAATGGTCATGTATTTGTGTGTTACGGAGTACCAAGCCATGACAGAGAGTGGTCAAGCATGTGTGTGTTAGGTGGTATCAAGCCATTACAGACAGTGGTCATGTCTTTGTGTTAGGAGGTATCAAGCCATGACAGAGAGTGGTCATGTATTTGTGGGGGTATCAATTTTGTCTCTCTTTCTAAGATTTTTCTATTAGATTTTTGTTCCGACAGTGTGGTATTTTTGTTTTCGTTTTGCTTTGTGACATTAATTTATTCTAAACGTAAAACATGGGGAACAATTCAGTACATTTAGCATTTCTTGTAAATATTAACATCAGCTATTAACACATATGACACTCGGTTTGAATGTAAGTTATTTGAGATGTATATCGTTCTATTATTCTTTGGGGGAGTTATGGTGTTTAACACCATTTTCAACAATATTTCAGTTATATTGTGGCGTTCAGTTTTATTGGTGGAGGTAACTAGTATGTCGTGAGAAAACCACCGAACTGCCTCAAGTCACTAACAAACTATTTACTTTGGATTACAGTTAGGGTTATTGTGTTTACAGCCAATGTCAACAATATTTCAGTGGTTTTCTCAGAGTACTCCGGTTTCTTTCACCAATAAAACTGACCGCCACGATATATCTGAAATATTGTTGAAAGTGGCGCTAAACGCCATCAAACAAACAATCATCTACTAGAGGATGTTTTGGTCCTTAAAACTTTGAAGTGCCAGTGTCAACCCAGGACAGTGAATGGTCATTTATATATGTGTTAGGAGGTATCAATTTTGCCTCAATCTTTCTACTATATTACTATTAAATATTAGAATTGTTCCGACACCAATAAAACTGACCGCCACAATTGTTCCGACAGTGTGGTATGTTTTTAGGTGTCATCATAGTCGTGATCGTATGGTAGTTGGATGCACAACAAACAATGTGTATC
Organism: Bathymodiolus septemdierum; assembly: GCA_963383655.1. Classification (NCBI taxonomy): domain Eukaryota; kingdom Metazoa; phylum Mollusca; class Bivalvia; order Mytilida; family Modiolidae; genus Bathymodiolus; species Bathymodiolus septemdierum. The sequence continues at coordinate 36,398,627 of OY726527.1, forward strand.
ACCACTAAAGGTTGTGAATTCGAATCGCGCTCAGGCGAGTTGTACTCGAAGCAACATTCTGTAATTAAAGTTTTGTCAGTGATTTGCCGTAGGTTGGTGGTTTTCCTTGGGCACTCCGGTTTCCTCCACCAATAAAACTGACCGCCACAATATAGCTGAAATATTGTTGAAATTGGCGTTAAACACCATAACCCTAACCCCCAAAGAAAAATAGTTTGTCAGTACTCCGGTTTTCTTGTTCAAAGCGACATTAATTACCGTAATCCTAACCCTTGGTATTTTCTATTTTTCATTTTAGTGTAAATATAGTAATTGTTGTTTAACGCCAACTCAGTAATTTTTCAGCTATATCATGACGAGAATAAGTTCATTTTCAATGATGTGATGATGATGTCTGCTTTCTTCTAGACCAACACGCTGAGTTGGATTTTTATAGTGCTAGCTCACTGAAACAACAGTCCGGGGTTAGACATGTCGCTCCACTCGGCCACATTATTATGATTCCGAGCCAACTAGTCTTTGCTCTTTCTCTTTAATGCTGTGTACTTCGCGGAGAAGCAACAAATACCAATTTTATAGTCTTTGGTTTGACCCGACCGGGGCTCGAACCCACGATCAACCGCACTCGAGGTGAGCACGCTAACATTACACCACCGATGCGGTTAGTGTGTAGTGTAAACATGCATATCAGATATTAATAACCATGGAAACCGGATTTGATTGTAGATACTCCGAGATGTCTGACGTTTCACTACTCTATGTATGGAAGAGTCATGGGGACATTAAATGTATATCAACGAGGGTCTAATGGGGTTAAAAAGTTGATATTTACAAAATCCGGAGGGCAAGGACCAGACTGGAAATATCAAGAAGTCACCGTAGTTCCAATGCCAGGCTTACAGGTAATATACTATAAATAGAGCTTACCACTCAATACCCCAGCGAAAACGCCCAACTGAATTTGGTAAATTAGTAGCACTCGTTCGTTTTAGGGGAACAAAAAGGTCAACTGAATTTGGAAGATTTCATTATAATTATTAATAGGAGCTATTCATTTTAGAGAGACGAAAAGGTCAACTGGATTTGATAGATTACATTATAATTAATACCAGTGGTTATTTTTAGGGAGAACATATTTACCGAGAAATATGAGAAACGAGCCATTCGAGAGCACCTGATCTAACTCTTCTACATATGGGTGGAATTGCTCCTTGTGGTCAGTTAATCAAAACAACAAAGCTGATATCTAGATGTCAAACGTCTAAAGTGCCTATCACCACTAATGTTGTGGGTTCGAATCCTGTTTAGGCGAGGTGTACTCGATACAACATTATGTGATAAAGTTTATCAGTGACTTGCTAGATGTCGGTGGTTTTCTCCGGTTTCTTCCATCAATAAAACTTACCATAACGATATAACTGAAATATTGTTGATAGTGGCGTTAAATATCATACACCAATTAACCAATCTAAATCAGAGACAAACACACAGTAGCAAAACATGTACATATTAGCAAAAATAGGTAGTATTTAATCAACCTTTTTTTCTTTCCAGATTTCGTTTGAAGCTGTTCGGGGGAAAGCTCACGTAGGAGATATAGGAATTGATGACGTGCAGCTGAAACCTGAAAAGTGTAGTAAGTTAGCCTTTGTTTTAAGTACTGGTTTGTATTATCCATAGCTTAAATGTGTATTGTAAACTACAGTGACGCATGTCGACACCGAACCGCATTTGATTGAATGGTTGGTTTTATGGTGCTTTACGCCACTTTCAACAATATTTCAGTTATATCGTGGCGGTCAGTTTTATTGGTGGAGGAACTCGGAGTAACCGGAAAAAACCGCCGAGCTGTTGCAAGTCACTGACAAACTTTATCACATAATGTTGTACACCTCGCCTTCGGGATTCGAACTCACATCATCAATGGTGATATGCACTGATTACATAGGTAGTTGTAAATCCAACTAGCATATGATCATGGCAACGACAACCCTGAACGAACCTCAATTGGAAAAGCCTTTGTGTTCGAAATAGACACAAATTATCTAAATTTTCCTTCAGCGGGACTTTATTTAAAGTTTGGTTTAAACAGGATTTCGGTTTATCCAGGGTTCGGCTTAGACATGTTTTACTGATACTAACTTTAGGAACAGGAAGACAAGGGGGCCTCTGGTTATGACAGTACTAATACATTTTATATTTCACACATAAAGGGCAAAACCATTTGGTATTTTGGTTGAATTTCCATTTGCATGGGATGTCTACTGGGGGTTCCCTGTTCTACCAGTGTTCATTGCACTTTGCTCTATATACAAAACAGGGTACCATGAGACCTTACACATCTAATAGACGTATAAGACAAAGGGTTATGTGTACCCTTCTATATACAGTCAAACTTGCACATGCGGTCACCTCTATTAAGCAGTCACCTGTATTAAAAGGTCACATTTGTCTAGTCCTGTCATATAAAGTTTCATATGAATTGAACCTCTTTTAAGAGGTCACCTGTTTTATAAGACCACATTTTCTGTGTCCTAGAGGTGACCTCTTAATACAGGTTTGACTGTAGTCTGTTAATTTAATGGTGTCAGTATATAACTCACTGGACATTAATTAACAATCCACACAAAATTCTTAACACTGACCATATTGTGACTGAGATGTACAACAGCAATAAAGGCCATGGTCATTCCTTTTGAGGTGTCTTTAAGTGTAAAGTTGGATAATCTGTCATGTTCATTTACACCAATATACTTTCTTACTAAGCTGAATCAACATGGCGCATGCTGTTAGTTTCCGTGGGTATCATGCTGTTAGTCTCCGTGGGTATCATGCTGTTAGTCTCCGTGAGTATCATGCTGTTTGTCTCCGTGGGTATCATGCTGTTAGTCTCCGTGGGTGTCATGCTGTTTGTCTCCGTGGGTATCATGCTGTTAGTCTGCGTGGGTATCATGCTGTTAGTCTCCGTGGGTATCATGCTGTTTGTCTCCGTGGATATCTTGCGCCGTGTAGTCATTGTTTCGGCACTTACATTGATTCTTAGATACATTTATTATTTACTATAGCAGTGCCTGAATCATATACAGTCACACCTGTCCATGCGGTCACTTCTATTAAGCAGTCACATGTATTAAAATGTCACATTTGTCTTGTCCTGTCATGGAAAGTTTCATATGAATTGAACCTCTTTTAAGAGGTTACCTATTCTATAAGGCCACTGTTTCTGTCCAAAAGGTGACCTCTTAATACAGATTTGACTGTAGTTATTAAAACTATGGTGCTCCTCTATTGTACATAAGTAATCTCAGATGATTTTAGCTATCCTGTTTAGATCCTGTCGTTTACTTGATGTCAACGACTTTTAAATTATTTGGCTTTCCAATCTTCTGATTATGAGAGAACCTGGTAAGTGTTATTCCTGAAAGGCGTTGTGCACAGTAAATGTGAACCTGGTAATTGTTATTCCTGAAAGGCGTCGTGCGCAGTAAATTTGAATCTGGTAATTGTTATTCCTGAAAGGCGTTGTGCGCAGTAAATTTGAACCTGGTAACTGTTATTCCTGAAAGGCGTTGTGCGCACTAAATTTGAACCTGGTAACTGTTATTGCAGAAACGCGTTGTGCGCAGAAAATTTGATATCTACGTTTTTATGTACATTCAAGAAACTGTATTTACTTCTGTTTTTAATACTGAAAATGTCATGAAACCTGGATTTCTGTGTATACCAGTGGTCATTGCGCTTCGTTCTATATATAAAAAACAAGGTACCAGTACACCATATGTATACGTCTGTGAGAAGTACACTGTCTAAGACGAATCTTCTTGGGAACAACTTTTGTGTTCGGTATAGACAGATGTTCGATTTGCACAAGTTAAATTAACAAATATTGTCTGCATTAAGACTTCACCTAAAGTTTGGTTTATGCAGGATTTCGATTTATTCAGGGTTCGATTTAGACAGGTTTCACTGTATCAGGGAAAAAGTTGTAAATAGTCTGTAAGTGTACTGATTGCAGTATAAAACTCAGTCTACATAGGAATCCATGTAAATGCACTGATTGCAGTATGAAACTCAGCATACACAGGAATCCATGTAGGTGAACTGATTGCAGTATGCAACTCAGTCTACACAGGAATACATGCAAGTGCACTGATTGCAGTATAAAACTCAGTATACACAGGAATTCATGTAAGTGTAATGATTGCAGTATAAAACTCAGTATACACAGGAATCCATGTAAGTGTACTGATTGCAGTATAAAACTCAGTATACACAGGAATTCATGTGAGTGTAATGATTGCAGTATAAAACTCAGTATACACAGGAATCCATGTAAGTGTACTGATTGCAGTATAAAACTCAGTATACACAGGAATTCATGTAAGTGTAATGATTGCAGTATAAAACTCAGTCTACACAGGAATCCATGGAAGTGTACTGATTGCAGTATAAAACTCTGTATACACAGGAATTCATGTAAGTGTAATGATTGCTGTATAAAACTCAGTATACACAGGAATCCATGTAAGTGTACTGATTGCAGTATAAAACTCAGTATACACATGAATCCATGTAAGTGAACTGATTGCAGTATAAAACTCAGTCTACACAGGAATCCATGTAAGTGTACTGATTGCAGTATGCAATTCAGCGTACACAGGAATACATGCAAGTGTACTGATTGCAGTATAAAACTCAGTATACACAGGAATTCATGTAAATGTAATGATTGCAGTGTAAAACTCAGAATACAAAGGAATACATGTAAATGTACTAATTGCAGTATGCAACTCCGTATACACAGGAATCCATGTAAGTGTACTGATTGCAGTATAAAACTCAGTATAAACAGGAATTCATGTAAGTGTAATGATTGCTGTATAAAACTCAGTATACACAGGAATCCATGTAAGTGTAATGATTGCAATATAAAACTCAGAATACACAGGAATCCATGTAAGTGAACTGACTGCAGTATAAAACTCAGTATACACAGGAATCCATGTAAGTGTACTGATTGCAGTATAAAATTCATTCTACACAGGAATACATGCAAGTGTACTGATTGCAGTATAAAACTCAGTATACACAGGAATTCACGTAAGTGTAATGATTGCAGTATAAAACTCAGAATACAAAGGAATCCATGTAAATGTACTGATTGCAGTATAAAACTCAGTATGCACAGGTATCCATGTAAGTGTAATGATTGCAGTATAAAACTCAGTATGCACATGAATTCATGTAAGTGCAATGATTGCTGTATAAAACTCAGTATACACATGAATCCATGTAAGTGTACTAATTGCAGTATAAAACTCAGTATACACAGGAATCCATGTAAGTATAATGATTGCAGTATAAAACTCAATCTACATAGGAATCCATGTAAGTGTAATGATTGCAGTATAAAACTCAGTATACACAGGAATCTATGTACATGTAAGTGTACTGATTGCAGTATAAAACTCAGTCTACATAGGAATCAATGTAAGTGTACTGATTGCAGCATAAAACTCAGTATACACAGAAATCAATATAAGTGTACTGATTGCAGTATAAAACTCAGTATACACAGGAATCCATGTAAGTGAACTGATTGCAGTATAAAGCTCAGTCTACATAGTAATCCAGATCTCATGAAAATTTCATTTAAAAGTACAGTCAAACCTGCCAATGCGGTCACCTCTATCTAACAGCCACCTTTTTCTTGTCTTTCATAGATAATTTCATATGGATTGAACCTCTTTTAAGGGGTCACCTGTCTTATAAGACCACCTTTTATTTGTCCAATAGGTGACATCTTAATACAGATTTGACTGTAGTTCCATATCTTAATTATTTTGCTTTAAATGTTAGAGAAAAAAAAACCAATCTGAATTTATTTCATATTTACCCATTGTTAAGATTGTTTTATTGTGGTTGTGTTTGTGTATGTTATATTATGACCTCTATCTGGTGATACTCGTTACCCATGGCTACAATGACGTTTATTTTGTAGTTGATACTCCAGCAACGTGCACGTTTGAGCCGGATGATTACTGTTATTGGTTTAACAGATACCCCAAAAAATGGTATAAGTTGAGAATAAACAAGGTAAATACATGCTGACTCTTCCGGAGCACCTGACTTCACCCCCGGTTTTCAGTTGCGTTCGTATTACTCGATCTTTAGTTTATGTGTATGTTTTGTAGATCGTTGTTTGTCCTTTTGTAGTTTTTCTTTTTGCCACTTTGTTGTCTGTTCTTCTTATGATATACGGATTCTAATTACCCCATTGATATCTGCAAACTCTTCTTAAGAAATAAGAATCTAAGATACCAAAGGGTAATTAGAAACCATAAATCGACAGACAGACAATACAATCACCAAAAATAAAAAAAGGACAAAAGAGTTAGGGTTAGGATAAAGGTGTTTAACGCCACTTTCAACAATATTTCAGTAATATCGTGGGGGTCAGTTTTATTGGTAGAGGAAACCGGAGTACCCTGAAACAACCATCCATCTGTCGTACATCACTGACAAACTTGTTCACATAATGTTGAATCGAGTGCAACTCGCCATGAAAGGGATTCGAACTCAGAACATTAGTGGTGATTGGCACCGATTGCACAAAAGGACAAACAATGATCATCTATACTGTGACGAAATATTTGTTCTGGCATAATATTTATTCCAAAGAAATTGTATTATGTAATAATTTTTCCATATGGAATCAATTCCATGTGTATAATAAAATTACCATTACAACGGAATTTTTTTTTCCATAAAATAGATTCCATACGGAAAAAATAATACATAATACATTTTCCTTGGAATAAATATTATAGTTGAAGAAATATTTCATTAATGACAAAAATATTCTAGACCAAAACTATATTACCATTGGAAATAATATTATTACCATTGGAAATATTATTATAGCGTGTGGAAATAATATTATAACTGAATTAGATGTACATTTGCTACATTTTAACTTGCATGCATTTGCTTAATTAATCATTTATATATTGAAATGAAGAAATTTATATAAAGATGCATGTTAAAATCTTCATATATGTAAAATTCCTACATGACATTTGTAGAATTCAAATATATATTAAAACGAAATTCATATACGTCCTTCAATAAACTAATATGGAAAAATGATAGCATATGTATGTGTAATGTATGTATGAGAATGAGTACCGGAAAATATTTTATACGACTACTCATAATATTTCATCCAGGTCATGTTTATTATCAAAATTAACAACACTTTTTCATTAGGATGTACAATTTGTGAATGCGTCTAATGTTTAATGTATTCTTACCTTCAATGGAGTACGTTCCCTCAATAATGTATTGAACATTTTTATTATAATCCTCACCATCCATTGTTTACATACAGGTACATGTACAAATATCCCACAGGTAAATCATGTGACTATGGTCAAGCATGGTCATTTAAATGTTTTGATCACTTGGAAAATTTATTATGTTGAATGTTCCATAAAATTTCTTCTGCTAATAAGTAGAAAATATTATGGATAAGGAAAAATAATTACATAATATTTTGACTCTGGAATGTTTATTATTATAATATTCTCACTGGTAAGAAAAAATATTATGCGGAAGAAATATACATTCAGAGATCAATTAATGATTGCACGACACCAACCCCTCTAATAAACGGGTTTGAACTCAGGTTACCCGGAGGAATCAGCAATTCCTGCTCCACCAGTTGAACCCATCGTCTTACTCTTAAAGTAGCTCATAACCATTACACCACGTGGTAATCTATTGAATTCAAGAATATCAACCAATTGTAGACATGTTTCCAATATTACCGTCATTATCATTCCTTCTGTAACTGGAATAACCACGTGAGTGGTGCAATGGTTGGTGTGATTGCCTCGAGTGTGGTAGGTCGTTTGTTAGAGCAATGGTTGGTGTGATTGCCTTGAGTGTGGTAGGTCGTTTGTTAGAGCAATGGTTGGTGTGATTGCCTCGAGTGTGGTAGGTCGTTTGTTAGAGCAATGGTTGGTGTGATTGTCTTGAGTGTGGTAGGTCGTTGTTGGTGTGATTGCCTTGAGTGTGGTAGGTCGTTTGTTAGAGCAATGGTTGATGTGATTGCCTCGAATGTGGTAAGGTCGTTTGTTAGAGCAATGGTTGATGTGATTGCCTCGAGTGTGGTAGGTCGTTTCTTAGAACAATGGTTGGTGTGATTGCCTCGAGTGTGGTAGGTCGTTTGCTAGAGCAATGGTTGGTGTGATTGCCTCGAGTGTGGTAGGCCGTTTGTTAGAGCAATGGTTGGTGTGATTGCCTCGAGTGTGGTAGGTCGTTTGTTAGAGCAATGGTTTTGTTGGTGTGATTGCCTCGAGTGTGGTAGGTTGTTTGTTAGAGCAATGGTTGGTGTGATTGCCTCGAGTGTGGTAGGTCGTTGTTGGTGTGATTGCCTAGAGTGTGGTAGGTCGTTTGTTAGAGCAATGGTTGGTGTGATTACCTCGAGTGTGGTAGATCGTTTGTTAGAGCAATGGTTGGTGTGATTGCCTCGAGTGTGGTAGGTCGTTGTTGGTATGATTGACTAGAGCGTAGTAGGTCGCTTGATAGGGCAATGGTTGGTGTGATTGTCTCGAGTGTGGTAGGTCGTTTGTTAGAGCAATGGTTGGTGTGATTGCCTCGAGTGTGGTAGGTCGTTTGCTAGAGCAATGGTTGGTGTGATTGCCTCGAGTGTGTGAGGTCGTTTGTTAGAGACCCGATCGGGTTAAATCAAAAACAAAAAAATTGGTTGTTGTTGCTTGTCCACTAAACACGCATCATTAAGGAGAAAGAGCAAACAATGGTTTGCTCGGTCAGGATGTGTTTGAGTGGAGTGATATGTTTACCCGAGGATTGCTGTTTCAATGCGCGAGCACTTTAAAATCCAACTAAGCGTGTTTGACTAATACCAAGCGAACATCATTATCAAAACATACAAAACATACATATAAAACTAAAGATCGAGTAACAGGAATCCTACTGAAAACTGGGGGTGAACTCAGGTGCTCCGAAAGGGTAGGCAGTTCCTGCTCCACTAATGGCGCCCGTCGTGTTGATCTAGTTACAAACCCGGTAATAAGTCGTGAATGAGGAAAGGACCGGGAAGTATTTACAACAAGTGGAACATATCCGTGGTCATTTGTGACACAGATATTCCATAGCGTTCAACCAAGTCATAGTTCAGTAGATACCTTGTTAGCAGCAACCCTCCATCAAGGAAATCCTAATATGAACCACATGTTCTGGAATATCGTAAAGGTAAGTAGTTCCTGCTCCACTAATGGCACCCGTCGTGTTAATTCTTAATGGTAGTTATATATGTTTTTAATATGACCTTGACATCTCAGTTCATAGAGGATGTTGTTAATTGGGCGTGGTAAGATGAGCTAACCTTTCCGGTGCACCAGGAAATTAGCATCTGGTAAGCTGAATTAAAATTTGTGTCTTTGATATTTATTATCATGACCTCTAAAGTGGAGGTCAAATCTGCCATTTTAGCTTGTAATGGGTATTTTCTTCCACAGGGTAAAACACCAACGACATGCACGGGACCTAGTGGTGCATATCAAGGCCAATACTACATGTACCTTGAGGCATCATATGGCAGAGCATGGCTGAAACATTATTTCGATTATGTAATTCCGTCTCAAGAAGGTAGGCAATGGCTATTAACATTATGTTTGTATGGTTGAAGGGCGTACTCGATACAACATTGTGTGACAAAGTTTGTCAAGTCGGTGGTTTTCTCCAGTTTCCTCCACCAATAAAACTGACCGCCATGATATAACTGATATATTGTTGAAAATAGCCTTAACCACCATAACCCTAACGCTAACCTTGCATAGTTGACAATACTGAGTAATTAGTTTTGATTAACGACAAAATGAGCAATTTTTCAGCTATGTCGAGTTACAATCCATGAAATGATGAAGATATGTGCTTTGTACTAGACCAATGTGCTAAATTGGATCTCCATAGTGCTAGTTCAGTGAAATAACACTCCACGTGTAGACATGTTACTCCACTGAAATAACACTTCACGTGTAGACATGTTGCTCCACTGAAATAACACTCCACGTGTAGACATGTTGCTCCACTGAAATAACACTCCACATGTAGACATGTTGCTCCACTGAAATAACACTCCACGTCTAGACATGTTGCTCCACTGAAATAACACTCCACGTGTAGACATGTTGCTCCACTGAAATAATACTCCACGTATAAACATGTTGCTCCACAGAAATAACACTCCACTTGTAGACATGTTGCTCCACTGAAATAGCACTCCACGTGTAGACATGTTGCTCCACTGAAATAACACTCCACGTGTAGACATGTCAAACTCAAACAATCTTAAAGCGCTTTGCATCGCCACGTCCTTATAAATACACAAAAAACAATGCAGCAAATTGTATTTAGAAATTAAATATCTCTACTGTATCGACGGCCATTAAATATCTCTACTGTATCGCCGGCCATTAAATATCCCTACTGTATGGACGGCCATTAAATATCCCTACTGTGTCGACGGCCATTAAATATCCTTACTGTATCGACGGCCATTAAATATCTCTACTGTATCGACGGCCATTAAATATCTCTACTGTATCGACGGCCATTAAATATCCCTACTGTATCGACGGCCATTAAATATCCCTACTGTAAGTGTATGACTCATTTGTTTTTTATCAATTAAATTTTTGAACCTATTTCTGGTGACGTCAATAATATTGTAACCTATTCACATGACAATACGCGACAAATATAAAACAAATCAAATACAAAGAAAACAAGACTGACAAGCGTTAGTTATCTCAATAGATTTGGTCAAAATGAACCGCATCGGTTGCGTAGTGGTTAGCGTGCTCGCCCCGAGTGCAGTAGATCGTGGGTTCGAGCACCGGTCGGGTCAAACCAAAGACTATAATATTGGTATTTGTTGCTTCTCCGCTAAGCACGCAGCACTAAGGAGAAAGCGCAAATACTGGTTGCCGCGGAATCGGAATAATGTGTCCAGGTGGAGCGACATCAGGTCCGATATAGCTGAAAAATTGCTGGGTTGGCGTTAAACAACAATCACTCAGTCTTACAATAGCAGTGTCAATGAATGTCAAAATCTTATTTTATAGTCCAATATCCACATTGTCTGATAGCAGAGTAAATGAATGTCAATATCTTATTTTATAGTCCAATATCTACATTGTCTTATAGCAGGGTCAATGAATGTCAATATCTTATTTTATAGTCCATTATTCACATTGTCCATAGCAGGGTTAATGAATATCAATATTATATTTTATAGTCCAATATCTACATTGTCCATAGCAAGGTCAATGAATGTCAATATTATATTTTATAGTCCATTATCCACATTGTCCATAGCAGGGTTAATGAATATCAATATTATATTTTATAGTCCAATATCTACATTGACTGATAGCAGGATCAATGAATGTCAATATTATATTTTATATTCCAATATCCACATTTTCTGATAGCACGGTCAATGAATATCAATATTATATTGTATATTGCATTATCCACATTGCCTCATATCAGTGTCAATGAATGTCAATATTATATTTTATAGTCCAATATCCACATTATCTGATAGCAGAGTCAATGAATGTCAATATTATATTTTATAGTCCAATATCTACATTATCTGATAGCAGGGTCAATGAATGTCAATATCTTATTTTAAAGTACAGTATATACATTATCTGATAGCAGGGTCAATGAATGTCAATATCTTATTTTAAAGTACAGTATCTACATTATCTGATAGCAGAGTCAATGAATGTCAATATTTTATTTTATAGTCCAATATCTGCATTGTCTGATAGCAGGGTCAATGAATGTCAATAACTTATTTTAAAGTACAGTATCTACATTGTCTGATAGCAGAGTCAATGAATGTCAATATCTTATTTTAAAGTACAGTATCTACATTGTCTGATAGCAGAGTCAATGAATGTCAATATCTTATTTTAAAGTACAGTATCAACATTGTCTGATAGCAGAGTCAATGAATGTCAATGTTTTATTTTGTAGTTAAATCTCCACATTGTCTTATAGCAGTCAATGAATGTCAATATTTTATTTTATAGTCCAATATCAACATTATCTGATAGCAGGGTCAATGAATGTCAATGTTTTATTTTGTAGTCGAATCTCCACATTGTCTGATAGCAGAGTCAATGAATGTCAATGTTTTATTTTGTAGTTGAATCTCCACATTGTCTGAGTTTTGTTTACCACAAGCTAGATAGAGCACCGTGGAAGTATTATTGGTATGGCAAAGGCAAATATAATATGGGAAAGCTGTATGTTCTTTCCAGAACCCACTTAAATATGAGACTAGGAGGCCCCAAATTATTTGACACTGGATTTGGTAGTGAAGGGGACAAATGGCATCAAGCGAAAATCACGATTCCCTCCAAATCTAGACATGTAAGCAGAAAATAAACATTAGAAAAATCAAAGGGGAATTTGACGCACTATCACATTTAATGTTATCCTTACAATAACTAATGCTGATATAACACAGAATAATAGTATTAAAAAAGTAAGACGTCACAAAACACCTGTATTATGAAAAGAAATTGTAAACAGTGATGGTCAACAATTCCACTAATATCAACAAAACAGAGAAAGTTTAAACAGTCATGGTCAACAATTCCACTAATATCAACAAAACAGAGAAAGCTTAAACAGTCATGGTCAACAATTCCACTAATATCAACAAAACGAACAATCACCTCTCGCCTTCAGGCACTGAACATGACATATGACGTTGGAAATCCAGGTCCTGGCTTGAGACAAGCACAGACATGAGGCAGGATTAAACCGATGAAATGGATTCCGACCCTCTCTTCGTGATAGCTGGATCTCCATGTAATATTTATATTGGTGTATTTATGAAGAATTCGTTCCTATTATTAAATTAATGAAAGATACACCGCATAGGTTGCGTAATGGTTAGCGTGCTCGGCTCGAGTGCGGTAGATCATGGGTTCGAACCCGGGTCGGGTCGAACCAATGACTATACAATTGGTATTTGTTGCTTCTCCGCTAAGCACGCAGTATTAAGGAGAAAGAGCAAAGATCGGTTGGCTTGGAATCAGAATAATGTGTCCGAGTGGAGCGACATGTCTATCCGCCGACTGTTTTTTCAGTGAACTACCACAATAAAAATCCATATCAGCGTGTTGGTCTAATACAAAGCGGATCTCATCATCATCTCATTGAAAATTAACTGGTTCTCGCCATAATATAGCTGCAAAATTGCTGAGTTGGCGTTAAACAACAATCACTCACTCACTTAATAAAATACGACATACAACTTTTTTTTTAATAAACTATATTATGGTGTTACAATAAAGGCAGAAAATAAACATTAGAGAAAACAGGATTCCCGCCAAAACTAGACAATGTATGTCGTAACTTTTTTAATTTTTATCTTTGGTGACACATTTACATCTAATGACAGCTTGTATGGGGTCATATCATGGGTCATATTGTCAACCGACCAATTAGCGATTACCTTACTAAATCATTTGGTATCAAACCAGATTACACTACTCACATTACTAACAAATTATATCACATGAGGATGTACACGGCGCCATTGATGAATATCGAACATTAGGAGGGGTTATGGTGCTTAACGCCACTTTCAGCTATATTGTGGCAGGTAGCTTTAATGGTGGAGTACCCGGAGAAAACCACCGACCTATCGCAAGACACTGACAAACTTTATCACATGATGGTGTATACCTAGCCCTGATCGAGATTCGAACTCACAACATTAGTGGTGATAGGCACTGATTGCATAGGTAGTTGTAAATCCATGCGATCAATTCTACGACGGCCCTGATATCGAACATAGATCTAGATATCTAATAGGTTTTGCATGACTAAGGGTAGATTTAGCATCGAAACTTTTTATAGAAGTACATGTACCTAACTATGAATGTGAGCGGTCACGTATGTACGTATTAGGCTTGTCGATTTTCTGACTGTATTCTGAAACTATTCTTACGGTGTGTCTTTCATTTTTGTTTTCACATAGTAACTGAGATGTTTTTATTACTGTCTGATTCGATTTTGATTTTTAGTGTTTAACGCCACTTTCAGCAATATTTCAGCTATATCATGGCGACCAGTTTTAGGCGTGGAAGAAACCGGAGTACCCGAAGAGAACCACCTACCATGGGCAAGCAACTAGTAAACTTTATCACTTGCGGATGCGAGTCGAGTGCACCCTTTTTGTAATTTACAAAGCCGTGTGCGAACCCACGCCGTATTGGTGATATGCTTGTATGAGCCACCCGGGCCTTTTTATTATCATCACTGGGTCGATACCTCTGCTGGTGGACTATTAGTCTCCGAGGGTATCATCCGCCCAGAAGTCTGTGACTTCGACACTGACATGGTTTATTAGATAAATTTATTATTGAAATTTACAGCACCAAAATAATGTTATATTATTAAAACTTTAAGGTTCACCTCCTGCAGACTTGTGTGACCTTGTGTGACTTTAGATCATTTTGCCAATCTTGTTTGGGTCCTTCCGCTTACTACTTGCTCCCAAAACTTTTATTATTTTCAACCTTTCGATTTTGAGCATACTTGATGAAAGTTGCTCCAGAAACGTGTCGTGTGCACTAAATTTAATATCTGCATTTTTCATTTGAGCGACTTGCACACACTTATCGTATTACTTTAATGTATTATATATATATCATTTCAGATAGAAATTAGGCTTTTGAGGGGTGTTTCATACTGTGGTGACATTAGTATTGACGATATTAAGTTAACTCTTAATTCCTGTTAATAGGTAAGTATACAATTAAACACATTCGGCCTCGTGCAAAAAAGTTTAAATGGGTAAGTATACAATTAAACACATTCGACCTCGTGCAAAAAAATGTAAATGGGTAAGTATACAATTAAACACATTCGGCCTCGTGCAAAAAAGTTTAAATGGGTAAGTATACAATTAAACACATTCGGCCTCGTGCAAAAAAGTTTAAATGGGTAAGTATACAGTTAAACACATTCGACCTCGTGCAAAAAAAATTAAATGGGTAAGTATACAGTTAAACACATTCGGCCTCGTGCAAAAAAGTTTAAATGGGTAAGTATACAATTAAACACATTCGGCCTCGTGCAAAAAAGTTTAAATGGTAAGTATACAATTAAACACATTAGGCCTCGTGCAAAAAAGTTTAAATGGGTAAGTATACAATTAAACACATTCGGCCTCGTGCAAAAAAGTTTAAATGGGTAAGTATACAATTAAACACATTCGGCCTCGTGCAAAAAAGTTTAAATGGGTAAGTATACAATTAAACACATTCGGCCTCGTGCAAAAAAGTTTAAATGGGTAAGTTTACAGTTAAACACATTCGACCTCGTGCAAAAAAGTTTAAATGGGTAAGTATACAGTTAAACACATTCGGCCTTGTGCAAAAAAGTTTAAACGGGTAAGTACACAATTAAACACATTCGACCTCGTGCAAAAAAGTTTAAATGGGTAAGTATACAGTTAAACACATTCGGCCTTGTGCAAAAAAGTTTAAACGGGTAAGTACACAATTAAACACATTCGACCTCGTGCAAAAAAGTTTAAATGGGTAAGTATACAATTAAACACATTCTACCTTGTGCAAAAAAGTTTAAATGGTAAGTATACAATTAAGCACATTCAGCCTCGTGCAAAAAAGTTTAAATGGATAAGTATACAATTAAGCACATTCGGCCTTGTGCAAAAAAGTTTTAATGGGTAAGTATACAATTAAGCAAATTCTACCTCGTGCAAAAAAGTTACTTTCCTCATTCATGATCTATCACTAGGTATGTACATAGAGTAAACACGACGGGTGCCACTAGTGGAGCGGGAATTATTTCCCCTTCCGGAGCACCTGAGTTCACCCCCGGTTTTTAGTGTGGTTCATGTTACTTGACCTTTAGTTTCATGTGTTATGTTTTGTAGTTCGTTGTTTGTTCTTTTGTCCTTTTTCTTTTGACCATTGTGTTGTATGTCCTTCTTTTATTTACGGATTCTGATTACCTCCCTTTGGTATCTTCAAACTCAACAAAGCAAACAATCACCTTTCACCTTCACTAACTGAAAACAAGACCACATACCATCACACACAAAATAAAAACAACATTAAAATGGACAATACAATAACAGGGTCAATGATTGCTCGTACTTAATTGACTACTAGCTAGGAAGGTAGAATCTGTTGGTCAAGGACAAAAAAACATAACTAATACTTCCGCTGACAGATTGAAAATCAATGCTATGAACATCTACACAAATTAATGGTCTTCGTTAGAGACAAGAATAAATAGGTCATCAAATTGTTGTAATCAGATTTTGAAACATAAAATGGGTTAAGGTTATGATGCTTAATGCCAGTTTTAATAATATCTCAGTTACAACGTGGCGGTCAGTTTTATTTGTGGAGGAAACCGGAGTAACCGGCGAAAACCACCAAGCTGACGCAAGACACTGGCAAACTTTATCACATTATGTTGTGTCGAGTACACCTCATATGAGCGGGATTCGAACTCACAGCTTTAGTGGTGATGGGCACTAATTGCATAGGTAGTTGTAAATCCAACTACCATACGCTCACGACCACGACGGCCCCAGCTTAAAATGGCTATATGATAATAATGAAATATATGTACAAATATACTAATCTAATATTGTTGAAAGAGGCGTTAAACACCATAACCCTAACCGTATAAAGATGGAAGCTCTTGTCTCCATTTCAATCACTTTGTTTGATTGTTTGATGGTGTTTAATGCCACTTTCAACAATATTTCAGCTATATCGTGGCGATCAGTTTTATTGGTGGCGGTATCCGGAGGACCCGGAGAAAACCACCGACCCGTCGCAAGTCACTGACAAACTTGATCAAATAATGTTTTACACCTCGCCTTGATCGGGATTCGAACTCACAACAACAGTGGTTATAGGCACTGATTGCATAGGTAGTTGTAAATCCAACAACTATGCGATCACGACTACGACAGCCCCCATTTCAATCAGATTTTGTGGTAAAAATTAATGATTTTGTTTTATTTTTTGTAGGTAAGGTATATATCCTACCTTTTAAGTACCGAAAATGAGGACCGTCTGAAATAACTTTACATATAAACTTTATGTCATTGCAATGTCCAACCATCTGATTTCATTATGTTTCCATATGTTGTTCTCTAGTCTGTTTAATTGACAATTAAAACACCTGTGCTATGTTGTGCTCTAGTATATTTAATTGACAATTAACACATTGGTGCTATATTGTGCTCTAGTATGATAAATTGACAGTTGACACATCTGTGCTACATTGTGCTCATCTGTTTAATTGACATTTGACACATCTGTGTTATTTTGTGCTCTAGTCTGTTTAATTGACATTTGACACATCTGTGCTATATTGTGCTCTAGTCTGATTAATTGACATTTGACACATCTGTGCTATATTGTGCTCTAATATGTTTAATTGACAACACATCTGTGTTATTTTGTGCTCTAGTCTGTTTAATTGACATTTGACACATCTGTGCTGTATCGTGCTCTAGTCTGTTTAATTGACAACACATCTGTGCTGTATTGTGCTCTAGTCTGTTTAATTGACATTTGACACATTTGTGCTATATCGTGCTCTAGTCTGTTTAATTGACATTTGACACATCTGTGCTATATCGTGCTCTAGTCTGTTTAATTGACATTTGACACATCTGTGCTATATTGTGCTCTAATCTGTTTAACTGACATTTGACACATCTGTGCTATATCGTGCTCTAGTCTGTTTAATTGACATTTGACACATCTGTGCTATATTGTGCTCTAGTCTGTTTAATTGACAACACATCTGTGTTATTTTGTGCTCTAGTCTGTTTAATTGACATTTGACACATCTGTGCTATATCGTGCTCTAGTCTGTTTAATTGACAGTTGACACATCTGTGCTGTATCGTGCTCTAGTCTGTTTAATTGACATTTGACATATCTGTGCTATATTGTGCTCTAATCTGTTTAATTGACATTTGACACATCTGTGCTATATTGTGCACTAGTCTGTTTAATTGACATTTGACACATCTGTGCTATATTGTGCTATAATCTGTTTAATTGACATTTGACACATCTGTGCTATATTGTGCTCTAATCTGTTTAATTGACAGTTGTAAAATGATATTATCTCTACAATAAACACCATCTTCAGCAGAAATATGTGTTAATGTTACTGTGACCCAAGATATGTACCAATTACACAGCACAATATATACAAATCCTACTAGATTTGATTTGATTT
Organism: Bathymodiolus septemdierum; assembly: GCA_963383655.1. Lineage (NCBI taxonomy): Eukaryota > Metazoa > Mollusca > Bivalvia > Mytilida > Modiolidae > Bathymodiolus > Bathymodiolus septemdierum. The sequence continues at coordinate 36,416,993 of OY726527.1, forward strand.
GATTTATTGCGTTTAACGCCACTTTCAGCAATATTTCAGCTATATCATGGTGACCAGTTTTAGTGGTGGAAGAAGCCGGAGTACCAGGAGAGAACCACTGATCATGGGCAAGCAACTGGCAAACTTTATCACTTGCGGATGCCAGTCGAGTGCACTTTTTTGTAATTTACAAAGACGACGCGAACCCAAGCCGTATTGGTGATAGGCTTGTATGAGTTGCTAGGTAATTCAACTACCCAATTCGTCCAAGAAGCATGTTTTATAAGAGATACGAACTGATTACTCTTCCCGGGAAAGATAGGCAAGGGTGAGAAGAGTTTTAAGATACCAAAGGGGTAATCATAATTCGTATATCGAATAAGAACAGACAACACAATGGCGAAAAGAAAAAGTACAAAGGGACAAACAACGATCTACAAAGCATACATATAAAACTAGAGATCGAGTAACACGAACCCCACTAAAAACCGGAGGTAGGCAGTACCTACTCCACTAGTGACACTCGTCGTGTTAATCTAGTTACAAACCCGGTGATAAATCATGAATATTAGATAAATGTAAAAGAAATGCAGGTGAAGAGATCCAACGCCCATCAATGAGGTACATTTGGGGAAACGTTTGTAACAATCCACTGTTACCTCTACAGCCCATCAATGAGGTACATTAGTCAAACAAAGAGTGAAGCAATACATAATATTAAACACGTCAAGAAAGCATGTTAACTATGAGGAAGACAAAAAGTACCCATGAACAAGCCTTACAACATCCAAAATACGAATATTTGCAATGGTATTTTCCATATTTCATTTTTTAAAGCACTATTAATAAATGAGGGCGAAACGACCCGGGGCGAACGAGAATAGGGGAGAAACGACCCGGGGCGAACGGGAATAGGGGCGAAAGGACCCGGGGCGAATGAGAATGGGGCGAAACGACTCAGGGGGCGAACGGGATTCGGGGCGAAACGACCCGATACCTTCCATTCATATGTAGCAACACGGATATGTTCCACTTGCAATAAACACTTCCCGGTTCTTTCCTCATTTCATAATTTTGGTCCTCTGTTATGGGTGCCTGAAATATATATTTAGGACCTTACCACTTCAGTAGCATATATTAGATGATCTTAGATTTTAAGGCCTCACATAACGACATCGGTGATGTAATGGTTAGCGTGTGGTAGATTGTGAGTACAAGCCCCAGTCTGGTCAAACCAAAGACTATGGAATCTGTATTTTTTGCGTCTTCGATAAGTACGCAGTAATGAAGAGGAAGAGCAAAGAATAGTTAAATATAAGGATAGTGTGCTCGGGTGGCGCGACATGTCTACCCGCGGACTGTTATTTCAGTGAATGGCAATATTAAAATACAACTAAGCGTGTTGGTCTGGTACAAAGCCGGCATCATTATTAACTCATCGAAAAGTACCTTGTATCGCCATGATATAGCTGAAAAAAGTCTCATTTGGCGTTAAGCAACAATCACACACTCACTCATTGAAAGAAGAGTTTGAAGATGCCAACAGAGTAATCAGAATCAATAAATCGAATACGAACAGACAACACAATGGCCACAAGAAAAGTACAAAAGGACAAACAACGATCTACAACACATGCACATAAAACTATAGATCGAGTAACACGAACCCCATTAAAAACCGGGGGTGAACTCAGGCGCTCCGGAAGGGTAAACAGTTCCTGCTCCACTAGTGGCACCCGTCGTGTTAATCTAAAGCTTAAATATATTATGCACATCTGACTTCCGGTTAATGAAAAGCGCTGCAGACAACTTCCTGTGTCGGGAAAAAAATAATAATAATAATAAATGGGCCATATATAACAAGTCTCGAAACGTTCTGCCTAATGTTGCCCCGGTCTCTGGATTGTCCATTTTTAATTGTCCATTCGGTTTTCTCTAACATTTACTTAAGAAGGATTGTGGGAATGTGTTTTTTACGCCAATTGTATCAATATTACTCTATTATCGGAAAATTTGACATTCTCCCTTTGATGTGTGGCGCTGATTGAGTCTGGATCACTGAACTGACCTCGATCCACAAAGATATTATACAAAGGTCAGTTCATAACTCACATGTGCAAGTTTATCAGTCAATCTGATGAAAAACACATTATGACGTCACCGATAAAAACAATAACGGCAGTTCTGAAGGCCTCGAGAGACAATATCACAAATATCCCAGCTCGTATATCGGACTCGCTGAGATATTAGCGATAATTTCTGTCTCGGCCCTCAACATTTTCGTTATTCTATATTTATCGGGAATTTTGACATTTTTCCTTTGATCTCATCGATTGATATTGTCAGTATCAATAGACTGATTTTGATACTGAGAATTTACAGTCAGTGTGACGTTAAACATATTATGACGTTGTCGATAAAAACAATAACGTCAGGACTGAAGGTTTCCACAGACATTATATCACTAAAATCACAGTTAGTTCTATTGGACTCGCTTTGATACTACCGGTAATGTATGTCTCGACCTTTATAACAGCCGTTATTCTATATACATCATGTCAATTAGCTGTATTTGATTGATTGATTGATTGATTGATTGATTGATTGATTGATTGATTGATTGATTGATGCTAACGTTAGAAATATTTAAACAACATCATGGAATGAACACATTCTATAAGCTAATTTCCTTAACTAGAAGACTGAGTTATATGAACAAATAAGATAAAACCATATATCTAGACCGAATTTGGCCATCCTATTTAGACCCTTTGGATTTATTGCTCTCGAACTTTTCAAAATTATTTGGCTTTCCAATATTTAGATATTGAGCGTACCCCGTGCCGGAATCACTTATAGGCTCGACAGGCTGAAGCCTGGTGACTCAAAACATCCGGCCAAGGTGTATACTATTTTTAACACTGTTATTGGACTTTCACACTTATGCTGTCATAACGTACTGTACTTCCTAAACAACGCTTCAGTAATTTTCCTTACACAGCTGCACTTCCTTTCAGAATATTGCCGAATTTTAAGCACCCATCATCATCTTAGCCTTTATAGAAATTGATTAAACACACTTACATCTTCCTCCGGTCGTGAAGGTGGGGAATTGGGAGGGGCTTCACAAGTGGAATAACATAGGCCCTCTCTTTATATAAATCCGGTGTGATAGAGTAAACCTTCCCCCATAGTAAATTACCCCCCCCCCCCGGAAGATTTACTTTATAGTATTTATTCCGCATAGTAAACCTTTCTACCTACTCAAATACTGCAAAATGGCTCCGTACATTTTTTTTTACCTTTTAATCATAATCGGATATAATTAATGGTATAGAACAATTAAAATTAACACGATTGAGGTGCTAAATTTCGAATCAATAGTAATTATCCGGATTAAGGGGGAACATTTACTATATAGCAACATATCCGGGGGGGATGATCGGCTATGGATGGGGGAATGTTTGCTATATAGCAAATATTCCGAGGGGGAATGTTTACTATATAATAAACATTCCAGGGGAAAGCTTGCTATGCGGAAGGTTTCCTATACGACACCGGTACTGAGCGTACCTGATGAAGGTTTACTATACGACACCGGTACTGAGCGTACCTGATGAAGGTTTCCTATACGACACCGGTACTGAGCGTCACCTGATGAAGGTTTCCTATACGACACCGGTACTGAGCGTACCTGATGAAGGTTTCCTATACGACACCGGTACTGAGCGTACCTGATGAAGGTTTCCTATACGACACCGGTACTGAGCGTCACCTGATGAAGGTTTCCTATACGACACCGGTACTGAGCGTATCTGATGAAGGTTTCCTATACGACACCGGTACTGAGCGTACCTGATGAAGGTTTCCTATACGACACCGGTACTGAGCGTCACCTGATGAAGGTTTCCTATACGACACCGGTACTGAGCGTCACCTGATGAAGGTTTCCTATACGACACCGGTACTGAGCGTATCTGATGAAGGTTTCCTATACGACACCGGTACTGAGCGTACCTGATGAAGGTTTCCTATACGACACCGGTACTGAGCGTCACCTGATGAAGGTTTCCTATACGACACCGGTACTGAGCGTCACCTGATGAAGGTTTCCTATACGACACCGGTACTGAGCGTATCTGATGAAGGTTTCCTATACGACACCGGTACTGAGCGTACCTGATGAAGGTTTCCTATACGACACCGGTACTGAGCGTCACCTGATGAAGGTTTCCTATACGACACCGGTACTGAGCGTATCTGATGAAGGTTTCCTATACGACACCGGTACTGAGCGTCACCTGATGAAGGTTTCCTATACGACACCGGTACTGAGCGTCACCTGATGAAGGTTTCCTATACGACACCGGTACTGAGCGTCACCTGATGAAGGTTTCCTATACGACACCGGTACTGAGCGTCACCTGATGAAGGTTTCCTATACGACACCGGTACTGAGCGTCACCTGATGAAGGTTTCCTATACGACACCGGTACTGAGCGTCACCTGATGAAGGTTTCCTATACGACACCGGTACTGAGCGTCACCTGATGAAGGTTATTACAGAAAAGCGTCGTGCACACTAAATTTGATATGTACGTTTTATTACCTAATTAGCTTTTAGTACAATATTAGTGCAGTGTCTTAAAATATTAAACTTATATGTATGAGGCTTAAAAACTGAGATAAAGGCGGGGTTCACCGAGCCTTTCACCAGTTTTGCACCGATTACACATAAACTTTATATTTTAATAAACTGCATTAATATTGTGTTTATTCTGCAGGAAAATCACATTAATCCATTAACGTTTATATTTTGAATTAAATAATAAAATTATATGATTATCCCTTGATTGCCCCTTTTGATATTTTTCTGTCAACAGGAAGTGAACTGGATTAACAATTATGTTTCCACAGCTCAACAGGTAACATGTGACAGCAGTACCAGAAAAAGCTATACAGTATATAACCAAACAATATATCCAGTCACTGCAATTTGTTTGCTCAAATAGAGACTGTCGTGATCGTGATCGTATGGTCTTATTGTCATATTGTCATTTTCTGTCAAAATATCATTGCAACCGTTAATGGTTAGCGTGCTCGCCTCGAGTGCGGTAGATTGTGGGTTCAAGCCCCGATCGGGTCAAAACAAAGATTATACAATTGGTATTTGTTGCTTTTTCACTAAGCACGCAGCATTAAGGAGAAAGAGTAAAGACCGGTTGGCTCGGAATCAGAATAATATGACCGAGTAGAACGACATGTCTACCCGCGAGTTGGTCTAATACAAAGCGAACCTCATCATCATGTCATTCAAAATTAACTTGTTCTCGCCATGATATAGCTGAAAAATTGCTGAGTTGGCGTTAAACAACAATCACTCACTCACTCACACACCCAAATATTATTGCTCTTTGCCGTGTAAAATTATATTATTTCTAAAAGCTATACAGAATACGGCATCAAAATCATTACAATTAACTGAATAGAATGAAATGTTGCCAAAAACGAAAATGAGATTTAATTTTTTCAGAGGAAAAGTAAATTAGTAACTAGCTAGAGTTTAAATCTTGATGTCAACAGATATTTTTAATTTCCTGCTTTATCAAATTGTAAACATATATATATGAAAAAACCCTAACGAATGGACACACATAAGCTTGGTGTTTTTCAGTGTAGTAAGCAGTGCCGGATTTAGATACAGAGAGGCCCTAGGCTAATCCACTTGTGAGGCCCCTCTGAATTCCCCACCTTCACGACTTGAGGAAGATGGAAGTGTGCTTAATCAATTTCAATAAAGGCATGGATGATGAAGGGTGTTTAAAATTCGGCAATGTTCTGAAATGGAGTGCAACTGTGTAAAGAAAATTAATGAAGGGTTGTATAGAAAGTACATTACGTTATGACAGCATAAGTGTGAACGTCCAATAACAGTGCTAAAAATAATACACACCTTGAAGGGAGGCCCCCTAAATTTTGAGACTTTAGGCTTCAGCCTATCGAGCCTATATGTAAATCCCTCACTGGTAGTAAGTCTAAAACTATTCCTGGTAGCACGCCAGTGTACATTATCATGTATATAAGTATTACAAAGGGTTTGTGAGCTTTAATTACACATATAGACTACTTTTTCCTAGCATTATTTGATGATTTCAAGCTCATTATTAGCATTTGTCATTGTTTATGTCTATCATTTTATCCATATCTGGGTACTCGATGAAGATAACTACAACAGCATATAAGTAAAAACAAGCAAAAATAATCGTCTGATAACGACATCTTCTTATTCTAGCCGCATCGGTGGCGTAATGGTTAGCGTGCTCGCCTCGATCGCTGGTTCGAGCCCCTGTCTGGTCAAACCAAAGACTATAAAATTGATGTGTTGCTTCTCCTCTAAGCACGCAGCATTAAGGAGAAAGAGCAAAGACTTGGTTAGCTCAGAATCAGAGTAATGTGTCGAATGGATCAACATGTCTACCCACAGACTGTTGTTTCAGTGAACTAGCACTATAAAAACCATCTCAGCGTATTGGTCTAGATCAACGCGGACCTAATCATCATCTCATTAAAAATTAATTTGTTCTCGCCATAATATAGCCGAAATATTTCTGAATTGGCGTTAAACAACAGCAATTCATTTTTACATTAGTTGACAATGTCGATGAAATGGCGGCTTTCTTTACAAATAAATACTTAGAAATGGCAAAAGAATGCATTCCAACCAAAATAGCCAATATTCGTAGAACAGATAAACCATGGCTTAATTCTGAAGTTATTCTGAAATTAGGCATCATATTAGAATTCGTGATCGTTTACATAGAACATTAAAATATTCTCCTACTGTACATAATCGAAATATATACAAAATACGAAGAAATAAAGTAAATGATATGATAATTCATGCTAAAGAACAGTTTTATTTAAATGCCAATGATGAAAAGTCTAATAACAAAAAAGCGTTTTGGTCACTGGTAAAAAAAAGTAATGAGTTGTTGTCGTTCCACGGTAATACCTCCTTTAATAAACCCAGTTACAAACGATATAATTGTATATAAATAAGGGTAATAACAAAATTACCGAACTCCGAACAATCTCACAAAGGGAAAGTCAAAACTCATAATTATATAAACAGACAAAATCAGTCAACAACCGAAAACTGTGAAAACCGTAATGACCCTGACTTGGTACAGGCATTTCTAAAGAAATGGTGGGTTGAATCAGATTTTAAGGCGCCAAACCTCCCGCTCTCATTACGGTTCAAAGGTTCCGGCTGTCACTGTAGCAGTATTTAAATACAGGAACAAAATAGGTAAAATAGTTGTCAAAGCAGTACCATATTCGGTGACGTAAATGTCAAAAATATTTTTACGTCACACATTGACAAAAAAATTCTTAACATTTTTTACTTCTTTATCTTTATACATTTTCACTATATGAAAATGCATCGCTTATAATTTTTTCTGCAGAGACGGAATATATTTCGACAAGATATTGGTATCGGAATATAAACTTTTTAAGAGATCGAATAAGGCGAATCTTTTTATAGCCCTGGTCCAGTAGCCTGTTTCTCAGATGAAGATGACGTTTCAGGAAATCAGAATAATTGCTACTGGCCCTTGCATAGCGAATCAATTGCAGCATGTAAACACCATATGCAGGAGAAGCTGGTATATTGCTGCACATGTTTGGAAAATTTATGATTTTAAAATTGAAGTCGTCCCGCTTATCATAAATTTTAGTACTGAGTTGACCATTGTCGTCAAATTCGAGGTATAAGTCCAAAAATGATGCGGACGAAGCTGTATCGGTGGTCTCTTTAACTTCCAGCTCTGGAGGATATATCAATGGAAGAAATTCTGCAAATCTAGAATTATTGATAGATAAAACGTCATCAATATACCTGTATGTGAAATTAAAGGCTCTAGCCTCATGAATCTTCTTATCTTTTGCAAGCTTTTGAAGAAACTCCGACTCATATGAGTATAAAAATAAATCGGCTAGAAGAGGGGCACAATTCGTACCCATTGGTATGCCGACGACCTGCTGAAACAGTGTCCCTCCAAAGGAGACAAATATGTTATCGATGAGGAACTCCAGCATACTGATCACTTGTTCCTCGGAGTAGCATGTTTTACCTTTATGAATTTTGTTTGAAAAATATGTGGAATTGTAGCCTAACACAACAAATTTTGAGCCATAGTTTCTATGACTAAAAGCTTTATGAATTGTTTCTTTTAAGCGGGTTTTTAATTTGTCATGCGGTAGGGTGGTATATAGAGTTGAAAAATCAAAAGTTTTAATGGAGCAAAATGTAAATAATATTTTGTTGCTCTATATCTTCAACACCAACTAATATAGATCCACCAAATCTACCTCCACGAACGTTGTTTTCTTTAGATGTTGATGACATAAAGGATGGAGATTGATTGATTGATTTTTGGTGTTTAACGCCACTTTCAGCAATGCTTCAGCTATATCATGGCGACCAGTTTTAGTGGTGGAAGAAGCCGGAATACCCGGAGAGAACCACCAACCATGGGCAAGCAACTGGTAAGCTTTATCACTTGCGGCTGCGAGTCGAGTGCACCCTTTTTGTAATTTACGAAGCCGGGCGCGAACCCACGTCGTATTGGTGATAGGCTTGTATGAGTTGCTATGTAATGCAACTACCAATTTTATTGACCCACCCGAACCCTAAGAAAAGGATGGAGATGTGAAATATATACTAAAATCACCTCAAATTGGTAAAGCACCAGGCGGAGATTTCATTAGCCACCAAATGCTAAAAAATACTGCAGACACTGTGTACTTACCCTTGAAATGCATGTTCAATCATTCACTTAGAGTTTCAAAGTATCCATCATGTTGGAACCTCGTTCAGGCGAGGTGTACGTGATACAGCATTATGTGATAAAGTTTGTCAGTGACTTGCGAGAGGTCAGTGGTTTTCTCAGGTTACTCCTATTTCCTCCACCAATAAAACTGACCACCATGATATAACTGAAATATTGTTTGAAAGTGGTGTCGTATAACACCATAAACCAAACCATTTCACCAACTTGATTCTAAAATTATACGTTTTTTTCATATTTTTAATGAGTTACTTTAATGAGAAAAAAATTGTCCATTTGATGCAAAGTTCAACTAAAATTACAAATATTTTCACCATACTTGGTAAAATTTTAAATGTTGTGTAACTATTTGTCAATGTTTATACAGTGACAAGAGCATTGTGCTCAAAAGTCAACAAATGAATTTGTCTATTACAACTTTAATTATCGCACAGAAACCATCCTGTCTACAGACAAGACGATGAGAGCCCCATAACATAATATGACCGCAAAATTTTTGAGGTCATTTAAAAACACCCAAAAAATATTCAGAAATCCTAAAATACTATTTCTGAGGTCCAGATTGTGATGTTTATTACTATTTCCTCATAAAAAACGGTTCAGTTCATCTTTACCTCCTGTTGTTTGTAGGAGGGCTTATGTCTTATTTACGTAATTTGTGTTTGTTTGCATATAGTGGTGTCCAACACATATTGTGTTGTGTTTTTGCTTTGTTTGTCTTCTCGTGTCCCCAATGTTGCAATTTCTCTGGATTGTCTATTTTTTATTGCCCCTTCGGTATTCTCTAACGTTTATTTGTCGTGTGTTCCCAATGTTGCAAGTATCTCTGGGTTGTCTATTTTTGATTGCCCCTTCTGTATTCTCTAACGTTTATTTGTCGTGTGTTCCCAATGTTGCAAGTATCTCTGGGTTGTCTATTTTTGATTGCCCCTTCGGTATTCTCTAACGTTTATTTGTCGTGTGTTCCCAATGTTGCAAGTATCTCTGGGTTGTCTATTTTTGATTGCCCCTTCGGTATTCTCTAACGTTTATTTGTCGTGTGTTCCCAATGTTGCAAGTATCTCTGGGTTGTCTATTTTTGATTGCCCCTTCGGTATTCTCTAACGTTTATTTGTCGTGTGTTCCCAATGTTGCAAGTATCTCTGGGTTGTCTATTTTTGATTGCCCTTTCAGTATTCTCTAACGTTTATTAATTGCTATAAAGTTATCCTCTTTTACAAGGTTCTAATATTTATCCTATTAATTACTCTTGCATGCAACGGAAACCATTTTGTTCCTGTAAGGGAGATAACTCATATGAAAAAATGTCTAAAAAGTATTATTAGGAATCTGCGGATGATCACATGATCTTCTTAACCTGCATTCATTACATTACAAATATAGACAACAAATACATTTTTGTTTTATTAGTTTAGTATACATATAACAAATTACTGGTACTTAAACTACATTGGTGGTTTAATAGTTAGCGAGTTTGTCTTGAATGAGTTTGTCTTGAGTGAGTTTGTCTTGAATGAGTTTGTCTTGAGTGAGGTTGTCTTGAGTGAGGTTGTCTTGAATGAGTTTGTCGTGAGTGAGTTTGTCTTGAGTGAGTTTGTCTTGAGTGAGTTTGCCTTGAGCGAGTTTGCATTGAGTGAGTTTGTCTTGAGTGAGGTTGTCTTGAGTGAGTTTGTCTTGAGTGAGTTTTTCTTGAGTGAAGTTGTCTTGAGTGAGGTTGTCTTGAGTGAGGTTGTCTTGAGTGAGGTTGTCTTGAGTTAGTTTGTCTTGAGTGAGTTTCCCTAGAGCGCGTTTGTCTTGAGCGAGTTTGTCTTGAGTGAGTTTGCCTTGAGCGAGTTTGTCTTGAGTGAGTTTGTCTTGAGTGAGTTTGCCTTGAGCGAGTTTGTCTTGAGTGAGATTGTCTTGAGTGAGTTTGTCTTGAGCGAGTTTGTCTTGAGTGAGGTTGTCTTGAGTGAGGTTGTCTTCAGTGAGTTTGTCTTGAGCGAGTTTGTCTTGAGTGAGTTTGTCTTGAGTGAGGTTGTCTTGAGCGAGTTTGTCTTGAGTGAGATTGTCTTGAGTGAGGTTGTCTTGAGTGAGGTTGCCTTGAGTGAGTTAGTCTTGAGTAAGTGTGTCTTGAGTGAGGTTGTCTTGAGTGAGGTTGTCTTGAGTGAGGTTGTCTTGAGTGAGTTTGTCTTGAGTGAGGTTGCCTTGAATGAGTTTGTCGTGAGTGAGTTTGTCTTGAGTGAGTTTGTCTTGAGTGAGTTTGCCTTGAGCGAGTTTGTATTGAGTGAGTTTGTCTTGAGTGAGGTTGTCTTGAGTGAGTTTGTCTTGAGTGAGTTTGTCTTGAGTGAAGTTGTCTTGAGTGAGGTTGTCTTGAGTGAGGTTGTCTTGAGTGAGTTTGTCTTGAGTGAGTTTGTCTTGAGTGAGTTTCCCTAGAGCGCGTTTGTCTTGAGCGAGTTTGTCTTGAGTGAGTTTGCCTTGAGCGAGTTTGTCTTGAGTGAGTTTGTCTTGAGTGAGTTTGCCTTGAGCGAGTTTGTCTTGAGTGAGATTGTCTTGAGTGAGTTTGTCTTGAGCGAGTTTGTCTTGAGTGAGGTTGTCTTGAGTGAGGTTGTCTTCAGTGAGTTTGTCTTGAGCGAGTTTGTCTTGAGTGAGTTTGTCTTGAGTGAGGTTGTCTTGAGCGAGTTTGTCTTGAGTGAGATTGTCTTGAGTGAGGTTGTCTTGAGTGAGGTTGCCTTGAGTGAGTTAGTCTTGAGTAAGTGTGTCTTGTGTGAGTTTGTCTTGAGTGAGGTTGTCTTGAGTGAGGTTGTCTTGAGTGAGGTTGTCTTGAGTGAGTTTGTCTTGAGTGAGTTTGTCTTGAGTGAGTTTCCCTAGAGCGCGTTTGTCTTGAGCGAGTTTGTCTTGAGTGAGTTTGCCTTGAGCGAGTTTGTCTTGAGTGAGTTTGTCTTGAGTCAGTTTGTCTTGAGCGAGTTTGTGTTGAGCGAGTTTGTCGTGAGTGAAGTTGTCTTGAGTGAGTTTGTCTTGAGTGAGTTTGCCTTGAGTGAGTGTGTCTTGTGTGAGTTTGTCTTGAGTGAGGTTGTCTTGAGTGAGTTTGTCTTGAGTGAGGTTGTCTTGAGTGAGGTTGTCTTGAGTGAGTTTGTCTTGAGTGAATGTGTCTTGTGTGAGTTTGTCTTGAGTGAGGTTGTCTTGAGCGAGTTTGTCTTGAGTGAGTTTGTCTTGAGTGAGTTTGCCTTGAGCGAGTTTGTGTTGAGCGAGTTTGTCTTGAGTGAAGTTGTCTTGAGTGAGTTAGTCTTGAGTGAGTGTGTCTTGTGTGAGTTTGTCTTGAGTGAGGTTGTCTTGAGTGAGGTTGTCTTGAGTGAGTTTATCTTGAGTGAGTGTGTCTTGTGTGAGTTTGTCTTGAGTGAAATTGATCGTGTGTTCAGGTACCAGTCGTGCGGGGTCAAACTAAAGACACTAAAATGGTGCTTCTCTGCTAAGCATTAAGAAGTAAAAGCTAAGATTGATTTGGCTCGGAATCGGGTTAACGTGTCTGAGTGGATCTATATGTCTACCAGCGGACTGTTATTTCACTATGAAGATTCAACTCAGCGTGTTGATCTAGTACTAAGTGGACATCGTCACCATCTCATCGAATGCAACTTGTTCTAGTCATAATGTAACTGAAAAATTGCTCATTTGGTCTTAAATTACTCACTCACTGGTACTTGATTTGTAGAAACCGACGGTTAGAAACAGTACCAGTATAAAACAGAACTGACAGAGAACACCTTTGAAAACAACTGAAGTTACGCTTGTTTCTGCTCTTTTCAGTAATAATAATTTACTATGTGGACAATCTGACATTGCAGGATAAACACAATATATGTACATAGTCGTTAAAATAAAATTTATTTAAAAAAATAAAAAGTTAAAAACGAATGAAAGTATATTGTAACATTTTCACCAATTAGAAAAGTTTGCCGTCATTATCGTATGGTAGTTGGATTCATAACTACCTATGTAATCGGTTCCTATCGTCACTAACGTCACCTAGAACTCCGTTCATGGTGAGGTATACTCGATACAACATAATGTGATAGTTTGCCAGTGACATGCAGTAGGTCAGTCGTTTTCTCCAGGTACTCCGGTTTCCTCCACCAATAAAAAAAACTGACTGCCACGATATAACTGACATATTGTTGACATTGGCGTTAAGCACCATAAACCTAACAAATTAGAAAATGTTCTCTACTATTCAGCTCTATACTGTTACTGTCAGGGAGAAAGTTACAGGTCGCCAAAATAAAAGTTTGAAAATTATTGTAAGTGGTCTTGAGGGACCATCGTGGTGATCGTATGGTAGTTGGATTTAAGGCTACCTATATAATCGGTGCCTATCACCACTAACGTGAGTTCGAATCCCACTCAAGACAACATTATATGATAAAGTTAGTCGGTGACTTGCGGCAGGTCAGTGGTTTTCTCCGGCTACTCTGGTTTCCTCCACCAGTAAAACTGACCACCACGATATAACTGAAATATTGTTGAAAGTGGTCTTTAGCGAACATTTAAACAACCAAATTGCATTATTTATATTTTATTTATAGACTACTACGCATATGTTTTCAGATATTCAATTAATAGACCACTATGTTTATATTTTCAGATTGCGATCACAGTAACACGTGGCAAAAGTTGGTCGAGTGATATAGCCGTTGATCATATTGTTCTTAAAGAAGGAAATTGTTCATACAGTAAGCAGTAACTTTTAGGGGAGAGAAAAGGGCGTGGGGGAGGCTATTTTTCTTTCCAGAAAAAAATTAATTGACACGAAAAATACAAAAAAATAATAATATGTATACAGCAGTTTTCAGTGAAAAATTGGGATTTGGTAACATTTGTTTTTTTTTACTTTGTCGATGTAAACCATTTTCCTCTTTAACAATAAGAGACTGCCAGGATATATACTTAACTGTGGCATTAAACACCAATATTTTAATCTAATCTGTACACTCCAGAAAAAAACCACATCAGAAGTGTAATGATTAGTGTACTCATTTTAAACATGGTTTGAGTCTCGACTCAGTCCTCGAGATGAGCACCGGTCTTCTGACCCAAGACCAGTAAAGCTGTTCAGACCAGTATATTTTCATTCAAGGAATGTGGCTTAGTTAAGCTAAGACAATTAAAAAAGGTATTTGCTCGGAATCGAATAATGTATCTTTAGTGTAGCAACATGTCTACCAGTGGACTGTTTGTGGTCGTGATCGTATAGTAGTTGGTTTACAACTACCTGTGCAATTGGTGCCTATCACCACTAACATTGTGAGTACTAACCCCGTTTGGGCGAGGTGTACTCAATACAACATTATGTGATTAAGTTTGTCAGTGATTTGCGGTAGGTCGGTGGTGTTCTCCAGGCAGTCCTGTTTCTTTCACCAATAAAACTGACCACCACGATATAACTGAAATATTATTGAAAGTAGCGTTACACCCCATAACCCTAATCCTGTGATAAAAACTACAGTGGGTTATGGGTCAGTTTATGTTAAAAATACAATGGGGGGAAATTAATAATTAACAAAACTCATCTGAAGATTTAGGTCATTAATTGTAAGGGCCCGGGTGGCTCAATGAGTTCGTCTCATACAAGCCTATCACCAATACGGCGTGGGTTCGCACCCGGCTTTGTAAATTTCAAAAAGGGTGAACTCGACTCGCAGCCGCCAGTGTTGAAGTGTACCAGTTGCTTGCCCATGGTCGATGGTTCTCTCCGGGTACTCCAACTTCCACCACTAAACTGGTCACCATGATATAACTGAAATATTGCTGAAAGTGGCGTTAAGCACAATAAATCATTAATTGTAATATTTACGCCATCAAACATTTCTATTTTTTAATTATATATGTACAGTAGTCCCCCTCTTATCAGGCCCCTCCAAGCAAAGGTCACCTCTCTTATCATGCCCCTCCAACCAAAGGTCACCCCTCTTATCAGGTCCCTCCAGCCAAAGGTCACTCCTCTTATCAGGGCCCTCCAACCAAAGGTCACCCCTCTTATCAGGCCCTTCCAACTAAAGGTCACCCCTCTTATCAGGTCCCTCCCACCAAAGGTCACCCCTCTTATCAGGCCCCTCCAACCAAAGGTCACCCCTCTTATCAGGGTCCTCCCACCAAAGGTCACCCTTCTTATCAGGTCCCTCCCACCAAAGGTCACCCCTCTTATCAGGTCCTTCCCACCAAAGGTCACCCCTCTTATCAGACCCCTCCAACCAAAGGTCACCCCTCTTATCGGGCCCCTCCCACCAAAGGTCACCCCTCTTATCAGGCCCCTCCAACCAAAGGTCACCCCTCTTTTCAGGTGCCTCCAACCAAAGGTCACCCTTTTTATCAGGACCCTTCCACCAAAGGTCACCCCTCTTATCAGGCCCCTCCCACCAAAGGTCACCCCTCTTATCAGGTCCCTCCCACCAAAGGTCACCCCTCTTATCAGGCCCCTCCCAACAAAGGTCACCCCTCTTATCAGTCCCCTCCCACCAAAGGTCACCCCTCTTAACAGGCCCCTCCAACCAAAGGTCACCCCTCTTATCAGGCCCCTCCCACCAAAGGTCACCCCTCTTATCAGGTCCCTCCCACCAAAGGTCACCCCTCTTATCAGACCCCTCCCACCAAAGGTCACCCCTCTTATCAGGCCCCTCCCACCAAAAGTCACCGCTCTTATCAGGCCCCTCCAACCAAAGGTCACCCCTCTTATCAAGCCTGAATGTAAAATACTACTAAATCTTCCCTCTCCAGAGAGAGCACCATCTTATCAGGACTGAATTCAGGTGGACAGAGATAGTAAAATACTACTAAATTGTCCCACTCAAGAGAGGCCACTCTTCTTATAAGACCACTTTTTCACTGCAGAAAGAGGAGGGGTCCTTATAAGAGGGAGACTATTGTATTATATATTAATGAATATTATGCCCCCCTCAGGAGAGGCCACCTTTCTTATAAGACCACTTTTTCATTGCAGAAAGAGGGGGACTAATGTACTATTGTATTATATATAAATGAATATTATGGTTGTTTCTTTGTAGATATCTTTAGATGAAATAAAGAAACCATGGAATCTTTATATCTGAATGATGAGACCAACACCATCAAAGATACAAAATGGATTCTGTTGTTATGGTTATGGCTACTCAATATTTTTTTCAAAATATCCACAACAAAACAAGAAAAAAAAAAGGAAATAAAGTATATATATATATATGGTGTTTAAAACAATTCTGTGCTTTTTTAGTAATGCCACCTTAAACAAAATGTTAGTTTGCCCAAACCAGACCAATGGGATGTGTTGGACATGTGGACAAGACCGTTAAATACCACAGACCCATGGGTTGTGTTGGACATGTGGACATGATCGTTAAGTACCACCGACCTATGGGTTGTGTTGGACATGTGGACACGATCGTTAAGTACCACAGACCTATGGGTTGTGTTGGACATGTGGACATGATCGTTAAGTACCACAGAGCTATGGGTTGTGTTGGACATGTGGACACGATCGTTAAATACCACAGACCCATGGGTTGTGTTGGACATGTGGACATGATCGTTAAGTACCACAGAACTATGGGTTGTGTTGGACATGTGGACACGATCGTTAAGTACCACCGACCTATGGGTTGTGTTGGACATGTGGACACGATCGTTAAGTACCACAGACCTATGGGTTGTGTTGGACATGTGGACACGATCGTTAAGTACCACAGACCTATGGGTTGTGTTGGACATGTGGACACGATCGTTAAGTACCACCGACCTATGGGTTGTGTTGGACATGTGGACATGATCGTTAAGAACCACCGACCTATGGGTTGTGTTGGACATGTGGACACGATCGTTAAGTACCACAGACCTATGGGTTGTGTTGGACATGTGGACACGATCGTTAAGTACCACAGAGCTATGGGTTGTGTTGCACATGTGGACATGATCGTTAAGTACCACAGAGCTATGGGTTGTGTTGGACATGTGGACACGATCGTTAAGTACCACCGACCTATGGGTTGTGTTGGACATCTGGACATGATCGTTAAGTACCACAAACCCATGGGTTGTGGTGGACATGTGGACATGATCGTTAAGTACCACAGACCCATGGCTTGTGTTGGACATGTAGACATGATCGTTAAGTACCACAGACCCATGGCTTGTGTTGGAAATGTGGACATGATCGTTAAGTACCACAGACCTATGGGTTGTGTTGGACATGTGGACACGATCGTTAAGTACCACATACATAGGGAATTTTGTTTTCCTTTTAAAGAAGAGTTTGAAAATATCAAAGGGGTAATCAGAATCTGTATATCGAAGAAGATAAAGTACAAAAGGACAAACAACGATCTACAATACATTACAAATAAAACTAAAGATCAAGTAACACAAACCCCACTAAATGGAATGTGGAAATATCCAGAAAAGAAACACTTTGTTTTTTGGGGAAAACAATTCTATTAGGATTCCTTTTTGCATTGAGGCAAACAAACAACTTGTTTTAAGTATGGCCTAATTATATTGATTACATCTGAACCTCATCGGTAGAGTAATGGTAAGCATGCTTGTTTTGAGTGCGGTAGATCGTGAGTTCGAGACCCTGTCGGGTCAAACCATAGACTATAAAATTGGTATTTGTTACTTCTCCGTCAAACACCCAGCATTAACGAGTTGAAGCAAAGACTGGTTGGCTCGGATCAGAATAATATGCTCAGTGGGGCGACATGTCTACCCGCAGAGTGTTGTTTCAGTGAGTTAGCTCTATAAAAATCGAAATCGGCGTGTTGGTCTAGTACACAGCGGACCTCATCATCTCGTTGAAAATGAGCTTGTTCTTACCATCATATAACTGAAAAATTGATGAATTGGCGCTAAGCAAAACAATCACTCACTCAATTAAATCTGACAAAAGGAGAGTACAATTAAACTTGCTCTAATGACCACCTCTATTAAGTAATAACTTGTAATTGTGTAGTTTCCCTTCACAGATCATTTCATGTTAATTAAACCTGTATTTAGCAACTAGTCAAATCTGCTCATGAGGTCACCTCTATTAAGCAGTCAACTGCATTAAAAAGTCACCTTTTTCTTGTCCTGTCAGAGGTTTTAAGAGGTCACCTGTCTTAAAAGACCACTTTTTCTTTGTCCCAAAGGTGGCCTCTTATAACAGGTTTGATTCTACCCTTCATATATGACCATATTTTAATGTTCCCTTGGAATGTCGCATAAGACAGGTTTGACTATACCCGTCATATATGACCATATTTTAATGTTCCCTTGGAATGTCGCATAAGACAGGTTTGACTGTAGATAGGTGATGTTTATACAAGATCAGGACTAATTAAATTCAAATAAACCCAAGGAACGAAATCTTGGAAATGGATGAGTTTTCATGGAAGTCGTATGCTGCCCCCTCTATTTGTATTGAATACATCAAGGAAGAGGGCCCGGGTGGCTCAGTGAGTTAGGTAGTTTGATTACCTAACAACTCGTACAAACCTATCACCATTACGTGTGTATTCGCATCCGGCTTTGTAAGTTATAAAAAAACTGGTGCACTTGATTCGCAGCCGCAAGTGATAAAGTTTACCAGTTGCTTGCCCATGGTCGGTGGTTCTCTCCGGGTACTCTGGTTTCTTCCAGCACTAAAACTGGTCGCCATGCTATAGCTGAAATATTGATGAAAGTGGTGTTAAACACCAAAAATAAAAAAAAAAACAATCGAGGAAGAGAGTTTTGGATCGTCCTTCTCTTTCTGAACCACACTAAAAATATCCTTGCTCTGGAAAAACATAAAATCAATCGGTGAATGACTGTAGTTCCTGTAAAAGAAAAGGGGAAATCGGAAGCCATAAATCAAAGGACAGACAATATACTGGTCAAATCTGCCGATGTGGTCACCTCTATTAAACAGTCGCCTGTACTAAGAGGACACCTTTTTCTTGTCCTGTCGTATTACATTTTTAATTAATTGAACCTCTTTTAAGAGGTCGCCTGTCTTATAAGGCCAATTTTACTTGGTCCCATGGGTGACCTCTTAATACAGGCTTGACTACTGGTCAAACGAAACGGAACAAACAATGATACACAGAAAACTAAAGATTCCCCATGAATCCCACTATAAAAATGGGGTCAAGAGTGCTGTCGAAAGGGTAAGCAGTTCCTGCTCCACTAGGTGCACCCATCATGGCCGGCTTCTGTTGAGACTGGTTTATGAAGAATAAGGGTTTGTAGATGTATACCATTTTCTGTACAATATTGAACCTGTTTAGCTTTGAATCAAATTTGAATTAATACTTTTTCAGTCTGTATTCTATTGAATTCATCATCATTTACTGTTGCAAAGCGCCGACTTTGTTCCCCCAGACACCCCTGTCTTCCCAACATCTCGGTGCCATTATTAATTTAATTGTGTACCGAAAGTAATTAGTAAGAACGCATCTGATTAGTCTATGACCAAACTTAAATCGATGATGATTGGCTACTACTTTTAAGATAATTGGGAGACACCATTTCTATCTTAAGGTGTCTGGAGAAGCTTTGGAATATCATGTTCACCTATCTTGACTTTTTGCGCGGTGATTATAACGTGTTATCAAAGAACGTTACTAGGGACGTCAGTCAATCAGAAAAGACATTATCTGAAGTCATATAATAACAAGTTTTATTAAACAATTCAATTTCCACACTTGGAACATTAAAAGCAGGCGTTCCGCAGGGTTCAGTTATGCATCATTACTATTTTTATAAATGATATTGCAGATGATATTCAAAGTCTTGTAAGATTATTTGCTGATGACAGTTCTTAAATGTTCTCATCTACTAGAAATCCATTAGAAATTGAAGCCAGGTTAAACCTGGATCTCCATGCTTTAGATAAATGGACAAATCAATGGTTAGTAAACTTTACATCCCAAAAAACTGAATATATGGTTATTTCATTACGGCAAAACATAACTCCAATATATCTAAAATTTAATTCTGAAAACTTAAATCAGGTAGACAATCATAAACATTGAGGAGTCACTATATCTAGCAAATGTAAGTGAGCAGAACATATAAATGATATAATTATGCCAAAAAGCGATTAAGCAAATATTTGTCCTTAGAAAATTAAAGTTCATATTAAACAGGAATAATTTAAATAAAATATTTGTAACGTATATTTTATCATTACTAGAGTATGCATGTGAGTTGTGGGACGTGTGCTGTTTAAGGGATACAGATAAGTTGGAATAGCTTCAGCTGGAAGCCGCTCGGATAATTACTGGGGATGACCGCTCTATAGTCCGAAGGTCCATTACTCCGAAGGTCCGTTAGTCCGAAGGTTCATTCGTCCGAAGGTCAGTTAGTCCGAACTTTTTAAGGTCCGTTAGTCTTGTTTTTCGACCAAAGGATATGTATCGAACAGTGTTGAATTTATTTTAATATTCAGTCTTTTATCAAATTAAGTAAGAGAAGCAAGATACTCGTATTCACATCCTAACGAAGCAGTGGCCTATCCAGGTGGGTTGTAGGCTGTACGCCCGGCTTTTGCTAGCAAAAAAAATGTGTAATTGGCAAATATAGGTAAAACTTAAAACATTTTGTAGAAAACACGCCAAAAATTGCACCAAACCTCTGTTTTGTAATTATGGATCCAAGCATGCTAAGTCTACAAAAAAGACAAAAAAAACGCGTCGTCTCTGAAATACATTTTTTGTTTTTGGAAATCTTCCAATGAAGTACGTAAACCCTCCATTAAAATTCTGATCTTAACCAAATATGCTTAAGCTTAAAACTTAAAATATATTTAGTCAAAGATTATTTTTAAGACCCGTTGTTGATCCAATTAACAACTGGGATTTCTTTGCTTAACAAACACTTCAGAATAGTCTTAGACTTGCCATTTACTCTTTGCGAAATACTGAAAGAGTCCCTTTTGGTACGACACAAAAGAGACGATCTCTGAGAAAGGGATTAGAAAACATAAAAGCACATCTGAAATTAAGTTTTGTGAGGGGCAAGTACATTCCATTAAAAAGAGAATACATAAAATCATTAAACGGACGTTCTAATGTACAACTGATGGTCGCAAAATACGGAGTGTAACTTCAAATATATACCAATTATTATGGAATATTGAAAATTCCAATCAACTACCGCAACAACGTAAGCATACGCGTACCAAATTATACATCTATGTAATTCCAGAATACCGTGTTCCATGGCTCGAAATATACAAGTACCCTTTACCAGATACGTGTACCAGATGGGGGTCTCCTTAGAGATTTTAACCAAGTGGTATTCTGTAAAGGAGTAAACAGTCTTGTTAGTGTAGAAATTCCAAAGATTGGCACTTAGGTATACATTCATCAGAAACAAAAAATAATATAATATCATAAAAGATCATCTAACAAATGTTTTATGCATATTACATGTAGGAAAAAACGTACGGGTTAAACTAGAAAAAAAATCATTATTTCCTGCGATTTCGGTACTTCGTTGTTTTATACCTTAATGTTTAGTAACACTACTTTAAGATACATGTTTACACAAGGCATTTTGGAAAGTCACTTGGAGTTAACCTCAAATATGTGTTTATATTCTAATTTTACATATATGTCCCTTTCCTACCCCTAAGTTAGCAAGCCAGTATCCCTTGATTAACCCCTCTTTCGTTGCTGCATCAGGGGTTAACCGTCATGTGAAATCGACATTTCGTTGGTTAGATATAGAGATGGGGTCTTTTGGGGATAAACACTAGGTGTAAATTTACCTTGATCATTCCATAAATGGGTTATTTATTTGGGGGGAGCAAGAAAATCAAAGAGGGCCTTAAAAGGGTAGCATGAATGTGCTGGTACAGTAATGAAATAAGTATTTTACAATTTGACAGCTATTATCTGTTTGACAAATAAAATCTTAAAAAATCATTTTTCAAATCAATTTTTTTTTCTAATTTCTAGTGTTAAAATTGCATGATATGTATACAAATAGAGCAAGAGCTCTCCAATATTTTTTTTCTTGAATGTCTATTTCATTGTACCATGTGACTTTCGACACATCATTAGGCCTAGGTGATTTTCAAAGTCACGGTCCTTTCCTCATTCATGACTTATCACCGGGTTTGTAACTATATTAACACGACGGGTGCCACTAGTGGAGGAGGATCTACCTACCCTTCCGGGGAACTTGAGTTCACCCCAGGTATTTAGTGGGGTTCGTGTTACTCGATCTTTAGATTTATGTGTATGCTTTGTAGATCGTTGTTTGTCCTTTTGCACTTTTTCCTTTGGCCATTGTGTTGTCTGTTCTTCTTCGATTTACGGATTCGGATTACCTCTCTTTGGTATCTTCTAACTCTTTTCACATGGTACAGTTAATATACATTGGAAGCACACGTTTATTTGCATTGTTTTAATGGGTGACTTTTACAATATTTGTCCTCACTCCATGCAGTTTTTTTTATACTTCAAAAAATTAAATTAACATAGAGACCTGAATGAACAACGTGTTTTTCATTAATTGGCCAAACCTTTGGAAATAAATTTTTTGAGTTTGTATATATACAAATGTATCAAAATTATATATACATGCATCTAGAAAAAAAATTGTTGATTTGAAAAATGGATTACAAATATTTTTCTGGAGATTTATAGAAGCAAATTAAACGGTCTATACGTACAAATAATGTATTAATATCAAGGGATTTTCAACTTTTTCCATTAGGAAATAAGTCGGGTTTTTTTAATGCAAAGATAAATCAACGCTTTAATAATAAAAGGACGAGTTAATCCGAACGTCACGACACGAATGTCATTTTTAAGCAGTCGACACAAATTACCGTGAATGGGAATTACAAACTATTTGTAAATATCAATCCCGGTTTATTCAGTTCAATATGTAATTTGCTTTAAATACTAAACATTTAAAAGTGATAATTTAATCGTAATTTAATCACTAATTTCAGCCTCAAGTGATAAAGTTTGCCAGTTGCTTGCCCATGGTCGGTAGTTCTCTCCAGGTACTCCGGTTTATTGCACCACTAAAACTAGTACTGGTCGTCATGATATAGCTGACATATTGCTTAAAGTGGCGTTAAATCAAATAAAATCAAATCAAATCAAACTAATTTCAGGTACAGATTGTTTGGTAATTAAATACAAAATAAAAGACATTTAACTAATAATGTAATACTTGGCTTTCTTTCACGGCCTTTATCCTTTTCACAACAGTACACCAAGATATATTCCGAACTGTTGATTATGCAAATAATTTATTTATGATTCAAATTAATTGATTAATGTCAAAGTGTGTTTTTTTGAATTTACTTTAAGCAAAATAAATTATATAATTCAAATTACATGTACTTCGAAAGTAAGGAAAATATAAATGTCAGAGTATGATTTTTTAATTCAATTTTCAAATTTCAAAAGTTAATTACGTGCACTCGGGGGGAGGACACTGAGTATAAATAGGATCCAAAAATGTTATCCTACGTACACACAACCGTTTGTTAGATGGATATACTAAAGAGATTAATATTCCTTTTAAGTTTTTACATATGTTTATCCACAGCTTCCGTTGTGTCCGGTATTGAAGAATTAGAAGAAGGTAAGATACAACTAACTTCTTATTTTGTATTGTTTGTTTGTTTGTTTGTTTGATGGTGTTTAATGCCACTTTCAACAATATTTCAGTTATATCGTGGCGGTCAGTTTTATTGGTGGAGGAAACCGGAGGACCCGGAGACAACCACCAATGAACAATATGATTTCCAATATTAAGATAATGTGCTGACACGGCCGATTAAAACTCACAACATCAGTCGTGATAGGCACTGATTGCATAGGTAGTTGTAAATCCAACTACAATACGATCACGACCACGACGACCCCTCATATTTTGTAAGCATAGTATTTACTAGATGTAGATGCATATACATATTTGACTGTTAATTCAAAATTGATAACAATAAACGATAGATGCCCAGTAAGCTTCAACCCTTTTGCTGCCAAAACAAGGTTGAAAATGAAATTTAATAAAATAAAATCCAACAGTAACGTAGGTTTATTATAAGGTTCGTGTTGCTCAATCTTCAGTTTTGTATCTTGTGTTTTGTGGACCATTTTTTGTTTAGTTCAACGTCATCAGTAGTGTAATGGTTATCGTGCTCGCCTCGAGTTTGGTAGATCGTGGGTTCGAGCCCCGGTCGGGTCAAACCTAAGACTATAAAATTGGTATGTGTTGCTTCTCCGCAGAGCACGCAGCATTTAGGAGAAAGAGCAAAGATTGGTTGGCACGAAATCAGGATAATGTGTCCAAGTGGGGCGACATGTCTTTCCGCTGACTGCTGTTTCAGTGAGCTAGCACTATAGAAATACAATTAACTCAGCGTGTTGATCTAGTACAAAGCGGATCTCATCATCATCTCAATGAAAATTAACTTGTTCTCGCCATGATATAGCTGAAAAATTGATGAATTGGCGTTAAGCAACAATCACTCACTCACTTCTTGTTTTTTTGTCTCTATTTCTTCGATTTACGGCACCTGATAACCATTTAGGTATCTTCAAACTTTTATTTATACTATTTATACTAACTATAGTGTGGAAAGTCCAAACTGATAGCTATAAATGCGTCTTATAAGCTTAATAAAAACGTAGATATCTAATTTAGTGCGCACAACGCGTATCTGAAATAACCTTCATCAGGTACGATCAAAGTCGAAAGATTGGAAAGCAAGATAAATTAAGAGTGTTAAATAACGTTTAACTGCAGAGACAAGATTGAATATGGAATTCAGAAACAAAAGTTAAATATAGAATAGCGATGATCTATAACGACACCAGTCACAACATAGTTCACGTTGATACTCTCAAACACTTCGACAATGTTATTTGCATCTGTTGCGAAAACGTTGTCAAAATGTTTGAGAGTTTGACAACAAGTTTTTGAGCGATGGACACACCTTTGTTTAGCGGACATTTAGGGGCATTTGACGCACTATCACATTTAATGTTATCCTTACAATAATTAATGCTATAAGTAAAAACTTACCTTCAAGCGGTACAAAATGGCTTCCAATTATGACGTACATTCAACCCCTGTAATACTCGCGACAAAAATGTAATGGAAAGAAATTAAATGGCTAACATGGAACATGCACAGAAATGTGAAAAGACGAAACTGTTTAATGCATTCAATATACAAAAAAAAAAGCAAAAAAAAAAAAAAAAAACAAAACAAAAAAGCAAAAAAAAAAAACAAAAAAAACAAAACACGTAGATATATAATTTAGTGCTCACGACGCGTTTCTGGTGTTTCTGGAATAAACTCCATCAGGTATCGTAAAGTCAATACAATGGCGCGCCAAATAATTAAAAGTGTTTGGGAGCAACAAAACTAAGGGCCTAACCAGAATAGTTTAAATCGACTATGGCCACCTATGCACGAGGGGTAACCTTAATTTTAGTAATAATGACATTATTTAGGAACTTTTAGCTCTATGTGTGCACCGTTTGGTTTTAAACTGCTTAAACCACTTGATGTTAGTTACATATACTGTACTTTCTAATTATTTTGGCATATATGTTTTGTGTTTCATACACAAATTAAATAAATTGAATGTTTCCATAGCAAAACAACTTTATAACGGATTCATTCATGTTGCTCTGATGCATGTGTGTTTCCGCTTATAGCAACACACATAATGGAGCAGGAACTGCTTACCTTCCGGAGCACCTGAGTTAATCCCCGGTTTTTAGTAGGGTTCGTGTTACTTGATCTTTAGTTTTATAGATCGTTGTTTTTCCCTTTGTACTTTTTTCTTTTTAGCCATTGTGTTGTCTGTTGTTCTTCTTCGATTTACGAACTCTGATTACCCCTTTGGTATTTTCAAACTCTTCCCATCCATTGACTTCCTTGACTTAGGTTGTTTAGTTGGAAGAACAAAACTAATTTCAATCATATGTGCAATGGCTAAAAGAAAACATAAAGACAAAATCACAAAAATGATTTGCGAATCACTACACAGAAAACAAAGCATTGAGCAAAACGAGCTGAGGTGCTTCGGAAGGGTAGGCAGTTCCTGCTCCACTAGTGCCACCGTCGTGTTAATCTTGATAGTAATTTTTTGTTAATATTTTGATCTTTAACATCAATGACGTGGATATATATCAGTTAATAAAAGAAGCTGATGACGATTTCTGAATAGTATGCTGTAGCCCCTTATATGTCCTTTTGTGCTTTGTTTTTTCTTGTGGCCATTGCATTGTCTGTCCTTCGAATTACAGCTTCTAATAACTCCATTGGTATCTTCAATTTTTTTTTATTTGTAGAAGACCTCGACAAAAGAAGACTTGTTGATCAGGTATGATAAATTAACCTAATTATCTTTCATTTCGTGGTGTAATGGGTAGCGTGCTCGCCTTGAATGTGGTAGATCAAGTGTTCGAGCCCCGATCGAGCAAAACCAAAGACTATTAAATTAGTATGTGTTGCTTCTCCGCTAAGCACACAGCATTAAGGAGAAAGAGCAAATACGAGTTGATTCGGAATCATGATAATGTGTCCGAGTGAGGCGGCATGTCTATCCGGGGACTGTCGTGTCAGTGAGCTAGCACCATAAAAATCAAACTAAGCGTGTTGGTCTAGTACAATGCGGACCTCATCATCATTTCATTGAAAATTAACTTGGTCTCGCCATGATAGTGCCGAGTTGCCGTTAAACAACAATCAATCACTCACTCTCTTTAATTTTTTGCATTGAACAAGTATAAAGGGCACTTTCATTTTGATGTTTGCAACGCCACTCTTCATATATAAAGTCACAAATGTCTTAAAGATCACCTGTATATAACAAATCACTGTGTATAAGGGGCACTTTCATTTGTATAGACATTTGATTCTTGTATCGGGTTGCTCAACTCTCTCCATTTAATTTGTGTATCGAAATAGTAGATTCTTATGACAATAGAAAAAGAGCTGTTTATACTTTCTTTTATTTAAATTGAAAATAGCATTTTTAAAATTTCATTACAATAATGTAGTTTTCAAGTGTAAAGTGGAATTTCACCACACATTCACACCCGTTTTAGTGAATTTATAGTGGAAAAATGCCCTTCGTGAATTGAGGAATGTTTTATGTAGTTTTTATTATTTAACGCCACTCATAAACCATATATAGACAAACCTGTCATAAATACCACCTGTATACAACAAATCACTGTGTATAAAGGACACTTTCACTTAGATGTTTGACACGCCACCCTTAAAGTATATATAATGTCACCAATGTCTTAAAGAGTTCTTATATATATCAAATCACTGTATATAAAAGATAGTTTTATTTTGATGCTTAACGCCACTGATAAAGTATATATAAGGTCACCAACGTCTTAAAGAGTTCTTATATATATCAAATCACTGTATATAAAAGATAGTTTTCTTTTAATGCTTAGCGCCACTCATAAAGTATATATAAGTTCACCAATGTCTTAAATAACACCTGTCTATAGTGTTATCACTGTACATAAAGGACAGTTCCATATGGATGTATAACGCCACTCATAAAGTATATGAATCCGCAAATGCCTTAATGAGCATCTGTATATAGCAAAGCACCGTGTATAAAGGACAGTTTCATTTTAATGTTTATCGTCACTTTTAAAATACATGTATATATAAAGTCACACATGCTTTAAAGAGCACCTGTATATATAGCAAATCATTGTATATAAAGGGCACTTTCATTTTGATGTTTAGCGCCACTCATAAAGTATATGAAGCCACAAATGCCTGTGTATTAAGGATAGTTTTATATGGATGTTTAACATCAATCATTAAGCATAAATGCATACACATAATTACAGATCCGGCAAGTTGAATTTGCAGCCGTGGAAGGAAAAGTCAGATCCGATGAGACACCCCACACATACAAATATAATAAAGTCAAAAGAGAGAGCGTGGAGGATTTGAAATACGATGAAGCCTATATCACAGGAGAATCCCACGTCGAATTAGGTGGAGACGCCTCAATAATTCAGGTACGTGTATTGTGCAGCTAACGTTAGCAATAGGGTCAGACGCCGATCCAGACACTTCTATAAAAGGGGGGGGGGGGGGGGGGGGGGGGTTGCTATAAAACAAAAATCGGATTTTAAATAATTTGCATTGAAAAAAATCAACAGATACCGAAGTATAATTCAAAGCGAAAATAAAAAAAAAAACATGGTAAAAAGAAAAATGACAAGAACGAAAAGCAAATATTCTGCTAAAACACGTTTTTACCAGTCTATGATGTAGTTCAAAAAGGGGGGCTCCAGCCCCCTGGGCCTCTCTGGATCCGCCTATGTGTGTGATCATAACATAACTGGTACAAAAAGAATAGTGTTTTCCCCTAATTATTGAGATTCTATGAAATAAGTGAATTCTATATTACCAATAATAACATTTTTAAGATATAGCACAGAAACTGTAATAATAAGGAGGACACACAATGTAATGACTAAAAGGAAAACAAAAACAAGACAAAAAAAGTTTAAATTTTGGATGTTTCTTTCTCAAGAATTCCATCCCAGCATTTTTGTCTTGAGACACGCGGGGAAAATCTACTTGCAGGAGCTGTCATTTCATTGGTTCACTGTGATGTTCTATTTACAGTGCCAAATGCCAATCCTTCTACAAATATATCACGTGTCTTACTAATACATTTATTTAAAATCAACTCATCCTTCGGGCTCGTTTATTTAAATAAGTTAATTTGTAAGAACCGTGATATATATAATGCTTGGTTATTGAACATATAACATCATGGCACATTATAAGATGAGTCATCAAATTTATGTTTTATGCAGTTTACCTCTAACAAAAAATTGGGGGCCCGGGTGGCTCAATGAGTTAGGTCGTTGGATCTAACAACTCATACAAGCCTATCACCAATACGGCGTGGGTTCGCGCCCGGCTTTGTAAATTACACAAAAGGGTGTACTTGACTCGCAGCCGCAAGTGATAAAGTTTACCAATGGTTGCCCATGGTCGGTGGTTCTCTCCGGGTACTGCGGTTTCCTCCACCACTAAAACTGGTCGCCATGATATAGCTGAAATATTGTTGAAAGTGGCGTTAAAACACCAAAAATCAAATCAAAGTCAATCTTACAAAAATTAGGATTGTTTTAATGGAAAAGAAAACGTAAAGATCAAAATAACTTTCATCAGGTAACATCAGAGAAAGTAAACCAAAGGACCTAAACATGATAGCCAACATCAGCTAAGGTCACCTATAATCTTCATCAGGTACGTTCAAAGCCAACATATTTGAAAGCCAAATAGTTTTAAAATCTTTGAGGGCAAGAAAACCAAAGGACATAAACAGCACAGTCTAATTCGTCTAAGGTCACATATACCTGAGGGAGGAGAACCTTAGTTTTAGTACAGGACAGTCTAATTCGTCTAAGGTCACATATACCTGAGGGAGGAGAACCTTAGTTTTAGTACAGGACAGTCTAATTCGTCTAAGGTCACATATACCTGAGGGAGGAGAACCTTAGTTTTAGTACAGGACAGTCTAATTCGTCTAAGGTCACATATACCTGAGGGAGGAGAACCTTAGTTTTAGTACAGGACAGTCTAATTCGTCTAAGGTCACATATACCTGAGGGAGGGGAACCTTAGTTTTAGTACAGGACAATCTAATTCGTCTAAGGTCACATATACCTGAGGGAGGGGAACATTAGTTTTAGTACAGGACAGTCTAATTCGTCTAAGGTCACATATACCTGAGGGAGGGGAACCTTAGTTTTAGTACAGGATAATCTAATTCGTCTAAGGTCACATATACCTGAGGGAGGGGAACATTAGTTTTAGTACAGGACAGTCTAATTCGTCTAAGGTCTCATATACCTGAGGGAGGAGAACCTTAGTTTTAGTACAGGACAGTCTAATTCGTCTAAGGTCACATATACCTGAGTGAGGAGAACCTTAGTTTTAGTACAGGACAGTCTAATTCGTTTAAGGTCACATAAACCTGAGGGAGAGGAACCTTAGTTTTATTACAGGACAGTCTAATTCGTCTAAGGTCACATATACCTGAGGGAGGGGAACCTTAGTTTTAGTACAGGACAGTCTAATTCGTCTAAGATCACATATACCTGGGGAGGAGAACCTTAGTTTTAGTACAGGACAGTCTAATTCGTCTAAGGTCACATATACCTGAGGGAGGGGAACCTTAGTTTTAGTACAGGACAGTCTAATTTGTCTAAGGTCACTAATGCCTGAGGGAGGAGAACCTTAGTTTTAGTACAGGACAGTCTAATTCGTCTAAGGTCACATATACCTGAGTGAGGAGAACCTTAGTTTTAGTACAGGACAGTCTAATTCGTCTAAGGTCACATATACCTGAGTGAGGGGAACCTTAGTTTTAGTACAGGACAGTCTAATTCGTCTAAGGTCACATATACCTGAGGGAGGAGAACATTAGTTTTAGTACAGGACAGTCTAATTCGTCTAAGGTCACATATACCTGAGGGAGGAGAACCTTAGTTTTAGTACAGGACAGTCTAATTCGGCTAAGGTCACGTATACCTGAGGGAGGAGAACCTTAGTTTTAGTACAGGACAGTCTAATTCGTCTAAGGTCACATATACCTGAGGGAGGAGAATCTTAGCTTTAGTACAGGACAGTCTAATTCGTTTAAGGTCACATAAACCTGAGGGAGGGGAATCTTAGTTTTAGTACAGTACAGTCTAATTCGTCTAAGGTCACTAATGCCTGAGTGAGAAGAACCTTAGTTTTAGTACAGGACAATCTAATTCGTCTAAGGTCACATATACCTGAGGGAGGGGAACCTTAGTTTTAGTACAGGACAGTCTAATTCGTCTAAGGTCACATATACCTGAAGGAGGAGAACCTTAGTTTTAGTACAGGACAGTCTAATTCGTCTAAGGTCACATATACCTGAGGGAGGAGAACCTTAGTTTTAGTACAGGACAGTCTAATTCGTCTAAGGTCACATATACCTGAGTGAGGGGAACCTTAGTTTTAGTACAGGACAGTCTAATTCGTCTAAGGTCACATACACCTGAGGGAGGGGAACCTTAGTTTTAGTACAGGACAGTCTAATTCGTTTAAGGTCACTGATGCCTGAGTGAGGAGAACCTTAGTTTTAGTACAGGACAGTCTAATTCGTCTAAGGTCACATATACTTGAGGGAGGGGAACCTTAGTTTTAGTACAGGACAGTCTAATTCGTCTAAGGTCACATATACCTGAGGGAGGAGAATCTTAGTTTTAGTACAGGACAGTCTAATTCGTCTAAGGTCACATATACCTGAGGGAGGAGAATCTTAGTTTTAGTACAGGACAGTCTAATTCGTCTAAGGTCACATATACCTGAGGGAGGAGAATCTTAGTTTTAGTACAGGACAGTCTAATTCGTCTAAGGTCACATATACCTGAGGGAGGGGAACCTTAATTTTAGTACAGGACAGTCTAATTCGTCTAAGGTCACATATACCTGAGGAAGGAGAACCTTAGTTTTAGCACAGGACAGTCTAATTCGTTTAAGGTCACTAAAGCCTGAGTGAGGAGAACCTTAGCTTTAGTACAGGACAGTCTAATTCGTCTAAGGTCACTAATGCCTGAGTGAGGAGAACCTTAGTTTTAGTACAGGACAGTCTAATTCGTCTAAAGTCACTAATACCTGAGGGAGGGGAACCTTAGTTTTAGTACAGGACAGTCTAATTCGTCTAAGGTCACATATACCTTAGGGAGGAGAACCTTAGTTTTAGTACAGGACAGTCTAATTCGTCTAAGGTCACATACACCTGAGGGAGGAGAATCTTAGTTTTAGTACAGGACAGTCTAATTCGTCTAAGGTCACATATACCTGAGGGAGGGGAACCTTAATTTTAGTACAGGACAGTCTAATTCGTCTAAGGTCACATATACCTTAGGGAGGAGAACCTTAGTTTTAGTACAGGACAGTCTAATTCGTCTAAGGTCACATATACCTGAGGGAGGGGAACCTTAGTTTTAGCACAGGACAGTCTAATTCGTTTAAGGTCACTAAAGCCTGAGTGAGGAGAACCTTAGTTTTAGTACAGGACAGTCTAATTCGTCTAAGGTCACTAATGCCTGAGTGAGGAGAACCTTAGTTTTAGTACAGGACAGTCTAATTCGTCTAAAGTCACTAATACCTGAGGGAGGGGAACCTTGGTTTTAGTACAGGACAGTCTAATTCGTCTAAGGTCACTAATACCTGAGGGAGGGGAACCTTAGTTTTAGTCCAGGACAGTCTAATTCGTTTAAGGTCACATATACCTGAGGGAGGAGAACCTTAGTTTTAGTACAGGACAGTCTAATTAGTCTAAAGTCTCATATACCTGAGGGAGGGGAACCTTAGTTTTAGTACAGGACAGTCTAATTCGTCTAAGATCACATATATCTGAGGGAGGAGAACCTTAGTTTTAGTACAGGACAGTCTAATTCGTCTAAGGTCACATATACCTTAAGGAGGGAAACCTTAGTTTTAGTACAGAACAGTCTAATTCGTCTAAGGTCACTAAAACCTGAGTGAGGAGAACCTTAGTTTTAGTACAGGACAGTCTAAGTCGTCTAAGGTCAGTAATACCTGAGGGAAGGGAACCTTAGTTTTAGTACAGGACAGTCTAATTCGTTTATGGTCACATATACCTGAGGGAGGGGAACCTTAGTTTTAGTACAGGACAGTCTAATTCGTCTAAGGTCACATATACCTGAGGGAGGGGAACCTTAGTTTTAGTACAGGACAGTTTAATTCGTCTAAGGTCACATATACCTGAGGGAGGAGAACCTTAGTTTTAGCACAGTACAGTCTAATTCGTCTAAGGTCACTAATTCCTGAGTGAGGAGAACCTTAGTTTTAGTACAGGACAGTCTAAGTCGTCTAAGGTCAATAATGCCTGAGTGAGGAGAACCTTAGTTTTAGTACATGACAGTCTAATTTTTCTAAGGTCACTAATACCTGAAGGAGGGGAACCTTGGTTTTAGTACAGGACAGTCTAATTCGTCTAAGGTCACTAATACCTGAGGGAGGGGAACCTTAGTTTTAGTACAGGACAGTTTAATTCGTCTAATGTCACATATACCTGAGGGAGGGAAACCTTAATTTTAGTACAGGACAGTCTAATTCGTCTAAGGTCACATATATCTGAGGGAGGAGAACCTTAGTTTTAGTACAGGACAGTCTAATTCGTCTAAGGTCACATATACCTGAGGGAGGGAAACCTTGGTTTTAGTACAGGACAGTCTAATTCGTCTCAGGTCACTAATACCTGAGGGAGAGGAACCTTAGTTTTAGTACAGGACAGTCTAATTCGTTTAAGGTCACATATACCTGAGGGAGAAGAACCTTAGTTTTAGTACAGGACAGTCTAATTCGTCTAAGGTCACATATATCTGAGGGAGGAGAACCTTAGTTTTAGTACAGGATAGTCTAATTCGTCTAAGCTCACATATACCTTAAGGAGGGGAACCTTAGTTTTAGTACAGGACAGTTTAATTCGTCTAAGGTCACATATATCTGAGGGAGGAGAACCTTAGTTTTAGTACAGGATAGTCTAATTCGTCTAAGCTCACATATACCTTAAGGAAGGGAACCTTAGTTTTAGTACAGGACAGTCTAATTCGTCTAAGGTCACATATATCTGAGGTAGGAGAACCTTAGTTTTAGTACACGACAGTTTAATTCGTCTAAGGTCACTAATGTCTGAGTGAGGAGAACCTTAGTTTTAGTAATAATTACATGATTTAAGAACTGTGAATTTCAATAAAGATATATCTAATACTCCACCAGTAGAGGTATTGACCCAGAGATATTAATAAAAACGTAGATATCAAATTTAGTGCACACGACGCGTTTGTGGAATAATAGATTTCAGTTCTCAATGATATTGTATTTGGTTGTGTCGTCGCTATCCGCATGTACATGTAGTGCCGTCTTAAGGTATGGGTAGGCTGGGTAGTTGCCCGGGCACTCCACGAACATAGGGTCCCATATTAATTTATGCATGTTGTGTACAGCATTTTTTTTAAATGCTTAAACACTGGTTTTTGTTGGACATACCAATACAATAAATATATGTTTAATTTTACCGACATTTACACTTTTATTCCTGTGAGTAGTTATGTAGGTATAAGCCCCGGTGCACTGCTTTACCCATGGCCCATAATGCTGTTAAGACGGGCCTGTATTGTGTCTAATGATGTTTATAATTTGCTTTAGAAACGATATTTAATTTCTAATTACACCTCACAGGTAATACTGTACCAAATATATGATCAGAAATTAAACATGATATTTTTCTTTGTAGGAAGCGCTAGAGGCATCTTTTCCGAATGGCGCTGAGCTGTTGGATAAGAAGGTAAGATATATTACTTATATCACTTTGGTTGACTGTTCATTAAACCTTGGTGGGCTCCGAGTACGCCTGTGTCATTCAACAAATATAACTGACCGCCACGATATAACTGAAATATTGTTGAAAGTGGCGTTAAACACCATAAACCATTAGAAACCTTTGGTGGGGCCGTTGTGGCCGTGATAGGATGGTAGTTGGATTTACAACTACATGTATAATGAGTGCCTATAACCACTAAATTTGTGAGTTCGAACCTCGTTCATGGCGAGGTGTGCTCGATACAACATTATGTGATAAAGTTTGTTTGTTACTTGCGACAGGCCGGTGGTTTTCTCCTGGTATTTGTGGGACCGTTGTGGTTGTGATCGTATGGTATATACAGTTTGACTTCTATAAATGTTCAAAAAAAAAATTTTTTTTAAATCCAGTTTTCAAATTCTCAATTTTTTTTCTAGATGTATATTAATATATAATATATACGAACACTGACAATTAATTTCAAAATGTTTGGTCCATTATTAAAATAAGTTACCCATTAGGTCTGTATGCTAATTATATTTTCTGAAGTGTAAAAATCTATGTTACAAATAGTGTAAGAACCTAACCATCAAAAACAAAATAACAGACCTGTGCTTTCAATGTGAATTTCATTGTACCATGTGACATGGGACATTTAAATATTAAAAGACTACTCATTAACCCACCATTAAGGTGATAATCAATTGTTAATATTTAAATGTCCTATGTCACATGGTACAGTGAAGCACGTGTCTCTTATTTTGTTTTGATGGTTTGGCTATTACATTATTTGAACTCACTCCACCTCGGTTAAAGAAGTGTAATTTCAACTCGAACTCAAATATTTATCTGGTGAGGTGTACTCGATGAAACAATATGGGATAAAGTTTGTCAGTTACTTGCGACAGGTTGGTGGTTTTCAATAAAACTGACCGCCACAATATAGCTAAAGTATTGTTGAAAGTGGCGTTAAACACCATAAACCAACCATATATTTATCATCTTTAAATTAATCTAAGTTTGTGACAAATGGAAGACTCTGCATTAAAAACAAATTCTTTCCATTGTCCGATTTCAACTTTATGATATGGGGTATTTCATGGTTCAGTGACCTGCTCGTCAGAAAACCAAGCCTATAGTCCTACTGTTTATTGAAGCATAGTGGAAAAAAACCTCCATATATTTTTGTCAAATCAAAATGAACTATTCAGGCGTTCGTGTGTTCAGATTTGTTAATAATCATTGCATTTTATTGTAAAAATTAAAATATAAGGAATATGTTCAATTTTTGGACAGTTTATACTTGTATAACCTGGTTTGGAACAGTTTACGCTTTTCATAAACCGCTTCGCCCCAAACCAGGTTATATCGTATAACCTGCTAAAAAATAGAACATATTCCGTAATAGAAATCTACATATCTCCCTTTGATTATATTGCAGGACATTAAACCAGGTTATATTGTATAACCTGCTAAAAACTTAAACATCTTCAGTAATAAAAATCTACTTATCCCCCATTGATTATATTGCAGGACAATTAACCAGGTTATATCGTATAACCTGTTCAAAAAATGAACATATTCCGTAATTAAAATATTCTTATCTCCCTTTGATTGTATTGCAGGACATTAAATCAGGATATATCGTATAACCTGTTCAAAAATTGAACATATTCCGTAATTGAAATTTACTTATCTCCCTTTGATTGTATTACAGGACATTAAATCCGGACATATCGTATAACCTGTTCAAAAATTGAATATATTCCGTAATTGAAATTTACTTATCTCCCTTTGATTGTATTGCAGGACATTAAAGCAGGATATATCGTATAACCTGTTCAAAAATTGAACATATTCCGTAATTGAAATTTACTTATCTCCCTTTGATTGTATTGCAGGACATTAACACGAACTCTGCCCTGGCTAAGATGTTAGAAACAATGACAGTGATAGAGGACGGAGAGGAAAAAAAAGTATGATACAACTATTTCTAATATGTAATCATTATAATGAATGATTGGTTAAATTTGTCACGTGGTTTTTCTCTCATCACATGGAAGCATATCTTTTATCTTTTTAGCTGTAGTAGTCGAAGTTTATGTCCCGATCGTACATCTACCTGTGCAATCAGTGTATATCACCACTAACGTTGTGAGTTAAAATCCCGCTCATGGCCGAGTGTACTTGATACAACATTATGTGATAAAGTTTGTCCGTAACTTGAAACCTGTCGGTAGTTTTCTCCAGGTACTCCGGATTCCTTCGCCAATAAAACTAACTCCCACAATGTAGCTAAATTATTGTTGAAAGTGGCGTTAAACACCATAACCCTACCTACAAAATCAAGAAGAGCGTGAAGATACCAGAAGGTTAATCAGGATTCGTTAATCGAAGGACAGACGTGGTCAAAAGAAAAAACGACAAAAGGTTAAACAACGATTGACAAAACATACACATAAAACTAAAGATCGAGTAACACGAACCCCCTTAAAAACGGGGTGAACTCAAGTGCTCCTGAAAGATAAGCAGTTCCACTAGTGGTACCTGTCGTATTAATCTAGTGACAAACCCGGTGATAAGTCATTAATGAGGAAATGTCCGGGAAGTGTTTATGACAAGTGGAACATATCCGTGGTCGGGGGGGGGGGGGGGGGGGGGGGGGGTGACACATGTATTCCATAGAGGTCAGCCAAGTCATGGTGGTGACCGGAAAACTTTCGGAGTGATGACTTCAACTTAACCAATAGGAACCGTTGGTTCAGTAGTTTCCTTCTATCATGGTAATCTTGATAGGAACTACAATCTCTGGAATATCGCATCAACTGAGAGATATATACTCCATATGCAGGTGCTGCTGAAATGATGCTACATATGTCAAGTTGACGATGAGAAAATTTAAATCATCTCCTTTGTGGTAAGGTTTCGTTCTTAACCGTCCCTGACTGTCGAGGTGTAGGTCAAGATATGGAGATGATCTATTCTGTATCTCTGGTATCCTTTATTTCAAGCTCAATGGGATAGATGCGATCAATGAAATCACCAAACCTAGAATTATTTAGTGAATGGACATCATCTAAATAGCGTAATGTGAAATTAAAGGATCGGGACAAATACAAAAATGTCACGGGATTAAACTGGGAATCATTTTGAGCTCGATAAAGATGATGGTTATTTCAGAAGCGTGTCATTCCCGTTCGGTTTGATTACCTCCCTTTGATATCTGCGTTTTTATTAGTACAGTGAAACCTGTAAAACCAAACCTTTGTGTTGGGAATAGACAGGTGTTCAGTTTATACAGGTTAAATTAAAAAAAAATATCCAGCATTAGGACTTTGTTTAAAATTCGGTTTATGCAGAATTTCGGTTTATTCAGGGTTCGGTTTACACGGATTTCACTGTAATGATTTTGAGCGCGTCATTCATATGTGTTTTTACTAGTACATGTACAATCATTCAGTTAATCAATTTATTTATTTATTATTTTTCATTATGACGATACATCTATTCTGCATACTGTGAAAGCATTGTTATTCGATGTCACCAATTTTCGTGGAATATACAAAAATGCATTGATCCATGGGTTCTTGAATTCGTGGTTTCAAACACTACATGCAACAAAAAAAGTTTGTATTTCGTAGGATTTTCAGCTTTCGTGGCTTAAGCGAACAACGAAATCCATGAAAATTAGAATCTCACGATTAATAATGATTTCACAGTATTATTTCTTATCTTACGATTTGACGTTAATCTAAAATTAGCCATTAGTCTCACTGGAATGAAATCTTAAAAAAACCAGTCAAACCTCCCCAAGAGATCAACTTCTATAAAGCAGTCACCTGTGTTAAAAGGTGACCATTTTCCTGTCGCATCATAGCAAATTTCATATGAATTGAACCTCTTTTAAGAGGTCACCTGTTTTGAAAGGTCACCCCTTTCCTTTTCCGTCATAGAGTATTTCGTATGAAATGAACCTCTTTAATGATGTCACCGGTCTTAAATGACCATTTTTTTCTTTGTCTCAAAAGTGACCTCTTAATACAGGTTTGACTGTATTCCACGATTATGCTCTCTATTAATTATTGGCCCTGATGTAAGTGGTCGTTTTCACATTGTCTGTATGTAAA
The DNA here is from genome assembly GCA_963383655.1 of Bathymodiolus septemdierum. Taxonomy (NCBI): domain Eukaryota; kingdom Metazoa; phylum Mollusca; class Bivalvia; order Mytilida; family Modiolidae; genus Bathymodiolus; species Bathymodiolus septemdierum. Next base: position 36,455,344 of record OY726527.1, read on the forward strand.
TTGTTTTGTCCAATTTTCAGCCGACTGGGCTTCACACAGATACAGACAAGAAAGTCCAAGAAGAGTCACTGGATAGATATGGAGCTGCAGATACACAATCTGTTGTCGATGTGAGTATTTTTGAATATTTTGTCAGACCAAAAATAAAACGTAAAGTTCTCTCTCTTAAATAGTTTTGTAAATAATGTGGTAAATGTTGGTTCTCTCCCTTAAATAGTTTTGTAAATAATGTGGTAAATGTTGGTTCTCTCCCTTAAATAGTTTTGTAAATAATGTGGTAAATGTTGGTTCTCTCCCTTAATTAGTTTGTAAATAATGCGGTAAATGTTGGTTCTCTCCCTTAATTAGTTTGTAAATAATGTGGTAAATGTTGGTTCTCTCCCTTAAATAGTTTGTAAATAATGTGGTAAATGTTGGCTCTCTCCCTCAAATAGTTTTGTAAATAATGTTTTTAGTGTTGGTTCTCTCTCCAGAATAGAATTGTAAATAGTGTGTATGTGTTCGTTCTCTACCCTGAATAGTTTTGTAAATATTGTGGTAAATGTTGGTTCTTTCCTTTAAATAGTTTTGTAAATAATGTGGTATGTGTTGGTTCTCTCCCCTGAATAGTTTTGTAAGTAGTGTGGTAAGTGTTTGATCTGTCCATTTAGTAGTTTTGTAAATGATATTGTAAATGTTGGTTCTCTCCCTTAAATAGTTTTGTAAATAATATGGTAAGTGGTGGTTCTTTCTCCAGAAAAGCTTTGTAAGTAGTGTATGTGTTTGTTCTCTGACTTAAATAGTTTTGTAAATATCGTGGTATATGTTGGTTCACACCCCTGAATAGTTTTGTAAGTAATGTGGTGTTTTATCTGTCCATTTAATAGTTTTGTAAATAATGTGGTAAATTTGGGTTCTCGTCCTTAAATAGTTTTGTAAATAGTGCGTATGTGTTCGTTCTCTCCCCGGAATAGTTTTGTAAATAATGTGGTAAGTGTTTGATCTCTCCATTTAGTAGTTTTATAAAGATTGTTGTAAATGTTGGTTCTCTCCCTTAAATAGTTTGGTAAATAATATGGTAAATGGTGTATCTCTCCCTTTAATAGCTTTCTAAATAATGTGGTAAGTGTTTTATCTGTCCATTTAATAGATTTGTAAATAATGTGGTAAATGTTTGTTCTCTCCCTTAATTAGTTTTGTAAATAATGTGGTAAATAAAGGTAATAACAAAATTACCGAACTCCGAACAATCTTACAAAGGAAAAGTCAAAACTCATAATTATATAAACAGACAAAATCAGTCAACAACCGGAAAACTGTGAAAACCGTAATGACCCTGACTTGGTACAGGCATTTCTAAGGAAATGATGGGTTGAATCAGATTTTAAGGTGCCAAACCTCCCGCTCTCATTACGGTTCAAAGGTTCCGGCTGTCACTGTAACAGTATTTAAATGTTGGTTCTCTCCCTTAAATAGCTTTCTAAATAATGTGGTAAATGTTGGTTATCTCCCTTTAATAGCTTTCTAAATAATGTGGTAAATGTTGGTTCTCTGCCTTAAATAACTTTAACAGTATTTAAATCTTGGTTCTCTCCCTTAAATAGCTTTCTAAATAATGTGGTAAATGTTGGTTATCTCCCTTTAATAGCTTTCTAAATAATGTGGTAAATTTTGGTTCTCTCCCTTAAATAGCTTTCTAAATAATGTGGTAAATGTTGGTTCTCTGCCTTAAATAACTTTGTAAATAATGTGGTAAATGGTGTATCTCTCCCTTAGATAGCATTATAAATAATGTGGTAAATGTTGGTTCTCTCCCTTATATAGCTTTGTAAAAAATGTGGTAAATGTTGATTCTCTCTTTTAAATAGTTTTGTAAATAGTGTGGTAAATGTTGGTTTTCTCCCATAAATGGCTTTGCAAATAATGTGGTAAATGTTGGTTTTCTCCCATAAATGGCTTTGTAAATAATGTGGTAAATGTTGGTTCTCTCCCTTATATAGTTTTGTAAATAATGTGATAAATGTTGGTTCTCTCCCTTATATAGTTTTGTAAATAATGGGATAATTGTTGGTTCTCTCTCTTAAATAGCTTTGTAAATAATGTGAAAAATGTTGGTTCTCTCCCTTAAATAGTTTTGTAAATAGTGTGGTAAATGTTGGTTCTCTTCCTTAAATAGCTTTGTAAATAATGTGGTAAATGTTGGTTCTCTCCCTTAAATAGCTTTGTAAATAATGTGGTAAATGTTGGTTCTCTTCCTTAAATAGCTTTGTAAATAATGTGGTAAATGTTGGTTCTCTCCCTTAAATAGCTTTGTAAATAATGTGGTAAATGTTGGTTCTCTTCCTTAAATAGCTTAGTAAATAATGTGATAAATGTTGGTTCTCTCCCTTAAATAGCTTTGTAAATAATGTGGTAAATGTTGGTTCTCTTCCTTAAATAGCTTTGTAAATAATGTGATAAATGTTGGTTCTCTCCCTTAAATAGCTTTGTAAATAATGTGGTAAATGTTGGTTCTCTTCCTTAAATAGCTTTGTAAATAATGTGGTAAATGTTGGTTCTCTCCCTTAAATAGCTTTGTAAATAATGTGGTAAATGTTGGTTCTCTCCCTTATATAGTTTTGTAAATAATGTGATAAATGTTGTTTCTCTCCCTTAAATAAGTTTGTAAATAATGTGGTAAATGTTGGTTCTCTCCCTTAAATAGCTTTGCAAATAGTGTGTATGTCTTGATTCTCTCCCCTTGATAGGTTTGTAAATAGTGTGGTATGTGTTAGTTCTCTACCCTGAATAGCTTTGTAAATGTTCTGGTATGTGTTAGTTCTCTCCACTGAATAGATTTGTAAATAATGTGTATGTGTTAGTTCTCTCCCTTGAATAGTTTTGTAGATATTGTATAATGCGATGATTCACTTCCCTAAATAATTTTGTAAATATTGTGTGTGTGTTGGTTCTCTCCCCTGATTCGTTTTTAAGTATTGTGTATGTTTTATTTCTCTGCCCTGAATAGTTTTGTAAATATTGTGTATCACTCCCCTGAATAGTTTTTTGAACATCGTGGTAAGTATTAGTTCTCTCCCCTGAACAGCTCTGTAAATAGTGTAGTATGTGTTAGTTCTCTTCCCTGAATAGTTTTTAAATATTGTAGTATGTGCTGGTTCTCTTCCCTCAATAGTTTTGTAAATATCGTCGTAAGTGTTAGTTCTCTCCCCTGAATAGTTCTGTAGATATTGTGGTATGTGTTTGTTCTCTCCCCTGAATAGTTTTGTAAATAATGTCATAAGTGTTGGTTCTCTTCCTTAAATAGTTTTGTAAATATGGTATATGTGTTTGTTCTCTCCCTCGAATAATTTTGCAAAGTTGTGTATGTGTTTGTTCTCTCCCTTGAACAGTTTTGTAAATAGTGTGGTAAGTGTTGGTTCTCTCTCGTGAATAGTTTTGTAAATATTGTATATGTGTTTGTTGTCTCCCTTGAACAGTTTTGTAAATAATGTGGTAAGTGTTGCTTCTCTCCCCTGAATAATTTTGTAAATATCGTGGTAAGTCTTAGTTCTCTTCCTTAGATAGTTTTGTAAATATTGTATATGTGTTTGTTCTCTCCCCTGAACAGTTTTGCAAATAAAGTGGTAATTGTTGGTTCTCTGCCTTTGATAGTTTTGTAAATATTGTATACGTGTTTGTTCTCTCCCCTGAATAGTTTTGTAAATATCATGGTAAGCATTAGTTCTCTCCCCTGATTAGTATGTTAGATATTGTGTATGTGTTAGTTCTCTCCCCTGAATAGCTTTGTAAATATAGTGTACGCGTTGGTTCACTCCCCCGAATAGTTTTGTAAATATCGTGGTATGTGTTAGTTCTCTCCCCTGAATAGTTTTGTAAATAATGTGGTAAGTGTTGCTTCTCTCCCCTGAATAGTTTTGCAATTATTGTATATGTGCTTGTTCTCTCCCCTGGACAGTTTTGTAAATATTGTGGTAAGTGTTGCTTCTCTCCCCTGAACAGTTTTGTAAATAATGTGGTAAGTGTTGTTTCTCTCTCCTGAATAGTTTGTAAATATTGTGTATCTGAAAATGATAATGAAAATTAACATATCATATATACAAAAGTATATTGTATTTTATATATGACGTCATGTAGTTGACGGACCGGCGCGACCGTGATCGTATTGTAGTTGGATGTACAACTACCTATGCAATCAGTGCTTATCACCACGAATCTCGATCAGGGCGAGGTGTTCAACTTTATGTGATAAAGTTTGTCAGGGACTTGTGACATGTCGGTGGTTTCTACGGATCCTCCCGTTTCCTCTGCCAATAAAACTCACCGCCACGATCTAACTGAAATATTGTTGAAAGTGGCTTAAACACCACCAAGCCAAACCAAAAATCATGTAGTTGAATTTTAAATATTGCCTTTTAAGATTCATTTCATTCTTATTCTTATTTTTACCTGTATTATTTTTGTCTGTATTTTATCTTTATTATTCTTCTCTGTTTATCACTGAACATGTGTGTTTTATTTTCTTCTGGAGAATGAGACACAAAGCGACAATGCAACGAGACGAAGTTTTAAAAGAAACCTCTCTACCGATCCCTATGAGTATTGGCCTGGTGGCGTTGTACCATATACAATCGACACGAAATACTGTAAGTTAAAATTATAGAAATTTAAGTTAAAATTCTAGAAATTAAAGTTAAAATTCTAGAAATTAAGGCTAAAATTCTAAAAATTAAAGTTAAAATTCTAGAAATTAAAGTTAAAATTCATTAACTTAATGTTAAAATTCAATAATTTAAAGTATATTTTGCAAAAATTCAATAATTTAAATTTGAACTTAAATAACTTAAAGATAAAATTCAATAACTTAAAGTTAAAATTAAATAACTTAAAGTTAAAAGTAAATAACTTAAAGTTAAAAATAAATAACTTAAGGTTAAAAGTAAATAAATTAAAGTTAAAGTTCAATAATTTAAAATTAAAATTATACTGTATTTCTTTTTGTTTTTATTTATCACTACATTAAATGACTAATTTAGCTATCGAGCAGATTTTAGTCTTAATTCTGCGTCCTTCCGCCGCCGGTTGTCATTCAGTGTTCTTGTGACGAATTCTTTATTTACACATTGATTTGTTGTCAAGTGTGATATTAGTTTATTTATTTTTGTTTGTTTGATGGTGTTTAACGCCACTTTCAAGAATATTTCAGATGTATATCGTTGCAGTCAGTTTTATTGGTGGAGGAAACCAGAATACTCGGAGAAAACCACCGACCTGTCGCAAGTCACTCACAAACTTTATCACCTCGCCCTGATCGAGATTCGAACTCACACCATTAGTGGTGATAGGCACTGAATGCGTATAGGTAGTTGTAAATCCAACTATCATACGATCACGACCAGGACGGTCCCTGTAGGTGTCAAACAAATAATTCACCAATCAGAGCTTAGAACATAGTCCCTTTTAAAGAAAATAGTTCCTTTCGCTTTGTTGTATTGTGACAAATACTGAATGTAATGGAATATTTAAAATTGATAATTGAAGTTAAATATATAAGGATTATTTTGAGCCCAAATTTGATGCATTTAGTTGTATTTTAATACCTTTATGGAGGATTTGATGCATGACCTATGAATATTGAATTTCCCGGGGATGACCGAGCTATTTTTAGAGTAGGTGTTTTCTATAGCCTGGCATTTCACTGCAAAACTTTAAATATCCACTGATATTTTCACAGAACGTAGAGGAATCATGTACATTTCAGAAAATATATGGTCTTAGAAAGGTTAAACTTAAGACAAAATAACCAGGCAGGCTCGAAAAAACACAAATTTAGTAGAAAATGTTAAAGAAATCAATTATAGGTTTCACACCTTAAGGCAAAAAGCACCAACATGAACTTTTGTTGCCATCATGTTCAAATTAGCCTAAAAATGTCACAACAGACACAGAGTGACATTTTTCATACAAAAATGTTAGAAAATGCATTGTGGTGTCAGACTACATGGTCGAAATGCATGTTATGTAATATTTAGCAAATAGTTCATGGCAGTTTATGGACCGGGATGTAGCCCACAAAATATTATATGGACCGAAGCGAAGCTGAGGTCCATATACTATTTTGTGGGTGACAGACCGGTCCATAAACTGCTATTTGGCCCGAAGTGCCATGAACTATTTGCTATATTATACTCAATACATGTAAATCTGTCAGACAACATGTTTTTGTTATTGTATATCTAAGACAAAAAACGAGTTCGGACAAAATCCGGAAGAAAACATTATATTGATCGGGCCCGATCAATATACTAAAATATTGACCGGCTGCACTAACAAAGACAAATAGGGAAAATAAAAACGTAAAGTATAATATTATGGAATATTGCTCCCAAACACTGGATATACATGGACAGAGGGTATTGCAACTCATTTTATTTTTATTTATGACTTTATAATTATTGGAGATATGTGATTGAATGTGATTTTGCAGTAGAAAGGCATATAATATTGAACGTATTGTAATTTACAGTATTATCTTATTTGTACATCCGGTGATTTAATAATCGAAGGAAGTGATGCCATCGGGTATCCTCTAGCTTTAAGGGATTCACGTCATTAAAATCTGACCAGGTGTTCTCTCAGGTTTCTTCCTTTTAATTGAACCAGCGGGTTCCGTTTGTGAAGAAAAAAAACAAAAAGAAAATTATTTAAAGCTTTCATTTCATTAAGAGGGGACTTTAGGCCCATAAAACTAGTGTTATTAACCCATCATTTTTTTGTTAAAGTGCCTGTACCAAGTCAGGTCAGTGAGGTATCATGTCTATGTGTTAGGGGTATTGATGTCCCTATTTTTACAATGTTCTGATTGGATTTGGGATATTGTTCCTATGAAGCGGTAGTTGCTCATTCTTCCATAAATAGCCGTTTTCAGTGTGAGATGACCCGTTGAAGATCGGTGCACGTGACCTCATCTCCAACGCCACGAGATCTCATCTCCCATAACTTGTCGGCTAATTAGATGGCGCCGTTATTTTTAAAAACAAATAATAAAAAATATCAAAAATAATTTTCTCTTGTAAAATTACGATTTGGAAACTATTTAATTAAAGCTCTTTTTATCGTAAAGCAACATAATTAATATACTCTATGACCTACATTTGTCAGTCACGTACTATGACGTGGTGCACAATAATACCTGATATGTAATTGAGGTATCGATCAATGAAAGCCATACATATGTGTGTGTATATGAAAACAAATGTTGTTTACGGAAGAAATAGGTACTTTTATGTGTTGATATGGAACATCGCCGGATCTTCCACTCGTGATAGAATTTTTTGTTATGTCTTTCCACTCGTTTCGCTGCGCTCCACTCGTGAAAAGACATACGTTTCTATCACTCGGGGAAGATCCACCGGTCTTCCATCTTAACGTATGAAAGAACCTATTATTCTTCTTTTTATTTTGTTTTTTAAATCTTATTAATTATTGATTGAAATGAAGAAAAAAAATCCACAAATACAGATATCAGATAAACTGTGGGGAAGTATAGAATTTTCAGAAATACAGTCAAATCTGTCTCATGTGACCTAATGGAATAGTGAAATATGGTCACACAAGACAGGTGGTCACTTAATACAGGTTTAATTGATATAAAGTGCACTGTGAAGGGAATTAAAAATCAATGTCACATAATACAAGTTATTGTTTAATAGAGGTTTGACTGTAGAATTAACCTTTTTGCATTTTTATTTTTTCTTAGCTGCGCACAGTGTAAATAATATTAAGGCTAATAGCACTAAAGCAGGTTTGACTGTAGAATTAAACTTATTGTATTTTTATTTTTTCTTAGCTGCAAACAGTGTAAACAATATTAAGTCTACCATAGGAGAACTACAAGAAAGGACCTGTATCCGATTTATCGACGCCAATAGTGACGAGGCCAAAGCACTATCACACAATTCTGTAGCACATTTCGTCGACGGAGCGTACGATTTTATTTGATTAATTTGATTTATTGTATTTAACGCCACTTTCAACAATAGTTCAGCTATATCATGGCGACCAGTTTTAGTGGTGGAAGAAGCCGGAGTACCCGGAGAGATCCACCGACCATGGGCAAGCAACGGCTAAGCTTTATCACTTGCGGCTGCGAGTCGAGTGCCCTTTTTTGTAATTTACAAAGCCGGGCGCGAACCCACGCCGTATTGGTGATAGGCTTGTATGAGTTGTTAGGTAATCCAACTACCTAACTACCTAACTCATTGAGCTGCCCGGGACCTCCTCTGCTCGGTCCTCTCGATGGAGCGTAATAATCTTTAGATTATTTTCCAATTTTGCGTTTTAATTAAAATAAAAACTGATTTGAATATTATATTTAAATCATTTTGTACAGATGATAGATAAGGCAAAACATGTCCCAAACATATTTTGGCGAACTTTCGTCTTCGGAATAACCAGGTGTTCTATTTATACAGGTAAACAAATATTTCCGATAATTGGGACTTGATTTAATACATTTTGTCGAGGGAGCGTAATAATATTAGATTATTTTCCAATTTAAAAAGAAACTTTGTTTTTTTTAATTGCTAAGCACACAGCAATACATAAAAAGAGCTAAGATTGGTTGGCTCCGCATCCGGGTAATTTGTGAGAGTGAAGCGACATATTTTCCCGCGGACAGTTGTTCCAGTGAGCTAGAACTATTAATATCCAACTAAGAATGTTGGTCCAATACACAGCGGACATCTTCATCTTCTCATCAAATATAACTTTTTCTTGTCATCCCGTAAGAAAACATTATATTGATCGGGCCCGGTCAATATACTAAAATATTGACCGGCTGCGCTAACAAAGACAAATAGGGAAAATATAAACGTAGGTATAATATTATACAGTTATTTAATGGGAGTGCAGGCAATAGATCAAAACATTTTTCCGGAGTAATTGGGAAAGACGAAAGTGTTCTATGGTCCAAGGTCAACGACCGAGGGCAATATAACACTTTGGTCTTTCCCAATACCAGGGGAAAACTGTTTTATCTATTGCCTGCATAGCTATTCAATAATATTTTTATTACCTAATTTTATTTTTTAGACAGGTTAAAAAAACTACTGTTTTCAATATTTAAATATTGTTTAAAATTTTAACAAATAACACAAATTATCTTTTTTCATAATAATCATGAAGATTCTTAAAATTCTTAATCTGCGCTTGTCTTTAGACTGCGCAAGGGACATCATAAAAGAAATTTACGTTTATTTTCTTTAAGAATAAGTTACTCAAATACGTTATAGATTGCACAATTTGAAGTCAGATACAGATATTGCACATATAAAACCTTTTTAAAATTATAAAGAAATGGCAAGTAACGTCGCATTGCTGTCAAAATGACGTCATGAAATAAATGACATCATTCTGCTGAAAGAGCCATAACGTCAGGAATTGTACCGCAAACGAAGTTACGACTATATGCACGAAACGTCGCAGTCAAAGGGTTAAATCGTTTTAGATTACGACGCTTTCACACGTTGTAATCCGGTGTGGACTAGACAAGATTTCGGATTGGTAATGAATATTCATGAGATTGCTTTGACCAATCAAAGTAAAGGTCAAAGATAGCCAGGCAATAGACAACCATGTAATAGATCACCAGGCAATAGAACACTAGAAAGCCAAAATCCCAAAAATAGTTGAAAATATAAAATACTTTATATAAAACATGTAAAACTTTGCAATTAGGTAATAAAACTTGTTCTTGCCATGACATAGCAGATAGATTACTCATTTGGCGCTTAAAATCAATCACTCACACACTCACTACATTTTCCGAAGTCATTTTTGGTTGAGTGTATATACAATTTCTGTAGTTGTATATATAGGTGACACTATAAGGCTTGAAGATTTATAAACTGCATTGCCACAAGCAGCCTATGCTTAGGACGAGACATGTTTGAGGATACCAATGGGGTAGTGATTAGCCGAATAATAGATGATCAGACAATACAAAGGCCAACAGAAAGAGGATTGGTTGATTTATTGTGCTTAACGCCACTTTCAGCAATATTTCAGCTATATCATGGCAACCAGTTTTAGTGGTGGAGGAAGCCGGAGTACCCGGAGAGAACCATCGACCATGGGCAAGCAACTGGTAAACTTTATCACTTGCGGCTGTGAGTCGAGTGCACCCTTTTTTGTATTTACAAAGCAGGGCGCGAATTCACGTCGTATTTGTGATAGACTTGTATGAGTTGTTAACCTAACTCATTGAGCCACCCAGGTCCCTCCAACAGGTGAAATGTAAATAAACAATTAAGAAAAGGCTCCACAAGGGTATTTTTTTATTTCGACAAAACAACAGAACAAGTAGCTATATTCTAATACAATTGGTAACAATATTGCTGATATATAAAGTTCAACAAATTTAACAATATATATCCTATACTAAACGATTTCAATGACATACTTATAAATGTGGGGCAGAAATTGAAAAAAAAAAATGCACAATATATTTTTTATTTATATATTTTTATTTCGTGGGAAAAAAAGGGGGGTGCATTAAATATATTTTCGATCTTTTACACACATCATCGGATTCCTAATGAACATATGATGACAATTAATTTTGATACGATCACAAATAATTATGAAGTTATCTATGTGATCAAAACTGTGATGAAATATTATTTAGAAAAAATAGATACCAGTTTTCATCAGCGTCTTCCAAATATGGTTCAACGTTTATTTGCTGACGTCATACATGACGCGATTTGGCTTATGAATATTCATGAGCAAAATCACCCATGATTTCTGGCTATGCGGGATACAAATACAAACATTGATCTACAAAATCGAACAGACCTACAATTTTACTTCGTAGCAATCCAGAAATATGAAGATTATTAAAACAACAAAAGGGAGATAACACTACTTTAGGCTTACAAATAGTAAGATTTATCTGGATGACGTATTTTACTTGTATTATATGTTCCACATGTCCTAAACACTTCCCGGTTCTTTCCTCATTCATGACTTATCACAGGGTTTGTAACTAGATTAACACGATGGGTGCCACTAGTGGAGCATGAACTGCTTACCCTTCCGGAGCACCCGAGTTCAGCCTTGTTTTTTAGTGGGGTTCGTGTTAATCGATCTTTAGTTGTAAGTGTGTGCTTTGTAGATCGTTGTTTATCCTTTTGTACTTTTTCTTTTGACAATTGTGTTTTCTGTTGTTCTTCGATATACGGATTCTGATTACCCCTTTGGTATCTTCAAATTCTTCTTCATATCTTGAATTGCCTCCCTTTGTCAATGAAGCATACCATATCTTGAATTGTCTCTCTTTGTCAATGTAACATATCGTATCTTGAATTGCCTCTCTTTGTCAATGTAACATAACATATCTTGAATTGTCTCCCTTTTTTCAGCTATTGTACGTCAGCAATTGGAAGAATGCACTCATATCAACAGGAAATAATGCTAAAGGAATCCACCTGCATGGATGTAAGTAAAACTGCTAATTTATGCATTTTTGTCTATTTAATTAAGGATTAAGTTAATGGTGTTTAACGCCAATTTCATCAATATTTCAGTTATATCGTGGCAGTCAGTTTTATTGGTGGAGGAAACCGGAAAAAAACACCATAACCCTAAACCCGAAATTCTTAGATTTTCTTGGAATAACCATGGTAACTTTGAGCAAAAAATAAAATTGAAAATACTGTTTGGCTAGATCATATGCCCAAAAAAATCCAGTTTTGAAGAGGAACATCACTGTTAGCACGCATAGATCTAGTTTAACTCCGCCGCTGTTAAATAAAATGTTTGTATTAAACCAGGAAATTGAGCAGTCATGCATATGTGCGTTAGCGGTATCGATTTTTGGCCTTCTTTAGACTATTGGTATTTTGAGGAAAAACTATTGGGACCCAAACTTAACTTCGTCACTTGTTATTGACATACCTGAATCAAGACAGGAAAGTGAGCGGTCATGCATATGTTCGTTAGCGGTATCATTTTTTCCTCTCTTTAGACTTTTTTGTTTTTTTTCCCCTTCATTTTATTCTATCATTATTGCTAATAAATTGACAATCTAATTTTACAGAGAGCTTCAATAACTCATGAAATCCTCCATACATTGGGATTTTACCATGAACAGGCTAGAAGTGACAGAGACAAATACATCACAGTGCACGAAGACAGGATAAAGCACGATCAACTGAATAATTTCGAGTCACAACACACAATAAATAAAGTACCCTATGATGTTGAATCAGTTCTACAATACAATTTATATGTAAGTCAATCAAATTACGACATACATTAGTTACATTACAGTATGATATAATGCAGTTTATATGTAAGTCCAATCGTAACTACTCGGCCATTCTCGCTACCCTGCAAATAACCTCGTATGCATTAGGCGTATAAATCGCACTACTTTTCGCATGTCAGTTACATGAAAGTTTGATAAAGTTATATTTTAAACAATTTTCTATATTTCAATTAAAGTTTTAATTGGTTTTGCATGATTAGATTTTACTTAGTATGTCATAGATATTGGATTTTCGTGGACTATATTTTTGTGCGGCTTTACTTAGCTTAACTTCCGGCAAACAATTTAAGAAGAATTTCTACTATGTACGTAATAGGTTATTTGCAGGGTAGCGAGAATGGCCGAGTAGTTACGATTGTATGTAAGTCAATCAAGTTACGAGATACATTAGGTACATTACAGTATGATACTGAATCAGTTCTATAATACAATTTATATGTCAATCGTAACTACTCGGCCATTCTCGCTACCCTGCAAATAACCTCGTATGCATTAGGCGTATAAATCGCACTATTTTTCACATGTCAATTACATGAAAGTTTGATAAAGTTATATTTTAAGCAATTTTCTATATTTCAATTAAAGTTTTAATTAGTTTTGCATGATTAGATTTTACTTAGTATGTCTTCCTTAATGGATTTTCGTGGACTGTATTTTTGTGCGGCTTAACTTAACTTAACTTCCGGCAAACAATTTAAGAAGAATTTCTACTATGTACGTACGAGGTTATTTGCAGGGTAGCGAGAATGGCCGAGTAGTTACGATTGTTTATATGTAAGTCAATCAAGTTACGACATACATTAGGTACATTACAGTATGATACTGAATCAATTCTACAATACAGTTGATATGTTACGACAAACATTAGGTACATTGCACTATGATACTGAATCAATTCTACAATACAGTTTATATGTAAGTCAATCAAGTTACGATATACATTAGGTACATTACAGTATAATGCTTTATTTATTTATTTATTTATTTATTTATTATACACTAACATCTAAATTATGAAACCTTCCATTCATCTTTGACCGTCTGTCACAATCATATACAAGGCAATTGAATACCGGTATATTGACTGACCAGTCAGACAACAGCTCTTGTCAAGAACTCGGGTTTGATACCTAAAGATTTGGAAAGTTCGTCGATGATTGGTCGGTTGATATTATGAACATGACAAATTAGATGTTAGCGTGCCGTGTCCCAATGTTCATAGAACGCAAATTTTAATCAACTTGTCGTCTTTCCACAATCTTAACATATCGCTCCACTCGGACATATTATTCTGATTCCGAGCCAACCAGTCTTTGCTCTTTCTCCTTAATGCTGCGTTCTTAGCGGAGAAGCAACACATTACACCACCGATGCGGTTCAAAATTGGACAATACCAGAGATGTTAAGCTTAGTGTTCAATATCACCATGGTGATCCGTTGATACTCTGTTGTTGTTTTTTATACAGTGCATGTTTTTCCTATGTTTCAGTGATTTGGACAGAAGGTAAACGGAAAGTCAAGAAATTAAGTTGTCAAATAATTTTTTTTGCTTAATATTTAATTTTACCATAATGATACTTTTTTGATTCTCTCTGAATTTTACATTACATGTGTTTATTATATTTTAGTCCTTTGGAAAGACGGTTAACGGAAAGGTCCAAAAAACCATGGATTTTAAAGACCCAAAACTCGAATTCTTGTCTGACATGTCATTCGGCCTAGATATGTACGACGTCGCCGAAATAAACAACGGATACAAATGTGCAGGTACTCAACATTATCTTATAGATAAAGGTTAGAGAATACCGAAGGGACAATCAAAAATGAACAATCCAGAGAAGCTGGCAACATAGGGTACACTAGACAAAGATAAACAAAACAAAAAACACAACAAAATATGTGTTGGACATCACTACACGTAAACAAACACAAATAACGTAAATAAGACTTGATCCCTAATATACATAATATACAGGTAATACTGTCTTATGTGACTACCCAAGGAAACATTGAAACATGGTCACATTAGACAGGTGGTCGCTTAATACAGGCTAAATTAATAAGATATACACAGCAAAGAGAAATAAGAATTAAGACAAGTTATTGCTTGATATAGGTGGTTGCTATGGCAGGTATGACTGGATATAGGTGGTTGCTATGGCAGATATGACTTGATATAGGTGGTTGCTATGGCAGGTATAACTTGATATAGGTGGTTGCTATGGCAGGTATGACAGGTAATAGGTGGTTGCTATGGCAGATATGACTTGATATATGTGGTTGCTATGGCAGGTATGACTTGATATAGGTGGTTGCTATGGCAGATATGACTTGATATAGGTGGTTGCTATGGCAGGTATGACTTGATATAGGTGGTTGCTATGGCAGATATGACTTGATATAGGTGGTTGCTATGGCAGGTATAACTTGATATAGGTGGTTGCTATGGCAGGTATGACTGGATATAGGTGGTTGCTATGGCAGATATGACTTGATATATGTGGTTGCTATGGCAGGTATGACTTGATATAGGTGGTTGCTATGGCAGGTATGACTTGATATAGGTGGTTGCTATGGCAGAATGACTTGATATAGGTGGTTGCTATGGCAGGTATGACTTGATATAGGTGGTTGCTATGGCAGATATGACTTGATATAGGTGGTTGCTATGGCAGGTATGACTTGATATAGGTGGTTGCTATGGCAGGTATGATTTTACAGTGAAACCCGTCTGAACTGCAAATCATAGAGACCAACTTGTGTGCACAGAATAGACAGTATGTGTTCGGTTTATGCCGGTAAAATTTCAAAGATGTTCTACATTGAGACTTGATTTAAAAGTAGGGTTAATACATGTAGATTCTAGTTTACTAAAAGTTCTGATTAGGGAGATTGCAGTATACAACTGTATATACAATATATGTATATATTACATATGGTGTGGTTTTCGTACAATTTCATTGGCTAAGTCAGTCACGTGATATACAGAATATTTAATGTATTTTTTCCACTGAAGAAACCAGACGTCTTCGGTCAATATAATCCTAACAGGTCCATATATAACATATTGACCTCCTAAAAAGTCCATAATTGATAAATATTGTAGGAAAATATATAATTTACTTGGAGGCCTGTCGTGGTTGTAAAAGATGGTAGTTGACTTTATGACTACCTATGTAATCAGTGTCTGTCCCCACTTAGCTTGTGAGTTTGAATCCCGCTCATGGCGAAGTGTACTCGATTCAATAATACGTGGCAAAGTTTGTCTGTGACTTGCAACAGGTTTGTGGTTACCTCCGGTTACTCTGGGTTCCTCCATCAATAAAGCTAACCGCGACTATATAACTGAGATATTGTTGAAAGTGGCGTTAAGCACCATATATAGCACCCTTGACAATTATTTGCATAACCTTTAAAAGAGGTAGCAAAATGAGCATTTATTTAAGAAATGAATCATGGAAACCAGAATGTGTTGGGAGTATTGACATGGATTGGCGGATATTAGTATTTTATCCCGAGCCAGAAGCAAGGTAAAACTTTATCTGATAGCGTTTATCAGTATATCCGACAGACTTGGGTTTTTTTTCTCTCTCGGATACTCATATTCTCCACCAATAGCGCGGAGGGGAGTATGGTGTTTAATGCCACTTTCAACAATATTTCAGTTATATCGCTGCGGTCCCCACCAATAAAAATGTCCGCCACGATATATATATATCATTTTTGTATATTATATGGAAACGTTCAATGGCTGAAAAAGGGTCACATGACGTTCTATAAAAAGTAGTATTGCAGGGACGTTACTAATCAGAGCAACAATCCATGCAATATACAAAACAATTAAAAAATTTCAAAAAAATTCAAAATTTTCATAAAATTTCAAAACTTTCAAAAATTTAATAGAGATTTCAAAATTATCAAACAATTTCAAAATGATCAAAGTTTCAAAAAGTTTCGTCCTCGGTCGATATATATTTATAGGTCTATAAATCCATGTATTGACCTCAATGGAAGGATGGAAGGTTATATTTGTATAATATATACAATAGGAGATTTCCAAGTGAAAAAAAGAGAAAAAAAAGCTGGCATGTCAACGTGACGTCACAGTATCAACGTCGTCACCATTGACTGTACGAAAATGAAAAAACCGCATTGAAAAAACGACGTGCCTAAAAGTGACCGATTGAAAAAAAAAAGAAAAAAAGCTGGCATGTCAACGTGACGTCACAGTATCAACGTCGTCACCATTGACTGTACGAAAATGAAAAAACCACATTGAAAAAACGACGTGCCTAAAAGTGACCGATTGATAAATAATAATGACCTGCAATCTTAGCAATCTTAAAATCAAAGCAATATATTTGTATGCAAGCTTTACACCTATGTCGTGTATTATCTTTATTTATCAATGTTATACAACATAATTATAGGCATACATAATAAATAATTCATCAGATCATGATACAATACAAATACAATAAATGGTTATAACACAAAAATAAACATACAAATACAATAAATAAAAAAATAAAATAAATAAACATACAAATAAATAAATAAATAAATAAATAAACATACAAATACAATAAATAAAAAATAAACATACAAATACGATAAATAAAAAATAAACATATATTAATGATTAAGACAGAAGCTTGAAAATAAAGTTATTGTATTTTAGTAATTACATTGTATATCATGTGTAAACAAGTAAAACACTGAAATTTATTGTTTTATATACAACAATTTGTAAAGTTAACATTATGACAGATGTAACGGTCTGAACGTCATGATCCTACAAACTTGCTACATGATTTGTAAATAAATGGTTTTTTTTTCATCTATAGCTGAAAATTTGAATTAAACAACAATCACTCCTTTTTTTTCTTCATAGCCCATTGTACGGTGGTTCCGAAATGCGAAAACGGAGGATTCGTAAACCACTTGTGTAAATGTGATTGTCCATCACCACTGGCGGGAGACACTTGTGAAGAAGTAAAGACTGACTCAGGTATTTAGTTTAAACATACATTTTCTTTCAAACCAAGAAACACGGTTGGTACGACATCGAAAAATTTCAGGAAATGATCGATCTTCGGTGGCTCGAACTACCTACAGCTCGAACACATTTTGACAGTCCCTTCGAATTCGAGCCAACGAAGTTCTACTGTATTTTATTTGCTAAATATAAGAAGTTGGGGTCGGACACAAGTTTCCCCAACTTATGAAATCTTCTCCTCCGAACACAATAATTTACAATATGTATTAGCATGCGCAATGAAATGATATATTATATATATGAAGAGTTTGAAGATATCAAAGGGGCAATCAGAATCCGTATATCGAAGAGGAACATACAACACAATGGCCAAAAGAAAAAGTTCAAAAAGACAAACAAGGATCAACAAAACATACATATAAAATTAAAGATTGAGTAACACGAACCCCATTAAAAACCGGGGAAGTCAGGTGCTCCGGAAGGGTAAGAAGTATACACAGAGATAAATAAACACAATGATTGTTTATAAAAGCATAGGTAGAGACAATATATGAAAGAAAAGAACAGAAAATAAATACTTTTAAAGATGTGTGTTGGTTCTTTAAATTATTTAGACAATTGTAAATCTTTAGGAGTCTTTAATACATTTTGTAGCATAAATACGCATTTTTCCTTTGATGTTTTTATGCAGTAATCAACTTAAAAATAGTGAACTTTTACAAACCATGGTCTAACATGAAGATCTTGATGTTATTCCATGATTGTGCGGACCTCGACGAAAGCACCCACTATTGATTTCTGCTACACACCATATATACCATGGATCTTACTCATGAACTTATTCAAGCCAACTCATCCTTCGGATTCGTTGGTTTTAATAAGTTAATTCGTAAGATCCATGATATATATATAATACTAAAAACATGATTAAAAATAGTTGTATTTTCTTGATATGTTAGGGAATCGCTCTCCTTTTGTCTGTAGATTTACATTCAACATTAATGTTAGAAGGTAGATTTTTGAATATTTTATGCTTATCTAATAAAACGTAGATATCAAAATGAGTGCGCACGACGCTTTTCTGGAATAACCTTCCTTTGCTGGAACAAAATCGGAAGATTGGAAAGCTAAATAATTTAAAAGTGTTAGCAGTGTAATAAGAATAAATATCCACGCTTTTGTCGTAAAACTAACCTCAAATAAATAGGGCGTGTTCGATTTATTTGGTCACTGCAAAATCGGAAGATTTGAAAGCTAAATAATTTAAAAGTGTTGAGAGCAATAAAGCCAAAGGTCCTAAACAGAATAGCCGAAATCGGTTACGGTCACGTTTTGCCTGAAGGAGGAAAATCTAAGTTTTGATAAAAAAATTATATTATTTAGGAACTGTAAATTTCAGTAATAAATATATCTAATAAACCATGTCAGTACCGAAACACTGACTTCTAGGCTGGTGACACCCTCGTGGACTAATAGTTCCTACATAATATAATCATCGTTAAAATGAAGGTTCGCCTTGCTCAAGCGTAGGTGACCTTACCTGATTTTGGCTATCTGGTTTAGGGCCTTTGGGTTTTTGATATTCCAAAGAAAAAATTTTAAATTATTATTCAGCTAAGGTTCTACTACCTCAGACATACGTGACCGTAGCCGATTTTGACAATTCTATTTATTCCTCAGATAAGTGACCGTAGCCGATTTTGACAATTCTATTTATGCTTCAGACATACGTGACCGTAGCCGATTTTGACAATTCTATTTATGCCTCAGATATAGGTGACCGTAGCCGATTTTGACAATTCTATTTATGCCTCAGACATACGTGACCGTAGCCGATTTTGACAATTCTATTTATGCCTCAGACATACGCGACGTAGCCGATTTTGACAATTCTATTTATGCCTCAGACATACGTGACTGCAGCCGATTTTGACAATTCTATTTATGCCTCAGACATACATGACCGTAGCCGATTTTGACAATTCTATTTATGCCCTATTGGGTTTCTTACTCCAGAAGATTTTTTAAATTATTTTGTTTTCCAATTTTTTAACTTTGAGCGTACCTGATGAAGGTTATTCCAGAAACGGGTAGTACGTGCAGTGAAGTGAATTAGATATATATGTTTTTATATAAATGACGTAATTATGCACGGATATCCAAGAGTGCACAACCGCATTGGGGGCGTAATGGGTAGCGTGCTCGCCTTGATTGCGGTAGATCATGGGTTCCAGCCCCGATCGGGTCACACCAAAGACTATATAAATGGGTATTTGTTGCTTCTCCGCTACAAAGCACGCAGCATTAAGGAGAAAAAAGCAAATACTGGTTGGCTCGGAATCATACATGTCTACCCGTGGACTGTTGTTTCAGTGAGCTAGCACTATTAAAATCCAACTAAGAATATTGGTCTAGTACTAAGCGGACCTCATCAGCATTTCATTGAAAATTAACTTGTTCTCGCCATGATATAGCTGAAAAATTACTGAATTGGCGTTAAACGACAATCACTCACTCACTCCCAAGAATACACACGAATATCAACATGACTTGCCATTTCACATTGGCGGACCTCTATCATGGTTATAATGATCAAGATTATCGTGTTTCACGTTTTTGATGTATTAAAGTTGTGAGTTCGAATCCCATGTACTCGATACAACATTATGTGATACAGTTTGTCAATGACTTGCGACAGGTCGGTGGTTTTCTCCGAGTACTCCGTTTCCTCCACCAAGAAAAATTGACTGCCGCGATATAGCTAAAATATTGTTGAAAGTGGCGTTAAATACCACAACCCTAACAATGACTATGTTTTTGATGTGTTATTATATTAGGATGCGGAGGAATCGTGGATGTTTCCAATTCAACAACAAAGACTATAGAAAGTCCAAACTTTCCGAACGCATATCCATTAGGCAAAAAATGTATATGGCTAATTAGGGTACGTATTATAATACAGTCAAATCTGCCCATGAGGTCACCTCTTTTAAGCAGTCACCTGTATTAAAATGTCACTTTTTTGTCCTGTCATAGTAAATTTCATATAAATTCAACATCGTGTAAGAGGTCACCTCTATTAAGCAGTCACATGTATTAAAAGGCCACTTTTTTCTTGTCATAGTAAATTTCATATAAATTCAGTCTCTTTTAAGAAGTCACCTGTCTTATAAGGTCACTTTTTCTTTTTACCAAAGGTGCCATCTTAATACAGGGTAAACTGGAATTATGCTATAAGATTGTAAGGTCGCATTCAGAATGGTATATCACACAAAGGGGACATTTTCAATTTTTGCGAAATACATTTTGTAAACTATCTTCGTCTTTTAATGATAGTACACATTTTTGTACGTGTACATGCACGTGTGCATTCTCTTTTTATTTCATTATGTTTGTTTTTGTTTTTTTTGCTTTTGATATATGCGATCATGTTTTGTGTTGTTTTTTTGTTGTTGTTATTTTGGGGGGTTTGTGATGCTGTGTGTCATTTAATATTTTTGTTGGCTTGTGATGCTGTGTCTAAGATTTATTGTATTTTCCGTTCGTATTTTTAATACTAGACCAATAATAGGTATATAATTGCTGTTGTAAGTACTATATATCTTCAGTACATTGTTTTTAACAATCTGACTAATATCACATACGTTACGCTTGAACAAAATTGAAACCCCCAACACACATATACGTGGCAGTCACTTTCCTCGCTTGGGACAGGAGTTTCTATAAAAAGTGGTGGAATAAATCTAGCTTTATGGACCCAAATCTGCCCTATTAGAGAAATGAGATTTATGCTAACAATGTTATTGTGATTTACAGACACCAACATACGAGGCTGTAAAAATTACCATCATTGAGATATCTCTCCCACACAATGCTAACAATGTTTTTGTAATTTACAGGCACCAAAATACGATGCTGTGAAAATTACCATCAATGAGCTATCTCTTCCACACAATGCTAACAATGTCTGCTATCATTGGCTGGAAATTCGATACAATTTGCTTGGTCAACTTGGTCCAAAGAGATGTGGCACATTCAATAACCAAACTTGGGTAACGAATCCAAACAAAGATGACAATCGGATGATATTAATGTTTGATTCTTTCTTCGCCAGCGACAGAGCAGCTTCGAAAGGATTTCAAATAACAGCTACAAGTGAATTTAGGGGTAATCAATTAGAATAGTTGATTGGTTGGTTTTATGGTGCATAACACCACTTTCATCAATATTTCAGTTATGCCTTGACAAACAAACAAGCAAACAAACAAACAAACAAACTGAGAAAAGAAGGACAGGTCGTAGTGATTTTGTCAGTTAGATATTAAAATCATCGCTAACCTGCACGTTTGGAGAGTCGTATAACACTCGCTTGGACATTCTGTGAATTCATTTTTATTCGCTACATACAAATTTGCCTGGTTTTTGTTGGTATCATTAAACCACGAAATTAAGTGCACCACGAATACCACATGTAACACGAATACCACGAATACCACATGTAACACGAGAAGTTATTAGTAAGAAGATTTGAAGATGCCAAAGGGTTAATCAGAATCGTATATTGAAGAAGAACAGACAACACAATGACCAAAAGAAAAATGAAAACCACGAATTTAAATGTCAACGAATATCTCATTATCCGTTTATACACGAATTTAAATGTCAACGAATATCTCATTATCTGTTTATTCACGAATTTAAATGTCAACGAATATCTCATTATCCGTTTATCAACGAATTTAAATGTCAACGAATATCTCATTATCCGTTTATCCACGGAAATAGATACTAACGAAAACAGAGGATACTACAGTATGTTTGATAAAATATTTCGTCAAAATGAGTCACGAAAACAGATGATACTACAATATATTTAATAAAGTATTTCGCTAAAATGAGAGTCACGATTTCAACATTGTTTATGAAAGTGACTTAAATTGGTCAGCGACTTGCGGCAGGTCGATGGTTTTCTCCTGGTACTTCGTTTTCTTCCACCAATCGAACTTACCTCTACGATATAGTAATTAGCTGCGATAATTATTGAAAGTGGCGTCAAAAACCATAACTCTAATGTGAACATTGTCTATAAGAGAAAGATAAAGAATAATACACCATTCATAGTGAAAGTACAAAATGTGTATTCGGAACACAGAACAAAACCAATGACCTGGGCAATTTAACGGAAAAACCCGTTAACAAACGATCGAAAAACAAGAGCGGCCACAAGAGGAGTTTGTAGATACCAAAAGGGCAATCAGAATCTGTATATCGAAAAAGAACAAACAACACAATGGCCAATAAAAACAAGTACAAAATGACAAACAACGATCTACAAAACATAGACATAAAATTAAAGATCGAGTAGCACGAACCCCATTAAACACCGGTGATGAACTCAGGTGCTCCTGAAAGGTAAGCAGTTACTGATATCCCCAACAGTTCACTAACCATTAAATTGGTTCAAAGTGGTAAGTTTCATATATTCCACCTACGAAACCCATCATGATATCCTTAGCAGTTCACTTATCATTGAATTGGTTCAAAGTTATAAGCTTCACATATTCCATTTACGAAACCCATCATGATATCCCTAACAGTTCACTAACCATTAAATTAGTTCAAAATGGTATGTTTCTTATATTCCATTTACGAAACCCATCATGATATCCTTAACAGTTCACTAACCATTGAATTGGTTCAAAATAGTAAGTTTCACATTTTCCTTTCACAAAACCCATCATGATATCCTAACAGTTCACTAACCATTGAATTACCTTTTCTACAGGATGCGAGTCACATGACTGCGTGTATGGAACCTGTGTGAAGGAAAGTTCTGGAGGATCAAGATGCCAATGTCGGACTGGATTTACGGGCTCACACTGTGATCAAATAACAAGTGAGTATATCAATGGTCATTGTATTCTTGTAATCAGTTTAACCATCTATAATTTAGAATGCTAAAATCTTCCACATCCTCATATGATATTTGTGTCAATAGAAAAAAACCCAGACCGATTTGGAAATGTTAAACCCAATAATGGGTAGACCTATGCTTCATTGTTTGCTTGATGGTGTTTAACGCCACTTCAAACAATATTTCAGTTATATCGTAGCGGTCAGTTTTATTGGTGGAGAAAAGCGGAGTATGCGGAGAAAACCACCGACCTCTAGCAAGTCACTGACAAACTTTATCACATAATGATGTGCTCCTCGCCCTGAGCGGGAGTCGAACCCAAGACATCAGTGGTGATATGCACCGATTGCATAGGTAGTTGTAAATCCAAATACCATACGATGACGGCTACGACGGCCCCGGAAGTGCTTACGACAGTTCCTAAATAAAGTAATCATTGATGAAATTAAGGTTCACCTTCCTCAGGCATAGGTTTCCGTACCGATTTTGGTTATTAAGTTTAGACCAGGTTGTTCCCTTGTTATCAAGCTTAGACCAGGTTGTTCCCTGGTTATTAAGTTTAGACCAAGTTGTTCCCTGGCTATTAAGCTTAGACCAGGTTGTTCCCTTGTTATTAAGTTTAGACCAGGTTGTTCCCTGGTTAATAAGTTCAGACCAGGTTGTTCCCTGGTTATTAAGTTTAGACCAGGTTGATCCCTTGTTATTAAGCTTAAACCAGGTTGTTCCCTGGTTATTAAGTTTAGACCAGGTTGTTCCCTGGTTATTAAGTTTAGACCAGGTTGTTCCCTTGTTATTACGTTTAGACCAGGTTGTTCCCTGGTTATTAAGTTTAGATCAGGTTGTTCCCTGGTTATTAAGTTTAGACCAGGTTGTTCCCTTGTTATTAAGTTTAGACCAGGTTGTTCCCTGGTTATTAAGTTTAGACCAGGTTGTTCCATTGTTATTAAGATTAGACCAGGTTGTTCCCTTGTTATTAAGTTTAGACCAGGTTGTTCCCTTGTTATTAAGATTAGACCAGGTTGTTCCCTTGTTATTAAGCTTAGACCAGGTTGTTCCCTTGTTATTAAGTTTAGACCAGGTTGTTCCCTTGTTATTAAGCTTAGACCAGGTTGTTCCCTTGTTTTTAAGCTTAGACCAGGTTGTTCCCTTGTTATTAAGTTTAGACCAGGTTGTTCCCTGGTTATTAAGTTTAGACCAGGTTGTTCCCTTGTTATTAAGTTTAGACCAGATTGTTCCCTGGTTATTAAGTTTAGACCAGGTTGTTCCATTGTTATTAAGATTAGACCAGGTTGTTCCCTTGTTATTAAGTTTAGACCAGGTTGTTCCATTGTTATTAAGATTAGACCAGGTTGTTCCCTTGTTATTAAGTTTAGACCAGGTTGTTCCCTTGTTATTAAGATTAGACCAGGTTGTTCCCTTGTTATTAAGCTTAGACCAGGTTGTTCCCTTGTTATTAAGTTTAGACCAGGTTGTTCCCTTGTTATTAAGTTTAGACCAGGTTGTTCCCTTGTTTTTAAATTTAGACCAGGTTGTTCCCTTGTTAGTAAGTTTAGACCAGGTGGTTCCCTTGTTATTAAGTTTAGACCCGGTTGTTCCCTGGTTATTAAGTTTAGACCAGCTTGTTCCCTTGTTATTAAGATTAGACCAGGTTGTTCCCTTGTTATTAAGCTTAGACCAGGTTGTTCCCTTGTTATTAAGATTAGACCAGGTTGTTCCCTTGTTATTAAGATTAGACCAGGTTGTTCCATTGTTATTAAGATTAGACCAGGTTGTTCCCTTGTTATTAAGTTTAGACCAGGTTGTTCCCTTGTTATTAAAATTAGACCAGGTTGTTCCCTTGTTATTAAGTTTAGACCAGGTTGTCCCCTCGTTATTAAGATTAGACCAGGTTGTTCCATTGTTATTAAGATTAGACCAGGTTGTTCCCTGGTTATTAAGTTTAGACCAGGTTGTTCCATTGTTATTGAGATTAGACCAGGTTGTTCCCTGGTTATTAAGCTTAGACCAGGTTTTCCCCTGGTTATTACGTTTAGACCAGGTTGTTCCCTTGTTATTAAGCTGAGACCAGGTTGTTCCCTGGTTATTCAGTTTAGACCAGGTTGTTCCCTTGTTATTAAGTTTAGACCAGGTTGTTCCCTGGTTATTAAGTTTAGACCAGGTTGTTCCCTTTTTATTAAGCCTAGACCAGGTTGTTCACTGGTTATTAAGTTTAGACCAGGTTGTTCCCTTGTTATTAAGTTTAGACCAGGTTGTTCCCTTGTTATTAAGTTTAGACCAGGTTGTTCCATTGTTTTTAAATTTAGACCAGGTTGTTCCCTGTTTATTAAGTTTATACCAGGTTGTTCCTTTTTTATTAAGCTTAGACCAGGCTGTTCCCTTGTTATTAAGTTTAGACCAGGTTGTTCCCTGGTTAGTAAGTTTAGACCAGGTTGTTCCCTTGTTATTAAGTTTAGACCCGGTTGTTTCCTGGTTATTAAGCTTAGACCAGGTTGTTCCCTGGTTATTAAGTTTAGATCAGGTTGTTCCATTGTTTTTAAATTTAGACCAGGTTGTTCCCTGGTTATTAAGCTTAGACCAGGTTGTTCCCTTGTTTTTAAGCTTAGACCAGGTTGTTCCCTTGTTATTAAGCTTAGACCAGGTTGTTCCCTTGTTATTAAGTTTAGACCAGGTTGTTCTCTGGTTATTAAATTTAGACCAGGTTGTTCCCTTGTTATTAAGGTTAGACCAGGTTGTTCCCTTGTTATTAAGCTTAGACCAGGTTGCTCCCTTATTATTAAGTTTAGACCAGGTTTTTCCCTGGTTATTTAGTTTAGATCAGGTTGTTCCCTTGTTATTAAACTTAGACCAGGTTGTTCCCTTGTTATTAAGTTTAGACCCGGTTGTTCCCTTGTTATTAAGATTAGACCAGGTTGTTCCCTTGTTCCCAAAGACTATCAAGTTATTTAGCTTTCTTATCTTTTGATTATGAGCGTTCCTGATGAAGGTTATTCCGGAAACGGATCATGTGCCCTTATTTCTATATCTACGTTTATTTTCCGTTTCTTCCTAATTAAGGGTTGTGTAATTGGTCCCTCCACCCGCTCTATTGGCAGACGCACGTTTTATAGGGGCTGTACATCGGGGGGGGGGGGGGAGGTTTTCTTACGCTTCCTTATTATAGATTTATATGGGGTGAAATAAACGAGGACGATCGCTTAAATGCTGAAGACGTCCAAAATATTGTCCAATAAACGAGGACGGTTGCTTAAGTGACGATGACGTGCAAAATAGGGTGCAATGAACGATGAAGGTAGCTTATGTGCCAATGACGGTCAGCTTTATTTGTGGAGGAAATCGGAGAATCCGGAGAAAACCACGACCTGTAGCCAGTCACTGACAAACTTAATCACATAATGTTGTACATCTCGCCCTGATTGAAATTCGAACTGACAACATCAGTGATGATAGCCATTGATTTCATAGGTAGTTGTAAATCCAACTATCATACGATCATGTCCACAACGGCTCCTCATTCTTATCTGATATAGTGATGATATTATTATTTTTCCGGCAAAACAGTCAGATAAATTAAAGAAAATATATCTTTTTGTTGTAGAGAATGCATCATTGTCATGTGATTTTGAATCTGGTAGTGAGTGTTTCCTGAAGAACGATGACCTTGATGGAGATCTATTTTGGATCGGTCATACAGTAAGTACAGCTAAACCTGTCTCAACCGAACCTTCTTGGGTTCAACTTTTGTGGTCGGAATAGACAGGTGTTCGACTTGCACAAGTTAAATTAACAGACTATCTGCATTAAGACTTCATTTACAGTTCGGTTTATGCAGGATTACGGTTTATTCAGTGTTCGGTTTAGACAAGCTTCACTGTATTTCTATATTTCAGCAAACCCTGTCTAAAATGAACACCCTTTGAACCAAATTTGTTTTCTCGAATACACAGCTTCAATTTATAATGATTTAGGTCTGTCGACTAAATTAGATTTTCGATTTACGCAGGGTTCCAATTAAGCCAGGATCTGATAGGGTTGTTGTGGTTAAGCCAGGCTTTCATAGGCTTCAGATAATGTCAGGATCTCATAGGATCGTAGTGGTTAAGTCAGGCTTTCATAGGTTTGCTATTAAGCCAGGATCTGATAGGATCGTAGTGGTTAAGTCAGGTTTTCATAGGTTTGCTATTAAACCAGGATCTGATAGGGTCGGAGTGGTTAAGCCAGACTTTCATAGGTTTGCTATTAAGCCAGGATATGATAGGATCGTAGTGGTTAAGTCAGGTTTTCATAGGTTTGCTATTAAACCAGGATCTGATAGGGTCGGAGTGGTTAAGCCAGACTTTCATAGGTTTGCTATTAAACCAGGATCTGATAGGGTCGGAGTGGTTAAGCCAGACTTTCATAGGTTTGCTATTAAGCCAGGATCTAATAGGGTCGTAGTGGTTAAGTCAGACTTTCATATGTTTGCTATTAAGCCAGGATCTGATAGGGTCGTAGTGGTTAAGTCAGGCTTTCATAGGTTTGCTATTAAGCCAGGATCTGATAGGATCGTTGTGGTTAAGTCAGACTTTCATATGTTTGCTATTAAGCCAGGATCTGGTAGGGTCGTAGTGGTTAAGTCAGGCTTTCATAGGTTTGCTATTAAGCCAGGATCTGATAGGATCGTTGTGGTTAAGTCAGACTTTCATAGGTTTGCTATTAAGCCAGGATCTGATAGGGTCGTAGTGGTTAAGCCAAACTTTCATAGTTTTGCTATTAAGCCAGGATCTGATAGGGTCGTAGTGGTTAAGTCAGGCTTTCATAGGTTTGCTATTAAGCCAGGATCTGATAGGATCGTAGTGGTTAAGTCAGACTTTCATATGTTTGCTATTAAGCCAGGATCTGATAGGGTCGTAATAGTTAAGTCAGACTTTCATAGGTTTGCTATTAAGCCAGGATCTGATAGGGTCGTAGTGGTTTAGTCAGACTTTCATAGGTTTGCTATTAAGCCATGATCTGATAGGGTCGTAGTGGTTAAGCGAGACTTTCATATGTTTGCTATTAAGCCAGGATCTGATAGGGTCGTAGTGGTTAAGTCAGGCTTTCATAGGTTTGCTATTAAGCCAGGATCTGATAGGATCGTTGTGGTTAAGTCAGACTTTCATATGTTTGCTATTAAGCCAGGATCTGATAGGGTCGTAGTGGTTAAGTCAGGCTTTCATAGGTTTGCTATTAAGCCAGGATCTGATAGGATCGTAGTGGTTAAGTCAGGTTTTCATAGGTTTGCTATTAAACCAGGATCTGATAGGGTCGGAGTGGTTAAGTCAGGTTTTCATAGGTTTGCTATTAAGCCAGGATCTGATAGGATCGTAGTGGTTAAGTCAGGTTTTCATAGGTTTGCTATTAAACCAGGATCTGATAGGGTCGGAGTGGCTAAGCCAGACTTTCATAGGTTTGCTATTAAGCCATGATCTGATAGGATCGTAGTGGTTAAGTCAGGTTTTCATAGGTTTGCTATTAAACCAGGATCTGATAGGGTCGGAGTGGCTAAGCCAGACTTTCATAGGTTTGCTATTAAGCCATGATCTGATAGGGTCGGAGTGGCTAAGCCGGACTTTCATAGGTTTGCTATTAAGCTAGGATATGGTAGGGTCGTAGTGGTTAAGTCAGGCTTTCATAGGTTTGCTATTAAGCCAGGATCTGATAGGGTCGTAATAGTTAAGTCAGGCTTTCATAGGTTTGCTATTAAGCCAGGATCTAATAGGGTCGTAATAGTTAAGTCAGGTTTTCATAGGTTTGCTATTAAGCCAGGATCTGATAGGGTCGTAATAGTTAAGTCAGGCTTTCATAGGTTTGCTATTAAGCCAGGATCTGATAGGGTCGTAATAGTTAAGTCAGACTTTCATAGGTTTGCTATTAAGCCAGGATCTGATAGGGTCGTAATAGTTAAGTCAGACTTTCATAGGTTTGCTATTAAGCCAGGATCTGATAGGGTCGTAATAGTTAAGTCAGGCTTTCATAGGTTTGCTATTAAGCCAGGATCTAATAGGGTCGTAATAGTTAAGTCAGGTTTTCATAGGTTTGCTATTAAGCCAGGATCTGATAGGGTCGTAATAGTTAAGTCAGGCTTTCATAGGTTTGCTATTAAGCCAGGATCTGATAGGGTCGTAATAGTTAAGTCAGACTTTCATAGGTTTGCTATTAAGCCAGGATCTGATAGGGTCGTAATAGTTAAGTCAGACTTTCATAGGTTTGCTATTAAGCCAGGATCTGATAGGGTCGTAGTGGTTAAGTCAGGCTTTCATAGGTTTGCTATTAAGCCAGGATCTGATAGGATCTGTGTGGTTAAGTCAGGCTTTCATAGGTTTGCTATTAAGCAAGGATCTGATAGGATCGTTGTGATTAAGTCAGGGTTTCATAGGTTTGCTATTAAGGTAGTGATTACGACAGACGTTGATAGGTTTGCGGTCAAGTTAGGTTTGTTGTGCACTCAAACCTGCTGATGCAGTCACCTCTATTAAACAGATACCTGCATTGAAAGGCCACCTTTTTCTTGTCCTGCTATGGAAAATTTAATATGAATTGAACCGCTTTTAATAGGTCACCTGTCATATAAGGCCACTTTTTATTTGACCCAAATGTGACCTCTTAATACAGCTTTGACTGTACATTGTATTTTCCATTTAAAATTATTTATGACTTATAGCAATTCCTATTTGGAAGATAATCGATCTGGGTACGACATTATCCAAAGAACATCCTAGCACACGAGCTATCTGCTGCAAATAGATGCCATACTGAATTCAGACATAGGTAGAAGATGTGAAAGTTTGAAAAACTTATTTTTAGATTCAATTACAGTAAAGCCTGCACATACAGTCACCTGTATTAAGCAGTCACCTGTATTGAAATGTCACTTTTTTCTTGTCCTGTCATAGAAAATATAATATGAATTGAACCTCTTTTAAGAAGTCACCTGTCTTATAAGGCCACTTTTTATTTGTCCCAAAGGTTTATCTGTACAAGTTATTTTTATTAGAAAATGCACAAAAATAGAATATCAGACAATGGTATAAGCAGAAGGAAACATCGACATCCTAAATCATATCTACATTATATCATAGTATCATTGTTTAGTACAGACATTTAAGAAAAAGGTGGCGTGGTTAAACTGGTGCTATGGCCATTCCTATAATGAATTGATGCGGTCATAATAGTAGTTGGTTTGGTTTATGGTGCTTAACGCCACTTTCAACAATAGTTCAGTTGTATCGTGGCGGTCGTTTTTATTGGTGGAGGAATACGGAATACGCGGAAAAAAACCATCGACCTGTCGCAAGTCACTGACAAACTTTATCACATGTTGTTGTGCACCTCGCCCTGATCGAGATTCGATCTCACAACATCAGTGGTGATAGGCACAGATTGCATAGGTAGCTGTAAATTCAACTGGCACACGATCACGGCCACGATGTCCCCCAGAATCCTGTATAAAACAACCCTTTAATAAAGTCCCAGTGTAGCAAATCATTGTTAATTTAACCTGTATAAACCGAACACCGGCCTATTCCGAACACATAAGTTGGTCCCAAGGAGGTTCGATTTAGACATGGTTCAACTTATCTACTATTTTATTATAATCTTAATAAATTCACTATTTAGACAGGTGTTCGGTTTGCACAAATTAAATTAACAATTGATGTTTGCATTAAGACTTCATTTAAAGTTCGGTTTATGCAGGAGTTCGGTTTATTCAGGGTTCGGTTTAGACAGGTTTCACTGTATTCGCAGGGTAGAGCACGTACTAATTATACTGGTTCTAAGAAGATTCGGTTTAGACATGGTTCGTCGTATCTACAAGTCTATTATTAGCTTAATAAATTCACTATGTATATGATATTTGCAGGGTAGAACACCTTCTAGGTATACTGGTCCAACGAAAGCAAAAGAAGGCAGCAGATACAAGTACTTTGAATCCTCTGCTCCTGTTAAACAAGGAGACACGGCCATGCTGACATCCCGTAGCGATATTTTTTTCTCAAATGGTAAGAATACATTAAGCAACAGCTTTAAGAGGTTGGGGCACTTGAAGCTACATGTAGTGTAAACCTGCACTAGTTATTGAACATCCCGTGATGATCTTGTTTTCTCAGATGGTAAGAATACACTAAGAAATAGTTCGGGGAGGTTGGGGCACTTGAAACTACATGTAGTGTGATCCCGCCACTAGTTATTGAACCTCCCGTGATGATCTTGTTTTCTCAGATGGTAAGAATACATTAAGAAACAGTTCGGGGAAGTTGGGGCATTTGAAACTACATGTAGTGTAACCCGCCACTTGTTACTGAAGTGCCTGTATCAAGCCATGAATATAAGCTAAGAAACAGTTTAAGGAGGTTTGGGCACTTGAAACTACATGTAGTATAACCCCGCCACTTTTTATTGAAGTGCATGTACCAAGCCATGATAGAGAGTGGTCATGTATTTGTGTGTTAGGGGTATCAAGCCATGACAGAGAGTGGTCATGTATTTGTGTGTTATGCGGTATCAAGCCATGACAGAGAGTGGTCATGTATTTGTGTGTTAGGGGGTATCAAGCCATGACAGAGAGTGGTCATGTATTTGCGTGTTAGGGGGTATCAAGCCATGATAGAGAGTGGGCATTAATTTGTGTGTTAGGGAGTATCAAGCCATGACAGAGAGTGGTCATGTATTTGTGTATTAGAGGTAACCAAGTCATGACAGAGAGTGGTCATGTATTTGTGTGTTAGGAGGTATCAAACCATGACAGAGAGTGGTCATGTATTTGTGTGTTAGGGGGTATCAAGCCATGACAGAGAGTGGTCATGTATTTGTGTGTTAGGGGGTGTCAAGCCATGACAGAGAGTAGTCATGTATTTGTGTGTTAGGGGGTATCACGCCATGACAGAGAGTGGTCATGTATTTGTGTGTTAGGGGGTATCAAGCCATGACAGAGAGTGGTCATGTATTTGTGTGTTAGGGGGTATCAAGCCATGATAGAGAGTGGGCATTAATTTGTGTGTTAGGGAGTATCAAGCCATGACAGAGAGTGGTCATGTATTTGTGTATTAGAGGTAACCAAGTCATAACAGAGAGTGGTCATGTATTTGTGTGTTAGGGGGTGTCAAGCCATGACAGAGAGTAGTCATGTATTTGTGTGTTAGGGGGTATCACGCCATGACAGAGAGTGGTCATGTATTTGTGTGTTAGGAGGTATCAAGTCATGACAGGGAGTGGTCATGTATTCGTGTGTTAGGGGATATCAAGCCATGACAGAGAGTGGTCATGAATTTGTGTGTTAGGGGGTATCAAGCCATGACAGAGAGTGGTCATGTATTTGTGTGTTAGGAGGTATCAAGCTATGACAGAGAGTGGTCATGTATTTGTGCGTTAGGAGGTATCAAGCCATGACAGAGAGTGGTCATGTATCTGTGTGTTAGGGATTATCACGCCATGACAGAGAGTGGTCATGTATTTGTGTGTTAGGAGGTATCAAGCCATGACAGAGAGTGGTCATGTATTTGTGTGTTAGGGATTATCAAGCCATGACAGAGAGTGGTCATGTATTTGTGTGTTAGGGGGTATCAAGCCATGACAGAGAGTGGTCATGTATTTGTGTGTTAGGAGGCATCAAGCCATGACAGAGAGTGGTCATGTATTTGTGGGGGTATCAATTTTGTCTCTCTTTCTAAAAAATTTCTATTAGATTTTTGTTCCGACAGTGTGGTATTTTTGTTTTAGTTTTGTTTTGTGACATTAATTTATTCTAAGCGTAAAACATGGGGAACAATTCAGTACATTTAGCATGTCTTGTAAATATTAACATCAGCTATTAACACATATGACACACGGTTTGAATGTAGGTTATTTCAGATGTATATTGTTCTATTATTCTTTGGGGGAGTTATGGTGTTTAGCGCCATTTTCAACAATATTTCAGTTATATTGTGGTGTTCAGTTCTATTAGTGAGAAAACCACCAACCTGCCTCAAGTCACTAACACACTATTTTTCTTTGGATTAGGGTAAGGGTTATTGTGTTTACAGTCAATTTCAACAATATTTCAGTGGTTTTCTCAGGGTACTCCCGTTTCCTCTATCAATAAAACTGACCGCCACGATATAACTGAAATATTGTTGAAAGTGGCGTTAAACACCATCAAGCAAACAAGCATCTACTAAAGGATGTTTTGGTCCATATTATTATTGAATATTGGAATTGTTCCGACAGTGTGGTATGTTTTTAGGTGTCATCATGTTCGTGATCGTATGGTAGTTGGATTCACAACAAACAATGTTTATCACCACTAAAGGTTGTGAATTCGAATCGCGCTCAGGCGAGTTGTATTCGAAACAACATTAAAGTTGTGTCAGTGACTTGCCGCAGGTTGGTGGCTTTCTTTGAGCACTCTGGTTTCCTCCACCAATAAAACTGACCGCCACAATATAGCTGAAATATTGTTGAAATTGACGTTTAGCACCATAACCCTAACCCCCAAAGAAGAACAGTTTGTCAGTACTCCGGTTTTCTTGTTCAAAGTGACATTAATTACCGTAATACGAACCCTTGGTATTTTCTATTTTTCGTTTTAGTGTAAATATAGTGATTTTTGCTTAATGCCAACTCAGCAATATTTCAGTTATATCATGGCGAGAATAAGTTCATTTTCAATGATATGATGATGAGGTCTGCTTTCTTCTAGAACAACACGCTGAGTTGGATTTTTATAGTGCTAGCTCACAGAAACAACAGTCCGGGGTTAGACATGTCACTTCACCCGGACACATTATTATGATTCCCAGCCAACCAGTCTTTGCTCTTTCTCTTTAATGCTGTGTACTTCGCGGAGAAACAACAAATACCAATTTTATAGTCTTGCGTTTGACCCGACCGAGGCTCGAACCCACGATCAACCGCACTCGAGGTGAGCACGCTAACATTACACCACCGATGCGGTTAGTGTGCAGTGTAAACATGCATATCAGATATTATTAACCATGGAAACCGGATTTGATTGTAGATATTCCGAGATGTCTGACGTTTCACTACTCTATGTATGGAAAATCCATGGGGACACTAAATGTATATAAACGAGGGTCTAATGGGGTTAAAAAGTTGATATTTACAAAATCCGGAGATCAAGGACCAGACTGGAAATATCAAGAAGTCACCGTACTTCCAATGCCAGGCTTACAGGTAATATACTATAAATAGAGCTTACCACTCCATACCCCAGCGAAAACGCCCAACTGAATTTGGTAGATTAGTAGCACTTGTTCGTTTTAGGGAGACCAAAAGGTCAACTGAATTTGGCAGATTTCATTATAATTATTAATAGGAGCTATTCATTTTAGAGAGACGAAAAGGTCAACTGGATTTGATAGATTACATTATAATTAATAGCAGTGGTTATTTTTAGGGAGAAAATATTTACCGAGAAATATGAGAAACGAGCCATTGGAGAGAACCTGATCTAACTCTTCTACATATGGGTGGAATTGCTCCTCGTGATCAGTTAATCAAAACAGCAAAACTGATATCTAAATGTCGAACGTCTAAAGTGCCTATCACTACTAATGTTGTGGGTTCGAATCTCGCTCAGACGAGGTGTACTCGATAAAACATTATGTGAAAAAGTTTATCAGTGACTTGCTAGATGTCGGTGATTTTCTCCGGTTTCTTCCGTCAATAAAACTAGCCATAACGATCTAACTGAAATATTGTTGATAGTGGCGTTAAATACCATACACCAATTAACCAATCTAAATTAGAGACAAACACACAGTAACAAAACCTGTACATATTAGCAAAAATAGGTAGTATTTATTCAACCTTTTTTCTTTCTAGATTTCGTTTGAAGCTGTTCGGGGGAAAGCTTACGCAGGAGATATAGGAATTGATGACGTGCAGCTGAAACCTGAAAAGTGTAGTAAGTTTGCCTTTGTTTTAAGTACTGGTTTGTATTATCCATAGCTTAAAAGTGTATTGCAAATTACAGTGAGGCATGTCGACACCGAACCGCATTTGATTGAATGGTTGGTTTTATGGTGCTTTACGCCACTTTCAACAATATTTCAGTTATATCGTGGCGGTCAGTTTTATTGGTGGAGGAACTCGGAGTAACCGGAGAAAACCGCCGAGCTGTTGCAAGTCACTGACAAACTTTATCACATAATGTTGTACACCTCGCCCTCGGGATTCGAACTCACACCATCAGTGGTGATATGCACTGATTACATAGGTAGTTGTAGATCCAACTAGCATATGATCATGACAACGACAACCCCGAACGAACTTCAATTGGAAAAGCCTTGGTGTTCGGAATAGACACAAATTATCTAAATTTTCCTTCAGCGGGACTTTATTTAAAGTTTGGATTAAACAGGATTTCGGTTTATCAAGGGTTCGGTTTAGACATGTTTTACTGATACGAACTTTAGAAACAGGAAGACAGGGGAGCCTCTGGTTAGGACAGTACTAATACATTTTATATTTCACACACAAAAGGGAAAACCATTTGGTATTTTGCTTGAATTTCCATTTGCATGGGATATCTACTGGGGGTTCTCTGTTCTACCAGTGTTCATTGCACTTTGCTCTATATACAAAACAGGGTACCATGAGACCTTACACATCTAATAGACGTATAAGACAAAGGGTTATGTGTACCCCTTTATTAACGGTCAAATTTGCCCTTGCGGTCACCTCTATTAAGCAGTCACCTCTATTAAAAGGTCACATTTGTCTTGTTCTGTCATATAAAGTTTCATATGAATTGAACCTCTTTTAAGAGGTCACCTGTTTTAAAAGACCACATTTTCTTTGTCCTAAAGGTGACCTCTTAATACAGGTTTGACTGTAGTCTGTTAATTTAATGGTGTCAGTATATAACTCACTGGACATTAATCAACAATCCACACAAAAGTTTTAACACTGACCATATTGTGACTGTGAGATGTACAACAGCAATAAAGGCCATGGTCATTCTTTTTGAGGTGTCTTTAAGTGTAAGTTGGATAATCTCTCATGTTTATTTACACCCATATCCTTTCTTACTAAGCTGAATCAACATGGCGCATGCTGTTAGTCTCCGCGAGTATCATGCTGTTTGTCTCCGTGGGTATCATGCTGTTAGTCTCCGTGGGTATCATGCTGTTAGTCTCCGTGGGTATCATGCTGTTAGTCTCCGTGGGTATCATGCTGTTTGTCTCCGTGGGTATGATACTGTTAGTCTCCGTGGGTATCATGCCGTTAGTCTCCGTGGGTATCATGCTGTTTGTCTCCGTGTGTATCATGCTGTTTGTCTCCGTGGGTATCATGCTGTTTGTCTCCGTGGGTATCATGCTGTTTGTCTCCGTGGGTATCATGCTGTTAGTCTCCGTGGGTATCATGCTGTTAGTCTCCGTGGGTATCATGCTGTTAGTCTCCGTGGGTATCATGCTGTTAGTCTCCGTGGGTATCATACTGTTAGTCTCCGTGGGTATCATGCTGTTTGTCTCCGTGGGTATCATGCTGTTAGTCTCCGTGGGTATCATGCTGTTTGTCTCCGTGGGTATCATGCTGTTAGTCTCGGTGGGTATCATGCTGTTTGTCTCTGTGGGTATCATGCTGTTAGTCTCCGTGGGTATCATGCTGTTAGTCTCCGTGTGTATCATGCTCCGTGTAGTCAGTGTTTCGGCACTTACATTGATTCTTAGATACATTTATTAGTTACTATTACAGTGCCTGAATCATATACATTCACACCTGTCCATGCGGTCACCTCTATTAAGCAGTCACATGTATTAAAATGTCACATTTGTCTTGTCCTGTCATGGAAAGTTTCATATGAATTGAACCTCTTTTAAGAGGTTACCTATTCTATAAGGCCACTTTTTTGTTCAAAAGGTGACCTCTTAATACAGATTTGACTGTAATTATTAAAACTATGGTGCTCCTCCATTGTACATAAGCAATCTCAGCTGATTTTAGCTATCCTGTTTAGATCCTGTCGTTTACTTGATGTCAACGACTTTTAAATTATTTGGCTTTCCAATCATCTGATTAATGAGAGAACCTGGTAACTGTTATTCCTGAAAGGCGTTGTGCGCAGTAAATTTGAACCTGGTAACTGTTATTCCTGAAAGGCGTTGTGCGCAGTAAATTTGAACCTGGTAACTGTTATTCCTGAAAGGCGTTGTGCGCAGTAAATTTGAACCTGGTAACTGTTTTTCAAGAAACGCGTTGTGCGCAGTAAATTTGATATCTACGTTTGTATGTACATTCAAGAAACTATGTTTACTTCTCTTTTTAATACTGAAAATGTCATGAAACCTGGATTTCTGTGTATACCAGTGTCCATTGTACTTCGTTTTATATATAAAAAACAGGGTACCAGGACACCATATATACGTCTGTGAGAAGTACAGTTAAACCTGTCTAAGATGAATCTTCTTGGGAACAACTTTTGTGTTCGGTATAGACAGGTGTTCGGTTTGCACAAGTTAAATTAACAAATATTGTCTGCAAGAAGACTTCATTTAAAGTTTGGATTATGCAGGATTTCGATTTATTCAGGGTTCGGTTTAGACAGGTTTCACTGTATAAGGGATAAAGTTATAAATAGTCTGTAAGTGTAATTATTGCAGTATAAAACTCAGTCTACATAGGAATCCATGTAAATGTACTAATTGCAGTATAAAACTCAGTATGCACAGGAATCCATGTAAGTGTACTGATTGCAGTATAAAACTCAGTCTACATAGGAATCCATGTAAGTGTAATGATTGCAGTATAAAACTCAGTATGCACAGGAATCCATGTAAGTGTACTGATTGCAGTATAAAACTCAGTCTACATAGGAATCCATGTAAGTGTAATGAATGCAGTATAAAACTCAGAATACACAGGAATTTATGTAAGTGTACTGATTGCAGTATACAATTCAGTCTACATAGGAGTTCATGTAAGTGTACTGATTGCAGTATAAAACTCAGTATACACAGGAATCCATGTAAGTGTAATGATTGCAATATAAAACTCAGTATACACAGGAATCCATGTAGGTGAACTGATTGCAGTATACAACTCAGTATACACAGGAATCCATGTAAGTGTACTGATTGCAGTATAAAACTCAGTAAACACATGAATCCATGTATGTGTACTGATTGCAGTATAAAACTCAGTATACACAGGAATCTATGTAAGTGTACTGATTCCAGTATAAAATTCAATCTACATAGGAATCCATGCAAGTGTAATGATTGCAGTATAAAACTCAGTATACACAGGAATCGATGTAAGTGTAATGATTACAGTATAAAACTCAGTCTACATAGGAATCCATGTAAGTGTACTGATAGCAATATAAAACTTAGTATTCACAGGAATCCATGTAAGTATACGGATTGCAGTATAAAACTCAGTCTTCATAGGAATCCATGTAAGTGCAATGATTGCAATATAAAACTCAGTATACACAGGAATTCATGTAAGTGTACTGATTGCAGTATAAAACTCAATCTACATTGGAATACATGTAATTGTAATGATTGCAATATAAAGCTCAGTATGCACAGAAATCCATGTAAGTGTACTGATTGCAGTATAAAACTCAATCTACATTGGAATACATGTAATTGTAATGATTGCAATATAAAGCTCAGTATGCACCGAAATCCATGTAAGTGTACTGATTGCAGTATAAAACTCTGTCTACATAGTAATACATGTAAATGTAATGATTGCAATATAAAACTCAGTATACACAGGAAACCATGTAAGTGAACTGATTGCAGTATAAAACTCAGTCTACATAGGAATACATGCAAGTGTACTGATTGCAGTATAAAACTCAGTCTACATAGGAATCCATGTAAGTGTAATGATTGCAGTATAAAGCTCAGTATACACAGGAATCTATGTAAGTGAACTGATTGCAGTATAAAACTAAGTATACACAGGAATCCATGTAAGTGTACTGATTGCAGTATCCAACTCAGTCTACATAGGAATCCAGATCTCATGAAAATGTCATTTAAAAGTACAGTCAAACCTGCCAATGCGGTCACCTCTATCTAGCAGTCACCTTTTTCTTGCCCTGTCATATATAATTTCATATGGATTGAACCTCTCTTAAGGGGTCACCTGTCTTATAAGACCACTTTTACTTTGTCCAATAGGTGACATCTTAATACAGATTTGACTGTAGTTTCATATCTTTTTTTTTTTTTTAAATGTTAGAAAAAAAACCAATCTGAATTTATTTCATATTTACCCATTGTTAAGATTGTTTTATGTGGTTGTGCTTGTGTATGTTATATTATGACCTCTATCTGGTGATACTCGTTACCCATGGTTACAATGACGTTTATTTTGTAGTTGATACTCCAGCAACGTGCACGTTTGAGCCGGATGATTACTGTTATTGGTTTAACAGATATCCCAAAAAGTGGTATAGGTTGAGAATAAACAAGGTAAATACATGCTGACTATTCCGGAGCACCTGAGTTCACCCCCGGTTTTCAGTTGTGTTCGTATTACTCGATCTTTAGTTTATGTGTATATTTTGTAGATCGTTGTTTGTCCTTTCGTAGTTTTTCTTTTTGCCACTTTGTTGTCTGTTCTTCTATGATATACGGATTCTAATTACCCTTTGATATCTGCAAACTCTTCTTAAGAAATAAGAATCTAAGATACCAAAGGGTAATCAGAAGCCATAAATCGACAGGCAGACAATACAATCACCAAAAAGAAAAAAAAGGACAAAAGAGTTAGGGTTAGGATAAGGGTGTTTAACGCCACTTTCAACAATATTGCAGTAATATCGTGGCGGTCAGTTTTATTGGTAGAGGAAACCGGAGTACCCTGAGACAACCATCCATCTGTCGTACATCACTGACAAACTTGCTCACATAAAGTTGAATCGAGTGCAACTCGCCATGAAAGGGATTCGAACTCAGAACATTAGTGGTGATTGGCACTGATTGCACAAAAGGACAAACAATGATCATCTATACTGTGACGAAATATTTGTTCTGGCATAATATTTATTCCAAAGAAATTTTATTAGGTAATAATTTTTCCATATGGAATCAATTTCATGTAATATGTTTTCCATGTGTATAATAAAATTACCATTACAACGGAAAAAATATTCCATAAAATAGATTCCATACGGAAAAATTAATACATAATAAAATTTCCTTGGAATAAATATTATAGTGGAAGAAATATTTCATTAATGACAAAAATATTCTAGACCAAAACTATATTACCATTGGAAATAATATTATTACCATTGGAAATATTATTATAGCATGTGGAAATAATATTATAACTGAATTAGATGTACATTTGCTACATTTTAACTTGCATGCATTTGCTTAATTAATCATTTATATATTGAAATGAAGAAATTTATATAAAGATGTATGTTAAAATCTTCATATATGTAAAATTCCTACATGACATTTGTATAATTCAAATATATATTAAAACGAAATTCATATACGTCCTTCAATAAACTAATATGGAAAAATGATAGCATATGTAAGTGTAATGTATGTATGTATGAGAGTGAGTACCGGAAAATATATTATACGACTACTCATAATATTTCATCCAGGTCATGTTTATTATCAAAATTAACAACACTTTTTCATTAGGATGTAAAATTTGTGAATGCGTCTAATGTTTAATGTATTCTTACCTTCAATGGAGTATGTTCCCTCATTAATGTATTGAACATTTTTATTATATTCCTCACCATCCATTGTTTACATACAGGTACATGTACAAATATCACTCAGGTAAATCATGTTACTATGGTCAAGCATGGTCATTTAAATGTTTTGATCACTTGGAAAAGTTATTATATTGAATGTTCCATAAAATTTCTTCTGCTAATAAGGAAAAAATATTATGGATAAGGAAGAATAATTACATAATATATTGACTGTGGAATGTTTATTATTATAATA
Organism: Bathymodiolus septemdierum; assembly: GCA_963383655.1. NCBI lineage: Eukaryota > Metazoa > Mollusca > Bivalvia > Mytilida > Modiolidae > Bathymodiolus > Bathymodiolus septemdierum. Next base: position 36,496,521 of record OY726527.1, read on the forward strand.
TTCTTTCTGGTATGAACAAATATTATGCGGAAGAAATATACATTCACAGATCAATTAATGATTGAAGACACCAACCCCTCTAATAAACGGGCTTGAACTCAGGTGACCCGAAAGAGTCAGCAATTCCTGCTCCACCAGTTGAACCCATCGTCTTACTCTTAAAGAAGCTCATAACCATTACACCACGTGGTAATCTATAGAATTCAAGATTATCAACCAATTGTAGACATGTTTCCAATATTACAGTCATTATCATTCGTCCTTAACTGGAATAACCACGTGAATGGTGCAATGGTTGGTGTTATTGCCTCGAGTGTGGTAGGTCGTTTGTTAGAGCAATGGTTGGTGTTATTGCCTCGAGTGTGGTAGGTCGTTTGTTAGAGCAATGGTTGGTGTGATTGCCTCGAGTGTGGTAGGTCGTTTGTTAGAGCAATGGTTGGTGTGATTGCCTCGAGTGTGGTAGGTCGTTTGTTAGAGCAATGGTTGGTGTGATTGCCTCGAGTGTGGTAGGTCGTTTTTTAGAGCAATGGTTGGTGTGATTTCCTCGAGTGTGGTAGGTCGTTTGTTAGAGCAATGGTTGGTGTGATTGCCTAAAGTGTGGTAGGTCGTTTCTTAGAGCAATGGTTGGTGTGATTGCCTCGAGTGGTGTAGGTCGTTTGTTAGAGCAATGGTTGCTGTGATTGCCTCGAGTGTGGTAGGTCGTTTCTTAGAGCAATGGTTGGTGTGATTGCCTCGAGTGGTGTAGGTCGTTTGTTAGAGCAATGGTTGGTGTGATTGCCTCGAGTGTGGTAGGTCGTTTGTTAGAGCAATGGTTGGTGTGATTGCCTCGAGTGTGGTAGGTCGTTTGTTAGAGCAATGGTTGGTGTGATTGCCTCGAGTGTGGTAGGTCGTTTGTTAGAGCAATGGTTGGTGTGATTGCCTCGAGTGTGGTAGGTCGTTTGTTAGAGCAATGGTTGGTGTGATTGCCTCGAGTGTGGTAGGTCGTTTGTTAGAGCAATGGTTGGTGTGATTGCCACGAGTGTGGTATGTCGTTTGCTAGAGCAATGGTTGGTGTGATTGCCTCGAGTGTAGTAGGTCGTTTGTTAGAGCAATGGTTGGTGTGATTGCCTCGAGTGTGGTAGGTCGTTTGTTAGAGCAATGGTTGGTGTGATTGCCTGGAGTGTGGTAGGTCGTTTGTTAGAGCAATGGGTGGTGTGATTGCCTTGAGTGTGATAGGTCGTTTGTTAGAGCAATGGTTGGTGTGATTGCCCCGAGTGTGGTAAGTCGTTGTTGGTGTGATTGCCTCGAGTGTGGTAGGTCGTTTGCTAGAGCAATGGTTGGTGTGATTGCCTAGAGTGTGGTAGGTCGTTTGTTAGAACAATGGTTGGTGTGATTGTCTCGAGTGTGGTAGATCGTTTGTTAGAGCAATGGTTGGTGTGATTGCCTCGAGTGCGGTAGGTCGTTTGTTATAGCAAAGGTTTTGTTGGTGTGATTGCCTCGAGTATGGTAGGTCGTTGTTGGTGTGATTGTCGCGAGTGTGGTAGGTCGTTGTTGGTGTGATTGCCTAGAGTGTGGTAGGTCGGTTGTTAGAGCAATGGCTGGTGTGATTGCCTCTAGTATGGTACGTCGTATATTAGAGCAATGGTTGGTGTGATTGCCGCGAGTGTGGTAGGTAGTTTTTAGAGCAATGGTTGGTGTGATTGTCTCGAGTGTGGGAGGTCGTTGTTGGTGTGATTGCCTAGAGTGTGGTAGGTCGGTTGTTAGAGCAATGGCTGGTGTGATTGCCTCTAGTATGGTACGTCGTATATTAGAGCAATGGTTGGTGTGATTGCCGCGAGTGTGGTAGGTCGTTTATTAGAGCATTGGTTGGTGTGATTACCTCGAGTGTGGTAGGTCGTTTGTTAGATCAATGGTTGGTGTGATTGCCTAAAGTGTGGTAGGTCGTTGTTGGTGTGATTGCCTCGCGTGTGGTAGGTCGTTTGTTAGAGCAATGGTTGGTGTGATTGCCTCGAGTTTGGTAGGTGGATTTTTAGAGCTATGGTTGGTGTGATTTTCTCGCGTGTGGTAGGTCGTTTGTTAGAGCAATCGTTGGTGTGATTGCCTCGAGTGTGGTAGATCGTTTGTTAGAGCAATGGTTGATGTGATTGCCTCGAGTATGGTAGTTCGTTTGTTAAAGCAATGGTTGGTGTGATTGCCTCGAGTGTGGTAGGTCGTTTGTTAGAACAATGGTTTGTGTGATTGCCGCGAGTGTGTTAGATCGTTTGATAGAGCAATGGTTGGTGTGATTGCCTCGAATGTGGTAGGTCGCTTGTTAGAGCATTGGTTGGTGTGATTGTATCGAGTGTGATAGGTCGTTTTTTAGAGGAATGATTGGTGTGACTTCCTCGGGTGTGGTAGGTCGTTTGTTAGAGCAATGGTTGGTGTGATTGCCTCGAGTGTTGGAGGTCATTTGCTAGAGCAATGGTTGGTGTGATTGCCTTGAGTGTGGTAGGTCGTTGTTGGTGTGATTGTCTCGAGTGTGGTAAGTCGTTGTTGGTGTGATTGCCTAGAGTGTGGTAGGTCGTTTGTTAGAGCATTGGTTGGTGTGCTTGCCTCGAGTATGGTAGGTCGTATATTAGAGCAATGGTTGGTGTGATTGGCTCGAGTGTGGTATGTCGTTTTTTAGAGCAATGGTTGGTGTGGTCTCCTCGAGTGTGGTAGGTAGTTTGTTAGAGCAATAGTTGGTGTGATTTCCTCGAGTGTGGTAGGTCGTTTGTTAGAGCAATGGTTGGTGTGATTACCTCGAGTGTGGTAGGTCGTTTGTTAGAGCAATGGTTGGTGTGATTCCCTTGAGTGTGGTAGGTCGTTGTTGGTGTGATTGCCTCGAGTGTGGTAGGTCGTTTGTTAGAGCAATGGTTGGTGTGATTGCCTCGAGTGTTTTAGGTCGTTTTTTAGAGCTATGGTTGGTGTGATTTCCTCGAGTGGTAGGTCGTTTGTTAGAGCAATAGTTGGTGTGATTGCCTCGAGTGTGGTAGGTCGTTTGTTAGAGCAATGGTTGATGTGATTGCCTCGAGTATGGTAGTTCGTTTGTTAGGGCAATGGTTGGTGTGATTGCCTCGAGTGTGGTAGGTCGTTTGTTAGAGCAATGGTTGGTGTGATTGCCTCGAATGTGGTAGGTCGTTTGTTAGAGCAATGGTTGATGTGATTGCCTAAAGTGTGGTAGGTCGTTTCTTAGAGCAATGGTTTGGTTGGTGCGATTGCCTCTAGTGTGATAGGTCGTTGTTGATATGATTGCCTCGAGTGTGGTAGGTCGTTTGTTAGAGCAATGGTTGATGTGATTGCCTCGGGTGTGGTACGTCGTTTGTTAGAGCAATGGTTGATGTGATTGCCTCGAGTGTGGTAGGTCGTTTGTTAGAGCATTGATTGGTGTGATTGACTAAAGTGTGGTAGGTCGTTTGTTAGAGCAATGGTTGATGTGATTGCCTCGAGTGTGGTAGGTCGTTTGTTAGAGCAATGGTTGATGTGATTGCCTAAAGTGTGGTAGGTCGTTTGTTAGACCAATCGTTTGGTTGGTGCGATTGCCTCTAGTGTGATAGGTCGTTGTTGGTGTGATTGCCTCGAGTGTGGTAGGTCGTTTGTTAGAGCAATGGTTGGTGTGATTGCCTCGAGTGTGGTATGTCGTTTGATAGAGCAATGGTTGGTGTGATTGCCTCGAGTGTGGTAGGTCGTTTGTTAGAGCAATGGTTGGTGTGATTGCCTCGAGTGTGGTAGGTCGTTTGTTAGAGCAATGGTTGGTGTGATTGCCTGGAGTGTGGTAGATCGTTTGTTAGATCAATGGTTGGTGTGATTGCCTTGAGTGTGATAGGGAGTTTGTTAGAGCAATGGTTGGTGTGATTGCCCCGAGTGTGGTAAGTCGTTGTTGTTGTGATTGCCTCGAGTGTGGTAGGTCGTTTGCTAGAGCAATGGTTGGTGTGATTGCCTAGAGTGTGGTAGGTCGTTTGTTAGAACAATGGTTGGTGTGATTGTCTTGAGTGTGGTAGGTCGTTTGTTAGAGCAATGGTTGGTGTGATTGCCTCGAGTGCGGTAGATCGTTTGTTAGAGCAATGGTTTTGTTCGTGTGATTGTCTCGAGTATGGTAGGTCGTTGTTGGTGTGATTACCTAGAGTGTGGTAGGTCGTTTGTTAGAGCAATGGCTGGTGTGATTGCCTCGAGTATGGTACGTCGTATATTAGAGCAATGGTTGGTGTGATTGCCGCGAGTTTGGTAGGTAGTTTTTAGAGCAATGGTTGGTGTGATTTCCTCGAGTGTGGTAGGTCGTTTGTTAGAGTAATGGTTGGTGTGATTGCCTCGAGTGTGGTAGGTCGTTTATTAGAGCATTGGTTGGTGTGATTACCTCGAGTGTGGTAGGTCGTTTGTTAGATCAATGGTTGGTGTGATTGCCTAAAGGATGGTAGGTCGTTGTTGGCGTGATTGCCTCGAGTGTGGTAGGTCGTTTGTTAGAGCAATGGTTGGTGTGATTGCCTCGAGTGTGGTAGGTGGATTTTTAGAGCTATGGTTGGTGTGATTTCCTCGAGTGTGGTAGGTCGTTTGTTAGAGCAATCGTTGGTGTGATTGCCTCGATTGTGGTAGATCGTTTGTTAGAGCAATGGTTGATGTGGTTGCCTCGGGTATGGTAGTTCGTTTGTTAAGGCAATGGTTGGTGTGATTGCCTCGAGTGTGGTAGGTCGTTTGTTAGAGCAATGGTTGGTGTGATTGCCTCGAGTGTGTTAGATCGTTTGATAGAGCAATGGTTGGTGTGATTGCCTCGAATGTGATCGGACGCTTGTTAGAGCATTGGTTGGTGTGATTGTATCGAGTGTGATAGGTCGTTTTTTAGAGGAATGATTGGTGTGATTTCCTCGGGTGTGGTAGGTCGTTTGTTAGAGCAATGGTTGGTGTGATTGCCTCGAGTGTGGTAGGTCGTTGTTGGTGTCATTGTCTCGAGTGTGGTAGGTCGTTGTTGGTGTGATTGCCTAGAGTGTGGTAGGTCGTTGTTGGTGTGATTGTCTTGAGTGTGGTAGGTCGTTGTTGGTGTGATTGCCTAGAGTGTGGTAGGTCGTTGTTGGTGTGATTGTCTTGAGTGTGGTAGGTCGTTGTTGGTGTCATTGTCTCGAGTGTGGTAGGTCGTTGTTGGTGTGATTGTCTTGAGTGTGGTAGGTCGTTGTTGGTGTCATTGTCTCGAGTGTGGTAGGTCGTTGTTGGTGTCATTGTCTTGAGTGTGGTAGGTCGTTGTTGGTGTCATTGTCTTGAGTGTGGTAGGTCGTTGTTGGTGTCATTGTCTCGAGTGTGGTAGGTCGTTGTTGGTGTCATTGTCTTGAGTGTGGTAGGTCGTTGTTGGTGTCATTGTCTCGAGTGTGGTAGGTCGTTGTTGGTGTGATTGCCTAGAGTGTGGTAGGTCGTTGTTGGTGTGATTGTCTTGAGTGTGGTAGGTCGTTGTTGGTGTGATTGTCTTGAGTGTGGTAGGTCGTTGTTGGTGTCATTGTCTCGAGTGTGGTAGGTCGTTGTTGGTGTGATTGTCTTGAGTGTGGTAGGTCGTTGTTGGTGTCATTGTCTCGAGTGTGGTAGGTCGTTGTTGGTGTCATTGTCTTGAGTGTGGTAGGTCGTTGTTGGTGTGATTGTCTTGAGTGTGGTAGGTCGTTGTTGGTGTCATTGTCTCGAGTGTGGTAGGTCGTTGTTGGTGTGATTGTCTTGAGTGTGGTAGGTCGTTGTTGGTGTCATTGTCTCGAGTGTGGTAGGTCGTTGTTGGTGTGATTGTCTTGAGTGTGGTAGGTCGTTGTTGGTGTCATTGTCTCGAGTGTGGTAGGTCGTTGTTGGTGTCATTGTCTTGAGTGTGGTAGGTCGTTGTTGGTGTCATTGTCTCGAGTGTGGTAGGTCGTTGTTGGTGTCATTGTCTCGAGTGTGGTAGGTCGTTGTTGGTGTGATTGCCTAGAGTGTGGTAGGTCGTTGTTGGTGTCATTGTCTCGAGTGTGGTAGGTCGTTGTTGGTGTCATTGTCTCGAGTGTGGTAGGTCGTTGTTGGTGTGATTGCCTAGAGTGTGGTAGGTCGTTGTTGGTGTGATTGTCTTGAGTGTGGTAGGTCGTTGTTGGTGTCATTGTCTTGAGTGTGGTAGGTCGTTGTTGGTGTGATTGCCTAGAGTGTGGTAGGTCGTTGTTGGTGTCATTGTCTTGAGTGTGGTAGGTCGTTGTTGGTGTCATTGTCTCGAGTGTGGTAGGTCGTTTGTTAGGGCAATGGTTGGTGTGATTACCTCGAGTGTGGTAGGTCGTTGTTGGTGTGATTACCTCGAGTGTGGTAGGTCGTTGTTGGTGTGATTGTCTTGAGTGTGGTAGGTCGTTGTTGGTGTCATTGTCTTGAGTGTGGTAGGTCGTTGTTGGTGTCATTGTCTCGAGTGTGGTAGGTCGTTTGTTAGGGCAATGGTTGGTGTGATTACCTCGAGTGTGGTAGGTCGTTGTTGGTGTGATTGTCTTGAGTGTGGTAGGTCGTTGTTGGTGTCATTGTCTTGAGTGTGGTAGGTCGTTGTTGGTGTCATTGTCTCGAGTGTGGTAGGTCGTTTGTTAGGGCAATGGTTGGTGTGCTTGCCTCGAGTATGGTAGGTCGTATATTAGAGCAATGGTTGGTGTGATTGGCTCGAGTGTGGTAGGTCGTTTGCTAGAGCAATAGTTGGTGTGATTTCCTCGAGTGTGGTAAGTCGTTTGTTAGAGCAATGGTTGGTGTGATTACCTCGAGTGTGGTAGGTCGTTGTTGGTGTGATTGCCTCGAGTGTGGTAGGTCGTTTGTTAGAGCAATGGTTGGTGTGATTGCCTCGAGTGTTTTAGGTCGTTTATTAGAGCTATGGTTGGTGTGATTTCCTCGAGTGGTAGGTCGTTTGTTAGAGCAATCGTTGGTGTGATTTCCTCGGGTGTGGTAGGTCGCTTGCTAGAGCAATGGTTGGTGTGATTGCCTGGTGTGGTAGGTCGTTTTCTAGAGCTATGGTTGGTGTGATTGCCTCGAGTGTGGTAGGTCGTTTGTTAGAGCAATGGTTGATGTGATTGCCTCGAGTATGGTAGTTCGTTTGTTAGGGCAATTGTTGGTGTGATTGCCTCGAATGTGGTAGGTCGCTTGTTAGAGCAATGGTTGGTGTGATTGCCTCGAGTGTGGAAGGTCGTTTGTTAGAGCAATGGTTGGTGTGATTGCCTTGAGTGTAGTACGTCGTTTGTTAGAGCAATGGTTGGTGTGATTGCCTCGAGTGTGGTAGATCGTTTGTTAGAGCAATGGTTGGTGTGATTTCCTCGAGTGTGGTAGGTCGCTTGCTAGAGCAATGGTTGGTGTGATTGCCTGGTGTGGTAGGTCGTTTGCTAGAGCAATGGTTGGTGTGATTGCCTCGAGTGTGGTAGGTCGTTTGTTAGAGCAATGGTTGGTGTGATTTCCTCGGGTGTGGTAGGTCGCTTGCTAGAGCAATGGTTGGTGTGATTGCCTGGTGTGGTAGGTCGTTTGTTAGAGCAATGGTTGATGTGATTGCCTCGAGTGTGGTAGGTCGTTTGTTAGAACAGTGGTTGGTGTGATTGCCTCGAGTGTGGTATATCGTTTGTTAGAGCAATGGTTGATGTGATTGCCTCGACTGTGGTAGGTCGTTTGTTAGAGCATTGATTGGTGTGATTGACTAAAGTGTGGTAGGTCGTTTGTTAGAGGAATGGTTGGTGTGATTGCCTCGAGTGTGGTAGGTCGTTTGTTAGAGCAATGGTTGGTGTGATTTCCTCGGGTGTGGTAGGTCGCTTGCTAGAGCAATGGTTAGTGTGATTGCCTGGTGTGGGAAGTCGTTTGTTATAGCAATGGTTGATGTGATTGCCTCGAGTGTGGTAGGTCGTTTGTTAGAACAATGGCTGGTGTGATTGCCTCGAGTGTTTTAGGTCTTTTTTTAGAGCTATGGATGGTGTGATTGCCTCGAGTGTGGTAGGTCGTTTGTTAGAGCAATGGTTGATGTGATTGCCTCGAGTATGGTAGTTCGTTTGTTAGAGCAATGGTTGGTGTGATTGCCTCGAATGTGGTAGGTCGTTTCTTAGAGCAATGGTTTGGTTAGTGCGATTGCCTCTAGTGTGATAGGTCGTTGTTGGTGTGATTGCCTAGAGTGTGGTAGGTCGTTTGTTAGAACAATGGTTGATGTGATTGCCTCGAGTGTGGTAGGTCGTTTGTTAGAACAATGGCTGGTGTGATTGCCTCGAGTGTTTTAGGTCTTTTTTTAGAGCTATGGATGGTGTGATTGCCTCGAGTGTGGTAGGTCGTTTGTTAGAGCAATGGTTGATGTGATTGCCTCGAGTATGGTAGGTCGTTTGTTAGAGCAATGGTTGATGTGATTGCCTCGGGTGTGGTACGTCGTTTGTTAGAGCAATGGTTGATGTGATTGCCTCGAGTGTGGTAGGTCTTTTGTTAGAGCATTGATTGGTGTGATTGACTAAAGTGTGGTAGGTCGTTTGTTAGAGCAATGGTTGATGTGATTGCCTCGAGTGTGGTAGGTCGTTTGTTAGAGCAATGGTTGATGTGATTGCCTAAAGTGTGGTAGGTCGTTTGTTAGACCAATCGTTTGGTTGGTGCGATTGCCTCTAGTGTGATAGGTCGTTGTTGGTGTGATTGCCTCGAATGTGGTAGCTCGTTTGTTAGAGCAATGGTTGGTGTGATTGCCTCGAGTGTGGTATGTCGTTTGATAGAGCAATGGTTGATGTGATTGCCTCGAGTGTGGTAGGTGGATTTTTAGAGCTATGGTTGGTGTGATTTCCTCGAGTGTGGTAGGTCGTTTGTTAGAGCAATCGTTGGTGTGATTGCCTCGAGTGTGGTAGATCGTTTGTTAGAGCAATGGTTGATGTGATTGCCTCGAGTATGGTAGTTCGTTTGTTAAGGCAATGGTTGGTGTGATTGCCTCGAGTGTGGTAGGTCGTTTGTTAGAGCAATGGTTGGTGTGATTGCCTCAAGTGTGTTAGATCGTTTGATAGAGCAATGGTTGGTGTTATTGCCTCGAATGTGATCGGTCGCTTGTTAGAGCATTGGTTGGTGTGATTGTATCGAGTGTGATAGGTCGTTTTTAAGAGGAATGATTGGTGTGATTTCCTCGGGTGTGGTAGGTCGTTTGTTAGGGCAATGGTTGGTGTGATTGCCTCGAGTGTGGTAGGTCGTTTGCTAGAGCAATGGTTGGTGTGATTGCCTTGAGTGTGGTAGGTCGTTGTTGGTGTCATTGTCTCGAGTGTGGTAGGTCGTTGTTGGTGTGATTGCCTAGAGTGTGGTAGGTCGTTTGTTAGAGCAATGGTTGGTGTGCTTGCCTCGAGTATGGTAGGTCGTATATTAGAGCAATGGTTGGTGTGATTGGCTCGAGTGTGGTAGGTCGTTTGCTAGAGCAATAGTTGGTGTGATTTCCTCGAGTGTGGTAAGTCGTTTGTTAGAGCAATGGTTGGTGTGATTACCTCGAGTGTGGTAGGTCGTTGTTGGTGTGATTGCCTCGAGTGTGGTAGGTCGTTTGTTAGAGCAATGGTTGGTGTGATTGCCTCGAGTGTTTTAGGTCGTTTTTTAGAGCTATGGTTGGTGTTATTTCCTCGAGTGGTAGGTCGTTTGATAGAGCAATGGTTGGTGTGATTTCCTCGGGTGTGGTAGGTCGCTTGCTAGAGCAATGGTTGGTGTGATTGCCTGGTGTGGTAGGTCGTTTGCTAGAGCTATGGTTGGTGTGATTGCCTCGAGTGTGGTAGGTCGTTTGTTAGAGCAATGGTTGAAGTGATTGCCTCGAGTTTGATAGTTCGTTTGTTAGGGCAATTGTTGGTGTGATTGCCTCGCATGTGGTAGGTCGCTTGTTAGAGCAATGGTTGGTGTGATTGCCTCGAGTGTGGAAGGTCGTTTGTTAGAGCAATGGTTGGTGTGATTGCCTTGAGTGTAGTACGTCGTTTGTTAGAGCAATGGTTGGTGTGATTGCCTCGAGTGTGGTAGATCGTTTGTTAGAGCAATGGTTGGTGTGATTTCCTCGAGTGTGGTAGGTCGCTTGCTAGAGCAATGGTTGGTGTGATTGCCTGGTGTGGTAGGTCGTTTGCTAGAGCAATGGTTGGTGTGATTGCCTCGAGTGTGGTAGGTCGTTTGTTAGAGCAATGGTTGGTGTGATTTCCTCGGGTGTGGTAGGTCGCTTGTTAGAGCAATGGTTGGTGTGATTGCCTGGTGTGGTAGGTCGTTTGTTAGAGCAATGGTTGATGTTATTGCCTCGAGTGTGGTAGGTCGTTTGTTAGAACAGTGGTTGGTGTGATTGCCTCGAGTGTGGTATGTCGTTTGTTAGAGCAATGGTTGATGTGATTGCCTCGACTGTGGTAGGTCGTTTCTTAGAGCATTGATTGGTGTGATTGACTAAAGTGTGGTAGGTCGTTTGTTAGAGCAATGGTTGGTGTGATTGCCTCGAGTGTGGTAGGTCGTTTGTTAGAGCAATGGTTGGTGTGATTTCCTCGGGTGTGGTAGGTCGCTTGCTAGAGCAATGGTTAGTGTGATTGCCTGGTGTGGTAAGTCGTTTGCTATAGCAATGGTTGATGTGATTGCCTCGAGTGTGGTAGGTCGTTTGTTAGAACAATGGTTGGTGTGATTGCCTCGAGTGTGGTATGTCGTTTGCTAGAGCAATGGTTGGTGTGGTTGCCTCGAGTGTGGTAGGTCGTGTTTTAGAGGAATGGTTGGTGTGATTTCCACGGGTGTGGTAGGTCCCTTGTTAGAGCAATGGTTGGTGTGATTGCCTGGAGTGTGATAGGTCGTTTGTTAGAGCAATGGTTGGTGTGATTGCCTCGAATGTCATATGTCGTTTGTTAGAGCAATGGTTGGTGTGATTGCCTGGAGTGTGGTAGGTCGTTTGTTAGAGCAATGGTTGGTGGGATTTCCTCGAGTGTGGTAGGTCGTTTGCTAGAACAATGGTTGATGTGATTGCCTTGATCGTGGTAAGTCGTTTGTTAGAGCAATGGTTGGTGTGATTGTCTCCCGTGTGGTAGATCGTTTGTTAGAGCAATGGTTGGTGTGATTGCCTCGAGTGTGGTAGGTCGTTTTTTTTACCAATGGTTGGTGGGATTTCCTCGAGTGTGGTAGGTCGTTTGCTAGAGCAATGGTTGATGTGATTGCCTTGAGTGTGGTAGGTCGTTTGTTAGAGCAACGGATGGTGTGATTGCCTCGCGTGTGGTAGGTCGTTTGTTAGAGCAATGGTTGGTGTGATTGCCTCAGGTGTGGTTGGTCGTTTGTTAGAGCATTGGTTAGTGTGATTGGCTCGAGTGTGGTAGGTCGTTTGTTAGGGCAATGGTTGGTGTGATTGCCTCGAGTGTGATAGGTCGTTTGTTAGGGCAATGGTTGGTGTGATTGCCTCCAGTGTGGTAGGTCGTTTGTTAGGGCAATCGTTGGTGTGATTGCCTCCAGTGTGGTAGGTCGTTTGTTAGAGCAATGGTTGGTGTGATTGCCTCGAGTGTGTGAAGTCGTTTGTTAAAGACCCGATCGGGTTAAATCAAAAACTATAAAATTGGTATTTGTTGCTTGTCCACTAAACACGCATCATTAAGGAGAAAGAGCAAATAATGGTTTGCTCGCTCAGGATGTCTTTGTGTGGAGTGATATGTTTACCCGAGGATTGCTGTTTCAAAGCCCGAGCACTGTAAAAATCCAACTAAGCGTGTTTGACTAATACCAGCGAACATCATTATCAAAGCATACAAAACATACATATAAAACTAAAGATCGAGTAACAGGAATCCCACTGAAAACTGAGGGTGAACTCAGGTGCTCCGAAAGGGTAGGCAGTTCCTACTCCACTAGTGACGCCCGTCGTGTTGATCTAGTTACAAATCCGGTAATAAGTCGTGAATGAGGAAAGAACCCGGAAGTATTTACAACAAGTGGAACATATCCGTGGTCATTTGTGACACAGATATTCCATAGTGTTCAATCAAGTCATGGTTCAGTAGATACCTTGTTAGCAGCAACCCTCCATCAAGGAAATCCTGATATGAACCACAAGCTCTGGAAGGTAAAGGTAAGTAGTTCCTGCTCCACTAGCGGTACCCGTCGTGTTAATTTTTAATGGTAGTTATATATGTTTTTAATATGACCTTGACATCTCAGTTCATAGAGGATGCTGTTAATTGGGCGTGGTAAGATGAGCTAACCTTTCCGGTGCACCAGGAAATTAGCATCAGGTAAGCTGAATTAAAATTTGTGTCTTTGATATTTATTATCATGACCTCTAAAGTGGAGGTCAAATCTGCCATTTTAGCTTGTAATGGGTATTTTCTTCCACAGGGTAAAACACCAACGACATGCACGGGACCTAGTGGTGCATATCAGGGCCAATACTACATGTTTCTTGAGGCATCATATTACAGAAAATGGCTGAAACATTATTTCGATTATGTAATTCCGTCTCAAGAAGGTAGGCAATGGCTATTAACATTATGTTTGTATGGTTGAAGGGTGCACTCGATACAACATTATGTGACAAAGTTTGTCAAGTCGATGGTTTTCTCCAGTTTCCTCCACCAATAAAACTGACCGCCACGATATAACTGATATATTGGTGAAAATGGCCTTAAACACCATAACCCTAACGCTAACCCTGCATAGTTGACAATACTGAGTAATTAGTGTTGTTTAGCGACAAAATGAGAAATTTTTCAGCTATGTCGAGTTACATTCCATGAAATGATGAAGATATGTACGCTGTACTAGACCAATGTGCTAAATTGGATCTCCATAGTGCTAGTTCAGTGAAATAACACTCCACGTGTAGATATGTTGCTCCACTGAAATAACACTCCACGTGTAGACATGTTGCTCCACTCCCACACATTATTCTGATAACGAGTCAACTAGGTTTTGATCTTTCATCCTAATGTTGCTTGCGTGCATACTGCTGAAGAAACTTACCGAGTTCACCCCTGGTTTTTAGTGAGGTTCGATCTTTAGTTTTATATGTATGTTTTGTTGATAGTTGTTTGTCCTTTTGTATTTTTTCTATTGGCCATTGTGTTGTCTGTTCTTCTTCGATATACGGATTCTGATTACCCCTTTGGTATCTTAAACTCTTCTTATTATCTTTAGTTTGATCCGACCAGGGCTCGAACATACGATCTACCTCACTAGATATTATTCAATAGTCTATCAACATCATAGTATGTCGTATCAACAATAGCAATCATCTGGTAAGCAAAACAAATATGTCCCCGGCTTTATTAAAATGTCGGCTTTTGATTGGTGAATGACCCATGCGCACAAAACCCATGCACCGGGTTTGTAGTTACGCATTGTCACGATGGGGTATTTATGTTGCTATGCATATCAAGCTCAAGCAATCTCAAAGCGCTTTGCATCGCCACGTCCTTATAAATACACTAAAAACAATGCAGCAAATTGTATTTAGAAATTAAATATCTCTACTGTATCGACGGCCATTAAATATCCATACTGTATCGACGGCCATTAAATATCCCTACTGTATCGACGGCCATTAAATATCCCTACTGTATCGAATGACATGTTTACCAAGTATTGTAACATATGTTGATTCGCGCTACATGAAACATTGATTTTGATGTTATTTCAAATGTGTGTCTTCATAGAAATTGTCAATTTGTTTGAATAGAAGCATTTTTAAAATTATTTGTTAAAACATTTTTGCTATCACATCAATTCTTCGTTGGCATTATCTTACGATAAGTGTATGACTCATTTGTTTTTTTATCAATTAAATTTTTTAACCTATTTCTGGTGACGTCAATGATATTGTAACGCTATTCACATGACAATACGCGACAAATATAAAACAAATCAAATACAAAGAAAACAAGACTGACAATTGTTAGTTATCTCAATAGATTTGGTCAAAATGAACCACATCGGTAGCGTAGTGGTTAGCGTGCTCGCCCCGAGTGCAGTAAATCGTGGGTTCGAGCACCGGTCGGGTCAAACCAAAGACTATAATATTGGTATTTGTTGCTTCTCCGCTAAGCACGCAGCACTAAGGAGAAAGCGCAAATACTGGTTGCCTCGGAATCGGAATAATGTGTCCACGTGGAGTGACATCAAGTCCGATATAGCTGAAAAATTGCTGAGTTGGCGTTAAACAACAATCACTCAGTCTTACAATAGCAGTGTCAATGAATGTCAAAATATTATTTTATAGTCCAATATCCACATTGTCTGATAGCAGGGTCAATGAATGTCAATATTTTATTTTATAGTCCAATATCTACATTGATTGATAGCAGGGTCAATGAATGTCAATATTATATTTTATAGTCCAATATCCTCATTGTCTGATAGCAGGGTCAATGAATGTCAATATTTTATTTTATAGTCCAATATCCACATTGTCTGATAGCAGGGTCAATGAATGTCAATATTTTATTTTATAGTCCAATATCCACATTATCTGATAGCAGAGTCAATGAATGTCAATATTTTATTTCATAGTCCAATATCCACATTGTCTGATAGCAGGGTCAATGAATGTCAATATTATATTTTATAGTCCAATATTCACATTGTCTGATAGCAGGCTCAATGAATGTCAATATTTTATTTTATAGTCGAATCTCCACATTGTCTGATAGCAGAGTAAATGAATGTCAATATCCTATTTAATAGTCCAATATCTACATTGTCTTATAGCGGGGTCAATGAATGTCAATATCTTATTTTAAAGTACAGTATCTACATTATATGATAGCAGGGTCAATGAATGTCAATATCTTATTTCATAGTCCATTATCCACATTGTCCATAGCACGGTCAATGAATGTCAATATTATATTATATAGTTCATTATCCATATTGTCCATAGCAGGGCCAATGAATATCAATATTATATTTTATAGTCCATTATCCACATTGTCTGATAGCAGGGTTAATGAATATCAATATTATATTTTATAGTCCAATATCTACATTGACTGATAGCAGAGTCAATGAATGTCAATATTATATTGTATAGTCCAATATCCACATTTTCTGATAGCATGGTCAATGAATATCAATATTATATTGTATATTGCATTATCCACATTGCCTCATACCAGGGTCAATGAATGTCAATATTATATGTTATAGTCCAATATCCACATTATCTGATAGCATGGTCAATGAATATCAATATTATATTGTATATTGCATTACCACATTGCCTCATACCAGGGTCAATGAATGTCAATATTATATTTTATAGTCTAATATCCACATTATCTGATAGCAGGTTCAATGAATGTCAATATTATATTTTATAGTCCAATATCCACATTGTCTGATAGCAGGGACAATGAATATCAATATTTTATTTTATAGTTCAATATCAACATTGTCCGATAGCAGGGTCAATGAATGTCAAAATCTTATTTTATAGTCCAATATCCACATTGTCCGATAGCAGGGTCAATGAATGTCAATATCTTATTTTAAAGTACAGTATCTACATTATCTGATAGCAGGGTCAATGAATATCAATATTTTATTTTATAGTCCAATATCCACATTGTCCATAGCAGGGTTAATGAATGTCAATATTTTATTTTTTAGTCCGATATCAACATTGTCCATAGCAGGGTAAATGAATGTCAATATTTTATTTTATTGTCCATTATCCACATTGTCCATTGCAGGGTTAGTGAATGTCAATATTTTATTTTATTGTCCGATATCCACATTGACTGATAGCAGGGTTAATGAATATCAATATTATATTTTATTGCCCAATATCTACATTGACTGATAGCAGGGTCAATGAATGCCAATAGTATATTTTATAGTCCATTATCCACATTGTCCATAGCAGGGTTAATGAAGATCAATATTTTATTTTATAGTCCAATATTCACATTGTCCATAGCAGGGTTAATGAATGTCAATATTTTATTTTATAGTCCATTATCCACATTGTCCATAGCAGGGTTAATGAATATCAAAATCTTATTTTATAGTCCAATATCCACATTATCTGATAGCAAGGTCAATGAATGTCAATATCTTATTTTAAAGTACAGTATCTACATTATCTGATAGCAGGGTCAATGAATGTCAATATTTTATTTTATAGTCGAATCTCCACATTGTCTGATAGCAGAATAAATGAATGGCAATATCTTATTTTATGGTCCAATATCTACATTGTCTTATAGCAGGTTCAATGAATGTCAATATCTTATTTCAAAGTACAGTATCTACATTATCTGATAGCAGGGTCAATGAACGTCAATGTCTTATTTATAGTCCATTTGCAACATTGTCCATAGCAGGGTCAATGAATGTCAATATTATATTTCATAGTCCAATATCTACATTGACTGATAGCAGGGTCAATGAATGTCAATATTATATTTTATAGTCCAATATCCACATTTTCTGATAGCACAGTCAATGAATATCAATATTATAATGTATATTGCATTATCCACTTTGCCTCATACCAGGGTCAATGAATGTCAATATTATATTTCATAGTCCAATATCCACATTATCTGATAGCAGGGTCAATGAATGTCAATATTATATTTTATAGTCCAATATCCACATTTTCTGATAGCAGGGTCAATGAATATCAATATTTTATTTTATAGTCCAATATCAACATTGTCCGATAGCAGGGTCAATGAATGTCAAAATATTATATTATAGTCCAATAACTACATTGACTGATAGCAGGGTCAATGAATGCCAATGTTATATTTTGTAGTCCATTATCCACATTGTCCATAGCAGGGTTAATGAATATCAATATTTTATTTTATAGTCCAATATCCACATTGTCCATAGCAGGGTTAATGAATGTCAATATTTTATTTTATAGTCCATTATCCACATTGTCCATAGCAGGGTAAATGAATATCAATATTTTATTTTATTGTCCAATATCTACATTGTCCATAGCAGGGCTAATGAATGTCAAAATCTTATTTTATAGTCCAATATCCACATTATCTGATAGCAGGGTCAATGAATGTCAATATCTTATTTTAAAGTACAGTATCTACATTATCTGATAGCAGGGTCAATGAATGTCAATATTTTATTTTATAGTCCAATATCCACATTGTCCATAGCAGGGTTAATGAATGTCAATATTTTATTTTATTGTCCATTATCCACATTGTCCATTGCAGGGTTAGTGAATGTCAATATTTTATTTTATTGTCCGATATCCACATTGACTGATAGCAGGGTTAATGAATATCAATATTATATTTTATTGCCCAATATCTACATTGACTGATAGCAGGGTCAATGAATGCCAATAGTATATTTTATAGTCAATTATCCACATTGTCCATAGCAGGGTTAATGAATATCAATATTTTATTTTATAATCCAATATTCACATTGTCCATAGCAGGGTTAATGAATGTCAATATTTTATTTTATAGTCCATTATCCACATTGTCCATAGCAGGGTTAATGAATATCAAAATCTTATTTTATAGTCCAATATCCACATTATCTGATAGCAGGGTCAATGAATGTCAATATCTTATTTTAAAGTACAGTATCTACATTATCTGATAGCAGGGTCAATGAATGTCAATATTTTATTTTATAGTCGAATCTCCACATTGTCTGATAGCAGAATAAATGAATGTCAATATCTTATTTTATGGTCCAATATCTACATTCTCTTATAGCAGGTTCAATGAATGTCAATATCTTATTTCAAAGTACAGTATCTACATTATCTGATAGCAGGGTCAATGAACGTCAATATCTTATTTTATAGTCCATTAGCAACATTGTCCATAGCAGGATCAATGAATGTCAATATTATATTTCATAGTCCAATATCTACATTGACTGATAGCAGGGTCAATGAATGTCAATATTATATTTTATAGTCCAATATCCACATTTTCTGATAGCACAGTCAATGAATATCAATATTATAATGTATATTGCATTATCCACTTTGCCTCATACCAGGGTCAATGAATGTCAATATTATATTTCATAGTCCAATATCCACATTATCTGATAGCAGGGTCAATGAATGTCAATATTATATTTTATAGTCCAATATCCACATTTTCTGATAGCAGGGTCAATGAATATCAATATTTTATTTTATAGTCCAATATCAACATTGTCCGATAGCAGGGTCAATGAATGTCAAAATATTATATTATAGTCCAATAACTACATTGACTGATAGCAGGGTCAATGAATGCCAATGTTATATTTTGTAGTCCATTATCCACATTGTCCATAGCAGGGTTAATGAATATCAATATTTTATTTTATAGTCCAATATCCACATTGTCCATAGCAGGGTTAATGAATGTCAATATTTTATTTTATAGTCCATTATCCACATTGTCCATAGCAGGGTAAATGAATATCAATATTTTATTTTATAGTCCAATATCTACATTGTCCATAGCAGGGCTAATGAATGTCAAAATCTTATTTTATAGTCCAATATCCACATTATCTGATAGCAGGGTCAATGAATGTCAATATCTTATTTTAAAGTACAGTATCTACATTATCTGATAGCAGGGTCAATGAATGTCAATATTTTATTTTATAGTCGAATCTCCACATTGTCTGATAGCAGAGTAAATGAATGTCAATATCTTATTTTATAGTCCAATATCCACATTATCTGATAGCAGGGTCAATGAATGTCAATATCTTATTTTAAAGTACAGTATCTACATTATCTGATAGCAGGGTCAATGAATGTCAATATTTTATTTTATAGTCGAATCTCCACATTGTCTGATAGCAGAGTAAATAAATGTCAATATCTTATTTTATAGTCCAATATCTACATTGTCTTATAGCAGGGTCAATGAATATGAATATCTTATTTTAAAGTACAATATCTACATTATCTGATAGCAGGGTCAATGAACGTCAATATCTTATTTTATAGTCCATTATCCACATTGTCCATAGCAGGGTCAATGAATGTCAATATTATATTTTATAGTCCAATATCAACATTGTCCGATAGCAGGGTCAATGAATGTCAAAATATTATATTATATTCCAATAACTACATTGACTGATAGCAGGGTCAATGAATGCCAATGTTATATTTTGTAGTCCATTATCCACATTGTCCATAGCAGGGTTAATGAATATCAATATTTTATTTTATAGTCCAATATCCACATTGTCCATAGCAGGGTTAATGAATGTCAATATTTTATTTTATAGTCCATTATCCACATTGTCCATAGCAGGGTAAATGAATATCAATATTTTATTTTATTGTCCAATATCTACATTGTCCATAGCAGGGCTAATGAATGTCAAAATCTTATTTTATAGTCCAATATCCACATTATCTGATAGCAGGGTCAATGAATGTCAATATCTTATTTTAAAGTACAGTATCTACATTATCTGATAGCAGGGTCAATGAATGTCAATATTTTATTTTATAGTCCAATATCCACATTGTCCATAGCAGGGTTAATGAATGTCAATATTTTATTTTATTGTCCATTATCCACATTGTCCATTGCAGGGTTAGTGAATGTCAATATTTTATTTTATTGTCCGATATCCACATTGACTGATAGCAGGGTTAATGAATATCAATATTATATTTTATTGCCCAATATCTACATTGACTGATAGCAGGGTCAATGAATGCCAATAGTATATTTTATAGTCAATTATCCACATTGTCCATAGCAGGGTTAATGAATATCAATATTTTATTTTATAATCCAATATTCACATTGTCCATAGCAGGGTTAATGAATGTCAATATTTTATTTTATAGTCCATTATCCACATTATCCATAGCAGGGTTAATGAATATCAAAATCTTATTTTATAGTCCAATATCCACATTATCTGATAGCAGGGTCAATGAATGTCAATATCTTATTTTAAAGTACAGTATCTACATTATCTGATAGCAGGGTCAATGAATGTCAATATTTTATTTTATAGTCGAATCTCCACATTGTCTGATAGCAGAATAAATGAATGTCAATATCTTATTTTATGGTCCAATATCTACATTGTCTTATAGCAGGTTCAATGAATGTCAATATCTTATTTCAAAGTACAGTATCTACATTATCTGATAGCAGGGTCAATGAACGTCAATATCTTATTTTATAGTCCATTAGCAACATTGTCCATAGCAGGATCAATGAATGTCAATATTATATTTCATAGTCCAATATCTACATTGACTGATAGCAGGGTCAATGAATGTCAATATTATATTTTATAGTCCAATATCCACATTTTCTGATAGCACAGTCAATGAATATCAATATTATAATGTATATTGCATTATCCACTTTGCCTCATACCAGGGTCAATGAATGTCAATATTATATTTCATAGTCCAATATCCACATTATCTGATAGCAGGGTCAATGAATGTCAATATTATATTTTATAGTCCAATATCCACATTTTCTGATAGCAGGGTCAATGAATATCAATATTTTATTTTATAGTCCAATATCAACATTGTCCGATAGCAGGGTCAATGAATGTCAAAATATTATATTATAGTCCAATAACTACATTGACTGATAGCAGGGTCAATGAATGCCAATGTTATATTTTGTAGTCCATTATCCACATTGTCCATAGCAGGGTTAATGAATATCAATATTTTATTTTATAGTCCAATATCCACATTGTCCATAGCAGGGTTAATGAATGTCAATATTTTATTTTATAGTCCATTATCCACATTGTCCATAGCAGGGTAAATGAATATCAATATTTTATTTTATAGTCCAATATCTACATTGTCCATAGCAGGGCTAATGAATGTCAAAATCTTATTTTATAGTCCAATATCCACATTATCTGATAGCAGGGTCAATGAATGTCAATATCTTATTTTAAAGTACAGTATCTACATTATCTGATAGCAGGGTCAATGAATGTCAATATTTTATTTTATAGTCGAATCTCCACATTGTCTGATAGCAGAGTAAATGAATGTCAATATCTTATTTTATAGTCCAATATCCACATTATCTGATAGCAGGGTCAATGAATGTCAATATCTTATTTTAAAGTACAGTATCTACATTATCTGATAGCAGGGTCAATGAATGTCAATATTTTATTTTATAGTCGAATCTCCACATTGTCTGATAGCAGAGTAAATGAATGTCAATATCTTATTTTATAGTCCAATATCTACATTGTCTTATAGCAGGGTCAATGAATATGAACATCTTATTTTAAAGTACAATATCTACATTATCTGATAGCAGGGTCAATGAACGTCAATATCTTATTTTATAGTCCATTAGCAACATTGTCCATAGCAGGATCAATGAATGTCAATATTATATTTCATAGTCCAATATCTACATTGACTGATAGCAGGGTCAATGAATGTCAATATTATATTTTATAGTCCAATATCCACATTTTCTGATAGCACAGTCAATGAATATCAATATTATAATGTATATTGCATTATCCACTTTGCCTCATACCAGGGTCAATGAATGTCAATATTATATTTCATAGTCCAATATCCACATTATCTGATAGCAGGGTCAATGAATGTCAATATTATATTTTATAGTCCAATATCCACATTTTCTGATAGCAGGGTCAATGAATATCAATATTTTATTTTATAGTCCAATATCAACATTGTCCGATAGCAGGGTCAATGAATGTCAAAATATTATATTATAGTCCAATAACTACATTGACTGATAGCAGGGTCAATGAATGCCAATGTTATATTTTGTAGTCCATTATCCACATTGTCCATAGCAGGGTTAATGAATATCAATATTTTATTTTATAGTCCAATATCCACATTGTCCATAGCAGGGTTAATGAATGTCAATATTTTATTTTATAGTCCATTATCCACATTGTCCATAGCAGGGTAAATGAATATCAATATTTTATTTTATAGTCCAATATCTACATTGTCCATAGCAGGGCTAATGAATGTCAAAATCTTATTTTATAGTCCAATATCCACATTATCTGATAGCAGGGTCAATGAATGTCAATATCTTATTTTAAAGTACAGTATCTACATTATCTGATAGCAGGGTCAATGAATGTCAATATTTTATTTTATAGTCGAATCTCCACATTGTCTGATAGCAGAGTAAATGAATGTCAATATCTTATTTTATAGTCCAATATCCACATTATCTGATAGCAGGGTCAATGAATGTCAATATCTTATTTTAAAGTACAGTATCTACATTATCTGATAGCAGGGTCAATGAATGTCAATATTTTATTTTATAGTCGAATCTCCACATTGTCTGATAGCAGAGTAAATGAATGTCAATATCTTATTTTATAGTCCAATATCTACATTGTCTTATAGCAGGGTCAATGAATATGAACATCTTATTTTAAAGTACAATATCTACATTATCTGATAGCAGGGTCAATGAACGTCAATATCTTATTTTATAGTCCATTATCCACATTGTCCATAGCAGGGTCAATGAATGTCAATATTATATTTTATAGTCCATTAGCCACATTGTCCATAGCAGGGTCAATGAATATCAATATTATAATGTATATTGCATTATCCACATTAACTCATACCAGGGTCAATGAATGTCAATATTATATTTCATAGTCCAATATCCACATTATCTGATAGCAAGGTCAATGAATATCAATATTATATTTTATAGTCCAATATCCACATTGTCTGATAGCAGGGTCAATGAATATCAATATTTTATTTTATAGTCCAATATCAGCATTGTCCGATAGCAGGGTCAATGAATATCAAAATATTATTTTATAGTCCAATATCCACATTGTCCGATAGCAGGGTCAATGAATGTCAATATTATATTTTATAGTCCAATATCCACATTTTCTGATAGCAGGGCCAATGAATATCAATATTATATTTTATAGTCCAATATCTACATTGTCCATAGCAGGATTAATGAATATCAATATTTTATTTTATAGTCCAATATCCACATTGTCCATAGCAGGGTTAATGAATGTCAGTATTTTATTTTATAGTCCATTATCCACATTGTCCATAAGGGTAATAACAAAATTACCGAACTCCGAACAATCTTACAAAGGGAAAGTCAAAACTCATAATTATATAAACAGACAAAATCAGTCAACAACAGGAAAACTGTGAAAACAGTAATGACCCTGACTTGGTACAGGCATTTCTAAAGAAATGGTGGGTTGAATCAGATATTAAAGCGCCAAACCTCCCGCTCTCATTACGGTTCAAAGGTTCCGGCTGTCACTATAACAGTATTTAAATACAGGAACAAAATAGGTAAAATAGTTGTCAAAGCAGTACCATATTCGGTGACGTAAATGTCAAAAATATTTTTACATCACACATTGATAAAAAAATATCCTTGACATTTTTCTTGACTTCCTTATCTTTATACATTTTCACTATATGAAAATGCATCGCTTAAAATCGTTTCTGCAGAGACGGAATATATTTCGACAAGATCTTGGTATCGGAATATAAACTTTTTAAGAGATCGAATAAGGCGAATCTGTTCATAGCCCTGGTCCAGTAGCCTGTTTCTCAGATGAAGATGACGTTTCAGGAAATCAGAATAATTGATACTGGCCCTTGCATAGCGAATCAATTGCGAGATGTAAACACCATATGCAGGAGAAGCTGGTATATTGCTGCACATGTTTGGAAAATTTATGATTTTAAAATTGAAGCCGTCCCGTTTATCATAAATTTTAGCACCAAGTTGACCACTGTCGTCAAATTCGAGGTATATGTCCAAAAATGATGCGGACGAAGCTGTATCTGTGGCCTCTTTAACTTCCAGCTCTGGAGGATATATCAATGGAAGAAATTCTGCAAATCTAGAATAATTGATAGATAAAACGTCATCAATATATCTGTATGTGAAATTAAAGGCTCTAGCCTCATGAATCTTCTTATCTTTTACAAGCTTTTGAAGAAACTCCGACTCATATGAGTATAAAAATAAATCGGCTAGAAGAGGGGCACAATTCGTACCCATTGGTATGCCGACGACCTGCTGAAACAGTGTCCCTCCAAAGGAGACAAATATGTTATCGATGAGGAACTCCAGCATACTGATCACTTGTTCCTCGGAGTAGCATGTTTTACCTTTTTGAATTTTGTTTGAAAAATATGTGAATTGTAGCCTAACACAACAAATTTTGAGCCATAGTTTCTATGACTAAAAGCTTTATGAATTGTTTCTTTTAAGCGGGTTTTTAATTTGTCATGCGGTAGGGTGGTATATAGAGTTGAAAAATCAAAAGTTGTGATGGAGGATACCTGAGAGAAAGATCTTGATTTCAGGTTATCCAAAATATCTTTAGAGTTTTTTTAAATCCACATGTGATTTATGCCACTACGCGAGTAAACAGTTTCACAATATTTCTGTTGTCCCTCTTTTACTGCAGACAGAATCTTTGTCAGATGAATAGACAATTCTTTCGTCGAACAAGTTGATGATCCCACTATGTACCTTTCTTTGTATGGTGTCTTATGGAGTTTAGGTATCCAATATAAATAGGGTAAATCCTCAGACTCTTTACCAGAGGGTATGTTTAAAGAGGTCATGAATGATCTGTGGTTGGCTAGGATTTCATCTTTGTCGAACGAAGTTGGTTTGTATGTGGTATTGCTAGAGGTGTTGCTATTTATGCCTAATTCCTTGATTAGGCATTCGAAGTAATATGATTTACATACAAACACGATATTGTTGGAAGCATTGTCCGCAGGAACGATAACATATTTGTCATGAAAAGAGGAAAGACACTTAACAGCTTCTTGGTCTTTAAATACAGACTGAGGTCGACTATTAACACAATTTTTGAGTTTGTGAATCCGACCTTGTACTAGAGACCTAATTGTTCTAACCCAGTCTGACAAAGACTCTAACTCAGGATCTTGGTCTACTTCTCTCTTTATCCACCTTCTGGCATAATCTTCAATAGCATCCATAATTATCTTGAAATTATGTTTCCAATTGATGTGTTGAGGTTCTCTGAATTTAGGACCATGAGAAATCACCTTTCGGAGACTCTCATGTTGAATGATATTCAGATCACCAGTAATTACATGTCCAGATGGGTTGTATTGAAAAGGAGAGTGGGAGCAGTCACAAGTCAGAGGGTTCTTAAGGACTCTTCTATGTTAATATCTTGGAATGCTTCTTTGTAGTTGAAAATTTTACGGCCAATGCTGTTAGTGTAGCTATAGGAGACAATGGGAACAGATTGATTTTTGAAATATGGTGGAATTTCTTTTACGACCTCTTTTCTATTAAGAATGTTGCTGATGTTAATAGCATCGATTCTTTTGTTAGCAAACGGAATATGGAGGAATTTTCTGTTGTTATCATGAAGAGGTTCAGATCGAACTGGTTTAAAAAGACGAAAGGACGCCACGTCACATATAATACTAGACAATCTGTACTTAGGAGAAAAAGGAACTACGCCTCCTTTGTCAAGTCCCAAAATCCCTAAGATCTTTGAGGTAGTTTACAGGTAGTGAAAATAAGATTGTACGAATGTGATGAATTCCAAGAGGTTTCTGTATATTAGAAAGTAAATCATTAGAAGTATCTTGTAACGTTCTTGGTTTAGAGGACTTTTTAACATTAGGATGTTGAATTTTTTTATGACCATGGCTACGTTTAGTTCTTGGAATAGTATTAAAAAGGCTCATCACGTTGATTTCGTTGCATCCAGGACTTGACAAATTTCCCACTCCTTTGATGTTATCATTGCAACCATAAGGCATTGCAGTGCCTAACTCTTTAATCCAAAACAACTCTCTATCGGTACGGTAAGGTGTACTAAGCACAGGACTGTTTGTATGATGGTAAATCTTCTCGATGATTCGAACTTTCATCGTCAAACAGCCGTCATGACCCGGTTGATTGAAATGATTATACAAAATCCTGTATTTGTGATCTTTTGCATCATATCGATGTTGGCTCATCCTACTTCGCAATGTTTGACGAGTTTCACCAACATACAAAAGTCCACAGAGTGTACATTATATGCCGTAAATGACATTTTTAGTAGAACAGTCCAGAAGGTCAAACGATTTGGTGTAGTACGTTTTTCCAGTTAAATTACTTGCAAATTCAGGAGAAGTTATTAGCATGACGCATGTTTTACAAGTATTATATTTGTCAATTTTTATTTTGCAAGTAGTAATGCATGGAGAAGAGTCACAAGTACCTGGAGATTTAAGACAATCCGAAATATTAATAGAACAAGATTTTAAAATTTGATACGAATCTGAAGTTTTGAAATAATAATTACCCTCTGGCTGAACGTAAGACAAATCGGGGGTATCCCGTAGGATTTTCCGTGGAACGCATATATCATTTGCTACCCTGTTCCGTGTAGTAGCAAATGAGGACCTTGTTAACCCGGGTGACGTCTTAGCCGATATGTTGTCCTTAATTTCGTTATTCATAAATGCTTAAGTAAAGCTACCAAGTTGCAATGACCTCGGGGAAAAAATTCCACCAGCAGTAACATTGGGCATGGTTATAGTAAATAAGAGTAATAACAAAACTCCGAACAATCTTACAAAGGGAAAGTCAAAACTCATAATTATATAAACAGACAAAATCAGTCAACAACCGGAAAACTGTGAAAACAGTAATGACCCTGACTTGGTACAGGCATTTCTAAAGAAATGGTGGGTTGAATCAGATTTTAAAGCGCCAAACCTCCCGCTCTCATTACGGTTCATAGCAGAGTTAATGAATGTCAATATTTTATTTTATAGTCCATTATCCACATTGTCCATAGCAGGGTTAATGAATATCAATATTTTATTTTATAGTCCAATATCCACATTGACTGATAGCAGGGTTAATGAATATCAATATTTTATTTTATAGTCCAATATCAACATTGTCCATAGCAGGGTTAATGAATGTCAATATTATATTATATAGTCCAATATCTACATTGACTGATAGCAGGGTCAATGAATGCCAATATTATATTTTAAAGTCCATTATCCACATTGGCCATAGCAGAGTTAATGAATATCAATATTTTATTTTATAGTCCAATATCCACATTGTCCATAGCAGGGTTAATGAATGTCAATATTTTATTTTATTGTCCATTATCCACATTGTCCATAGCAGGGTCAATGCATGTCAATATTATATTTTATAGTCCAATATCTACATTATCTGATAGCAGAGTCAATGAATGTCAATATTTTATTTTATAGTCCATTATCCACATTGTCCATAGCAGGGTTAATGAATATCAATATCTTATTTTATAGTCCAATATCCACATTGACTGATAGCAGGGTTAATGAATATCAATATTTTATTCTATAGTCCAATATCAACATTATCCATAGCAGGGTTAATGAATGTCAATATTATATTATATAGTCCAATATCTACATTGACTGATAGCAGGGTCAATGAATGCCAATATTATATTTTATAGTCCATTATCCACATTGTCCATAGCAGGGTTAATGAATGTCAATATTTTATTTTATAGCCCATTATCCACATTGTCCATAGCAGAGTCAATGAATGTCAATATTTTATTTTATGGTCCATTATCCACATTGTCCATAGCAGAGTCAATGAATGTCAATATCTTATTTTAAAGTACAGTATCTACATTATCTGATAGCAGAGTCAATGAATGTCAATATTTTATTTTATAGTCCAATATCTGCATTGTCTGATAGCAGGGTCAACGAATGTCAATATCTTATTTTAAAGTACAGTATATACATTGTCTGATAGCAGAGTCAATGAATGTCAATATCTTATTTTAAAGTACAGTATCCACATTGTCTGATAGCAGAGTCAATGAATGTCAATGTTTTATTTTATAGTCCAATATCCACATTATCAGATAGCAGGGTCAATGAATGTCAATATCTTATTTTAAAGTACAGTATCTACATTATCTGATAGCAGAGTCAATGAATGTCAATATTTTATTTCCTAGTCCAATATCAACATTGTCTGATAGCAGAGTCAATGAATGTCAATGTTTTATTTTGTAGTCGAATCTCCACATTGTCTGATAGCAGAATCAATGAATGTTAATGTTTTATTTTGCAGTCGAATCTCAACATTGTCTGATAGCAGAGTCAATGAATGTCAATGTTTTATTTTGTAGTCAAATCTCCACATTGTCTGATAGCAGAGTCAATGAATGTCAATGTTTTATTTTGTAGTTGAATCTCCACATTGTCTGAGTTTTGCTTACCACAAGCTAGATAGAGCACCGTGGAAGGATTCTTGGTATCGCAACGGCAAATATAATATGGGAAAGCTCTATGTTCTTTCCAGAACCCACTTAAATATGAAACTAGGAGGCCCCAAATTATTTGACACTGGATTTGGTAGTGAAGGGGACAAATGGCATCAAGCGAAAATCACGATTCCCTCCAAATCTAGACATGTAAGCAGAAAATAAATATTAGAAAAATCAAAGGGGAATTTGACGCACTATCACATTTAATGTTATCCTTACAATAACTAATGCTGATATAACACAGAATAATAGTATTAAAAAGGTAAGACGTCACAAAACACCTGTATTATGAAAAGAAATTGTAAACAGTGATGGTCAACAATTCCACTAATATCAACAAAACAGAGAAAGTTTAAACAGTCATGGTCAACAATTCCACTAATATCAACAAAACAGAGAAAGTTTAAACAGTCATGGTCAACAATTCCACTAATATCAACAAAACAGAGAAAGTTTAAACAGTCATGGTCAACAATTCCACTAATATCAACAAAACAGAGAAAGTTTAAACAGTCATGGTCAACAATTCCACTAATATCAACAAAACGAACAATCACCTCTCGCCTTCAGGCACTGAACATGACATATGACGTTGGAAATCCAGGTCCTGGCTTGAGACAAGCACAGACATGAGGCAGGATTAAACCAATGAAATGGATTCCGACCCTCTCGTCGTGATAGCTGGATCTCCATTTAATATTTATATTGGTGTATTTATGAAGAATTCGTTCCTATTATTAAATTAATGAAAAATACACCGCATAGGTGGCGTAATGGTTAGCGTGTTCGGCTCGAGTGCGGTAGATCATGGGTTCGAGCCCCGGTCGGGTCAAACCAAAGACTATACAATTGGTATTTGTTGCTTCTCCGCTAAGCGCGCAGTATTAAGGAGAAAGAGCAAAGATCGGTTGGCTTGGAATCAGAATAATGTGTCCGAGTGGAGCGACATGTCTATCCACCGACTGTTTTTTCAGTGAGCTACCACAATAAAAATCCATATCAGCGTGTTGGTCTAATACAAAGCGGACCTCATCATCATCTCATTGAAAATTAACTGGTTCTCGCCATAATATAGCTGCAAAATTGCTGAATTGGCGTTAAATAACAATCACTCACACACTTAATAAAATACGACATACAACTTTTTTTTTAATAAACTATATTATGGTGTTACAATAAAGGCAGAAAATAAACATTAGAGAAAACAGGATTCCCGCCAAAACTAGACAATGTATGTCGTAACTTTTTAAATTTTTATCTTTGGTGACACATTTACATCTAATGACAGCTTGTATGGGGTCATATCATGGGTCATATTGTCAACCGACCAATTAGCGATTACCTTACTAAATCATTTGGTATCAAACTAGATTACACTACTCACATTACTAACAAATTATATCACATGAGGATGTACACGGCGCCATTGATATATATCGAACATTGGGGGGGGGGGGGGGGTATGGTGCTTAACGCCACTTTCAGCTATATTGTGACAGGTAGTATTAATGGTGGGGTACCCGGAGAAAACCACCGACCTATCGCAAGACACTGACAAACTTTATCACATGATGGTGTACACCTCGCCCTGATCGAGATTCGAACTCACAACATTAGTGGTGATATGCACTGATTGCATAGGTAGTTGTAAATCCATGCTATCAATGCTACGACGGCACTGATATCGAACATAGATCTAGACATCTAATAGGTTTTACATGACTAAGAGTAGATTTAGCATCGAAACTTTTTATAGAAGTACATGTACCTAACTATGAATGTGAGCGGTCAAGTATGTACGTATTAGGTTTGTCGATTTTCTGACTATATTCTGAGACTATTCTTACGGTGTGTTTTTCATTTTTGTTTTGACATAGCAACTGAGATGTTTTTATTACTCTCTGATTCGATTTTGATGTTTAGTGTTTAACGCCACGTTCAGCAATATTTCAGCTATATCATGGCGACCAGTTCTAGGCGTGGAAGAAGCCGGAGTACCCGGAGAGAACCACCTATCATGGGCAAGCAACTGGTACACTTTATCACTTGCAGCTGCGAGTCGAGTGCACCCTTTTTGTAATTTACAAAGCCGTATGCGAACCTACGCGTATTGGTGATATGCTTGTATGAGCCACCCGGGCCTTTTTATTATCATCACTGGGTCGATACCTCTGCTGGTGGACTATTAGTCTCCGAGGGTATCATCCGCCCAGTAGTCTCGAGGGTATCATCGCCCAGTAGTCTGTGACTTCGACACTGACATGGTT
This sequence comes from Bathymodiolus septemdierum, assembly GCA_963383655.1. Lineage (NCBI taxonomy): Eukaryota > Metazoa > Mollusca > Bivalvia > Mytilida > Modiolidae > Bathymodiolus > Bathymodiolus septemdierum. The sequence continues at coordinate 36,527,024 of OY726527.1, forward strand.
TATTAGATAAATTTATTATTGAAATTTACAGCACCAAAATAATGTTATATTATTAAAACTTTAAGGTTCACCTCGTGCAGACTTGTGTGACCTTGTGTGACCTTAGATCATTTTGCCAATCTTGTTTGGGTCCTTCCGCTTACTACTTGCTCCCAAAACTTTTATTATTTTCAACCTTTCGATTTTGAGCATACTTGATGAAAGTTGCTCCAGAAACGTGTCGTGTGCACTAAATTTGATATCTGCATTTTTCATTTGAGCGACTTGCACACACTTATCGTATTACTTTAATGTATTATATATATATCATTTCAGATAGAAATTAGGCTTATGAGGGGTGTTTCATACTGTGGTGACATTTGTATTGACGATATTAAGTTATCTCGTAATTCCTGTTAATAGGTAAGTATACAGTTAAACACATTCGACCTCGTGCAAAAAAAGTTTAAATGGGTAAGTATACAATTAAGCACATTCGGCCTCGTGCAAAAAAAGCTTAAATGGGTAAGTATACAATTAAACACATTCGGCCTCGTGCAAAAAAGTTTAAATGTGTAAGTATACAATTAAACACATTCGACCTCGTGCAAAAAAGTTTAAATGGGTAAGTATACAATTAAGCACATTCGGCCTCGTACAAAAAAAGTTTAAATGGGTAAGTATACAATTAAACACATTCGGCCTCGTGCAAAATTGTTACTTTCCTCATTCATGATCTCTCAATGGGTATGTACATAGAGTAACACGACGGATGCCATTAGTGGAGCGGGAACTGTTTACATTTCCGGAGCACCTGAGTTCACCCCCGGTTTTTAGTGTGGTTGACGTTACTTGACCTTTAGTTTCATGCGTTATGTTTTGTAGATCGTTGTTTGTCGTTTTGTACTTTTTCTTTTGGCTATTGTGTCGTATGTCCTTCTATTTACGGATTCTGATTACCCCTTTTTAGCAAGATCCTATTCCGAAAAATATAGTTAAGAACTGTAATATACAGCGAAACCATGAAATAGCTGAAATATTGCTAAAAGTGGCGTTAAACACCAAAAAATCAAATCAAATCACAAATTGGTCTTACTCATTTTGTCCTAATGTTTGCTTAATGATATCGTCAATGATTTCGATAATTCTTGATTAAAAATTGATTCCAGTTTGATGTTTAGCATGTTCGCTTTGATATGTAACGGTGGTTACAGTGCAATCCAACACCTGAGTTTTACGACATCCTGTGACGTCCGACAAATACTTATGGTCTCAAAGTATTTCTGTTAACTAAAATAAATCATGAGTATTCCGACATCCTGTACATTCTGACACATTTTCCCTGGTCTCTTGGTATGTCGGATTAGACAGGTTCTACTGTATATATGTTTTTGATATGACCTTGACATCTCAGTTCATAGAGGATGCTATTAATTGGGCGTGGGAAGCTAAACCTTCGGGATCACATGGGCTAACAGGAAGTAGTTGTGGGAGTTTGCTACACCTGATAGTGTTTTGCCTTTATTATGAAAAGAACATTTAAACAGTGATGGACAACAATACCACCAATATCAACAAAACAAACAATCATCTTTGACCTTCACTAAATAAAAAAAGACAACATAAAACTGGACAATACAATAACAGCGTCAATGCTTGCTCGTAGTTAACGGACTACTAGCCAGGAAGATAGAATCTGTTAGTAAAGGACCATTGCTCTGATGACAAAAAATCACAACTGATACTTCCGTTGACAGATTGAAAATCAATGCTATGAACATCTACAGCAATTAATGGTCTTCGTTAGAGACAAGAATAAATAGGTCATCAAATTGTTGTAATCAGATTTTGAAACATAAAATGGGTCAAGGTTATGATGCTTAATGCCAGTTTTAATAATATCTCAGTTACAACGTGGCGGTCAGTTTTATTTGTGGAGGTAACCGGAGAAAACCATCGCAAGACACTGACAAACTTTATCACATAAGGTTGAGTCGAGTACACCTCGACATGAGCGGGATTCGAACTCACAACTTTATTGGTGATGGGCATTGATTGCATAGGTAATTGTTAATCCAACTACCATAATAAAATGGCTATATGATAATAATGAAATACATGTACAGATTTTGTGGTAAAAATTAATGCTTTTGTTTTATTTTTTGTAGATCGACTGTCATTTCTTCATTAATCAACTGGACAAAGTATATAACCTAGCTTTTAAATACCGAAAATGAGGACCGTCTGAAATAACTTTACATATAAACTTTATGTCATTGCAATGTCCAACCATCTGATTTCATTATGTTTCCATATGTTCTGCTCTAGTCTGTTTAATTGACAATTAACACACCTGTGCTATGTTGTGCTCTAGTCTGTTTAATTGACAATTAACACATTGGTGCTATATTGTGCTCATCTGTTTAATTGACAATTAATACATTGGTGCTGTATTGTGCTCTAGTATGATAAATTGACAGTTGACACATCTGTGCTGTATTGTGCTCTAATCTGTTTAATTGACATTTGACACATCTGTGCTATATTGTGCTCTAGTCTGTTTAATTGACATTTGACACATGTGTTATTTTGTGCTCTAGTCTGTTTAATTGACAACACATCTGTGTTATTTTGAGCTCTAGTCTGTTTAATTGACATTTGACACATCTGTGCTATATTGTGCTCTAGTCTGTTTAATTGACATTTGACACATGTGTTATTTTGTGCTTTAGTCTGTTTAATTGACAACACATCTGTGTTATTTTGAGCTCTAGTCTGTTTAATTGACAATTGACACATCTCTATTATGTTGAGCTCTAGTCTGTTTAATTGACAATTAAAACACCTGTGCTATGTTGTGCTCTAGTCTGTTTAATTGACAATTAATACATTTGTGCTATATTGTGCTCTTGTCTGTTTAATTGACAATTAACACATCTGTGCTATATTGTGCTCTAGTATGATAAATTGACAGTTGACACATTTGTGCTCTAGTATGTTTAATTGACAATTGACACATCTGTGCCATATTGTGCTCTAGTATGCTAAATTGACAATTGACACATCTGTGCTATATTGTGCTCTAGTATGATAAATTGACAGTTGACACATTTGTGCTACATTGTGCTCTAGTATGCTTAATTAACATTTGACATATCTGTGTTATATTGTGTTCTAGTCTGTTTAACTGACATTTGACACATCTGTGCTATATTGTGCTCTAGTCTGTTTAATTGACAGTTGTAAAATGATATTATCTCTACAATAAACACCATCTACAGCAGAAATATGTGTTAATGTTACTGTGATCCAAGATATTCACCAATTACGCAGCACAATATATACAAATCCTCCTAGAATTAATTTGATTTGATTTATTGCGCTTAACACCACTTTCAGCAATATTTCAGCTATATCATGGTGACCAGTTTTAATGGTGGAAGAAGCCGGAGTATCAGGAGAGAACCACCGACCATAAGCAAGCAACTGGTAAACTTTATCACTTGCGGCTGCGAGTCGATAAAGTTTGGCACAAAGGTTTGATACATAAAATGAATTGTTATGGAATAAAAGGGAATTTATTAAAATGGTTTGAACATTATTTATATTGTAGACACCAAAAAGTAGTAAACAGAGATTCGTCGTCCTCATATGTGTCTGTGTCTGCTGGGTCCCCCAGGGGTCTGTCCTCGGTCCTCTGTTATTTCTGGTTTACATTAATGATATTGGTGATAAGCTTCTTTCCTTAAGCCGTTTGTTTGCTGATGATACTTCCCTTGGCTATGAAAGCCAAGATGAAGATCAAATAAAATATGTCATAAATCATGATCTACATGAACTTGGTGACTGGTCAAAGAGATGGTTGATGTCTTTCAATCCAGACAAAACTGAAATCATGCTTTTTAAAAATGTAGAAAACTCAACAAATTTTTATTTTGATGGAAAATTAATTCCACTTACATCAAACCATAAACATTTGGGGATAACATTTAGCGAGGAAGCAAAATGGAATAAACATGTAGCAAATTTAATAAAAAGTGTCTCTAAAAACATATGTGTTTTGCGTAAATTGAAATATAAATTAAATAGAAAAAAAATTGAGAAATTATACTTAATTTACATTCGACCAATATTTGAGTATGCATGTGAGGTCTGGGACAACTGTGGTGTCTCTAATTCGTGCAAATTGGAGAGGCTACAGTTGAAGGCAGCTAGAATTATCACCGGGATTCCAATCTTTACCAACACAGAATATCCATATAGAGAAACTGGCTGGGAGAGATTGGAAGAAAGAAGAACTAGGAGAAAGCTCCAATTATTATATAATATCCAAAACGATAGCACACCCTCTTATTTACTCGATCTTATTCCCCCAACAATCCAAAGTACGACTATTTATCCCCTTCGAAATGGCAACGATACTATTGTTCCATTCTGTAGACTATCTTTAACTAGAGATTCTTTCGTCTCAGCTACAGTAAGGGAATGGAATAACCTTAATCTTTCAGTGCGTAATCTTGACACACTATCTAAATTTAAAAAGGCAATCCGCAGTTCAATCTCAATGCCAATTCCGAGACACTATTCTTATGGTCCTAGAAAACTAAATATAATTCTAACACAGCTTCGCTGCAATGCATCCTTCTTGAATTACGATTTATGTAAGGTAAAAATGTTATCAAATGCTTCCTGTAACTGTGACGCACCATGTGAAAATTCTCACCATTTCTTTTTTTATTATGATAAATATACAGATAATAAGGAAATAATATTTAATGGTCTTAACTGGCTACCTTCTAACATTAATATTGATGTAAATCTACTGACAAAAGGAAGTGATCTCCTAACATATGAAGAAAATATAACCATTTTTAAACATGCTTTTAAATATATTAAAGACTCCAAAAGATTTACAATTGTCTAAATGATCTAAAGAACCAACACACATCTCCAAAAATATTTATTCTCTTTTCTTTTTTCTTTATTCTTTTTTTTTTCGTATATTGTCTATACTTATGTTTTTGTATATATAGTCATTCTTTGTATATTTAACTCTATGCTATTATATACATATTATATCATTTCATTGCGCATGCTAATCCATATTGTAAATTATTGTATTCGGGAGAAGACTTCATAAGTTGGAAAAACTTGTGTCCGATCCCTCTTTGTTATATTTAGCAAATAAAAATATGTTTAAATTAAAACTAAAAATTGACAATTAACACACCTGTACTATGTTGTGCTCTAGTCTGTTTAATTGACAATTAACACATTTGTGCTATATTGTGCTCTAGTATGATAAATTGACAGTTGACACATTTGTGCTCTAGTATGTTTAATTGACAATTAATACATATGTGCTATATTGTGCTCTAGTCTGTTTAATTGACAATTAATACATATGTGCTATATTGTGCTCTAGTCTGTTTAATTGACAATTAACACATTGGTGCTATATTGTGCTCTAGTCTGTTTAATTGACAATTAACACATTTGTGCTATATTGTGCTCTAGTCTGTTTAATTGACAATTAACATATCTGTGCTATATTGCTCTAGTATGATAAATTGACAGTTGACACATTTGTGCTCTAGTATGTTTAATTGACAATTGACACATCTGTGCCATATTGTGCTCTAGTATGCTAAATTGACAATTGACACATATGTGCTATATTGTGCTCTAGTATGATACATTGACAATTGACACATTTGTGCTACATTGTGCTCTAGTATGTTTAATTGACATTTGACATATCTGTGTTATATTGTGTTCTAATCTGTTTAACTGACATTTGACACATCTGTGCTATATCGTGCTCTAGTCTGTTTAATTGACAGTTGTAAAATGATATTATCTCTACAATAAACACCATCTACAGCAGAAATATGTGTTAATGTTACTGTGACCCAAGATATGCACCAATTACGCAGCACAATATATACAAATCCTCCTAGAATTAATTTGATTTGATTTATTGCGCTTAACACCACTTTCAGCAATATTTCAGCTATATCATGGTGACCACTTTTAATGGTGAAAGAAACCGAAGTATCATGAGAGAACCACCGACCATAAGCAAGCAACTGGTAAACTTTATCACTTGCGGTTGCGAGTCGATTGCACCCTTTTTATAATTTACAAAGCCGGGCGCGAACCCAAGTCGTATTGGTGATAGGCTTGTATGAGTTGTTAAATAATCCAACTACCCAAATCGTCCAAGACACATGTCTTATAAGAGATAGGAACTACTTACACTTCCCGGGAAAGATAGACAAGGAGAGAAGAGTTTGAAGATACCACAGGGGTAATCAGAATCCGTATATCGGAGAAGAACAGACAACACAATGGCCAAAAGAAAAAATACAAAAGGACAAACAACGATCTACAAAACATACATATAAAACTAAAGATCGAGTAACACAAACCCCACTAAAAACCGGGGGGAGAACTCAGGTGCTCCGGAAGGGTAGGGAGTTCCTACTCCACTAGTGACACCCGTCGTGTTAATCTAGTTATAAATCCGGTGATAAATCATGAACCTTGGATAAATGTAAAAGGAATAAAGGGGCCAATGAAGGTGAAGAGGCCCAAACGCCCATCAATGAGGTACATTTGAGGAAACGTTTGCAACAATTTACTGTTCCCTCTGCACAACTATTCCTCAATCTAAGCTGAAGGACAAATTAAGGAAGTTGGTGTTTCATAAATAACGAAGGCCAACCTAGATACAAATACCTTGTGCTAGGATGGGGCAGATCTTTTTTTTTAGTTGCAAAAAACCACCCTGATTCTACCAAAAAGTTCTCTGAAACTGATATCATCAACATGCTCGAGTTTTTGATTGACAACATATTTTTTATCTTTGGTGGATGTGTTTTTCAACAGACAGTCGACATAGCTATGGGTACAAACTGTGCTCCTATTCTGGCCGATTTGTTCCTTTATTCGTATGAGGCAGACTTCATACAGGGGCTTCACAAGAAAAACGAAAAGAAGCTAGCCCGATCCTTTAATTTCACGTTCCGCTGTACAGATGATGTCTTTTCACTAAATAATTTTAGGTTTGGTGATTTCGTTGATAGCATCTATCTCATTGAACTTGAAATAAAGGATACCACAGATAGATACAAAATGTAGATCTGCTGCATACCTTGACCTACATCTCAAAATTGAGAGTGAAGGGCGGCTAAGAACGACACCTTACGACAAAAGAGATGATTTCATATGTAACAAATTTCAGCAGCACCTGCATATGGAGTATAAATATCTCTCAGCTGATACGATATTCCAGGATTTACTTGATAGAAGGTTACTGCTAACATGGAAGCTACTGAACCAAGGATTCCTCTTAGTTAAGTTGAAGTCCTCACTTCGAAAATTTTACGGTCGCCACCATGACTTGGTTCTTCTTCTTTTTCTTCCTCCATTAATTTGCAAATCACCTCTGGTGTATTATCTCAAATGACTATATACACATGCTCAATGGAAGCATCTTTCCAACAAACTATTTACAAATATTAAAAGCCATCGTGGTGGTATATACAATTAAAACCGGCATGTCTAATATATGGCAACTGTCTGGAGGCTGTCTTTGAATCCTTCCAAGGTGGAGGCAGCATAGCTGCAATAATGTAGCTCCTGTGACAAACTTGTGTCTCGGCAGAGCTACAACGCGGTCCCATTCGTCACAATGGAGCAAAAAAAAAGTTGCAGTTGAAACATAAAAACTCACTATTTACGCTTCAAACATTTCATTATAACTATTACTGATGATCCCAGTCCTTGTTAAATCGGTTTGGCTGAGAAATATATGCTTTTCAAAGTTAGCAACAACCTTGTTCAAATTTATCGATCGTTTTCCATAACCGGAAACTACGGAAGGCGGAGCTTTTCTAAATATGGTATTTCTGACTACAAGCTGATGTAACATTCCAATCGTAACTACTCGGCCATTGGTAAACATTCACGCCTAAATCGCCTAAATCGACAACAAAATAGTGAGGCCGGAAATGACGAAATTCAAAATGTAAACATGGATTTTTATTTTGTGGGAATTACATTCTAAAATACTGGTAGGTGATAAAAACTTGTTATAATAATGGACAAAAGGAAAGGTTATGTCTTATTATTGATAAATGCAGGCGTCAGAAGCTCTGTAAGCGAGCGCAAAAAATCTCGGCGGCTGCTCCATTACGTGTAATGGCATCCCGTTATAACCCTTGCGAGTAAGCGAGCATTTTGGGTTTTATTATTAGAACTAGAGGCAGCAGTGCTGGATATAGGACAAATGAGGTCCTGTGCTAGTTAAGCTATGAAGCTTCTTACTTGGGCCCTGAAGGAGGTAGACCCGGTAGGCCCACACAGACAGTCAGGCATACATGCTCGGGAAATTTAGGAATAGTTAAAATAAATTTAAAATTGCACCACATAAGCAAAAATCCATCGTAAAAAAAATATTTGGCAGGAAGATGGGCCCCCTGGCCAACGAGGTCATATCCTTTGCACATAATCACAATGGTAAGTCCGGCACTGGGAGATAGTTACGACAGCAGTTGGTAATTCATTCCATAGACGGATTGTTGATGGAAAAAAAGATTGTTGGTGACTTTGTATCCTCGAGTAAGGTAGCAGGAACCTGGTGTCGTGTCCTTTAGTTGTTAGTGCTATCTTCCTGCGTTGTTGTAATTCAGTCCACTGCACAGCTGCTAGCATCCGAGTTACACTACTGGTGGTTCTATAATCCCCAGTAACAAAACGTGCTGCTCTTCTTTGCATCATTTCCAATTCTCTTATGTTGGTCTGTGTAACTGGGTCCCATATTATACAGGCATACTCCATAATTGGTCTAACTAAAGTAGTATAACATTGTGCCTTGATTTTACTAGGACAGGAGCTGATGTTTGTGCTCAAGAAAGCATTGATGTTGTTTGCCTTCTTAGTGACTGTGCCTATGTGATGATTCCATGATAAATTATGGCTGATGTTAAGGCCTAGGTACTTTGCATTCTTCACTAACTCCAATGTTTTCCCATGTATGGTGTAATTATTGGCAATTGGCTTTCTTTTGTTTGTTACACGTTGTACCTCACACTTGTCAGGATTGAACTGCATGAGCCCGGTGTCTTCCCATTGTTGCAGATTATCAAGGTCTTTTTGGAGTAAGATGGTATCCTCCTCTTTACATATCTTTCTGTAAAGTAAGCAGTCATCTGCAAATAATCTACCCGTAGATATCACCAATTGAGGCAGGTCGTTAATATAGATTAGAAATAGATGCGGTCCCATTACAGTTCCTTGGGGGTACTCCAGATGTTACGTCCGATGTTTCTGACTTCTTTCCATCCAAGACAACCTGTTGTATCCGGTCCTGTAGGAAGCTAGCAATCCAAAGTAGTGTGTTCCCTCGGATGCGATAGTGACTGCATTTGTTCAATAGGCGTTGGTGTGGCACTTTATCAAATGCTTTTGAAAAGTCTTGCAATATGCAGTCCATTTGATCTCCGCTATTCAGTCCATCTGCAAGTTACTGGAGTGTGATAGACAGTTGGCTTTCGCATGATCTATGTTTGCGGAATCCATGTTGATTTTCAGACAGGATGTTATTTGCCTGGAGATGACTGATGATGTTACTGTGCAGTATATGTTCCATGATCTTACAACATATAGAGGTCAAGAATACAGGGCGGTAGTTTGAAGGCTTTCCTCTGTCTCCTTTCTTAAATAATGGTGTTATTAGTGCCTCTTTCCATTGGTTTGGTATTTTTCCTTGTTTGATGGATGCATTGTAGATGGTTGTTAAAATATGTGATATTTCTGATGCTAGTTCTTTTAGTAGTTTTCCTGGTATTGTGTCAGGATCAGTTGCTTTGTGTTGAGTGATGCTATGCAGTAGTTTGTAAACACCAGCTTGATGAACTGTTATGTCTGGTACAGATGAATAAGGGATGTTTCCTTTTGTTGGTATATCTCCTCCTTGTTCTGATGAAAAGACTGATGTAAATTGGTCGTTTAGTATGTTTGCCTTTGTGGCAGTATCACTATGTAAAAGACCTTCTCTGCGTAGAGGTGCTACTGATGACTCGGTACGCTTACTTTTGATAAAGCTCCAGAATCTTTAGGGGTTGCTGGTGTAATCATCACTTAACATGTTAGAAGTTATAAGTTCTTCTGCATGTTGATTGCGTCTCCTTTTTGATTTTCTGAAATTTATTCCAATCTCTTACTTTTCCGCTCTTTTTTGCTTTCTGATAAAATCGTTTTTTTCTTTCGTGACATTTGTTTTACCTCTTTATCAATCCATGATTGAGTAAACCTCTGACTTGTCATCCGAGATGGTATATGTTCATATGGTTGACCGCTATGGAATATCTGTATCACAAATGACCACGATATGTTCCACTTGTCGTAAACACGTCCCGGTCCTTCCCTCATTTCATAATTTTGAATTGAGTGGGTAAGGTCCCGGGTTTCAAGATATAATAATACTTACTTTTTGTCGTCGTCTCTGTGTCAATCGTCCTGGGAGGTGTACAATATTATACGATAAAGTCTGTCAGTGACTTGCAACAAGTTGTGGCTTTCTCCGGGTCCTCCTGTTTCCTCCATCACTAAAACTGACCGACACGATATAACTGAAATATTGTTGAAAGTGGTGTTAAACACCATCACACAAACAAATCAATCTTCCAAAGCTGACATGTACCTGTCATATGAATCTTAGCTACCCTGTGAAATTAGCTACCGGAAGTTGTTGCATTTGGTAGTTCTTTTAATACTGCGCAGCTAAAAAAATGCACTACCCATGAAAACAAGCTACAATGTACATAAACCTATAAGATTTATCTCCCTTATCCTGTTTACCGATACAATATAAATTCAAAAGCTCGTGGGGGCAAAATCAGGAATCATAATCATATGTACATAGAAGGAAAACAGTGAGTGATTGTTGTCTAACACCAACTCAGTAATTTTTCAGCTCTATCATGGCGAGAACAAGTTAATTTTCATTGAAATGATGAGGAGGTCCGCTTTGTTCTAGACCAACACGCTTAGTTTGATTTTTAGAGTGCTAGTTCACTGAAACAACAGTCCGTGGATAGACATGTCGCTCGACTCGGAAAAAAAATTATTATTCCGAGCCAACCAGTCTCTTGCTCTTTCTCCTTAATGCTGCGTGCTTAGCGAAGAATCAACAAATACTGTACCAATTGTATAGTCTGTGGTTTGACCCGACCGATACGGTAACAGGAAAAGAGCCTCTTGATTGTCAAAGAGAGACATAATACATATTATTACATAGTGGTTTTATCTAAACAATTTTATTGGCTATCATGCTGTCACCTGACATTCCGTAAAATTTGATATTGCTTGATTAAAACTCGTATTGACTCGCTTTCACTTTCACTTTCCATTGCATTATGTATGACGTCATAATGAAGTGATTAATTTCATATTGACTTGGTTTCACTTTCACTTTTCATTTTAATGTAATAAAACAATTACAGTCTTTTGTATCGGTCAATACGAGTTTTTATGGACCTTAAAAACGATATTCACCTCAGTATTGACCTCAACGAAAGACTATAATTGTATAATATAAAACAAAATAAACAATAGATATTAATTGTGTTCGTAGTTGAACAGAAGATGCTACCTGACGAAACATTTTCACCGCAGCTCTTTGACGACAGTGTTGTACAATATCTGACAAATATCACCAACAACTACGAAGTCGATTAAAACATGTTTCAGTGAATTATTGGAATTACACGGAAGAAATTCCGATCGATCTACAATATTTAATTATTAACTATGTGTGTATATTATATCTATCATGAATAACATTATACTACGGTATACTGAAGACTTTTCAGATAATAAAAATGTCATTTCGTAAAGAAGAGCCCGGGTGGTTCAAGGAGCTAGATAGTTGGATTACCTAACAACTCATACAAGCCTATTACCAATACGACGTGGGTTCGCGCCCGGCTTTGTAAATTACAAAAAGGGTGCACTTGACTCACAACATCAAGTGATAAAGTTTACCAGCTGCTTGCTCATGGTCGGTAGTTCTCTCCGGGTACTCCGGCTTCTTCCACCACTAAGACTGGTCGCCATCATATAGCTGAAATATTGCTGAAAGTGGCGTTAAACACAATAAATCAAATCATTTCGGAAAGATATATGTACAATAATACCCCCAGCAATGCTATTGTCAATGCGGCATCTAATATCAGTTACAAGCTGCTGATACAGGCCGATGTTTTTGCAGTTCTTTTTATGAACGAGCTAAAGAATTTGACCAAAGTTTTATTAGGAAAATAAGGTAAACTCGTTCACAAGCAAAACTGTTCACGCGATTTTTTTTTAATTTATATATTATAACATCATTATTGTACAAGTTAGTATACATTACTACTGAAACAATAGAAGTTGCCTGTAATGGATATAACCACACTGAGGCACTCGAATTCCGGACCCCCTTTTTCCTCATTTGGTCCCTCCCGCGATTATGGTATGGATCTTTGTCTGGAAGTATATCTTTGAACCATTTATCCATATTTTACAACATTTCGTGTTACAACTCTCTCGTTCTACTAACTTTTGTTTCTAGGTCCAGCTGCCGTTTTACTTATAAAACGGCAGCTGGACTTAGAAACAAAAGTAAAACGGCAGCTGGACCTAGAAACAAAAGTTAGTAGAACGAGAGAGTTGTAAGTAAAACGGCAGCTGGACCTAGAAACAAAGGTTAGTAGAACGAGAGAGTTGCAACACGAAATGTTGTAAAATATGGATAAATGGTTCAAAGATATACTTCCAGACAAAGATCCATACCATAATCGCGGGAGGGACCAATTGAGGAAAAAGGGGGTCCGAAATTCGAGTGCCTGTGGATATAACTGGTTTATTTTTCCGAACTCGTACTCATGCGGAAAAAATAAAGCCGTTCTATCCAATACTGGCAGATTCTTCTGTTTCAATAGTAATGTATACGCATCTTATACATGTATGCCAAAGTGTGATACAAACATCACTGAAACGTATTTAATTCTCCTTCCTTGTTCGTTCCTAAAAATAGCTACGGAAAGTCCATTTTCATTATATCAAGTTAAATTATTGCCAAATCACTTATGATAACCGCTTTTTAAACCACAAATACACATTATAGTGTCTACGTGATAAAGTACATGTTGAGTGAGTCAGAGGAATTAATTTAAACCTTAATCAGCATTTTAAAATAAATTCTTCCGGTGTTTTGAGCACTGTTTCAAGTTGAATTCGTATCAAATTTACTTTAATAAAAGGAAATGTTAATGTGGAATTGAAATATGATTCTTTTATTCCTAATAAAGTACAAATGAAATATGCTAAATATATGTTGGGTGTACATAATTCAGCTACAAATATTGCTGTATTGGCTGAACTTGGGTTATATCCACTTTCAATTGCAGCACAAATCATCTGTCATTTATTGGATTCATTTATTAAACTCAAAGTGTAACAGTTTAATATTTCAGGCATATCGAGAAAATCTAAAACTTATTGAAAGTTTATGTCACAAATTCAAGCAATTATTTAGTATAATTGGTTTCAGTCATATTTGGGACGAAACGTTCTACATAGAATAATGAGTCTGAAAAAAAATCCTCAAGAAAAATTTCCTTATAAATTTCATATTTATAAAACCATGAATTTAAGGGAAAAAAATTATTTGCTTTGAAGTTTTTCTTCATAATTTTCATATAATTTTATGATTTAAGATATAAAACAATTCATGTGTTAAACACAAATCTTATTTTGAACATGACATATTTTGTGTCTGTCAGGACCTGTATTCCCACCAACGTCATATATCGAAGTCATTGTGTGTTCAATGATTTGAGATGAGAAAGAGCATTATCGCTTTATTGATATTGATGGAATTGTTGAGTATCACTGTTTAAACTTTCTTTTTATAGAGTTGGGGGAGGGGGAGGGGGGAGGGGTAATGGATATGGTGTTTAACGCCACTTTCAACAATATTTTAGTTATATCGTGGCGATGAGTTTTATTGGTGGAGGAAACCGGAGAAAACCACCGACCTGTCGCAAGTCACTGACAAACTTTATCATATAATGTTGTATCGAGTACACCTCGCCTAAGCGGAGTTAGAACTCACAACTTAATTGATGATAGGCACTGATTGCATAGGTAGTTGTAAATCCAATTACCACACGATCACGACCTTCAAGGTTGTGCTAAAATCATTAAAAGTTGAAAACTATAAATCAAATATTAATTGATAATTGTAAATGACAATCTTTAAATACATTTAAACATTTATAATCTCCATGAAGAAATGTTTTGTTTGAATGTAGATTAAATCTTTAAATAAATATTCTTTTCGAGCATCACAATTTAATAATAATTTACCCCCAAAAAAAAAGATTTATGCAAAATTGAAAAAAAGCAATTTTAGTGAGTGAGTGATTGCGGTATAACGCCGAGTGATCATGGCGAGATCAAGTTATATTCGATGAGATAATGACGATGTACGTTTCGTACTAGATCAACACCCTAAATTAGATATTCATAGTGCTAGTTCATTGTTCACAGACCGTGGGTAGACACGTTGCCTCACTCGGACACATCATCGTGACTTCAAGCCAAACAGTCTTTACTCTTTCTCCTTAATACTGCTTTATTAGCGGAGAAGCAACAAATACCAATTTCAAAATTTTTGTTTTGACCCGACCGGGGATCGAACCCACGATCTACCGCACTCGAGGCGAATACGCTAACCATTACGCCACCGATGCGGTTCACGTGTTTTTACATATAAATGAAATTAAAAATACAAAACATGTCATACTGTTGGAACAATTCCAAAATTAAATATCAAGATCGTAGAAAAAGGCAAATTCGATACCTCTAGCACACACATACATGACCACTCATCATCCTGCTTGGTGCAGACACTTCAATGAAAAAGTGGTGGGGTTAAGCTAGTTTTATAAGCCCAAACCTCCCCTCTTAGTAAATGATGCGGTTATGCATGTGATTTCCACATGGGAGTTAAATGCCAACACTGACTATAATATTACCCACTCTAAGGTGAAGGACAAATTAAGGGAGTTGGTCCAACTGTGGTTCATAAAAAAGAATGACCAACGTAGATACAAATACCTTGTGCTAGGAAGGGACAGATCTTATTTTGCTAAAAAAAAACAACACTCTGATTCTACCAAAAAGTTCCCTGAAACTGATATCATCAACATGCTCGAATTTTTGATTGACAACATATATTTGTTATCTTTGGTGGACAGTCGGCATACCTATGGGTACCTATGGTCTCGCCGACTTGTTCCTTTATTCGTATGAGGCAGACTTCATACAAGGGCTTCTCAAGAAAAACGAAAAGAAGCTAGCCCGATCCTTTAATTTCACGTTCTGCTATATAGATGATGTCCTTTTCACTAAATAATTCTAGGTTTGGTGATTTCGTTGATCGCATATATCCCATTGAGCTTGAAATAAAGGATACCACAGATACAGATAGGTCTGCTTCATACCTTGACCTACACCTCGGAATTCACAGTGAAGGTCAGTTAAAAACGAAACTTTTCGACAAAAGAGATGATTTCAATTTTCCCATTGTGAACTTTCCATTCACATGTAGCACCATTCCAGCAGCCCTGCATATGGAGTATATATCTCTCAGTTGATACGATATTCTAGAGCTTGTGGTTCCGATCAGGATTTCCTTGATAGAGGGTTGCTGCTAACAAGGAAGCTACTGAACCAAGGGTTCCTCTTAATTAAGTTGAAGTCATCACTTCGAAAATTTCATTGTATGATACATGTATGATGTACGTGTAAAGATACACGCCTCAAACCGCATCGGTGGTGTAATGGTTAGCGTGCTCGCCTCGAGTGTGGTAGATCGTGGGTTGGAGCCCCGATCGGGTCAACCAAAGACTATGAAATTGGTATTTGTTGCTTCTCCGCTAAGCACGCAGCAATAAGGAGAAAGAGCAAAGACTGGTTGGCTCGGAATCAAGATAATGAGTCAGAGTGGGGCGACATGTCTATCCATTGACTGTTGTTTCAGTGAGCTAACACCATAAACAAATCCAACTGGATGTGTTGGTATTGTACAATGTGGACCTCATCATCATCTCATTGAAAAGGGAACTTGTTCTGGCCATGATATAGTTGAAAAATTGCTGAGTTGGCATTAAACAACAATCACTCACTCACTCAATCCCTGTGGGGTAAAATTGAGCTTAATAATAATAAAGATTTGCTAAATACGTGTTATGCCATTAAATCCCCGGGATAATTATGTGGAGATTTTATTATGTGTAACATTATCTGCGTAAGAATTTTACCCCGAGCGTAAGTTTGTTGGAGATTTTAATATGGGTAGCATTATCTCCATAAAAATGTCACCCCGAGCGGAAGCGAGGGGTAAAACTTGCGCAGATAATGTTACCCATATTAAAATCTCCAACAAACTTACCCCTTCCATAAATTATTTCTATTCTAATAGGACATATACGGTAAATTTTTAATTCACATTCCTTTATAGTGTACCCATATTAAAATCTCTATCAAACTTACCCCTTCCATATCAAAATCTTCAACAAACTTACCCCTTCCATAAATTATTTCTATGACGTGCTGTTTTGGCTTTGTAAACAAAAGTGTATAATAGAACAGCCAAATACGTCATGATCATCAGCGCGTGTATGTCATACCACAGTCTTGAAATAGAGAAGGGTCGCTATATGACGTCGCGCACGGTATTGGGGATACTGCGCTAATTCATTTTAAAATATCTGAGACTTTTAATTTTTATTGAACTTAGACCTATTATATATCAAAAGCTTCAAAATTTTGCAAACATTAACAATCTTATGCTTAAATAGTTCAAAATCTGAAAATTAAAACGAATTTTGGCATAATATTAAGGAAAAATTGTTGAAAATCGCTATAGACGCGTAACTAAATTGTTGCACATATGAGTAAAATTGCCTAGCAAAAAAACGAATTGCACAAAATGTTCTCTTGTTTCGCAAACAACTACGGAAAAGTCCGCCAATTACTTATACGCGTGGGATTATGACGTTACGCTTGCTTCCCATTCAAGATGGCCACCTTCTAGATGAGGTTTGAGATGTAGACGCTGCAATTTATCGGTAAATTTTGTTGTAGAGTAATGGTAAACTACTCATAAAATATAATTTCTATATATCATAACAGAACAAAAGTAAATATTCACAATGTGCATGTAATATAGAACTGAAAAATTGAAAAATCGGCGAAATCAAGATGATTGTATTCAAAATTTAACGGTTTTACGAATTCTAATGAAAATGTCCCACACCGTTACGCGACCATTTCAAGCGTTGTCTTCTTGTTTTCCATGCCATATATTTTTTTACTGAACAAGGTTGAATATTTCTTACAGAGATATTTACGATGTGCTTTTCAAAGTATTTTTTTATACCAAAAATGGTTGAATTTCACAGAAAAATCTCATATATGCAGTTTATTTGCGGTTTCTTAACAAAATGCGTTCCTTGCACACAATTGTTTGTTTGTTTGTATTTGTCACAGACATGTTTATATATGTTTAATGACAATAAAGTTATTATTATTATTATTAATAAATCGGGGATTTTATACCCTTTTGTTTACAAAGCCAAAACACCACGTCATAATAGAATAACCTATTAAATTTTACTTTAATTACTGTAACCAAATTTTATGGGAACAAATTTACCTGAAAGATGCTAAATAAATTAAAAATAAATACAATTTTGTAATCTCGGGAGTCATCAACAAGAAATTTTGGTAAAGTTTTCAATTTTTTTTTTTACCGACGTTGCATGCCCCCCCCCCCCCCCCCCCCCCCCCCCCCCCCCCCCCAAAAAAAATTGGCTTGAGGAAAACATATGGTCACTTATGATGATTTTTCAGCAAAATATAACAGCGTCAGCTTTGTGAATGTGTTTGAAAACTCCAGGACGTAGGGAGACGGGAATCAGAGAGTACTAATTCCGCCTCTCCCCCCCAGAAAAGAGAGGAGCAAAACTAAGTTTTCCCCACCCCACACTTTTGTTGGCAATTATTTAAGAAAAATATTGTCCAGGTAACCAAGGGTATAAGAAGGGTATGCTTCGAAGCAAAACAAACCTTTCATTCTCTATATTTTTGCTTGACAGTTTTGAAAATTTGCCCCAACCCCTCCCTCAACATTTCGGTCCACTGATACCCTCTACACTTTCTGGTCCACTCCTAAGACTTGCCCCTCCCACTTTCTAGTTCACTCCTACCCCAGCAACCCCCCACAAGCACACTTTTGATTATGTTCACTCCTGCGATTCTGCACCTTCACACTGGAGGTGGGTAAGGGCACCCGCACTCACTTTAGTTATATCCTGCTTGTTGTCAGAAATTCATGACAACCTTCCCATTGTGGCCAGCAATTATCTCCCATAAAATCCATACATTGGCCAAGGCTATAATATAAATAGCAAAGAAACGCTAATCCCTGACTTGCACTGTATTGCGTTTTATAGTATTGAACAGTCATTGAACCGTGAAGGACTCGATACGATAGTTAGTTATTTAATATTAACGCATGATCTATTTATAGAAAGATATCATCTATTTTTGACACACTAAAATAAAACTAAACAAATATATTACAAAAAATATAGGTAAAACAAGGTCAACTAATTTAAGACACACAGAAAATTAATTTGACCTTGCTAGCAATCCATAGCTATGCGCACGTGACATAGCAAGGTTGTATGATGTAAGTATTGCAGAATAAGGTTCGATAATTAATAAAAAGAGAATTCAGCCCTGGTCTATCACGTTTTCTGTTTTCCTGTTGTACACACCGGTATGTATTTAGATATTGTCGCATGATATTATAACATTTTAATGATATTCTTAATTCAATCCCAATTTTTCTATGAAGCAATGAAACGAATTTCGTCATTTTATTATGAAAAATCGAGAAATTCTCACAAAATTGAAATGGTGACTTTGGACAAAATCGGTAATCAGTTCTCAAAAATTGTACACTGGAGTCTGGTATGGATAGACGCATGTTAAATTAATTAATAATATTCATATTTTAATCATTTCCCCCAACTTATTATAAATATCGTGACTTGATTGAAATGGTGAATTTATTCAAAGTCAACAATTACTCCGAATATTATTGACGTTTGTCTTTCATGACACACGAACATAGATTTGTATTTCATATTAGACTTGAGGGGGGAGGTTTTTATTGAAACTTTCGCTTGTACCAAACCATGAAAGTGTATATAGCTTTTGTTTGTCTAAGCAAGAACGGTCGAATCGTACGTTTTCAATGAATAAATCAAACGACGAAAAGAAAAACTCCATCCGGACGGGCAGTATTAACTAGAACCACCTGAAAGGACAAGCACCGAAAGTACAGACCAATTAATGAAATGAAGAATGCGTTAAAACTAAACCAATAGTTCTTTGAAGAGTTAAAATATCGTGATTGATCAGTCATGCGTTGAACAATTCGCATCACGGTTGTTCAAAAAAAGTTTTACTTTAGGTTCTTATAATCTGACAAAAACATACTGTTAACAATTATCCAACAAAATTAAGACTCAAAGTCAAGTTTTTTGGTCTGATACAAATGGTGTAGTTGGTTCAAAATTGTCGTTCAAATAAATGTCTGTAATTCCTCAAACTCCCAGAGCTTCCGGGGGGCTTCACCCCCCTGGGCCCCCTACCAGGGCTCTACCCTCGACCCGTTGGGGACCTAAAAGCGGTCCCCAGACCCCTCGCTTACCCACGTCCCTCCTAACCACAAATTCTGGATCCGCCCCTGATTCCAGCGGCACGTCTGTATATACCAGTACATGTATATAGGAGGTGATCCCCCCCCCCCCCATTACAGCGGCACGTCTGTATGTACCGTTACATGTGCATAGGGGGTGACCCCTCTCTCCCATTCCAGTGGCACGTCTGTATATACCTGTACATGTATATAGGAGGTGACACCCCCCCCCCCCATTACAGTGGCACGTCTGTATATACCGTTACATGTATATAGGAGGTGATCCCCCCCCCCCCCCATTACAGCGGCACGTCTGTATGTACCGTTACATGTGTATAGGGGGTGACCCCTCTCTCCCATTCCAGTGGCACGTCTGTATATACCTGTACATGTATATAGGAGGTGACACCCCCCCCCCCCCCCATTACAGTGGCACGTCTGTATATACCGTTACATGTATATAGGAGGTGATCCCCCCCCCCCCCCCATTACAGCGGCACGTCTGTATGTACCGTTACATGTGTATAGGGGGTGACCCCTCTCTCCCATTCCAGTGGCACGTCTGTATATACCTGTACATGTATATAGGAGGTGACACCCCCCCCCCCCCCATTACAGTGGCACGTCTGTATATACCGTTACATGTATATAGGAGGTGATCCCCCCCCCCCCCCCATTACAGCGGCACGTCTGTATGTACCGTTACATGTGTATAGGGGGTGACCCCTCTCTCCCATTCCAGTGGCACGTCTGTATATACCTGTACATGTATATAGGAGGTGACACCCCCCCCCCCCATTACAGTGGCACGTCTGTATATACCGTTACATGTATATAGGAGGTGACCCCCCCCCCCCCCCCATTACAGCGGCACGTCTGTATGTACCGTTACATGTGTATAGGGGGTGACCCCTCTCTCCCATTCCAGTGGCACGTCTGTATATACCTGTACATGTATATAGGAGGTGACACCCCCCCCCCCCCCATTACAGTGGCACGTCTGTATATACCGTTACATGTATATAGGAGGTGATCCCCCCCCCCCCCCATTACAGCGGCACGTCTGTATGTACCGTTACATGTGTATAGGGGGTGACCCCTCTCTCCCATTCCAGTGGCACGTCTGTATATACCTGTACATGTATATAGGAGGTGACACCCCCCCCCCCCCCATTACAGTGGCACGTCTGTATATACTTGTACATGTATATAGGAGGTGACCCCCCCCCCCCCCTCATTACAGTGGCACGTCTGTATATACCTGTACATCTATATAGGAGGTGATCCCCCTCCCCATTACTGCGGCACGTCTGTATGTACCGTTACATGTATATAGGAGGTGATCCCCCCCTCCCCCCCTCCCCCCCATTACAGCGGTACGTCTGTATGTACCGTTACATGTATATAGGAGGTGACCACTCTCTCCCATTCCAGCAGCATGTCTGTATATACCTGTACATGTATATAGGAGGTGATCCCCCTCTCTCCAATTACAGCGGCACGTCTGTATATACCAGTACATGTATATAGGAGGTGACCCCTCTCTCTCATTCCAGCAGCATGTCTTTATATACCTGTACATGTATATAGGAGGTGATCCCCACCCCCCATTACAGCGGTACGTCTGTATGTACCGTTACATGTATATACCATTGTATGTATATAGGAGGTGACCCCTCTCTCCCATTCCAGTGGCACGTCTGTATATACCTGTACATGTATGTAGGAGGTGACCCCCCTCCCCCCCCCCCCCCATTACAGTGGCACGTCTGTATATACCCGTACATCTATATAGGAGGTGATCCCCCTCCCCATTACTGCGGCACGTCTGTATGTACCGTTACATGTATATAGGAGGTGACCCAACCCCCATTACAACGACACGTCTGTATGTACCGTAACATGTATATAGGAGGTGACCCCCCCCCCCCCCCCGCCATTACAGCGGCACGTCTGTATGTACCGTTACATGTATATAGGAGGTAACCCCCCCCCCCCCCCCCCATTACAGCGGCACGTATGTATGTACCGTTACATGTATATAGGAGGTGACCCCCCCATTACAGCGGCACGTCTGTATGTACCGTTACATGTATATAGGAGGTGATCCCCCCCCCCCCCCCCATTACAACGGCACGTATGCATGTACCGTTACATGTATATAGGGGGTGACCCCCCGCCATTACAGCGGCACGTCTGTATGTACCGTTACATGTATATAGGAGGTACCCCCCCCCCTCATTTTAGCGGCACATATGTATATTCCTGACCCAAATTTTAAGAGAGAAAGAAACAATATATAAATAAATAAACACCAATAATGATAAATGAATAAATGGTATACCCATTTTGCAGTGACTCGTCAGAACATATCACCAGATAATTCATTACTAAGTATGGGAAACGACCGCTCGCCATCTCGCCAAAGGCGAATGGAAATTTCGGGTGGCAAGTAAGATCCACTTTATACTCGCGGGTCTGGCGAGTAACAGTTGTAAGGCGAGTAGGAACTTGAAAACGCTCGCCACGATAACTGGTTTACAGCTTTAAAATAACATAGCTCCCAAACAGTTAAATTTTCTGTTAACTGTGTCATTCATCCATTTATCCAACATTTTATTAATAGTACACACATTATGTGATCGTCTCGGTCCAGTAAATTTTCAATCAGCTGATATATATTAAAGTGTCGACTGAAGTTCACCTGTATTTAATGATTATCTCATGGTGATTATTTTATTTGTTCCTAATTGACCAATTCAAGTGTAGAACATTCTAGTTTAACGAAATCGATAATTATTTTCCAGTATATTCTGTATAAAAAGCTTGTTCTCCACGTTTATTGTGAGATGTAATGCAACCGCCATTGTTTACTACAACCTCGTGCGCATGCTCGTGTTTGATGGAAAAGCTATATAATAGCTATATTTAGATATTTTGTGATTATAATTTTATATTGTAAAACGATCCACCCTGTGATTTTTTTTCAACAACATACATTTTTATATAGTATATATTTTATTATACAATACAATATTGAACTGATTTTCGCTAACACTTTAATCATTGAATATTGATTTTTTTCGGATGTTGAACATTTTTTTCCCGGAAATGCATCCCCTCTATACTTTTATTGCTTTATTTTAAAAAAAAATAACACCAAGAACATCGATGATTTCAGTCTTCTTATTCAGAAAAAAAAAACTACAGCAAAATAAAGGTATACTAAATACTGTAAACTAAATCGTCATTTTTATCGAGATTTTTTTGAGGGATTCCAGATTTTTTTAACTTCATCCTTGTATAGGTCGATGTGGACGATAGGTCGAAGCCAGCGTGTTGAGGAAAAAAAATATCGACCTATCGTCCGTAAAATACGGTATTTGGTATTTGTTGGCGAGTTAAAAAAAAATGTCACTCGCCAAACATTGGCGAGCTCTATTTCAATTTGCCGAGTACTTGTTTCAGTCCACTCGCCATTTTGGCGAGTGTTTGAAAAAAATGGTTTCCCACATTTACTTAATATCATCTTGGAATGTTCAGGGATTGGGAAGCAAGTACAGAGATGAAGACTATTTGTCTAATTTAAAATACGATTAAATATTTTACTTGAAACTTGGAAAGGTGCTAATCCTGATTTTTGTATACCTAATTTTAGCATTTTTCAAAAAAGTAGAAAGAAAAAGAAACGTTCAAAACGTTACAGTGGTGGAATAATTGTTCTTTATAAATCTGAATACAAGAGCGGAATTTCCGAAATAACAAATATTACAACATCAGAGAATAGACTATGGTTCAAGCTGAATGCTAGATATGTTGGTTTCAAAAATGATTTGTATGTGTGCGCTTGTTACACGCCTCCGACAAATTCCTTATATAATAATGATGATTTTACAGATTTAGAAAATGAAATTTCAAGTTTAAATGGAAAGGGAAATATATTGATCATAGGTGATTTGAACGCCAGAATTGGTGACAAGTCAGATTTTATTGAAAATGAATCCCGACCTGCTGACCACAGGCCAACTTGGGTTCAGGATATTTTTTGTTCTTCTCAATTTTATCAATAAAATGTGCATCTACAACGTATATTAATTAACCCGTTTGACATGCTTCGTGTACTTATAGAGTAGATATTAGGAAAATTGGGCATAGTTCATAAAGGCGTTTATTTCACAACGAAGCATGTCAAACGGGTTCATATACGTTGTAGATGCACATTTTATTGATAAAATTGAGAAGAAAAAAGAATATCCTGGACCCAAGTGCCTGTGCTGCTGACTCCCTACAAAATTTATTTCCCGATAATTACAATGAAGATAAGTATTTACACAGAAATTGCATAGATAAAGTTTGTAAGACCCAAGGCCAGGGTCTACTAAATCTCTGTGTTGCTTCCCAGCTCCGTATTCTTAATGGCCGTTTCGTGGGAGATTTTTTAGGAAATTTTACATGTCATAAATCATAAGGCGCTAGTACAGTGAGTATATTACGCTTTGGCCAACTTGGACCTAATTAAGTCTATTAATTATTTGGACCTAATTAAGTCTATTAATTATTTTGAGGTAAATCATGCAACTTATTTATCAGATCACTCTCAAATTTCTGTTCATTTATATTGTAATATAGATGATGAATCTATTCACAAATCTAAACATTTTAAAGAAATACAGTACACATATAAATGAACTACTACATCCAAAGATAAATTATTCAATGTTCTATCAGAAAGAGAAACAATATATGAAATAGTGTCCTTTGAGAATTTTAATTTTGAAAACACTTCTGATGATGTTAATGGTGCTAATGAAAAAATATCAAATTTTTTTTAAAAAATGGCAAAAAGATCATGAAAAATTGTTAAGAGGAGCAGGAACAAAAAGATAAAGAGGAAGAATCCATGGTCTGATGGAGAAATTAAGGACCTAAAGAAAACTGTAATTGATCTTGGTGGATGAAACAGCAGCCATATAACCTACAAATAAAACAATATTTTTTATAAACATTGCAAAAATCTCAAAAAAATGATAAAAAGATAAAAATATTTATATAAAATGTCAATTCTTGATAAACTCATACATTGGAAAGAAATTGACCCAAAATTATATTAGCAGATTCTTAATAATTTAAGATTTGAGGGTGATAATAGAAATTGTTCATATGATACCCATATAAATTGGGAACAGGTTACCCAACATTTTCAGTCTCAAGGGAAGCCTGAGAATATTAATGTTGATTTCACTTCAAGAGTGAAAGAATATATTGAAAATTATAAAAAATACTTTAGTTTATAATGAATTAACTGACAAACCCTTCTGTGTCAAAGAAATAAAGAAATGTATTAATAAACTCAAAATTGGCAAATGTGCAGGGCCTGACCTTATAGGTAATGAAATAATAAAATTTAGTAGTAGCACTACTTGTAAATTATAACTAAGCTTTTCAATTTAATATTAGAAACAGGACAATATCCAAAATAGTGGGGAAAATCATATACAGTGCTTGTATTGTGCAGTATTGAATGACAGATTAATTCAACATAATGAAAAAATCTTTTCTGATTCTCAATTTGGTTTCAGAGTCAACCATAGGACCACAGAAAGTATTTTTATTCTAAAATTTTTGATCTCAAAATATTGGAAGATATTTAAAGGAAAAATATATGCCTGCTTTGTAGACTTACGCAAAGCTTTCCATTCCCTATGCCTATGGCATTTATTTGATATACTTACAAGACCAATTCTAACCTATAATAGTGAAATTTGGTTTATGGATGACTATTTTTCTATCAGTAGAGCAATATCCAGATCAGAACAGAGTGGTTCTGTCTATGATACATTGTCACTTGAAGATAAATTTTGTTATGAAAAGATACACAATCAATTTTGTAAATATATTTTAGGTTTAAAGAAGATTGCATGTAATACCACTTTTTCTTAAAATGCACAGCCAACCACTCTCTTAGAAACAATTTATTTAACAAAATAATATTAAACAAACCAGACTTTATTGAAGAAATACCATTAAATAAAATATTTGTTTTGTTAAATGCAAATTCTGAACTTTTGGCAGAAGTAGGAGACTTTATAAAGCAATCTACAGAATTGCAAAAATGAGGTCCTTGTCGGTCAAAGGTATGACATGTGAAAAATATAATATTAATTAATAGGATTTATTTTGTGTATCCTATATTATGATCAAATTGTAATTTTCTTTGTTTTCTATGTTTTGTTTGTTTGTATTTGTATTTGCTTGACCTACATGGGTGTATTATGCAAATACAGAATTATTATATACTTTTACATGTATATAGGAGGTGACGCTTCCTGCCATTCCAGCGGAAATTCTGTATATATCTTTACACGTATACAGGAGTTGACCCTCCCCCCTCCATTCCAGCGGCACGACTGTATGTCCCGTTACATATATATAGGAGGTTATCCCCCCATTCCCATTTCAGCGGCACTATTGTATATGGTACTACCTATGCATGTCTATAGGAGGTGACCCCCCCCCCCCCCCCCCCTTGTTTCATTCCAGCGGCACTTCTGTATATGCCTGTACATGCATATAGGAGGTGACCCCCCCTCCATTCCAACGGCAAGTCTATCATTGTGTATACCTGTACACGTATATAAGAGATGACCCCCCCATTCCAGCGGCACTTCTGTATACACCTGTGCATGTATATAGGAGGTGATCCCCCCATTCCAGCGGCACTTCTGTATATACCTGTACATGTATATAGGAGAGATGACCTCCCCCCCCCCCCCCCCCTTTTTTCAGTGACACGTATGTCTGGGAATATATACCTTCACACATATAAATGCATGTAGGAAGTGGACCACCCCCCCAACACACACACACCCTCAAAACATAAACAAACACAATATACAGGTATTCTAATATATTCTTGTGTGAACGTGATGTCTAAAATTGTTTGACATTAGTTATTTATAGAAACTTAATAATATACAAAGGTACATGTTATGACACTTCTGCAATAAACAGACAATCTTTAAGTGATTTAAGGTATAAATTGTTTACTCTTTAAGCACTGACTCTTGTAATTGCTTGTAATCTTGTATATGACGCAGATAATATACTGGAAAGTAGGTATTTGCTAATAATATTGTCTTTAATGAAAACAACAATGGGTTTGTTAAAAGATGATGCAATAAATATACTTTCATTTTGTTTAATCATTTCCAGTCTAAATGTCCTTTAGGCACCGGCCCTTGATGACCTCTGCAGGGGCGGATCCAGGATTTCAAGTTAGGGGGAGGGGGGCGCACTTAAAAAAATTGCGCCGAGCGGAGGGAGGCGCGAAATTTTTTGGGGTATTTCGTGTGAAAAATCACGATTTTACGCCAAAAATTCATATTTTTTCCAATTTTAGGGGGGGGGGGGGGGGGGGGTGCGCCCCCCATTGGATCCGCCCCTGCTCTGTATATGAATGACTCTCATGCATGTACATTGGTCATGGGGAGGACGCTGGATCTGCCTTCTGTCATTGAATTAGCCCCTTGTAAATATAAAAGGGTTTATTTCTATTTCGGTATTCAGAAGAAGTTAATAACTTATTAAATATCAACAAATGATATACATGTATATTTATTATTATTTTTTTGTGTTTTTTTTTTTTTTTTTGTAATTGCCCAGTGGACTCTTCCAAATATTATATTCATCAGAGACATAGATATGTTTAGTACTTATGTACCAAACTAATTTCTGCAAATTGCTTGTTTGTATACTGTTTATTACATTTATGTATTAGAATGTTTTTTTTGTGTGTAATATAAATCACTGTAATGACTCCGCCCCTTGCTGGGACCTTGATTGGACAATACAATCTTATCTTATCTTGTCTATCTATACTATTTCAAGGGCATTTATAAGATGTTGATAAAGATATATTAGATGCATACGATTTATTCAATAACATATTGAAATTAAATTGATAAGATATCTAAAGGCTTCTATTCAGTTAGGCCTACATTTGAGGGTTAATAGATGGGGGTGTAAAGTTATGGTGTTTAACGCCACTTAAAGTATTACGCAATTCAAACTATTCTGGCTGGCATTCAAAATTATAGATGAACAATTACAATAAGCTAAAAATAAACACATTAAATTTAAAGGAATATTAAAGCTCGTTTCGTTTTAACATATATTTTTTCAACTTGTGACGAAGGTTGTTTCTTTTCAATTTAATTGTAAAAACAATCCAAAAATACTTTGCACGCCCATATAATCCCAAATATCGTTAAAATATCACTTAAAAGGGTCGAAATAATTTTTTGTCCAGGAAGTAAAAATTAAATTATTGGAGAAAAAAAACCCCGAGAAAACCGGAAGATATGACAGAATTATCAATGAATTATGTCACTTTTACAAAGTTTCATTGATAACAATCGGGTTAATGTTTCATAAATATCATTTATTGAACCAATTGCAAGTTTTCATGAGATACAAAAAATTACCAAAATGAGCTTTAATATCCCTTTAACGTCTTGATATTTCCATATTTTGAGTTTCTTTAAAATAGCTCCCGGTACAATGTTATGAAGTATGCGTGGAATTTTATTATAACAAGAAATGTTTTAAGATCAAGATAAAATATCTTTTTTTTTCTTTTAAGCTAAATTTGAAATCATATTACAGGTGTGTTATATATTGTTGATATTTAGTGGAATTTATGACCATTTTTAAACTTTTTTTTTCCAAAGGATTTTTGGCTAGCCTTCAGATATCAACGTTTTCATTACTCCAAACATATTACGACAAAAAAAAAGAAAATAAAACTCGAATCGTTTTTAAACAAATAAAAATATGGAAAACAAACACATAGGAATTTTGTTTATCATTAAGATTAATATCGTCAATTCAAAGGTGGAGGCTTTATGGTGTTTAACGCCACTTTCAACAATATTTCAGTTATATTGTGGCGATTCGTCATATCAAACATTATACCTAAATCAATGTCTCATGTACAGGTATGTAACAAAGACAAAGTGTGAGATAATTAGTCTAAAAGGATTAATTAACAAAACGTGACGGAAGTTAACCTTGGTTAAGTCCTCTACCACAAAGACAAATAAATGTACGACGGTCTTATAGCATGTACATTGTCCTTGCATTTAAATGATGTAATTTAATATACAAGTACACGTAGACGAATCGACATAATAAACAACTTAAACTGCTTATGTTTTCGGGTGGGTTTGGATTTATGGTGTTTAACGCCATTTTCAACAATATTTCAATTATATCGCATGTTTTCGGAGTGCCGAAGATCTCATATATGATATAGTGGAAAGTATTGCATGAGTTATTGGTGTTTAATTTCTCTATCTTAGATGAATTGGTATAAAGTTAATTTTAACACCTTGAACTGTTTTCGGAGTGCCGAACATCTAATAGATGATAGAGTGGAAAGTATTGCATGAGTTATTGGTGTTTAACGTCTCTATCTTAGATGAATTAGTATAAAGTTAATTTTAACACCTTGAACTGTTTTCGGAGTGTCGAACATCTAACAGATGATATAGTGAAAAGTATTGCATGAGTTATTGGT
Source organism: Bathymodiolus septemdierum (assembly GCA_963383655.1). Lineage (NCBI taxonomy): Eukaryota > Metazoa > Mollusca > Bivalvia > Mytilida > Modiolidae > Bathymodiolus > Bathymodiolus septemdierum. The sequence goes on from OY726527.1 coordinate 36,556,408, forward strand.
GTTTAACGTCTCTATCTTAGATGAATTGGTATAAAGTTAATTTTAACACCTTGAACTGTTTTCGGAGTGCCGAACAACTATTAGATGATATAGTGGACAGAATTTCGATGATATAGTGGAGTGAATTGAGTCATTGGTGTTTAACGACACCACTTTCAACAATATTTCAGTTGTATTGCAATGGCCAGTTTTATTAGTGGGAGAAGTCCAGACTATATGAAAAAATTAACCGATCTACCGCATACCACATCACGTGTTACTGGAGATTAGGGTCAGGGTTATGGTGTTAAACCCACTTTCAACAATATTTCAGTATTTTTTTACCAGTAGCACGTAAGGAAGGGGTCGTCATGGTCGTGATCGTATGGTAGTTGGATTTACAACGACATGTGCAACCAGTGCCTATCACCTCTAAAGTTGTGAGTTCGAATCCCGCTCATGGCGAGGTGCACTCGATACAACATTGTGTGATAAAATTTATCAGTGGCTTACGGCAGGTCGGTGGTTTTCTCCAGGTACTCCGGTTTCCTCCATGAAATGGAATATTTGTTGACAAAATCATATATTCTATTTGATTTATAGCTCATCAAATTACCCACATTTACATAAAGTACAAATTGTTCATATCCGTAAACAACTTATTATGTATTAAATCGGTCAAGTGTAAACATCACTTTTTTTAAACATAAATTTTCTTTTACACTGTTATCTTGTCAAATATTTATTTAAACTAGTAACACTTTAATCTACAACTTAATGTTGTCATATGAATATTGCCTGGTTTAAAAAAAATGTTTTAGTTACATGTAGATATAAGATAGATACATATCAACACTTTTAATAACTCTTATTCAAAGAAAGTTTAAACGGTGATGGTCAACAATTCCACCAATTGTCAACAAAACGAACAATCGCCTTTCATCTCAGATCACTTAAAACACAAAAAAGGACCACGACATTTGACGTTTGAAATCTAGGTACTGGTTTGGAAGACAGACGCAAACACGTGGCAGGGTTAAACCGGTTGATCCCAACCCTCCTATCTTGATAATTTAGTTTCCAACATATATAAACTGTTTATTTACTTAAGGATTGACCGCAATTTTTGTTACGCCAAGGGTGTGTACAACCTGATTGAAGTTATTTCGAATGAACCGAACAAATAAGTCGCTGACAAACTTCATCACATAATGTTGTATCGAGTACACCTCTCGTGGAACGGGATTCGAACCCACAACTTTAGTGGTGATAGGCACTGATTGCACAGGTAGTTGTAAATCCAGCTACCATACGATCACGACCACGACATCCCCTTTGGTCTCTAAGTCGAGTGGGTTTTGTTTTTTTTTAATAAAAAGGGCATATCAGTATTCGCGGTATTAAGGAAACAACTGGTCAGACTGGAAGTAGAAGTATCCAATCGACAAGCATCATTAGATTCCACGACCTCCATTTAAATTCAGCTGTATGAGACAATTTGATATATGTGTATAAACACCGCACTTCGTGATTCACCGGAAGCCGGATTATTTCCAAATATTCTTACATATTACCTAGAAAAGTTCTTTAAAATAGTGTATGTCATGTGGTGTTATATAGCAGGTGTGGTGTTAGAAATGTTAACCTCAGATAAATATTGTGATAAAGTGCAAATACGGATTATACAACATAGGAAATGTGGTGTTACCTAGGTAAGAGATATACAACAACAACAAACAATGGTTGCCATCTTGTTTGCATAATGTATAGAATTTACTTTCTGAAACTTGCCTTTATTCAAATAGGAAAGCATTTTATTCAAAGTGTAAAATTATGGATTACGAAATGAAAATAGTATTAAATGGATTTAAAAAGAAGGAATTCAATTTATGCAAGGGAATTATGGTTGCTATGCTTTGGATCCAAGGGAGCTTAAATTGTATTAATCCGGGTTCTGTGAATGTAGTTCTATGTCGGTATATATATGATACATGTACAGCCGATTGTTAGATTGAGGAACATAATCGACCGAGGTGACCCGATTGTATAAATATACTGATGTGGTGATTACTGTGCCACTGATGGCCACTTAGTGAGCGCACACTACGACAAATACGCTACAGCGCAAGCTGGTATGAAACAAGCTCAAATCAAACGTATCTATGCATTGTGGGTTATGATTTAAATAGTTCCTCAATAGTGAAATGGCGGGAAATCGATCGCATGTCGTCAGCAAACGCCATAATAAAATTAGCAACTTCTATCGTCCGGTGAAGTTGTAATTTTTTACCATCATAAAATCAAAGTAAAAAAACATACAAATTTGTTATTCTATTTAATGTGTTTTTCTAATCACATGATCAAAGCAATGCCCGAGAGTCTATTGAACTGTATACGTAACGAACTGACAAATTGGTTCAGGGTTGATAGCTAGTAGTATTTGTAAGCTATACTTAGGACGAAAACAAGTTACCAGCAATATAACGAGTAGTTAAAAAAATGATATGGTTGGTGCGCACGTCTCCCGATCAGGCTGATCGGATGTTACGTCTTTAAGAGGTCAACCTTGGGACAAAACAATTGTGGCCTTAAAAGACATGTAACCTATTAAAAGAGGTTTAATTCATATGGAACTTTCTATGACAGGGCAAGAAAAATGTGACCTTTTAATAGAGGTGACTGCTTAATTGAGGTGGCTGCTTAATAGAGGCGACTGCTTACAGAGGTTAATAGATGTAACTGCTTAATAGAGGTGGCTGCTTAATAGAGGTGACTGCTTAATAGAGGTGACTGCTTAAAAGAGGTGGCTGCTTAATAGAGGTGGCTACTTAATACAGGTGACTACTTAATAGAGGTTGCCACATGAGCCGGTTTGCCTGTAGTTGTCTATATTTTATTATTTTGATCTTGTATATTTTCAGATCACCAACAAATCATAAAAACAACACAGGGGACGTCGATTGGTGCCAATACAAAAACAAAATGGTAAGACAAGAAATGGTGAATTAAAAACAACCATAAAACACAGGCGTATGGGGTATGGATTTCGTTTCCCCCTCCCCCCCCCCTTTTCTCTACTACCCCCTTTTTTCAAAATTTTCATCTAAATCATTCCCTTTTCAAAATTTTCATAATCTTTCGTTTTTCTTCATTTGATAATATCAGTAGACGTCATACATCATGAATAATACGTGTATTCTGTGTCCACAGTTTTTCGACTGATACAGTATAAGAGAGGTAGAAAAACTGTGGACACAGAATGCACGTATTATTCATGATGTATGACGTCTCCTGATATTGTCAAATGAAGAAAAACGAATGATTATGAAAATTTTGGAAAAGGAATGATTTATATGAAAATTTTGAAAAAAAGGGGGGGTAGTAGAGAAAAGGGGGGAGGAGGAAACGAAATCCATGCCCCATGCGCCTGTGCCATAAAATACAAATATGTGTGTTAAGGGGTATAGATTTTGTCTTGTTTTCACGATTTTTCCACAGGTACTTGTGGACAGGACCCTATGGTGCCTCTGCTTGCCCACCCCCCCTTTTTTTTAGCATCGATTTTTTTTTCATGTACACAACATTTTGCAACTTTCTATGTATCACTGTATGACATATATATACAATAAATACAATCAAACAATAGTTTCTAACCATACCGGGTTTCTGACATATCTATAGCTAGTCAGAAACCCGGTGTGGATAGAAACTACTGTTTGATTGTATTTATTGTATATATGTGATACATAGAAAGTTGCAAAATGTTGTGTACATGAAAAAAAATCGATATTAAATAAAAGTGTGTGGAGGGGGGGGGGGGGGGGGGGGGGGGGGGCAATCAGAGGCACCATAGGGTCTTATCCACAAGTACCTGTGGATTTTTCTATAAGATTTAAGAATTATTCTGACTGTGTGGTATATTTTGTTTTTCATTTTTTTTTCACTCAGTAAAAAATATTATGATACTGCGTCTCCAATAAAACGTTACAAGTCCGTTATCCAAAATATCCGTCTAAATACGACATATGGAAACGTGTTCTAGTCGGAAACCAATTCACTTTCCAGTACATCCAATCCATATGCTTTTTGAATGATGCTAGTTTTAAGCAACTACACAATACAAATAGTTCACCCAAGTAAAAAATTATGCCAATACAATCTTCAATAAAGTCCATTATCCAAAAAATCTATAATTATACATTCCTGATTCACACTCTATCAATGGTACCAGATTTTTTCACTGATAGATGACAAAGAAACAATAATGTTTTTAAAAGGATCAATAACAAATTAAAATATAAATGAATCAATTAAAACGTTATGAATTTTACAATTTAATCAATACACATGACAAGTCAAAGTATCACTTGAAAATACAAAAACTGAGTATGTTTAACATGTCTATAAATTGCAGACGTATTTTACGGGTTATGGTGTTTAACACCACTTTCAACAATATGTCAGTTGTATGGTGGCGGTTTGTTTTATCCATGGAGGAAACCGACGCACCAGGAGAAAAATAACACATATGCCACACGTCACTGACATACTCGTAAGGTTCTGATTCAGACGGACGCGCACATCCTGCACGCGCCCCTCTAAAAATCGGCGGCCGATCATTTGTTCTTAAATTAAACAAAACTGGTTTTTTTTAGCCATTTACATCGTTTAATAAGTAATAATCAGGTTTTAAGGGGGTTCCTGACCGGATCCAGTATGTGCACCCCACTAACATAGAATTTTGTATCTGCGCCTGCCAGTGAAGGTCATTCCCAAACTAACCTAGATAAAACTTGATCCGGAGGGATAATGACCGAAGACCACTACATAGATCTTTGTACAAAATATAACTTTAATTGCATTGGAAGATTAATTTAGCGATTAATTAACAAAGGTTTCAAAGATAGTGGTTAATAAACACATTGATTCCTTCGTGTTCAAAAGACCGTGAAGAAACTGGTACGACAAACAGACGGGCGATTGTAAATACAAGTACAACGGAGTCTATCTATTTATTATTTTTAAAACGGGTAGATCATGTCTCTATTTATTTACTATTTATTCAATGATGCATTAAAAATATACAGTTTGGTTGAAAATCATTATATTGATTATAAACGTATTCGTAATAACGATCTGTTTTTTATTATATACAGTAGAACGCATTTCTTAAATTATATCTGACAAATAAAACGTAGGCGTATAATATAGTGCACACGACACCTTTCTGAAATAACCTTCATCAGTTGTTCAAAGTCAAAAGAAAGCCAAATAATAAAAAAAATTGTTTTGGGAGCTTGTAAACTAAAGAGCCTCAATAGAATATCCAACCAAATTGGCTAAGGCTACCTTTCACTGAAATGGAAAACCATAGATTTAAAAAAGCTCATGTCAAAATTATAGGCTTCTACATAATAAAGTCATTAGAACTGAGGACAGAAGTCTCTTAATTTGTCCATGATAAATTGAGATATCGTGTTTACATTTTTTTTTTTTTTTTTTTTTTTTTCTGGTCACAAGCATGTATGGATGTTTATTTGACAATAAAATTATTATAATAATGATTAAATTACTTGGGAATTGTTAATTTCAATAAATAAATATATCTAATAAACCCATATCAGTGCCGAAACACTGCGACAGGTCGGTGGTTTTCTCTGGATACTTCGGTTTTCCTCCACCAATAAAACTGACCACCACGAATATAACTGAAATATTATTGAACGTAAATAATTATATAGTCGTTACATTCCGCATTTTTCCAGCGTCTATAACATTATCATCATGAGGGTAGTGGCCGGTAGAGGGTGCTGTATTTTTCGAGTTAGTACATGTATACTCGGGCTGGTGGTATTTTTACTGGTATGAAAACAATAACATTAGGTAGCAAATAAATATATTAAAACTTACTTTTTTACGATAATTGGAGAAAATCCAAGGTATAAAAATACCATCGTTGTGTGTTGTGTTGGGAAAAAAGCATAATTGAGATATTTTTGGCAGAACTACTATTTATAATCTGTTTGTTTGCTGCAAAAAATAAGTAAATCACTTAACGCGTCATTTCACTAATGGGATGTTTGAGCCCATAAAACTAGTTTAACCCCGCCACCTTTTAATGAAGCAGCATATGCTCCAATTTTAGTCTTTGGCTTGACCCTTGACCCGACCGGGGCTCGAACCGAGGTGAGTACGCTAACGATAACACCACCGATCCTGTTAATTTTCTTTTAGTCACATTGTATATACTGTCTGTCCTGAAGTTTACGGCTTAGGATTACTCCTTTGACTTTGATATCTTCAAACAATTCTTTCTTTCACAAAATAATAATGGGGGTATAGAAATATGGGGTCTAGTTTCCCCTGAGAGCCCCGTGGGCAGAACACAAACGATAGCGAGTGCATCGATTTTGTATTGAGAATGTCACATCAGGTCATTGCCCTCATCACAGACCCACATATGTGATGACATCACGTAATAACACTTCACAATTAATCGCTAGATATCGATCATTATGGTGAATGGCTAGGATATCACAATCAGTTGTTTTCCTTGACAACCTTACAAGATATTTGGAATGTTTAGTCTGGTAAATAGCGGAAAAACTAGTTCAATACTATAAATAAAATCGATTTCTCACACTTGTTGGCTAAGATAACCTCGTAATTGATTTGATTTTTCCATCATCTTAACGTTTGACATAATACGCCCTTTTATTATCTTTCATTTTTGAATAAAAAAATGTGGGAAACAAATCAATATCCCACTTACTGTAAACATTAATTTTCTTGAAAATATTTCCATTGCGACAGAGTAATTGATTATAACTTGGCTATATCTAGAATTGTAGTAAAGATATATATATAGACGATTTTCGATTCAGCAAGGCTTATGTTATATTACAATTTAGTAGTTTTAAGATTAAATTCAAAATTTGAGATTTTTTTTTTTTTTTAATTACATTTTTACATAACATTTTATATGACATCTTACATTATATTTTTGAATTTGAATTTGAATTTTGGTGTTTAACGCCACTTTCAGCAATATTTCAGCTACATCATGGTGACCAGTTTTAGTGGTGGAGGAAGCCGGAGTACCTGGAGAGAACCACCGACCATGGGCAAGCAACTGGTAAACTTTATCACTTGCGGCTGACATGGTCGTGTTCGTGATCGTATGGTAGGGGGATTTGCAACTACCTACGCAATCAGTGCATATCACCACTAACGTGTATTCGAATCTCGCTAAGGCGAGGTGTACTCGATACAACATTATGTGATAACGTTTGTCAGTGACTTGCGACAGGTCGGTGGTTTTCTCCGGGTACTCCGGTTTCCTCCACCAATAAAACTGACCGCCACGATATAGCTGAAATATTGTTGAAAGTGCCAAAGTGGCGTTAAACACCATAAACCTAAATCAAACCAACTGAGAAAAAACAGTGTCTGGGTCGATTCTGTAGACGATATAGATATAACGATGGTACTGGCAGGATCGTTATTTTATCTACCGATTCATGATATATCGGACAATACGTATTTGTTTTCAAATAATATTAAAAGAACAATAAATGGTACATGTATGTATATTAAAATTTATTAATCTACGTAGTTTAAAAGACGTGACGGTATGACGGTAGGAGAACTGACACTAAATCCGGACAAGGTGACACACAATGTAGCCAACTGGTTAATAGTAACCTAATACCCTCTCAGAGGCGCAGCTGCATATACGCTGTCACGCCATGGCGTGCACATCGACAGGTTAAAAAAAAAAGGAAACAAAATTAAATAAAAAAATATATTGTTACTTTTAACAGTCTAATCAAGGATTTACTATACAAATCCTTGGTCTAATTAAATCAGTATAATTAATATATCACTAATAAGACGTACTAGTAACCTTTGTATGATAATTATGTGATGAACAAGTCGAGCGGACCTTTAAGACGTCAATATCCAGTTGTGACCAGTCCATGTGTTAGAACGCTTACAAAACCAAGGAGATGACAAAGTTTCTTGCATCCATCATGCGGCTTCAGTTTATCATAGCTTTGGTAGTAGCGTAACATATTTTACATAGCACTGTTTAGCTGTCAACATTCCTCCAAGATAACGAATGCGACCTTCTTGAAGCAATCAAAGAATCCAAGACCGTGATTGAAATGCTAAGAGCTGAACGACAGGACGAATCGGTTTAGGATGAGTTGTATCAGTCTGCACTTAGCTTAGCCAAATCTTTTGATATATCTGATAGTATGCTCAGGCGATGTGGTAGACACACTACCAGAGTCAATCACCCCGCGGAAACGCCAAAACAGTATTGGCGAATTTATTTGTACTATCCATTTTTGGACAATTTGATTATGAACTTGAATCACGTCTCCTTAAATCGGAAAACCGCTTCCATGCACAGCATCTACTGCCCCGTGCTGTAGACAAATTAACTGATGATCATGTTGCTACAATATACGAGGCATATCAGACTGAGATTTATTTGTCATTAGAGGATTTCAGGAGAGAAGTAGCCAGATGGCGAACCCACTGGGTCATTACTAAACGTAATGATTGGCCAACAACACTTTGTACCACACTTGATTCTGTAAATCCAGTTATCTATCCTTCTATAAATACAATATTAATAAAACTATGTGTTTTGTTAACCATGCCAGTAGCAAGCGCTACTGCTGAAATTTCATTTAGTGTACTGAGACGTTTGAAAACTTATGTTAGGTCGACCATGAAGAATGACAGGCTATCTTCCCTTGGATTGATGCATATTAACCGAGATTTTGAAGTGGATTTGTACAAAGCAATGGAGGTGTTCGTATCTGCCAAGACACGAAGGGCAGATTTTGGACAATTTTAAGAAATTCTTGGCTATCAAAGTAATTAAAATTGTGCTTGATTCTATATTATATGAAACCCTGAAATGGCCTCAGATCGCATCATTTTGCATCTCGTCAAAAAAGAAAAATCCCAGACCCCCTCCCCCTCTCAAGAATTATGGCGTGCACACTATTAATCCTCAGCTACGCCTCTTATCTAAATATCTTTTTTTACAATTACGATACATTTGTTTATTTAAGTATATTACTGATTGAATATGTGCATTTAATTTAGGTTGATTTAAATTCCATATTAGACATTACATAGGAAACTTGATATGTTTTGATTCCGGAATCTGGAGGTTAAAAGGTTAATGTCAATCATTAGTCGGATTATTCCACTAAGTGGGGAAGTTTTGGGCAGATAAAATAAGTGTAACCCCTCCACGGTTTGCTAAAGTGCCTGGATCAAACCAGGGAAATTGCGGTCATGAATGTATGGGGGTATCGATTTTGCCTGTTTTTATGATTTTTCCTATTAGATTTTCGAACTGTTCTGACAGTGGTTTTTTTTTGGGGGGGGGGGGGTCATTTTATTTCTTATTTCACTGTCCAGCCGCCATGATATAACTGAAATATTGTAAAAAGTGGCGTTAAACACCATAACCCCCCCCCCCCCCCTCGCTGTCCACCCTAGGTAAGCCCGAAGTATGTAAGTATGACCTAATTTCGTGGGTATAACCCCACCAAAAGGGGCTGCGGGACGTTTCCGAGATATACTTCTCGTCGTTCAACTAGACTTCCGTTTAATTCGAAATTTTCTCGACACAACCGACAGTCTAGATCATGTGGTAATGTTGAAGATAAAGTGGGCTGTGTCTTCAAATCTATTGGTTGTCCATAGTTTTCTTTTCATTGGTCAACAGATCATTAATAGTTGAAATAAAAAACGAAATACCTGGAATAAATACTTTAATTTTCGAACGTTCTCCACTTTCTTGGTTCCAATACAATATTCATTGTTACGTTTGTGTGAGAGGATACGAATAATTTGACTTGTGGTTACTGGTACAACTAAGACCATCTACAGTTACTGGGAACTTTTAATTCATGATTACATAAGGGAACGACCAATTAACTTGAAAGGGGGGGGGGGGGGAGTTATGTTTTTTTTTTCTAAAAAGATATTCTGATTCCCAATGTTGCTGAAAAAAATATTCTGATTTTGGTGGAGGAAAAAAAAAATCTGCTTCCGAGTTTTTGTCATATAATCTAATGTTAAATTCTGGAAAAAAAATTCGCGCTTAGCCCGACAAATAAGATAAATATTCTAACTCTTGTGTTGTCCGAAAAAAAAAAATCTGAACGAAACAAAAAACCATAACCCCCCCTTTCATCCCCTTCAAGTTAAATGGTCGGTCCCCAACTAGTAGATTTTGTAGTCATGGAAAGTAATTAATTTAATTAATCAAATTAGTTTATATAGATAATTTGTTCACGCCATGATATACATGTAGCTGACATACTGCGAATGTTGGCGTTAAACACCAATCTTTACATACAAGGAAGTTTTTAAATACATATTAATATTTGTGGAATTTAAGATAATTAAAAAACAGAAACAGATTAATAAATAACTTTATCTTGTCTCAAAATCACTTTTCATAAAGTGGGGCTCAGTATTCGGCATGTTACAATTTATTGAATAATTTAAAAAAAAAATGTTTATTATATATTAATGTAGATACAAAAATGTTTCATTAGTTTCAACTCAACTCGGATCAATGACTTTTTTATAACACACAATACACGTATCATACACGATTAACATCTATAACGAAAAGCCAATCCTTCTAAATAATTTACAGATGCATACTAACATATTTAATCCTGATACACAAAAACATCATTGAATTCTCGGTAATGATCGAATGAAGTTATTCTCGTAATATTGATTTTTCCAACCTAATACTATACAGATAGTTGTAGCCTGTTCAAAGATGAAAGAAATTCATGACGTCAGAATGTTTACTTACTATTTGACCCTGAAAGGTCACTCAGCCCGCATGGCGGTATACGTGATGCAAGTCTTGCATACACTATCTAGAAAAGATTTTTTCCGCGCTTATATAAATTGATGCGATAAAACGCGATCAGATCATTTCGGAATTTTTAACCTTGTTGTAAAGAGGTAGGATTTTTGATATTTTGTGTGTATGTGTGTTTTTTAGACTTTTTCTATTAATAGCACTTTTTGTAAATAATATCATAATATTATAATTAATAAACCAAAAAAACAACACAGAAACTCAATTATATTTTTGTTCTTCAATTTTTTGGGTACAACTCCCCCCATTTTATAAATTTGTTATTGGGGGATGGAATACATATTTTGTGGGTATTTTTTCTATTAATAACACACTGAATATATTTCATCACAAATAAACAAAAACTAATATTATATATTAAAAAATCACTTTGATTTTATTATGTGCTTAGAATAACCGTACGGATAGCATGGTGGATGACTTGTTAATAAACGTCTAATATATGAAATTTATTAAAACTTTTTTTTTAATTTTTAGATCGGAACCTATTAAAATAAGAATGAAAAAAAGGGGGAGGGGGTAAAGCTAACCGCCACGATATAACTGAAATATTGTTGAAAGTGGCGTTAAACACCATAAACCAAACTAGAACATACGTTCATATGTGGATGTCAGTATTATATGTATTTCGACGATTAAATTAAACAATCTTTGCAGATCCAAGATTTGAACTTGAAGCTTCGACTTCCTATATGAACAATATTTTATTTTAGTAATCCATTCAAGTAGTTATCTATAGACCTTCCTTGTTGTGTGAAATGAAAGGTTATCTAAGGACACACTCGTGACTGTTCTTTTATTTATATTTTTGATTTAGGACATATGTACCTAAAGTTATTTTTATGGGATCGACTCGTTACTCCGACAGTTATTTCTCCAACACTCGTAACTTCGACGGTCATTACTCCGACACTCATTAATACTCCGACCATGCATCCCGGACTGTATCATCATATCCTATCTAATCGCAACTCCAAACAACTATAGGATAATTACACAGAGTGGATATTGAAAATATGATCACGAGTGCCGCAAAGCGCATCAGATTAAACGAGTGTGCGGAACTTGCTACGCGCACGAGTTTAATCTGAATGCGTTTCGGCACGAGTGATCCTATATTCAATATTCACGACGTGTAATTGATTATTATATTTATTTCATTGACGAAAATAAAAGATATAGTCGAAAATTTAGATGAACTATGTTTTCAGTGTTCCTGCGCGTCAATGTTTACTTAGCGACGTCGCTTAGGACATATGTTTTTGATCATACCATTTAACATGTTTTACTATATTGCTCTGAAATATGGGAACTGTTTATTAGAAACTTTGGACACTTTTCCCTTGTTGAAGGATGCATACACACAGTCCAGAAAAGTATTGGTCGCGGGTAGTACGGGTCTCTTCAACAAACCCAATTCCGTACGCATCTGATGCAATGGTAGGTAGGTGTCGCTCAACTATGAGACGACTTGATAACTTGAAAAGGTAGGCCATGTATTTTTGCTATCCTGAATTTTGAGGAAAATATGACGGGAATCGAAGAAACAAACTAATCAGAGAAAGCATTTTTATTTTGTTGGGTCGCGCTGAAAAGCTTTAAAAACAATAGCGCTGCATGCGAAAAAAAAACTTCCGACTCCGGGATAAAAACCATGCCCCTTTCAAGTTAAATGGGCAGTCCCGTACTGCATTTGGATTGCTAAAAGCGCCAGAATTGCAAAGACTATCGGTCACTGTCGAAGTATTAAGAGTCGGAGTATATGACATTATCCCATTTTTATAAGAATGTGCTAGATTATAAGATATGTGTCGAGGTATATCCAAACTATACAGTTTTATATCCTCTCGTCACACCCGGCCCTTTGTGACCCCAACGATCATTCTTTTAACGTTGGTCATACTCAATACAATCTAAGGGGACGTCGTGGCCGTGATCGTATGGTAGTTGGATTTACAACTACCTAATTATGAAATCAGTACCTATCACCACTAACGTTGTGATTTCGAATCCTGCTCATAGCGAGGTGTACTCGATACAACATTATGTGATAAAGTTTGTCAATGACTTGCGGCAAGTCGTTGGTTTTTCTCCGGTTTCCTCCAACAATAAAACTGACCGCCAAGATATCATTGAAATAGTGTAAAACACCATGAAACTAAAACATAATGGTATTGTTTTTTTTTCTTTTACAGTCTACGGAATTCGGAAAAGATATGATTACCAAGACCTTGAAGAAACACTGGGGTGTAAGTATTTTCATAGTCTTCATAAATGAAACGGAGAGCTCTTTCCTGGATTTTTTCAATTTTGGTAGTATTTTTTTCGCTGCAAATGTGCCATGTTACCGGACAGTTATTAAAGTTTGAAAGAATAAAGGAGTAGTAAATGGTAAGGCGTCCTAATCTGTTTAAATATTTACCTATTCGTTTAAGGATATTTAATTGTTGGGAGGCTTTTTTACAAATTTCTGAGATATGTTTATCAAAATTTAGATGGGAATCAACGGTTATGCCTAAAAGTTTAACATTTTCTTCACATGTAATTTTATTTCCTTTTAAATCAAAAGATAAATTGTGTCTATTTGTTTTAGGACCAATGGCAATAGCCTGAAATTTATCCGGATTTGCTTTCATTAAGTTTTTGGAAAACCAATCTATTAAGTTTATGCTATCATTTTCTAGAGTTTTAACTACTGTATTTATATTAGTATCAGAATAAGAAAGGGTATTGTCATCTGCATAATTATAAATAGTACTATCTTGAACAAAGTGAAAAATGTCATTTATAAAAACATTAAATAGAACTGGACCTAAGATTGACCCCTGTGGAACCCCTTTGATTAATGTACCCCATTCACTGTAGTTATTACCAATTTTAATGAACTGTTTTCTAAATAACTTTTTAACAGTTTTAAAGAATTTTCTAAGAGACCATAAGCTTCCAATTTTAGCATTAAAAAATTGTGTGGGAGACAGTCAAATGCTTTTGATAGATCCATTAGAAGTGCTGCAATAAATTTATTATCATCCAAAGCTTTCTTCCAATCTTCTATTATTCTAAGTAAGGCTATCTGACACCCAAAACCTGATCTAAATGCTGAAAGCAGAGGATTGAAATGATTATTTAAAAATTCCATTAGCTGGTCAAATATAGCTCTTTCATAAAATTTAGAAATCGTTGGCAAGACACTGATAGGACGGTAATTACTTTTATTAAGACTATTATTCTTTTTACCATGTGACCTAGATCCATTAACAGATTTATAAATTGATAAATAATTTTCCATAAACCAGACTTCACTATTATAAAGCAAAATAGGTCTAATTAAAGTATCAAATAATTGACATGACAGATCAGCTGGAACATTAACAAAATTTTACATATATATTTTTTTAGAGCAAAGAGTACTTTTAGCCCTTTTATGGACAATTCTTGAATAGACCTCTTAAAATTTCCTTTATTATCAATAATATTCCCAAGAAAATTATATTCATGTGTAACTGTTAAAGGTTGATTTTTATAAAAGAATTCTGAAAAAAGAGAATTATTCCTCTGAAAGACCATGATTTTAGTTTTTTTTTTAATATTTACCGTTAGTTGCCATTTAAAGCAATAGTTATCTAGTTTATTGAGAGCTGTTTGTAGACCTTTTTGTGACTGAAAAATTATGGAATATTTTTATTTGAAACATTATTAATTTTAAATGAAGTCTCGTTCGATCGACAATTTTTACTCACTACCGTCTGATTTCCATAGGATTTTATGCCGTCGCATATTGTCTATTAGAATAATCCTGCATAAATACATGAAATCACCTAGAAATTGTGTTCATAATTTGTCCGACAATACGCATGAGCGAAGTAAAATATATTATAAGTTTTATCAGGGGGCATTGTTTATGCTATACTGTATTGCTATTGAATGACTCATTGGAAATACAATGTTCATAAGGGCTGTATTCTATATTTAAGCACATTAATATTTCTTATTTTTTCTTCTTCAAGATAATTCCTATGGTGGTTGCTGTTAGTATAGGTTGTGGTGGTGCCATGGTTTACTCACTCTATGCAGCAGCAACGAAAACAGATGTTAGGTTTGTATACAATTTTTCATGATTACTAAACAAAATAACTTTTAATCAGTGTATCTTAGTGCTGTAAAAACATTTTTACACCCCCGGTTTTAAGTGGGGTTCGTGTTATTCGTGTTATTCGATCTTTTGTTTTATATGTATGTTTTGTAGATGTTGTTTGTCCTTTGTACTCTTTCTTTGGTCATTGTGTTGTTAGTCCTTCGATTTACGGATTCTGATTATCCATTGGTTATCTTCAAAGTCTTCTTAAACAGCTATTTTTAGATTCGTGATCAATATAATCTAAAAACAACAGCAGTATTAAATGGTCTGTCTGTTTGACTTGACTACCTGGTTGAGTTCGTTTAATTATAGATTTCCAATAATTCTCGAAACACGTCCAAAGGGACACAACTCGAGTTGTATTTATTGATCAATATTCATACAGGATAATCACTGACTTGTATATTTCATGGATTGAATCGGCTCAAGTTCTAACTCTGATAATTGACAAGGAATGATGTATATATCTGAGGTTTAAAGGCATTGAGTACTTTTTTAATTTCATCCCTTGTAAGCCATTATCAAAATATTGATTTTTTTCTGGTAACAAAAACCAAAATGACTGTAATATAAAATTGATGTTAAATATTAACACAGGAAAAATTGAAACGTATGAAAATAACAACGTTGTTTTAAATAAGGTTTATTATTTTTCAGATGGAATAAGCGATCTGGAATTCCACCATCTGAAAAAACTAGACCAACAGACAAAAACAAGGTAAGAAATTAAAACAACTATAGAAAGATACATAGTTCAAATTGATGTGTTATTGGCATTTAACATCACTTTGATATTCCAGTTGTATCGTGGCGTTCGGTATTGTTGGTGGAAGAAACAGAGAAAACAACCTAACTGCCACATGACTGTGATTGACACACTTTATCACAAAAGTTATGTAGTCAAGCATGCCCATGCGATCACCTCTAAAAAGCAGTCAACTACATTAAAATGTCATAGAAAATTTCATATGAATTTACCATCTTTTATGAGTTCACCTGTCTTATAAGACCACATTTTCTTTGTTCGAAAGGTGATCTCTTTGACTGTAACAGTACACCGTGACACATTCGCGAAACAAACCCACAACTTAACTTGTGATAATCACCGATTGCAGAGGAAGAAAAAAAATACCACCCAGTTCCACAATCCAATAGTAAATTCATAGAAAGGGACACAATCGATACCCTAACACACGTATACTTGACCTAACACACGTATACTTGACCCTAACACACGTATACTTGACCTAACACACGTATACTTGACCTAACACACGTATACTTGACCCTAACACACGTATACTTGACCCTAACACACGTATACTTGACCCTAACACACGTATACTTGACCTAACACACGTATACTTGACCTAACACACATATACTTGACCCTAGCACATGTATACTTGACCCTAACACACGTATACTTGACCCTAACACACGTATACTTGACCCTAACACACCTATACTTGACCTACGTATACTTGACCTAACACACGTATACTTGACCCTAACACACGTATACTTGACCTAACACACATATACTTGACCTAACACACGTATACTTGACCTAACACACGTATACTTGACCTTAACACACGTATACTTGACCTAACACACGTATACTTGACCCTAACACACGTATACTTGACCTAACACACATATACTTGACCCTCCCTTTCATAACTTTAATAAAATTGTGTCCTGGTTAAAGTAGTTTATGAAACATAAAAGATACAGGAGAAAAGTAGTACGTGGACGGCATGGGAAGTGGCATAGAGCAATCAATAATTATAAAACCCTCTTTCTAGGGGAGACATATTATTTTTGTGCTGTCTGTCTGTCACAAAAGTTTATAGGTGCAATTCCGCCTACATTTTAAAGGGAATTCCTTAGAGATTGTCATGCTTACTTATTATGGAGAATCGCAAATAGTTACAGCATTTTGCTCGAACCTTTTTTGAAGGAGTTATTGTCCTTTTTGACTTGGATTATTACATAAAAAATGAATGGGGTGAAGGGGGGAGAGGCATCTGCTTTTTCGTCAAAAACACTTTAAATATTTTATATTTTTTATTTTTATTTTTTTTAATTTATTTGCTTTGCAGTTTTATGTAGTACACCAAGAATACAAAGCTATAGAAGAATTAGAGAAACTACGAAGAGAAATTGGACCATCCAAATGAGAAATCTAGAGCAACATGAACTAACTATCACTTACTCATCAACTTGTCAAATCTCATCAACTAAATCCATGTGTTTATCTACTAACAATGAATGGCCAAATGTAGTGCCAAATTTTGCTTTCTCGAGAATTGTTAAAAACTGGATTATTTGAGTGGTTTAGTGTTGCATATAGAACTAGTATGTATTTTTGTGGAAGAAACAACACTATGTGTTGATGTATGTGTATTTGTTGTGTTTATTGGTAATTTACAAATTACAGAATTTTTAAGTTTATTAAAAAAATTGAAAATATATTTTTGGCTTCAGCGTGGATATTTGCTGACAATAATAATATACACATTGTATATTTTATTAGAAGATGGATAACTAAAATTTATGTTCGTACAACACATCTCTGGAATAATTTTCATCAGATACCGTTTATTTTAAAGATTTTACAGCCAAATAACCTTAAAGTGTTTGGGAGCATCTAAACAGGATAAGCCAAAAAAATTGGGTAAGGTTACCAATGCCTTTATTTATATTATTTGGGAACTGTGAATTGGAATATCTAGTTGACCATATCAGTGCCGACACACTAACTACTGGGCGGACTAATAATCCATCAGCAGATCGTTTAGGCTTAGATTTATGGTGTTTAATGCCACTTTCAACAATATTTCAATAATATTGTGGCTGTCAGTTTTATTGATGGATTTAACCGAAGTAGCCGGAGAAAACTACTGATCTCTCATAAATCACTGACAAACTTGATCACATAATGTTGTATCGAGTGCACCTCGCCATGAACAGGATTTAAATCCCAACTTTAGTGGTAATAGGCACTGATTGCATATATAGTTGTAAATCCAATTACCATACGATCACGACTCAGTGATAGTAATAAAAACGTGGCTATATAATTTAATACACAACAAATGGTTGAAGGGAGAAAAAAAAACATAAATATGTTCAGATGAAAGAAATAGTATATAAAATAAAGTTTTTCATCACCATCATGACTTGTGTCAGAAATGACAATGGATATGTTCAGTTTGTGGTAATCATAATCCTGTCCTTTTCTCATTTGGTTTGTAACCAGAGTAACACGATGGGTGACACGTGTCAAGGAGGAACTGCTTACTCTTAGGGGTACCCAAGTTAATCCCCGGTTTTTAGTGGGGTTCGTGTCCCTCGACATTTAGTTTTATGAGTAATGGTTTGTAGAACATTGTTCTCCTTTTTATGGTGTCTTCAACCTATGCCAACATTTTGAAATATCATATTCAAGGTATGCCAACAAACATATTACAGGTGTTTATATAACAATTAATGACATTTACAGGTAAGTAAATTTGGAAATGCAGGTCTCAAAAGTGAAATTTATTATTTAAGAAAACAACAAAGCAAAACAAAAAACAATCTAAAAATATAAGAATAAGTCTGTTAAAATGCAATAACTTGAAAAAAAAATAATTAAACTTTTGTAAAAATTTATATATAAAATGAAAATCTGGTAAAATTACACAAAAACCTGTAAATAAAAAGATTAAAATATAAAATTTTTGAATAATTTAAATAAACAATTATTAAAAAACAAAAACAAAAAACAGTCTAAAGATATAAGAATAAATCTGTTAAAATTTAATAACTTGAAGAAAAAAAAAATTAAACTTTTGTAAAAATTTATATATAAAATAAAAATCTGGTAAAATTACACAAAAATCTGTAAATAAAAAAGATGAACATATAATTTTTTTCAATAATTTAAATAAACAATTATTAAAAAAAACAAAAAATAAAACAATCTAAAAATATAAGAATAAGTCTGCTAAAATTTAATAACTTGAAAAAAAAATAATTAAACTTTTGTAAAAATTTATATATAATATCCTAATTTATTTTCATGATGTATGATTATAAAAATATATATGTTTATAATATCCTATTTTATTTTCATAATGATTGATGTTAAAATATATGTGCTTATGATAATATCCTAATTATTTTTATAAAGTTTGATATTAAATATATGTGCTGATATACTGATTTTTTGTTTGTTATTTCCATAAAATATGATTTTAGATACTTACTTTCTACTTATTATTCATTAAAAATTAATTGTGGACTTGGAGTACATTGACATCTCCCCCGATTTTACACCAATTAAACATGACTAGTCATGTTTATATAACAATTAACCTATTCAACCTATGCCAACAATCTTTCTTCCCTTTTTATATATATTTTTTTAAATGTTGGCATAGGTTGAATGAACCCTTTTTATATGCCCATCTCGGCCCGTCTCGGAGACGGGGCCATATTATGTGATTGGGTATGACGGGCAGCGGGCATCCACACAGGTTTCTGCATGATAACTTTCGTTCTGTATATCAAATCTTTACCAAACTTGGCTACATGACTCCCCTGTGGAAGGGGAAGAACCCTATTTATTTTGGGGTCATTAGGTAAAAGTTCAAGGTCACCATTACTATAAATATAATTTTTGACAACAGGATCGTTTCCACACGATAACTTTAGGGTTGTATATTGGATCTTTACCAAACTTGGCCACATGATTCCCCTGTAGAAGGGGAAGAACCTTATTTATTTTGGGGTCATTAGGTCAAGGTCAAGGTCACCGTTACTATAAATATAATTTTTGACAACAGGATCGTTTCCGCACGATAACTTTAGTTCTGTATATTGGATCTTGACCAAACTTGGCCACATGATTACCCTGTGGAAGGAGAAGAACCGTATGTATTTTGGGGTCATTAGGTCTAAGGTCATGGTCACTTTCTATAAATATAATTTTTGACAACAGGGTCGTTTCCGCAGGATAACTTTAGTTCTGTATATTGGATCTTTAACAAACTTGGCCACATGATACCCCTGTGGTAGGGGAAGAACCCTATTTATTTTGGGGTCATTAGTTCAAAGGTCAACGTCACCGTTACTATAAATAAAAAAAATTGGCAACAGGTTGTTTCTGCATGATAGCTTTAGTTCTGTATATTGAATCTTGATCAAACATGGCCACATGATTCCCCTGTGGAAGGGAAAGAACCCTATTTAATTTGGGGTCATTAGGTCAATGGTCAAGGTCACTCTTACTATAAATAAAATGTTTGACAACATGGTCATTTCCGCATGATAACTTTAGTTCTGTATATTGGATCTTGACCAAACTTGGCCACATGATTACCCTCTGGAAGAGGAAGAACCGTATATATTTTAGGGTCATTAGGTCAAAGGTCATGGTCACTTACTATAAATATAATTGTTGATAACAGGGTCGTTTCCGCACGATAACTTTAGTTCTGTATATTGGATATTGACCAAACTTGGCCACATGATTCCCCTGTGGAAGGGGAAGAACCCTATTTAATTTGGGATCATTAGGTCAATGGTCAAGGTCACTATTACTATAAATATAAGTTTTGACAACAGAGTCGTTTCTGCACGATAACTTTAGTTCTGTATATTGGATCTTGACCAAACTTGGCCACATGATTACCCTCTGAAAGAGGAAGAACCGTATATATTTTAGGGTCATTAGGTCAAAGGTCATGGTCACTTACTATAAATATAATTGTTGATAACAGGGTCGTTTCCGCACGATAACTTTAGTTCTGTATATTGGATCTTTCGCAAATTTGGCCACATGATTACTCTTTTGTAGGGGAAGAACCCTATTTATTTTGATGTCATTAGGTCAAAGGTCATGGTCACTGTTCCTATAAATATAAGTTTTGACAACAGAGTCGTTTCCGCACGATAACTTTAGTTCTGTATATTGGATCTTCACCAAACTTGGCCACACGATTCCCCTGTGGAAGGGGAAGAACCGTATATATTTTAGGGTCATTAGGTCAAAGGTCATGGTCACTGTTCCTATAAATATAAGTTTTGACAACAAGGTCGTTTCCGCACGATAACTTTAGTTCTGTATATTGGATCTTTAACAAACTTGGCCACATGATTACCCTGTTGAAGAGGAAGAACCGTATATATTTTAGGGTCATTAGGTCAAAGGTCATGGTCACTGTTCCTATAAATATAAGTTTTGACAACAAGGTCGTTTCCGCACGATAACTTTAGTTCTGTATATTGGATCTTTAACAAACTTAGCCACATGATTCCACTGTGGAATGGGAAGAACACTATTTATTTTGGGGTCATTAGGTCAAAGGTCAAGGTAACCGTTACTATAAATAAATTTTGTTGGCAACATGGTGGTTTCTGCATGATAGCTTTAGTTCTGTATATTGGACCTTTAACAAACTTGGCCACATGATTCCTCTGTGGTATGGGAAGAACAGTATTTATTTTAGGGTCATTAGGTCAATGGTCAAGGTCACCGTTACTATAAATATAATTTTTGACAACAGGATGGTTTCCGCACGATAGCTTTAGTTCTGTATATTGGATCTTTAGCAAGCTTGGCCACATGATTACTCTGGTGTAGGGGAAGAACCCTTTTTATTTTGAGGTTATTAGGTCAAAGGTCATGGTCACTGTTCCTATAAATATAATTTTTGACAACAGGGTCGTTTCCGCACGATAACTTTAGTTCTGTATATTGGATCTTTAACAAACTTAGCCACATGATTCCCCTGTAGTATGGGCAGAACCCTATTTATTTTGGGGTCATTAGGTCAAAGGTCAAGGTAACCATTACTATAAATAAAGTTTGTTGGCAACAGGTGGTTTCTGCATGATAGCTTTAGTTCTGTATATTGGATCTTTAACAAACTTGGCCACATGATTCCTCTATGGAATGGGAAGAACACTATTTATTGTGAGGTCATTAGGTCAAAGATCAAGGTCACCGTTACTATAAATAAAAATTTTGGCAACAAGGTCGTTTCCGCATGATAACTTTAGTTCTGTATATTGGATCATGACCAAACTTGGGCACATGATTACCCTCCCCGTGGTATGGGAAGAGCCCTATTTATTTTTGGGGTCATTAGGTCAAAGGTCAAGGTTACCGTTACTATAAATAAAAAAATTTGGCAACGGGTCGTTTCTGCATGATAGCTTTAGTTCTGTATATTGGATCTTGACCAAACTTGTCCACCTGATTACCCTCCCTATGGAAGGGGGAGAACCGTATTTATTTTGGGGTCCTAAGGTCAAAGATCAAGGTCAACGTTACTATAAATATAATATTTGACAATATGATCGTTTCCGCACGATAACTTTAGTTCTGTATATTGGATCTTGACCAAACTTGGCCACATGATTCCCCTGTGGAAGGGGAAGAATCCTATTTAATTTGGGGTCATTAGTTTAATGGTCAAGGTCACTGTTACTATAAATAAAATGTTTGACAACATGGTCGTTTCCGCATGATAACTTTAGTTCTGTATATTGGAACTTTACCAAACTTGGCCACATGATTACCCCGTGGAAGAGGAAGAACCGTATATATTTTAGGGTCATTAGGTCAAAGGTCATGGTCACTGTTAATATAAATATAATTGTTGATAACAGGGTCGTTTCCGCACGATAACTTTAGTTCTGTATATTGGATCTTTCGCAAACTTGGCCACATGATTACCCTTTTGTAGGGGAAGAACCCTATTTATTTTGAGGCCATTAGGTCAAAGGTCATGGTCACTGTTCCTATAAATATAAGTTTTGACAACAAAGTCGTTTCCGCACGATAACTTTAGTTCTGTATATTGAATCTTTACCAAACTTGGCCACACGATTACCCTGTGGAAGGGGAAGAACCCTATTTAATTTGGGGTCATTAGGGCAATGGTCAAGGTCACTGTTACTATGAATAAAATGTTTGACAACAGAGTCGTTTCCGCATGATAACTTTAGTTCTGTATATTGGATCTTGACCAAACTTGGTCACATGATTACCTTTTGGAAGAGGAAGAACCGTATATATTTTAGGGTCATTAGGTCAAAGGTCATGGTCACTGTTCCTATAAATATAAGTTTTGACAACAAGGTCGTTTCCGCACGATAACTTTATTTTTGTATATTGGATCTTTACCAATTTTGGCCACATGATTACCCTGTAGAAGGGGAAGAACCCTTTTTATTTTTGGGTCATTAGGTCAATGGTCAAGGTCACTGTTCCTATAAATATAAGTTTTGACAACAAGGTCGTTTCCGCACGATAACTTTAGTTCTGTATATTGGATCTTTAGCAAACTTGGCCACATGATTACTCTGGTGTAGGGGAAGAACCCTATTTATTTTGAGATTATTAGGTCAAAGGTCATGGTCACTGTTCCTATAAAAATATTTTTTGACAACAGGGTCGTTTCCGCACGATAACTCTAGTTCTGTATATTGAATCTTTAACAAACTTGGCCACATGATTTCCCTGTGGTATGGGCAGAACTCTATTTATTTTGGGGTCATTAGGTCAAAGGTCAAGGTAACCATTACTATAAATAAATTTTGTTGGCGACAGGTGGTTTCTGCATGATAGCTTTAGTTCTGTATATTGGATCTTTAAAGAACTTGGCCACATGATTCCTCTATGGTATGGGAAGAACGTATTTATTTTGAGATCATTAGGTCAAAGATCAAGGTCACCGTTACTATAAATAAAATTTTTGGCAACAGGGTCGTTTCCGCATGATAACTTTAGTTCTGTATATTGGATCATGACCAAACTTGGGCACATGATTACCCTCCCTGTTGTATGGGAAGAGCCCTATCTATTTTGGGGTCATTAGGTCAAAGGTCAAGGTCACCGTTACTATAAATAAAAATAATTGGCAACGGGTCGTTTCTGCACGATAGCTTTAGTTCTGTATATTGGATCTTGACCAAAATTGGCCACCTGATTACCCTCCCTATGGAAGGGGGAGAACCGTATTTATCTTGGGGTCCTAAGGTCAAAGATCAAGGTCAACGTTACTATAAATATAATTTTTGACATTATGATCGTTTCCGCACGATAACTTTAGTTTTGTATATTGGATCTTTACCAAACTTGGCCACATGATTCCCCTGTGGAAGGGGAAGAACCCTATTTAATTTGGGGTCATTAGTTTAATGGTCAAGGTCACTGTTAGTATAAATAAAATGTTTGACAACAGGGTCGTTTCCGCATGATAACTTTAGTTCTGTATATTGGATCTTGACCAAACTTGGCCATATGATTACCCTGTAGAAGAGAAAAAACCGTATATATTTTAGGGTCATTAGGTCAAAGGTCATGGTCACTGTTAATATAAATATAATTGTTGATAACAGGGTCGTTTCAGTACGAAAACTTTAAATTTGTATATTGGATCTTTAGCAAACTTGGCCACATGATTACTCTGTTGTAGGGGAAGAACTCTATTTATTTTGAAGTCATTAGGTCAAAGGTCATGGTCACTTTTCCTATAAATATAATTTTTAACAACAAGGTCGTTTCCACACGATAACTTTAGTTCTGTATATTGGATCTTTACCAAATTGGCCACATGATTCCCCTGTGGTATGGGCAGAACCATATTTATTTGGGGGTCATTAGGTCAAAGGTCAAGGTAACCGTTACTATAAATAAATTTTGTTGGCAACAGGTGGTTTCTGCATGATAGCTTTAGTTCTGTATATTGGATTTTTAACAAATTTGGCCACATGATTCCACTGTGGTATGGGAAGAACTGTATTTATTTTGGGGTCATGAGGTCAAAGATCAAGGTCACCGTTACTATAAATACATTTTTTGGCAACAGGGTCGTTTCCGCATGATGACTTTAGTTCTGTATATTGGATCATGACCAAACTTGGGCACATGATTACCCTCCCTGTGGTATGGGAAGAGCCCTACTTATTTTGGGGTCATTAGGTCAAAGGTCAAGGTCACCGTTACTATAAATAAAAAAAATTGGCAACGGGTAGTTTCTGCATGATAGCTTTAGTTCTGTATATTGGATCTTGACCAAACTTGGCCGCATGATTACCGTCCCTGTGGAAGGGGGAGAACCGTATTTATATTTGGGTCATTAGGTCAAAGGTCAAGGTCACCGTTACTATAAATAAAATGTTTGACAACAGGGTCGTTTCCGCATGATAACTTTAGTTCTGTATATTGGATCTTAACCAAACTTGGCCACATGATTACCCTGTGGAAGAGGAAGAACCGTATATATTTAGGTGTCATTAGGTTAAAGGTCATGGTCACTGTTACTATAAATATAATTGTTGATAACATGATCGTTTCCGCACGATAACTTTAGCTCTGTATATTGGATCTTTACCAAACTTGGCCACATGATTACCCTGTTAAAGGGGAAGAACCCTATTTATTTTGGGGTTATTAGGTCAAAGGTCAAGGTCACCGTTACTATAAATAAACAAATTGGCAACGGGTCGTTTCTGCATGATAGCTTTAGTTCTGTATATTGGATCTTGACCAAATTTGGCCACATGATTGCCCTCCCTGTGGAAGGGGAAGAACCGTATTTATTTTGGGGTCCTTAGGTCAAAGATCAAGGTCACCGTTACTATGAATATAATTTTTGACAATAGGATGGTTTCCGCACGATAACTTTAGTTCTGTATATTGGATCTTTACCACACTTGGCCACTTGATTCCCCTGTGGTATGGGAAGAACCCTATTTATTTTGGGGTCATTAGGTCAAAGGTCAAGGTCACCGTTACTATAAATAAATTTTATTGTCAACGGGTCGTTTCTGCATGATAGCTTTTGTTCTGTATATTGGATCTTGACCAAACTTGGTCACATAATTACCCTCCCTGTGGAAGGGGAATAACCGTATTTATTTTGGAGTCCTTAGTTCAAAGATCAAGGTCACCGTTACTATAAATACATTTTTTGGCAACAGGGTCGTTTCCGCATGATGACTTTAGTTCTGTATATTGGATCATGACCAAACTTGGGCACATGATTACCCTCCCTGTGGTATGGGAAGAGCCCTACTTATTTTGGGGTCATTAGGTCAAAGGTCAAGGTCACCGTTACTATAAATAAAAAAAATTGGCAACGGGTAGTTTCTGCATGATAGCTTTAGTTCTGTATATTGGATCTTGACCAAACTTAGCCGCATGATTACCGTCCCTGTGGAAGGGGGAGAACCGTATTTATATTTGGGTCATTAGGTCAAAGATCAAGGTCACCGTTACTATAAATAAAATGTTTGACAACAGGGTCGTTTCCGCATGATAACTTTAGTTCTGTATATTGGATCTTAACCAAACTTGGCCACATGATTACCCTGTGGAAGAGGAAGAACCGTATATATTTAGGTGTCATTAGGTTAAAGGTCATGGTCACTGTTACTATAAATATAATTGTTGATAACATGATCGTTTCCACACGATAACTTTAGCTCTGTATATTGGATCTTTAGCAAGCTTGCCCACATGATTCCCCTGTGGTAGAGGAAGAACCCTATTTATTTTGGAGTTATTAGGTCTAAGATCATGGTCACTGTTATTATAAATATAATTTTTGACTACATGATCGTTTCGGCACGATAACTTTAGGTCTGCATATTGGATCTTTACCAATCTTGGCCACATGATTACCCTGTAGAAGGGGAAGAACCCTATTTATTTTGGGGTCATTAGGTCAAAGGTCAAGGCCATCGTTACTATAAATAAACAAAATTGGCAACGGGTCGTTTCTGCATGATAGCTTTAGTTCTGTATATTGGATCTTGACCAAACTTGGCCACATGCTTACCCTCCCTGTGGAAGGGGAAGAACCGTATTTATTTTGGGGTACTTAGGTCAAAGATCAAGGTCACCGTAACTATAAATATAATTGTTGACAATAGGATCGTTTCCGCACGATAACTTTAGTTCTGTATATTGGATCTTTAACAAACTTGGCCACCTGATTCCCGTTTGGTATGGGAAGAACCCTATTTATTTTGTGGTCATTAGGTCAAAGATCAAGGTCACCGTTACTATAAATATCATTTTTGACAACAGGATCGTTTCCGCACGATAACTTTAGTTCTGTATATTGGATCTTTAGCAACTTGGTCACATGATTCCCCTGTGGTAGGGGAAGAACCCTATTTATTTTGGGGTTATTAGGTCAAAGATCATGGTTACTGTTACTATTAATAAAAATTTTGACAACATGATCGTTTCCGCACGATAACTTTAGGTCTGTATATTGGATCTTTGCCAAACGTGGCCACATGATTACCATGTGGAATGGGAAGAACCCTTTTTATTTTGGGGTCATTAGGTCAAAGACCAAGGTCACCGTTACTATAAATAAAATTGTTGGCAACAGGGTCGTTTCCGCATGATAGCTTTGGTTCTGTATATTGATCTTGACCAAACTTGGCCACATGATTACCTTCCCTGTGGAAGGGGAAGAACCGTATTTATTTTGGGGTCCTTAGGTCAAAGATCAAGGTCACCGTTACTATAAATATAATTTTTGACAATACGATCGTTTCCGCACGATAACTTTAGTTTTTTATATTGGATCTTTACCACACTTGGCCACATGATTCCCCTGTGGAAGGGGAAGAACCCTACTTAATGTAGGGTCATTAGGTCAATGGTCAAGGTCACCGATACTATAAATAAAATGTTTGACAACAGGGTCGTTTCCGCATGATAACTTTAGTTCTGTATATTGGATCATGACAAAACCTGGCCACATGATTACCCAGCGGAAGAGGAAGAACCGTGTGTATTTTAGGGTCATTAGGTCAAAGGTCATGGTCACTGTTACTATAAATATAATTGTTGATAACAGGATCGTTTCCGCACGATAACTTTAGTTCTGTATATTGGATCTTTAGCAACTTGGTCACATGATTCCCCTGTGGTAGGGGAAGAACCCTATTTATTTTGGGGTTATTAGGTCAAAGATCATGGTTACTGTTACTATTAATAAAAATTTTGACAACATGATCGTTTCCGCACGATAACTTTAGGTCTGTATATTGGATCTTTGCCAAACGTGGCCACATGATTACCATGTGGAATGGGAAGAACCCTTTTTATTTTGGGGTCATTAGGTCAAAGACCAAGGTCACCGTTACTATAAATAAAATTGTTGGCAACAGGGTCGTTTCCGCATGATAGCTTTGGTTCTGTATATTGATCTTGACCAAACTTGGCCACATGATTACCTTCCCTGTGGAAGGGGAAGAACCGTATTTATTTTGGGGTCCTTAGGTCAAAGATCAAGGTCACCGTTACTATAAATATAATTTTTGACAATACGATCGTTTCCGCACGATAACTTTAGTTTTTTATATTGGATCTTTACCACACTTGGCCACATGATTCCCCTGTGGAAGGGGAAGAACCCTACTTAATGTAGGGTCATTAGGTCAATGGTCAAGGTCACCGATACTATAAATAAAATGTTTGACAACAGGGTCGTTTCCGCATGATAACTTTAGTTCTGTATATTGGATCATGACAAAACCTGGCCACATGATTACCCAGCGGAAGAGGAAGAACCGTGTGTATTTTAGGGTCATTAGGTCAAAGGTCATGGTCACTGTTACTATAAATATAATTGTTGATAACAGGATCGTTTCGCACGATAACTTTAGTTCTGTATATTACGTTGTAAATTTCTTTTCAAGTGGAACGCTACACATTAAACCACATCACTGCATGCATTAACGTATTGATGTATAAGAGATAATACGGTATCGCATTTTAAAATATCAAATTATGTCTTAATTTAAAATAACATTTATCAAAGAAGTGTAAATATAGCATATTTTCGTTATATATAAATAATAAAACTACATGTATTTCTCGTTAAATTCACATCCTGAACTTGTTTGCAATTTTTTAAAGGTGTGGGTAAGTTCTTATTAAAGCATTCTTTATTTTGATGTATCCTTATGTGTAAACAAAAATATTATTTCTTCGATGTTTGTATTTTCATGAAAAGTTTGATGATATTAAAGGTGTAAATCGGAAGCCGTAAATCGAAGAAGGACAGAAAACACAATGGCCCCCCAAAAAGGACAAAAGGACAAACAACGATCTACAAAACACTACAACAACACTAAAGACAGAGCAACACGGATCACATAAAAATCCAGAGTGAACTCAGGTGCTCCGGAACGGTAAGCAGTTTCTGCTCCACTAGTGGTACCCGTCGTGTTATTATTGTGACAAGCCGTGAAAGTGGAAATAACCGGATTGTGATTTCCGCAAGCGCAACACGTCAGGGTTCACTTGAGACACAGATATTCCGCAACAGTTAACTAAGTCGTAGTGCCGACCGTAAAAAGTGATGACTTCAAAAAGCACTATTAAAAAAAAAGAAAAAAAAAAGCATTATAAAAAAAAAAGAAAAAAAAAGCATTATAAAAAAAAAGAAAAAAAAAGCATTATTCAAGAATTAAGAAGAACATAGAATTCATTATTTTTTATACGACCCTCTAAGCATCTGTCAAATAATAACTTTGACTCAATCGTATGCAATCGTATTGTGTATGTACCTCGTAAATGAAAAATGAAAGACTGGTGTCATGCATCAAATAGTAGAAGTTTACCGATTACAAGCTATTGTCTGAACGAATTCTCAACTTTGGTAACATTATTGTCGTAAAAAATTATCCCGAGCGATGGCGAGGAATAAAATACAACGACAATCATGCTACATATGTTAAAACGTTATATAAACTATGGTTTCTATGAATCATTTTTTAAGTGGAAGCCAGTAATTGAAAAACATGCTATAAAAAATCCACTGACTTCAGACAAGGATAGTCTGTTCGAAGATAAGAGTGGTCTGTAATTAGACAATAATAGTCTGTTTTACTATTCCTATTATTAAATGAGTGAGAACATTTGTATTGTTGAATAGCACCGTCATATCATCTTGAGGTAGAATTCAATGAAAAGTGTGAACCGTTGGTGATATTTGACTTTTTTTTGCAAAATACTAGATACAAACAGGCATACAATTATTTGAAATTGCACGCAGGACGTTAAGCACCAATCAATCAATCAATCAATCAATCAATCAATCAATCAATCAATCAATCAATCAATCAATTATTTGAAAACTTGTTCTCGTCATGTATATAGAGGTATAGTCTGCCCTGTGTGATAAAGTTTGTAAAGCGAGTTAAATCTTCAATCAGGCATAGGTGACCACAGCCGATTTTGACTGTCCTGTTTCGTCCCATTACGTTTTCTTGCTTCCAATGACGTTAAATTATTTGGCTTTGAGCGTGCGTGATGAAGATTATTCCAAAAACCACGTCATGCGCACCAAATGTTATATCTACAGTTTTATTATGGCAGTTTAGTGGTTTTCTAATGTTTTTTCGCCAGTGTAATACAAATGTACATGTATGTATTATTGACAGTGTCGTAAGTAAGCCCTATTTTTGTCTCTTAGAAACTAAATTTGGAAAGACAAAGATGTAAATTAAAAATGTATATACTTTGTTGTTATATCAGTAATTATCTATCGATTTAACAAAAGTATGGTCTACTGAATGAAGTGTATGAATTATATATATATATATATATAGACGGGTATAATACAAAATAACTGACTTATATACAAAAGGTAATAATTTATAAATGTTCACATATTTTGGAATATATTTCCAGATACAGCCAAACCTGCCCATGCGGTCACCTCATATCCAGAAATTGAGGGTACTTTCCTCATAAATATTCATCATATTTAAATTAGATTTTGATCACGTGACTGCAGTTTCAAGCTTGATGGATCGTTTATTAGATTTGTCAAAAAATAGCCCATAGTACGGAAATTCAATGTGTCCGTCAATGATTCGAAAATTAAAAGTTATTGTTTATTTCCGCAAAGTTTTTCTTCTGTCAAAATTCAAATATTTTTGTTTTGTAACGATTTTAGACATGTCTTTGATATCGCGATCATGCAAAAATGATCATATTATATTTAATATGGGAACCCCGAGTTTAGAAGTTAGAAATATAAGGTTAGTTAATATAATTACATATATTATTGAGGAATCTAAATTAATTTCAGAAAATATGTCGCCAAATGTCATTCATTGTTAAATTTTGTGTCACACGCCACCAGTTTCATGTATTTCAGACATTTCTACATAGACTCTTAAGGCCAAAAAAGGGGGTTCGTCGCCTCGGATTTTCATTTAGTCCAGGAACCTCGAATATTTAATTGCTTTCATTAATTTTTATTTCATTTAATTCAGCTTGATTCAATGTATCATTTTCAAGTTCAGAAAATGACACACATGCAATTATGAATGATATCGTCTATATAGATCATATGAAAATTGCAGACGTCCTGGCGTCGCCATCTTAGATATGCAAATGAGCAAAGTACCCATCATTTCTGGCTATGTGTGTTAAAAGGGCACCCTTTTCTTGTCATGTCATATACAATTTCATATGAATTGAAACTCCTTTAAGAGGTCACCTGTCTAATAAGGTCACTTTTTCTGTGTCCCAAAGGTCATGACCTCTTAATATAGGTTTGACTGTATTAATTGATTATATTATACACTTAGCATTACTATGGGCCGTCGTGGTCGTAGTGATCGTATGGTAGTTGGATATACAACTACCTGTGTAATTAAAGTTGTGAGTTCGAATCACGATCATGGGGAGGTGTACTCGATAAACATTATCTGATAAAGGTTGTCAGTGACTTGCAGAAGGTCTGTGGAATATTCCGGTTTCCTCCATTAATACAATCGACCGCCACACTATCACTGAAATAGTGTTGAAAGTGGCGTTACAAACATAATAACCCTAACCTTAATCCTAAGCTTTAATATGATAGGTTTTGCATATGTATAACGAGCGGAAGTAAACTAGCCATAATATCACGCCCCAGACTGATAACCCATATCAGGGGCCTCTCGTGCAAATAATCCACACACGTTACTTCCGGTATCGTCTGTTTACAGTAACAGTAACTGACACACATGTTTTCAGAATAACTCAATAGGAAATGTCAGCATTAATAAATATTGAGATAGTGATGCTTTTGATTGACAAAATGGTTCTGGAAATTTATCTGTTGAATTTATTATTTATTCTAACATAACGTCCTTCTTTCGCTTTGTAGATAAACGAGCGATTTATCGATGGTATAATCTCATTCGCACATGCGCCTGTGAATGTGAGGCCGGGACTTTTCCATTGGCAGCATAAATTGTGTGCGTCATTTTCCGCAAACGTAAATATAAATTACCGTCTTCCAATCCGTATTTGTACTCTCAGACATAACAGAATCGAAATAAATCATGGAAGCCAGAATGTGTTTTGAGTTTTAACATGGATTGGCTGATATTAGTATTTCATCCCGAGCAAGAGGCGAGGGATAATATTTATTAATATCCGCCAACCCATGTTAAAACTCAAAACACATTCTGGCTTCCATGATTTATTTCTAAAACCTCCTTATAAAGTTATTGATTGTTAGTCATTTCACTTTTTTTATTCCCGGTTTGTAACAAGAGTAACACAAGAGAAACCACAGGTGGAGCAGGAACTGTTTACTCTTCCGGGGCACCTGAGGTCATTCCTGTTGCTCGATCTTTAGTTTTCTGTGTAATGTTTTGTGGATCATTATTTGTCCTTTTTCTTTCGGCCTTTGTATTGTCTGTCCTTCTTCGATTTACGGCTTCTGATTCTTAGTTTGTAGATAGTTGAACCTTGTAAGGATAATTTATTAACAAGTAGTAGAAAACATTAAAGTTTTGAACAGATCATGGGAAAAAATATATGTTATTCTCCTTGAACTTATCATGAAATATTAAACGTTAAATGACCCCTTTAAAGGGAAAGAACTCCTATGAAAACGCTTAAAAGTGTATAAATTCAGAAGCTAGTCGTATATGTACAAATTGTCTATTTATCGAAAGCATATGATAAAAAGATAAATATATGATCTTTTCCATATCTGCTCGGCTATCATCCCTCGACCTACCGCCGCGTCTCGGAATGTTATCTTGATCGATATGGAAAATGCCATGTATTAATCTCTATGTAAAGTAAGGCACAGATAAAGTTAAATCGAACATAGTGGATATTTCTGCCAAGATTTGACGTCACGATGAAACTGTATATTTTATTAGCCCAGGGGGTAGTCGTGATCGTGATCTCACGATAGTTGGGTTTACAACTATCTATGCAATTAGTGTCTATCACCACTAAAGTTGTGAGTTCGAATCCTCCTAGATGTACTCGATACAACATTATGTGATAAAGTTTGTCAGTGACTTCCGGCAGGTCGGTTTCTCCTGCTACCCCAATCGGCAAACCTCGGGTGAGTCCGCTTCTCTCCCTCAATACCTCGGTTGTTATACGGTATTTGATATGCGTCTACGCGTCATATTTCTTCGCCGGAAGATTGTATTACTTCAATCAAACATTGCGCACCGCGAATAAGTTCTAAAATGGCGAGAATAGATGAGTTTGTTTTGAAAAATATTGGTCTTTGATGAAGGTACGGAATCAGCCGACATTGCGACGAATAAAAATATATTATTATTGGACGAATATTCGAAAGTGAAATTATTTTAATACCTCCTTCATTGAAGATTTCCGAAAGTAGTTCCAATGGGAGCTATCGTAATACGGACGAGGTATGATGAAGGTATGGAATCAGCCGAAGTTGCGACGAGTGCTGCTACCCCTGTTTCCTCCACTAATAAAACTGTCTGCCATGATATATTGCTGAAAGTGGCGTTAAACACCATAGCCATAGCCTTTATTAGCCCATGCCTTTGATCGTGCTCTTTATGTATATATAATAGTAAATTGAGACTACATTGTAACACCAGTCTAACAGTCTTAGTGTGTTTCCAGATTTAAGGATTGTACTAGGTCAACGCGTTTAGCTGTATAGTACTCGTACTAGTAACAGTCTGTATCTAATCATGTAGATCCACTTGAACAGGATAATAATCCTAATTCCGAGCCAACCACGTTTTACTCTTACATATAAATACGACATACATGTACATTTGTAATCAATCGTAACTACTCGGCCATTCTTGCAACCCTACAAATAACCTCGTATGCATTAGGAGTATAAATCGCACTACTTTTCACCTGTCAGTTACATGAAAGTTTGATAAAGTTATATTTTAAGCAATTTTCTATATTTCAATTATTTTCATGGATAAAAGTTAAAGTTTTAATTAGTTTTGCATGATTAGATTTTACTTAGTATGTCTTCCATATTAGATTTCCGTGGACTATATTTTTGTGCGGCTTAACTTAAATTAACTTCCGGCAAACAATTTAAGAAGAATTTCTACTATCTACGTACGAGGTTATTTGTAGGGTACCGAGAATGGCCGAGTAGTTACGAGAATGGTCGAGTAGTTACGAGAATGGCCGAGTAGTTACGATTGCATTTGTAATTAGAGGAGAAGCAGAACATACCTATTTTATATTCATTGAACCGTGACTCGAAACCATGATCTACCGCACTCGAGGCGAGCACACTAACCATTACACCACCGATGTTGTTGTCCATCTCATCAAAAAGGAACTTGTTCTAGCCGTGATATAGCTGTAAATTATTCAATTGCTGTTACGCAACAGCCTGTCGCTCACGTTTAGCAAATTTGACATTAAAAATGCTTTTATTTTGTCACTGACAAATACCATTTGGTCTAAAAATAAATATTAATATGCAGTCAGATTTTGCTAAAGATTGTTTATGTATCCATTTAAGAAATTTATTACAGGAAAAAAATTCACATAATTTTTCTTTTATATATTGTAGTCATAAAAAACATGTCATAGCTGTTTTAATGGAAATCTAAGTCATTGCAACCATTTAAATCTACTGCTTGTTGATTTATACTCTGGGATCGTCGTGATCGTCATCGTATGGTAATTATAATGACAATTACTTATACATTCAGTGCCTATCACCACTAACGTTGTCAGATCGAAATCCGCTCATGGCTAGGTGTGCTCGATACAACATTATGTGATAAAGTTTGTCAGTGACTTGCGACCGGTCGGTGTTTTTTACACAGGAACTCCGGCTTCCTCCACTAATAAAACTGACCGCCACGATATAACTGTAATATTGTTGAAATTAGTGTTAAATATCATAATCCTAACCCTAACCTTTAACTCTGGATTTTTGGCTAATTTGAGCGAAGATTCATAATACTCGATATATTGCCTTTAAAATATGCTATGCTTACTTGAATTCCGAGGTAGAGAAATAGGAACCAGCGGGGATCAATTCCTCAAAAAGGGAATCCTTTTAGTATGGGGGAGGAGGAAGGGGGTAAATACACAACTGAACCATGGTGCATAATGGCGGAAATATCTGCCTTGGAACAGGCCATGCAGTAACGTTTGTTTGATTATTGTTCAACGTCAACAGATCAGTAATGCAGGGAAAAAGTTTGAAGATACCAAAGCAGGGGCGGATTCAGGATTTCAAGTAAGAGGGGGGCGCGCTTAAAAAAAATTACACCGAGCGGAGGAAGGCGCGAAAATTATTGGGGTATTTCGTGTGAAAAATCACGATTTTACGCCAAAAAAAAATCATATTTTGTCCAATTTTAAGGGGGGCGCCGGATGCGCCCCCCTGGATCCGCCCCTGCAAAGGGGTATTCAGAATCCGTAGATCAAAGAAGGACATACAATACAATGACCAAAAGAAATAAGAACAAGAGGACAACGATTTACAAAACACCATACAGAAAACAAAAGATTGAATAATATCAATCGTACTAAAACAGAGCGAGGGTGAACTCGGGTGCTCCGGATGGGTTCTTATTTCATGCGGCTCCACATCCTGATGAGAATAAAAAAAATGTGAGTAAAAAGGTGGACTGGCATCGCCCTCTGGATGGATGCTTCGATTGCCATAAGTAAAAGGGGAGACAATTTTGCCAATTAAAACGTTCCAATGACTACTGGTATCAAACTTGATCATAAGGTACCAATTCAAGTTGTTTTTAATTTGCAAGCAACGTGGGAATCTTAATAAACGAAACATTCATTTAAGTCGCGTCGTAAGGGCGGATAGTGTATTTGATTACGGTACTCGGGCCGCGCAAACAACGAATTTCTGTACTCTGGAGATTTCCTTGAAGTATTAAATTTTTTGAAAAAAAAAGGTTCCCTCCCTCGGGTAATGAAATTTTGAAAATAAAAGTTCCCTACCTCGAAGCATCAAATTTTGAAAATAAAAGGTTCACTACCTCCCTCGGAGTATCAAATTTTGAAAATAAAAGGTTCCCTCCCTCCCTCGGGTATTGAAATTTTGAAAATGAAAGTTCCCTACCTCGAAGCATCAAATTTTGAAAATAAAAGTTCCCTACCTCGAAGCATCACATTTTGAAAATAAAAGTTCCCTACCTCGAAGCATCAAATTTTGAAAATAAAAGGTTCCCTCCCTCCCTCGGAGTATCAAATTTTGAAAATAAAAGGTTCCCTCCCTCCCTCGGGTATTGAAATTTTGAAAATAAAAGTTCCCTACCTCGAAGCATCAAATTTTGAAAATAAAAGTTCCCTACCTCCCTCGGAGTATCAAATTTTGAAAATAAAAGGTTCCCTCCCTCCCTCGGGTATTGAAATTTTGAAAATAAAAGTTCCCTACCTCGAAGCATCAAATTTTGAAAATACAAGTTCTTTGATATGTATTTGGATTATTGTAAAAGACATTATACATTAACCTTGGATTATCTGTCAAGGTCAATTCTAACAGACACTGTACCAATCGATTTATCTACCACAATTCTCATAATAAACAAATACAGTAGGGAAAAAAAGGATATCATTTCTCTGTTTTAATCAAAAGGTAATGTTTATTTTTATTTATTACATAACCAAATATTATTATATTTATTATTAGTATTAATCAAATTAGTTTATGGAAACAAGAGAAATGTTGTAATTAAAATTGTTTATTTTTGGGGATTTTTTTGTTTTGTTTTGTTTTTTTGGGGGTGTGGGATGTGGTTGGGGAGGGGTGTTATTATGGCTGTTAAAATTGACCTGTCGTTGGTACATAAATTGAGAGAATAAAGTAATATAGTTGTTGTTTATATTTCTATGGTGCAAAAATATTGAGTAAAATAACTTAATAAATCAAAGACAGTTCTAATTTCTAAAGAACAAAACATTATTTTTCTAATTATTTATGAGATAAGGACGTTTCATGGTCGGCGTTTCACTGGACAATTTCTATAATTTCATGACATATTATGACTGCATATTTACCAGTTGGTTCAGACACTGTCAACGACTATGATACATATAGTAGTTATTATATATATTTTAACAGCATTCGTCAGGATGGGGACATAAAAATTACCTGTTTTTTATATAATTTTCCCAGTATGTTCAGAATTTTGCACTCTATTGCATATGGGACCATTGACTGATTGATTGATTTTATTGATTAATTGATAGTTGTTGCTTAATTTCAAATAAACACTGTTTGGGTTATATTCATGACTGCGGAAACATAGCGTCTTTTTTCTTGTGCTTCTTTTTTAAACCATTACGGTCAAAAAAAGAAGAAAACAAAAAAATAAACCGTTCCGCAGCTACAAATGTATATTCCTGACAAGAAAAACAATACATTATATTGTTAAAGGCGAGTTTTGGATTTAGGCTATGGGCAGATTTTTTTGATTTTTTTAAAATAAATAAAGATGCTATACACATTTATATCAATTTAGATTCAATCACATTGGTATAGAAATTCAACCACATGTGTGTGTCTTTTTTTATATAATTAAAATCACTTGACAAACGAAGTCAAAATATATAAAACTAAGAATACAATATACAAGTCTTGGGCGGAAATTCACAATGCCACAGAAAAAAATAACAAGATACATTGAAAAGAGTCGAAAAATGTTTGACTTGCAATGTACCACCACATATCACCACTAACAACCTGTTGTTTATTCGGAACTGCCGCAAGTTGCATTTTAAGTTAAAGGACGAGTGCGGTACCAGTATGTCCAACAAAGTTGTCAATAGAGACAATTTCTTTCTGGTTGAGCACCGAATTCCCTTATTTAATTTGCGTTGACTAACAAATGTAATTATCTTCAGGGTTAACGTTCCTAATTTATAGAGAAATGTGTTAAATATCTGATAATTATTTGATACGTGTATTCTATTTATCATTTAACGCTAAGTGAGCAATTTTCCTAGTGAGAAAAAGTTTTAACGAGAGGATCAAGACACCTACTTTGTCTAAGCCGATGTGAAATGGTGAAATATAGTCCTCAAGTTCACATGTCGCTCCAGGCGGAACTATTTTCTGACCTCGACCAAATCAGTACTTGACTTGTTCTCCTTATTGCTGTGTGCGTACAGCAGAAAAGCACCAAATAACAATATATATATATATTACACTTTACCTTTTTATTTTCCCTATTTGTCTTTGTTAGCGCAGCCGGTCACTATTTTCGTATATGGACCAGTCACTATTTTAGTATATGGACCGGCCAGGTACCTGCATTATTATTTTAGATAAAAAGTATAATATAGCAAATAGTTCATGTCACTTCGGATCATATGGCAGTATATGGACCGGTCCGTCACCAAACAAATATTATATGGACAAAAAAATATTATATGGACAGCTTCGGTCCATATAATATTTGTTTGGTGACGGACCGGTCCATATACTGCCATATGACCCTCAGTGCCATGAACTATTTGCTATATATTTAATTTCTATTTCCTTTCTAAGATGTGGAGTATTGTTGACCGCGTGGTGTTTGACGTTGACCAAAAGCTAAACACCACTGACTTGTGTTCGCATTCTGATATCCACCTCAAATGGTGGTAAGGTTTTCAGACACCCACCCAAGACCAGGGCTTTCATCGAGCAGTTCTTTGTATTTATCCGGGCGTTCCTCCTCTAATAAGCATAGTAGTCACGATATCTAGAGCTAAAAATAGATTGCCGGAAATGACGATAAACACTAATGGTCCACCCCTTTCTAAAATTTAGATTAATAAAAAGGGACCGATCAATTAAATTTTAGAGGGGGGAGGATGGGGGGCTACGTTTTCCCCGAGTCACCATTTTTTTTTTTGGACACGAAACAAAAATATGATTTTGTTTTGCGTGAAGAATCGGTAATTTTTCTTCAAATTTTACCAAAATTTCTTTTTGAAAACTTCAGAGTAAGATTATTTATTTTTTGCATCTAGCAGGTCAAGATATTCTTTCTATATAATTTGGCGACAGTATTTAAAAAAAGAACATTTAAAACTTTAGAGCAGTTGAAAAGTTCATGGTGAGCTTAATTAATTTCTTGCATCTTGCAGGTCAAGATATTTTTGTATCAATAAAATTTGCCGACAGAATTAAAACAATAAATAAACATATGCCCCCCCCCCCTTTCCACATGAAACTGTCGCTCATAAAGCTGAAATATTACTAAAACGTTAGCGTTAATAAGCGATCGATCTCGTGTAGATAATACTGTTTCTGGTAAAGACAACGTTTCTTATGACGTGTGTTTCCGTCTGAATCAATTGAGTGTTTAATTATCGTACCATTCCATACAGATTATCTCTGGTTTCCAGGAAGAAGCAATCAAAGGAAACAGTCGATTAGAATTCAAATATGATTATTAATATTATATCAATAGCTTCCGTGTTTTATCTTTCATTATTATCAGTTTATTTTCTTTCCAAGACAATGCAATCGATGTTGTAGCTGAAAATATCACACGAGTTATAATACTAGGGAAAACTAATTTAAGTATAGGAGAATGTCCAAGTAACTCTCCATTCCTTAAAAATAATGGAGCCGAGGCCCATTGTTTTTAAGGAATGGAGAGATACGAGGACGTTCTCCATTGTACTTTATTAACTTGATTAATTATTAATCTTGAAACAAAAAAGTCTGTGTATAGTATCTAAAGTACAAAGTATTAAATTGTTTGCCCCTTGTGGAACCTTAAAAGTACAAAGAGAACAATAACTCTCCATTCCTTAAAAATAATGGAGAGTTTTGACAATAGATTTACATCACAGGTGGATTTTAATAAGCAATATTGGATGAAAGATATGTGTATTCATTTGTCAGAAAACGGTACAAATGGTCTGTGTAAATATTGTATCATTACTTTAATAATATTTTTGCTAGTAAGAGTGGTTACAAATAAAATGAGGAACACAAGAAAGTACTGGTCTTTCGGGAAACATGCCATATTCTAATCGAAAAGTAACAGAAAGAGGCAAAATCGTTACCCGTAACAATTCAATTCAATTCAATTCAAAGCTTTATTTAGAGTCGATATAAATCATACATATAACACAAGCTCTAATGAGCTTTTAAAATCGACTATGGTATATAACAACACATACAATCATGCATACAAATATATTAAATAAAAACATACATCAATTTATGCAATTCAATATAGACACAAGTTACAGAAGCAGATATCAACTGAACAAAAGCAAGCTAAAAATAAGAGGCTCATGCATTTAAGCAACAACAGAAAATAATAAAATAATAAAAATATTCAAAAGCATGAAAACTTAGAAATAAAAATTTAAAGGTCATCTGCATGCAGTGCACTGGCATGAGCTGCCGTTCCATGTGTGAATTATATTTTTAAAATGTTCTAATGATGTTTTCTTGTCTAAAGTGATTCGGCAGCTCATTCCAGATTTGTGCAGCATTATACCGAAACGAATTTAAACCATACCTTGTTGTTCGTACTCTGGGTAAAACTGCTATATCTTGATGCCTAAAATTATATTTTTGATCTTTAATTGAAATTAAATCATGAAGATAGCTTGGACTTTGTTTATGGATAATTTTGAATGTTTCAACTGCAATAGCAACACACATATGCATGATCGTTCACACAAAAAAACCCGATAAAAAGTGACGGGGTTAAACTAGATATATGGGACCAATATATTTTCTCTCAGTGTAAAGATGTGGTCATGTTGGTGTTCTTCACATGACAAGTAGATCATATTATTACTTACACTATCAATATCTCACGATAATCTTCAATAGGATCAAGTTAGCTCATCACGTGACTGTCGGCATTTTACACACATGTGGAAAACACTTGCATGACAGCATCATTTCATTAAGATGTTTGGGCCCTTAAGACTTGTTTTACCCGACATTTTTTATTCAAAAAGTGCATGTGGAAAGCCAGTCAAGTGAGCGGTCAGGTATATGTATGTATGTCAGGGATATCAATTAAGCCTCTTTCTGAGATAATCTGAATGGATTTTGTTCTGCATGAAACTGATATACTTTCTCTTGTTATGAATATGATACATTTTTATTAGTTTTTTGTTTGTTTGTTTTTGTTTTGTTTTGTTTTGTTTTTTTATTGTTTTTGTTGTTGCTGTTGGTTTTGTTGTTGTTGTTGGTTTTGTTGTTGTTGCTTTGCATTGTTTAATTATGCTGAGAATGTCACTTTCTGTAAATGTTTTCCATCAGATGTAGCATTTATTTAGAAGAAATTATTTCAAATAATAAATTCAAACATAATTTATTCATAAATAATTTTAATGGATCGAACAAATATTTTGTTAACTTTTAAAGCACCCTACTTTTTTTTTTTTTTTTTTTTTTTTTTACCGCATACAATAGTTATAAACACACAAATGTTTAATATATCAATGAAACAAGTTCGATAAAGCCCCGGACCACTGAGGGATGAACTTTATAGGACGAAGAAGAAACAAATAGTATACTGTAAAATAAAAACGAATTCAATTTATCTAGACGGAAACCTATATTGCATAATTTGTGTCCGATCAGTTTTGCCTTGTTTATGACAAATAAATATGTTAAACTAAACGAATTCAAAAATTCTAGAAAAACATAAATGTAATTGAAAACTAATAAAAAGTATCGTATAGATGAAACGATAACAATTTAAACCTTGTACGTGTTAGTAAACACGTTAGTCTTATAATTATAAATATTTATTTATAATTTATAGAAATATAATCCTACCATGCCGATATTCATATACGCACATACTTATTGACTTAAAGATGATAATCTGACATCCATTGAGAGTATGAAACTGTTTATAGGCGATACAAGGTAATATAGTCCTTTCTGTTGTTCATACCAGATCGTCCGGATAATGGGTCAGGGTTAAGGTATGGTGTTTAACGCTACTTTCAGCAATATTTCAGTTATATCATGACGGTTAGTTTTATTGGTGGATGAAACCGGAGTGCCCGGAGAAAACTACCGACCAGCCGCAAGTCACTGACAAACTTGATCACATACTGTTGTATCGAGTACACCTCGCCTGAGCGCGGTTCGAGCAAACAACATTAGTGGTGATATGCACTGCTTGCCCAGG
The DNA here is from genome assembly GCA_963383655.1 of Bathymodiolus septemdierum. NCBI lineage: Eukaryota > Metazoa > Mollusca > Bivalvia > Mytilida > Modiolidae > Bathymodiolus > Bathymodiolus septemdierum. The sequence continues at coordinate 36,598,911 of OY726527.1, forward strand.
TAGTTGTAAAGCCAATTACCATGATGTGCGATCACGACCGTCGTGGTCCACTTGCGAGTATGAAACTGCTTGTAGGCGATATATGGTAATATAGCCCTTTCTTGTTCATATCAGATCGTTCTGATAATGGATGGAATATTTATCCCTGAAGGTCAAGGAAACAACAACCAATAATACAAAAGGAAGTTATACTGTCGCCACCATGACTTGGTTGACCGTTATAGAACATCTGTGTCACAAATGACCACGGATATGTTCCACTTGTCATAAACACCTCCCGGTCTTTTTATTATTCATGATTTATCTCCGGGTTTGTAACTAGATTAACACGACGGGTGCCACTAATGGAGCAGGAACTGCTTACCCTTCCGGAGCACCTGCGTTGACCCCCGATTTTTAGTGGGGTTCGTGTTTCTCGATCTTTAGTTTTTGATCTAATGTTTTGTAGATCGTTGTTTGTCCTTTTGTACTCTTGTACTTTTTCCTTTGGCCATTGCATTGTCCATTCTTCTTCGATTTACGGATTCTGATTACCTCCCTTTGGTATTATCAAATCCTTCTTGAAAGAAAACGAATTGATCTGGAGGCGGTAGTGAGTGGTTAATATCAATATATATCTATAATATTAAAATGCTAATTTTCAATTTCAAAAGTTATTTACAAAATAGTATGTTATGATCAATTATATTTATGAAACTTGTAACTTTTGTGTACTTGAACCATTGTGTGTATAGAATCACGTATGTATAAATCTATTCTTAGAAAAATAAATAAATGTCAACAAAAAAATCAATCAATAATATATGTCTAAGGAACAGTCATTTAACTTTTTGTTCACCAAATTTGCATATAAAAAATAAATAAAGATGAAAGATGCAAAGAATAAATAATCTGACTATGCAGTTTTCAACGAGAAATTGTGGGTAGCAAGGGTTGTGATCCCATTAACCCGTTAACTCCGCCATATTTGTGTGTCTGTCCCAAGTGAAGACCTGGATTTCCAGGAAATGTGCTAATGATCTGTATTAGGTCTTTGTGGTCGTGTCTCCTCTGTATTGCAAGAGACAGACAGCTAAGAGGAGTTTGAAAATACCAAAGAGGTAATCAGAATGCATAAATCGAAGAAGGACAAACAACACAATGGCCAAAAGAAAAAGAACAAGAAAACAAAATACTACACAGAAGATTGAACAATATGAACCCCACTAAAAAATGAGGGTGACCGCAGGTGTTCCGCCAGGGTAAGGTCCTGCTCCATAAATGACATCCGTCATATTACTCTGTTATTAACCCGGTCATAAGTCATGCAAGAGGAAAGGATCGGGAAGTGCTTAATTACGACAAGTGGAACATACAACTTGTTTGACACGTTTGAATCGTTATGAATTGATGGTCTAGTATAAAGGTATTTCCTTTATCAAGGACAAATGTCAAAGTCGAGAAATTGTTATATTGTTTTCTCCGTCATGTATTGATGACTTTAGCTCGGTTTTGTTATTATAATTCCGGTTGTTCTTTGAAATTTTCTTCTCTGCTCTTCATAGTTCTGTGTTTGAAATTGGTTTCTACACACATTGTGACTTAGCATCACTGAAGAAATTAATTACAAGACTGTACAATTATTCAGTATGCATCTGTGATATTGCTATGAATAGTTGCACTAAATATCTTTTGTACATTGACCGAAAAAGTGAATTTTCTAACGTGCAGTTTATACCCCCCCCCCCTCCCCCTCCCCAAAAGAAACAAAACAAAAACAAAGTTAATGTTCATTACTGTAATAGCAATGCTGTTTTCCGTAATGGTAAATCAATTTGACGTCTGCGCATCGCTTTAAAGTTCCTTATTATATTAGTGCCGTGTTGTTTGATCTTTACATATCAATGCATAGCACGATAAAAATACAATCATTTATTTAATGTTCTCTACTACCACATTAATTACCGTTATTATCGCTGTACTGTGTTACCATGTAACATCAATCAATACCAGACAAATCAATCTATCACTGAATATAAATTTCATTAGGGGCCGTCGTGGTCGTGATCGTATACAATCAGTGTCTATCATCACCAAAGTTGTGAGTTCGAACCCCGTTTATGGCAAGTTGTACTCGATACAACATTATGTGATAAAGTTTGTCTGTCAGTTACTTTCGACAGGTCGATAGTTTTATACGGGTACTCCGGTTTCCTCCACCAATATAACTGACCGCCACAATATAACTGTAATATTGTTGAAAGTGGCGTTAAACACCATAGACCAAACCAAACCAGTACATTTCATTAAGAAGGAGGTTTGGGTACAAAAAATTAGCTTAACCCCGCCACTTTTTATTGAAGTGTCTGTACCAAACCACGATTTTAACTATTGCTTCTACTATTGTTCAAAAAGATTTAAGATCTATTCCGACAGTGTGGAATTTTTTTTGTTTTCATTTTATTACAAGATATCTATTGAAACTTAAAAAAATATAAACAAGCTATATGAATGCTTTATTGTTGAGTTTTTCCACTGAGGGTACCACGTGTTACAGCCTAGTGTTACGGCAGGGGAGTCCATTTGTTGTGCGGAAAGAATCCTTAAGACGGGGTGTTGCCATCTAGTTTTAAAGTTTTTATTGAAATTTACAGCTCATAAATCATGTAATTATTATCATTAAAACTAAGGTTCTCCTCCCTCAGGCATAGGTGCCATTATCCTGTTTAATTAGGCTTTTTTGATTTTCTTGCTTCCAAAGACTTTTAAATTAAACTGTTTGGATTTCAAATATTTTGGGTTTGAATGGGTAGGATGAAGGATATTCCAGAAGCCTGTCATGCGCACTGAATTAAATATCTACGTTTGGTTTTATTGAACACGTTAAAACCAACGATTGTCGTTGATTGCGCTTTGCGATGCAAAATATTCCGACCATATGCATAATCATGTCGTTTACTGGTGACAATCAAATAACCCAATTCCGCTAAGAGGCTACCACCATTGTACCTGGAATATTATCTTAAGTTTGTAATCTTGATTTCGTCAAAAAAAAAGAAAAAAAAATTGAAGATAGAAGATAGAAAAGGCACAATTGTCCTCAGCACAGGTGACGTTAAACAACAATCAATCAATGTTCGAGATTATGGCGTTCTTTATTATAACGATGTTCGTCTGGTTATTGGTGATGGCTGGAATTTTATTCACACTTGGAAAGCACTTGCATGACCGCATCATTTCACTTATAGAGGAGGCTTAGGTCCACAAAATTAGTTTTTTCTTTTTTTGAAAATGATCTGCGTGCTGACGATGCATGAACTTTCTAAAAAAAAAAGAAGAAAAAAAAAGAAGAAGTGTAAATGCAATGGGTCTGTTTCTATTCTCTTAAATATATTGCTCTAATTAATATATATTGCGGAAATGAAAATATACTCTTCAAAAAAATATGCAAAAATGCAATGCGGCCGTTTCGATTCTCTTAAATTTATTGCTCTAATTAATAGATATTACGGAAATTAAAACGTACTTTCTTCAGCAACACAGATTGCGAAAAAATAATGCGCCCGTTTCGCTTCTCTTGAATATATTGCACTAATTAATTCTGACAATATTGGACCTTTGACATTAGGTATATAAACACTTACTATACTATCACAGTTTACTGGTCAATATCTATATAATCCACGTAAATTATTATAATGAAATATATTCATTAACCTTGGATATCAGACAAGGTCACTCCAACTGCTAAGTCAATCGACCGATTCTACTTTATACAGTGTCATCTTATAATACACATACATTTGTTGTTGGCCGTTGGGAATTTTTTTTTTTTTTTTTCGCATTGCAAGGTAAAATTATTTTCTTACTATTATTAATTATCTATTTATAGGTAAATTGTAAATTTAGAATAACTACAGTGAAAAATAAACATAATTCCGAAATTAACCATAAAACTGAATATAACATATTTGTTTGTTTGTTGTTCCTTTTTGGTTTGTTGTTATTGTTTTTTGGTTTGTTTTTGTTTGTTTGTTGTTGTTTGTTGTTGTTTGTTGTTGTTGCTAATTTGCTTTTTTGTTTGTTTTCTTTTCTTTTTCGAAAATGGTTCTTGTTTCCCAACATTTTTTTCTTCTATGAATCCAATCCAGTAAAAAATAGTAATTCTTAAAACTTATTTAACATCTTTTTGCCTAATACTTCCATGTTTTCTCTCTTCACAGTAAATACCCGTGATAACTTATATTCCAAATTCAAGAGGATTGTTCAGAGACACATTAGGACATTGATTCTGCTCAATAAATGATTGCAAACGTAATCAAGATTAATAATCATACTGTTATTTATTGTTTTTGTATATACCATTTGTAATTGATTGTTTTATTTCATTGTATTGATTGTATATGTCCCGATGGGCCGATAATTCGTTAATAAACTAACGATCTATCTAACTATCTATCTATCTATCTATCTATCAACTCAGTGTTGGTGAGACACTTGCCATACATTGTTAACAATTTCGAAGATAAATATAATATTATCGAAAAAACACAAAACTCTAATTTTTTACTAATATTGTCACCTTTAACATATAATATTTAATGAAGAAATTAACGTAATCCCTGTCTGGCGAAAAGAGATTGCCCACTTAAAAGGGGGAGTGTCATTTCATGTATAATACGGTAACCCTTGACAGTAGTCCCATTCTTTGTAACAGCTACAGAAGACTAAATGTTGTTCGTGTCTACCCTACTTTTCTTCTTTTTCAGTGGCAGTCAAAATTCATTTGCACATTTCTCCCTCATTTATGTATATATGTGTATATTGTTGAACTTGTAATATGCAATCTGATGGGTTCATAGAATTTCTTGAATGTTCAAAAACTATTATCTGACGTTCTCGTTTAAAGTAGAAGTTTGATTGGCCAACTACCGTCTCCTATCATTTCATCAATGCTAGAAGTATAATTTTAATTGCGTCCCCAGGTGGCACATAGAGGGTGTCATCTCGATAAGGCGGGGGCTGTCATGTTGCGGAAAGCCAGACACTGGGGATATAATGCCAACGCTCACTATGTTTTCTGTGCCAGTCAATAGTCGTTGTCGTGGTGATAACATTCCTTCCTCATTTCTGTATATTTTTGTGATATTGTTGAACTTGTTGTCGTCCTGAATATGAAGCAACCATTTACCGCTGGACATTAAACAACAAACAACCAATCAATCAATCATGCATCATATATTGTCAAATGTCGTCCGCTCGATGGAAAGTGAAGCTTGCTGGTTCGTTCAGTGGTGTTCACTCGCTCATACACAACATAGTTCCATGGTCCGTGTCACGGCTGAAATTAACAGCATCGATGGTGTAATGGTTTGCGTGCTCGCGTCGAGTGTGGGAGATTGTGTGTTCGAACTCCGATCGTGTCAAACCAAAGACTGATTGATAAACAAAATTGATATCTGTCGCCAATCAGCAAAAGTACGCAGCATTAAGGAGACAGAGCAAAGACCGGTTCGCTCGGAATCATGATAATGTGTCCGAGTAGGGCAAAATGTCTATATGCTGACTGTTGTTTCAGTGAGATAGCAGTATGAAAATCCAGCTAACGTGTTGGTCTAGTACAAAGCGGACATCATTATCATTTCATTGAAAATTATCTTGTTCTCGCCATGATATAACTGAGTTGTCGTTAAACAACAATCACTCACTCACTCACAGCAGAAATGTCATGTTGTATTTTAGCAGGAAACCATATGATATATACATATGGAGACAAATCAAAGGTGTAGGAATGGACCGGAAAGTATGGAATTACTTGTTGGTGTTTAGCTGAATGTGGGGGAAGCTTTTTAAGTGGACCGAAAAGTGGTGGGAGCAAGCTTCGAGAAGTTGGAAAAGTTGGGATTGGGATGGGGGGGAGGGGGGGTGTACAAGATTTCATATCTTACAAGCAATTAAAAAAATCGGGAAAATTAAACCAAGTCATTTGGCTTCCAATCATACATTTATACCCTTAAATGTCTTGATTTACTGAACTTTGTCTGCTTCCATGCTAAAAATTAAATTTCTAAGTTTTGCCAAAAAAAGGGGAATGGGGCAAAATATACCTGGAACCCCCGACTCCTACGCCCCTGAAAAGATAACGTTACGCCCACCACTAAAAGGTTTTCTGTCTGGTACAATACGTCATCCGTTCCGGTTCGTTGGTGCTCTTTAATAATTAATAAAAATTATTTATGAAATCTCTTAAGGATTACCTTGCTTAAAAGAAACAATTATACTTATCATATTGTGAAATGTGTGTGTCTGTTTGATATTTACACGTTTGACTTGATTGCTCATTTGGGAATAAACAAAATTTATATAAATTACTTCCTCCCAATCAGGAGTAAGTTATTGATTGGGAGATTATTGTGTACCGGTAATGTCGCTCTATCTAAGTGTGAATTTACAAGCAATTAAGTTGTAGCTCTAGAGTGGTAATTCTAGGAGACGTTCTATTATTAAGTTGATTGTGTGCTTGTTCATTATCATCTCAATAAGATGTTGTTCTTTTAAATCTTTACAAAGTCTGCTTCGCGATTTGAGAATTCTATTCTACGCACTTTAATTTAATTCTTTATTTATTTAACGAGGATTACCGACAACGGATGGCTACGAGTGGTTTTCCTCTAAACACATTGCACGAAAAAGACCACATCTAGCACCTTCTAATGATGATCAGTTACAATGCAAAATTTTCTAACCCTATTCATCTCCCTATTCAATAAAACTAGTTTAGCCCCGCCACATTTTATTAAAGTACCTGTCAAAGCAAGGAGTGTGAGTCGTCACGTATAAGTATGTTAGGGGGTATCAATTTTGCCTGTTTTTACGATTTCCCGGTTGCATTTGACTCGTCCCGCAAAACCAAAGGGGACACCCTTTTCGGTACATGGTGTTGTAAAATGAGGTCCTATTTAAATAATCCGGGTCACTCTTGGATAGGGTGGGGGTTATGGTGTTTAACGCCACTTTCAACAATATTTCAGTTATATCATGGCGGTCTCTTAGATTGGAATATTTCATTTGGTTTATCAAATTGATAAAAACATTTAAAAAACATGTTTATTTAGTTAAAATAAAAATCACTATTTATCAACTTTTATCATACCCGGAAGAAAAGTTCGATCAGATCACAGTCTGTTATGAGTGTTTTACAGCCATAATCAATGAAGGTGTACGTGACAGTTAGAACGCACACACAACCTTTCATACGTCTTTAATCTTCATTTTACAGATTTTTATTTTCGGAACCAGACATGATACTGAAAACACTGAGAAGACATTGGGATGTAAGTATTTTTTGTTGTTTTTTTCATTTCGTTTTATTTTGTTTTCTGTTTGTTTTATTTTGTGCTTTAATTTGTATTTTTGTTTTTGTATTTTTGTATTTTTTTATGGTTTTCTCCGGGTACTCAGGTTTCATCCACCAATAAAACTGACCACCACGATATAGCTGAAATATTGTTGAAAATAGTTATAAGTACCATAACCCCTTTGGTTTTTCTTATCGGTTTTATTTTTGTTTTCTCTAGCGTTTTTTCAACTTCTCTAAAGGCCCGTTGTCACTATCAAAGTTTCCCATCAAAAACTTTGTCAAAGAAAACTTGGACAAAGAAAACTTGGACAAAGAAAACTTGGATAAAGTGTCTGTTGTCACTATCAAAGTTTCCCATCAAAATTTTGTCAAAGAAAACTTGGATAAATTGTCTGTTGTCACTATCAGTTTCCCATCAAAAAATTTGTCAAAGAAAACTTGGACAAAGAAAACTTGGATAAAGTGTCTGTTGTCACTATCAAAGTTTTTTGATCATCTTTGTCAAAGAATTGGAGGGAAATCTTGTCAACACGACAAAATGGCTCCAACTCTCACAAATTATGAAAACATTGCTGTCACTTTATGTCTAATGAGCATTGCAATACTTAGAAGGAGACCCCGCGACCGTGCAAGGGTGAGAAGGATGGGAACTAGATCTTGGTTGCTGAGAAGGAAACAAAGAAGCGCATACAATACACTTCTTAGAGAATTGCACACTGAAGACCCGAACGAATTCCGAAATTATTTTAGAATGGAAAAAACAACATTCAAGATGCTCCTTGAGAAAGTGGGACCCACTGATAGAGAGACAGGATACCAAACTTCGGGAAGCCATATCTGCGGCAGAACGACTTGCAGTGACATTGCGTTTTCAGGCTACTGATTTTCCCTTTCCCGCCTTTTTACTACCATGTGCTTTTGTTTTGTAAACATCATCTCATCATTCCAAAACAGTATTCTGATTGGTTGATTTCTATCAAAGTCCATCAAAGTTTGAAGAAAAATAGGATGGAGTTCTATTCCATCAAAGTTGGTCAAAGTTTTTGATCAAAGATTTCTTTGACCGTTGTCACTATCAAAGTTTCATCAAAAACTTTGTCAAAGTTATCTTTGACAAAAGAAAACTTTGATAGTGACAACGGGCCTTAAGCTGTACTCTTAACATTAAATTGAGGTTTCTATAATATATAGTTTATGAAAGAACGTTTAAAGGCATTATGTTGTTGATTTTGGTGGATATGTTTTTGTCCAGATAGATGTTTACAAAGGAGTACATCTAAAAACATAAATCGTTTTGTTTTTGTTTTTGTCTTCGTCCTATCTCTTGTGTGACACATGCTGTCAGTGTCTCTAAATTGTCCATTCTTGATTGTCCCTTCGAGTTTCTCTAACGTTTATTTCAATATCTCCAACCTGATGGTAGATCTATGTACTCTAAAAGTTAATTGTTGTTTCTATAATATTGCTTGCTCATACATATATTATTGCATAAAGTCAACAATATTTCAGTTATATCGTGGAGGAAAATTTTATTGGTAGAGGAAACCGGAGTACCTGGAGAAAACCACCGACCTGTCGCAAGTCTGTGACAAACTTTATCACATACAAGTTGGTTTCAACAACATTTCAGTTACTTCGTGGAGGTCAGTTTTTTGGTGGACGAAATTGGAGTACCCGGAGAAAACCACCGACCTGTCGCAAGTCAAAAAGTTTAATCAGTGAACAATTCTACTAATATCAACAACACGAACAACCACCTCTTACTTCAACTCGTTGGGTTTTATATACAAGTACATGTATTATACACAAGTACATGTTTTATACACAAGTACATGTTTTATACACAAGTACATGTATTATACACAAGTACATGTTTTATACACAAGTACATGTTTTATACACAAGTACATGTTTTATACACAAGTACATGTTTTATACACAAGTACATGTATTATACACAAGTACATGTTTTATACACAAGTACATGTTTTATACACAAGTACATGTTTTATACACAAGTACATGTTTCAAGTACATGTTTTATACACAAGTACATGTTTTATACACAAGTACATGTTTTATACACAAGTACATGTTTTATAAACAAGTACATGTTTCATACACAAGTACATGTTTTATACACAAGTACATGTTTTATACACAAGTACATGTTTTATACACAAGTACATGTTTTATACACAAGTACATGTATTATACACAAGTACATGTTTTATACACAAGTACATGTTTTATACACAAGTACATGTTTCAAGTACATGTTTTATACACAAGTACATGTTTTATACACAAGTACATGTTTTATACACAAGTACATGTTTTATAAACAAGTACATGTTTCATACACAAGTACATGTTTTATACACAAGTACATGTTTTATACACAAGTACATGTTTTATACACAAGTACATGTTTTATACACAAGTACATGTATTATACTCAAGTACATGTATTATACTCAAGTACATGTATTATACACAAGTACATGTTTTATACACAAGTACATGTATTATACACAAGTACATGTTTTATACACAAGTACATGTTTTATACACAAGTACATGTTTTATACACAAGTGCATGTTTTATACACAAGTACATATATTATACACAAGTACATGTTTTATACTCAAGTACATGTTTTATACACAAGTACATGTTTTATACACAAGTACATGGTTTATACACAAGTACATGTTTTATGCACAAGTACATGTATTATACTCAAATACCTGTTTTATACACAAGTACATGTATTATACACAAGTACATGTTTAATACACAAGTACATGTTTTATACACAAGTACATGTTTTATACACAAGTACATGTATTATACACAAGTACATGTTTTATACACAAGTACATGTTTTATGCACACGTACATGTTTTATACACAAGTACATGTTTTATACACAAGTACATGTTTTATACACAAGTACATATATTATACACAAGTACATGTTTTATACTCAAGTACATGTTTTATACACAAGTACATGTTTTATACACAAGTACATGGTTTATACACAAGTACATGTTTTATACACAAGTACATGTATTATACTCAAATACATGTTTTATACACAAGTACATGTATTATACACAAGTATATGTTTAATACACAAGTACATGTTTTATACACAAGTACATGTTTTATACACAAGTACATGTATTATACACAAGTACATGTTTTATACACAAGTACATGTTTTATGCACACGTACATGTTTTATACACAAGTACATGTTTTATACACAAGTACATGTATTATGCACAAGTACATGTTTTATACACAAGTACATGTTTTATTCACAAGTACATGTTTTATACAAAAGTACATGTTTTATACACAAGTACATGTATTATACACAAGTACATGTTTTATACACAAGTACATGTTTTATGCACAAGTACATGTTTTATACACAAGTACATGTTTTATACACAAGTACATGTGTTATACACAAGTACATGTTTTATACACAAGTACATGTTTTATACACAAGTACATGTTTTATTCACAAGTACATGTTTTATACACAAGTACATGTTTTATACACAAGTATTTATACACAAGTACATGTTTTATACACAAGTACATGTTTCATTCACAAGTACATGTTTTATACACAAGTACATGTTTTCTTTCTAAGGATGTTGTAGTTGAGGATGTTAATTTGTAAAATTTGTGCACGCCACGATATAATTTAAATATTTCTAAAATTGGCGTTGAACGCCAATCAATCAATGAACTAATTGAACACAAACAAACCACGATATATGGCATGGGAAATCTAGGTCATGGCTGGAGACATGTCACGTACAACATAGACCGTTTAATAAAACAAAAACGAGCACCGGAAGGATAAACATTTCCTGCTTCACTAATGACTCCCGTCGTGTTACTGTTATACAACACAACCGTGGTTTAATATGGATGCGATTAAGTCATCATGTTCAACCCCAGATGCATCAGACAGAAACATTTCCACTATTAACTTGATTTTGGCAATACCTTTTACTGAAGTGCCTGTACCACGCCAGGAAAGGCAGAGGTCACTGTATATATGTGTTTCGGATATCGATTTTGCCTCTGATTAACGATTAATCGATTTGATTTTTGGAATTGTTCCAACAGTGGTATTTTATTTTTTTTACATTTTATTGTATGTTTACATTTACCAGTTAATACCAATGGTAGCGGCCGTATCATGTGGTTGTATTGGTGCGACGGTGTATGCTGTCTACGCCGCAGTCACTAAAACAGACGTCAGGTTTGTAAACACAATTATTCTAATAGTTAATCCTGCCTTAAAGGGTATCTCTATATAACAAATAACTGTCTATAAAAGGGAGTCTCATTTTCCTATTATTGAATAGTTCATATAATTTTAACCTGTGTATAAAGAGCAACTGCTCATTAAGGCCACATTTTCAGGTTCCCTCGAGTGGCCTTTATATACAGGTTTGATTGTATTTGTTTTATACGAATATGTATCAATCTTATTATCCTTAGGGTAATTAAATGGATTCCTCTCTAAGGGTACTGGGCCGTCATGGTCGTGATCGTATGGTAGTTAGATTTATAACTACCTATGTAATCAGTGCCTATCACTATTAATGTTGTTAGTTCGAATATCGTCCAAGTGAGGTGTACTCGATACAACATTATGTGATAAAGTTTGCCAGTGATTTGCGACAGGTCAGTGGATTTCTCCGGATGCACCGGATTCCTCCACAAATAAAACTGACCGCCACGATATAGCTGATATATTGTTGAAAGTGAAGTTAAACACCATAACATCAACAGTACATCCTTAACCTTCTCAATACAACTCGATTTCTTCCGAAAAGGTTACAACTCAAGCAAACATGATGTAGTATTTTGAAGAAATGTCAGAAATTTCTCTTAAATACTAAAATATTAATAACAGGGGGACTAACCGGTTAATCGAGAAAAGTCGTTCGTGTACGATTGTTAATCGGGTTTTTTGATTCGTGAACGATTCAGGTTATACTAGTTCGTGTACGATATTTCCGTAAGGTAAGACACCAAATTTCAATATTCTTTTGTAAGTATAAGCATAAAGCAAGAAAAAGGCATCGTAGTTCCTTAAATGAATAATTAATAAATTTAATTCGAAAGAGTAAGCTTCATAACAGATTTTCATTTTTCAATAATTTGGTCAGAAACGTAGATGTCACTCTATTTTTCTAGCAAAAAACGCAAATTTTCTAATAAAATTAACATTTTATGACAGAAAATAAATTTGAACTGCAAAGTTACCTTATATTATACTTACTTTTCGTGAGAATTGTTAACTTAAGCAAAGATATAGTTTCCTTTTTGCATATTTCCATTTTTTTTTTTTGTTCGTGAACGAACGTGTTATTGAAAAATATGGTCGTGTACGATGTATTAACATTTTTGCAGACTATGGCTTTTGTGTGTTCCACTTGTGTTGACCTTGATTTCGGCGTGGAAAGTTCTCTTTTAGTACGATATGGTTTATTTGGTGTTGTCCTTATATCATTTTTGCTGTTTTCTGAAACTTGACAGTTTTTCCAGTAATGTTTTTTTCGGGTAATTTTTTTTCTTCTTGAAACAGGTTTTGGAAGTATAGTCATGGTTTATCTACAAACATATAAATTACGCATACTTACTTTATTATGTAGGTCTACGGTTCTTTGGTTTTCACCTTTTGGTAATTTTGGCTATATTTTGTTCATATTTTTGACTTTATATTTTGGTTTCCAAATTTTGGCGTTTAGCTCTGCTGACGAGGAATCATTTTCCGAAATGGCCATCCAAGACATCAAAATTGGTATATATTGTTTTTTTTTTTTTACATGCAAAAGTTATTGTCGTTCAAGTACTGTTCCATGTAAGAGTCAGGCAATGAGTTTTACATCAATTGTTTAACTTTTTTTATTAAAACTGGTTAAAAGTGTTCATTTGGTAATCCAAACATTTCCTTCTATTTCGGATTTTCATAAAACTAATAATTTTTGAGTAGTTATAGATTGAACATTTGGCTTACAGTTCTAGTTTGAGGTCGAATGTGTTTCAGTACTCAACATATATTTTCTTAAAATGGATGTGTACTTACAATTGGTGTTGCCTGATTCTTACAAAGAATAGTACATAAATATATATTCATGAATGTCTATTAATAATTACCTAGAAATAGGTTTTCGATGACGCAAAACACCGCAAATTATATCTTGCCGCGCTCATATTTCATGAGACACACTTATAAAAAGCAACATTAGAAAAAAAAATCATTTAAATTGCTAAGAAAAATGCAAGGATCTTATATTGAGTAATCGTTCACGAACATCGATCACGAACAAGAAATTTTTAACCTGTTCGTTCACGAACAAAAAAATGAAAAAAAAAAAAATTTTCCCCGTCATATTTTGCATTTTTTGTGAAAAGGGTCTTTTAACGACTCCAATATAGAAGAATGTTTCCATTAAAGTGATGTTTCAGTCATAAAAAAGTGTAAATGTGTGAATATAGGAATATTATAGTTCTTGTGACATTTTGATGCAATGCTTTTAAGACTTTCTGACCACATTTCACGCAAGGTTTATATCAACGAACGTTTTGGAGCATACACCATCAACGATATACAGTAAAGGAAGGGAACTGCGAAGAGATAACTAATAATCGTTTCCTTAATTAGTAATAATTGAGGCTTACCGTCAAGGAATCATTTCCGGATCCTCAAAATAATCGTACACGAACTAGTAACCGAATCGTTCACGAATCAAAAAACCCGATTAACAATCGTACACGAACGGCTTTTCTCGATTAACCGGTTGGTTCCCCTGAATAAGCAATCGATTATTAAATATTTTTACAACAAACTGTTAATTAATTTGATCACCTTGATAAAATTTGAAAATACAAAACCAATCTTCAGTAAACAAGGATATCACAAGTATATTTCACTCGAACCGAAATGATACATTTATCAAGCTTTTCTGATAATTTTTTATATAATATATTACATACGAAGAAAAGTATGAAGTTGTCAAAGGGGTAATAAGAAGTCGGAAATTGAAGAAAAGATAATACAATGTCCAAAAGAAACGGAAAATAGAACAAGACAATAGAATGTCCAAAAAGAAAAAAAAAGCAATCTACAGAATACTACATAGAAAACTAAAGATTGAGTAAATACGAACCCCGCTAGAACCGGGAGTGAACTCAGGTGCATCGGAACGGTAACCAGTTCCTGCTCCACTTGTGGCCACCGTCATGTTAATTTTTGGTTTAATTTAACCAGGATAACTCTGTTATCTTGAGGTACAATGATCGGTCTGTTCGATTTCGAATGCCAAATAATTTAAAAGTCTTTTGGAACAAGAAAGGCAAAAGGAATATATCAGCTAAGGTTACCTATGCCTAATCTTGATGGTTTCGGTTCCATTATGGTGTTTAACGCCACTTTCAACAATATTTCAGTTATATCGTGGCGATCATTTGTATTAGTGGAGGAAAGCGGAGTACCGGGAGAAAACCACCGACCTGCCGCAAGTCACTGTCAAACTATATCACATAATGTTGTATCGAGTACACCCCGCCATCAGCGGCATTCGAACTCACAATATTAGTGGTGATAGGCACTGATTGCACAGGTAGTTGTAAATCCAACTGCCTTACGATCATGACCACGACGGCCCCTGCCTAATCTTGATTCTTTTGGGTTATCTCAAATATTTCGAACATTTTGGTGGGAAATTGTGAAGAAATTTAGATGTGGTACAAATCTATCTTTGGTACAGCTTTATTAAATGATAACCACGGAAAGTTAATCTATTAATCGTTGCCATTTCTTGTTAGGCTTAACTATATAACTTATCATTTTATTATCAGAAGAACCCATCAAAAGTAATAATTAAAGTAATAACCCGCTCCGAATATTTACAATATTATCATTTGATGAGAGAGTAGAGAAAAGTAGGGGAGATATTATTGTTGTGTTTGTGTAAAGTATAAAGATGTCCAATCAGACACTATTTTATAAAAAAAAAAAAAAAAAAAAAAAATACTGTACAAAGGTCACTGATACTGTTGATATTTTTCAGCTATGTAAAAAAAAATATTTAATTACCTTTGCAATTTTCAAAATTTCGAATTATGATGATAAAGAGTGATTGAGTGATTGTTGTTTAACGCCAACTCAACAATTTTTCAGCTATATCATGGCGAGAACAAATTAATTTTTAATGAGATGATCATGAGGTCCGCTTTCTGCTAGACAAACACGCTTAGTTGGAATTTCATAGTGCTATCTCACTCAAACAACAGTCTGCGGATAGACATGTCGCCCCACTCAACAGTCCGTGGATAGACATGTCGCCCCATTCAACAGTCCACGGATAGACATTCCGTCCCACAGTCCACGGATAGAGTAGACATGCCGCCCCACTCGGACACATTATCATGATTCAGAGCCAACCACTCTTTGCTCTTAGTGATTCGTGCTTAGCGGAGAAGCAACAAATACCAATTTCAAAGTCTTTGGTTTGACCCGATCGGGACTCGAACCCGCGATCTACCGCACTCGAGGCGAACACGATAACCATTACACCACAGATATGGTAAATTATGATAAACCTGCATATTATGGTTAATCGTCAATTGCGGTGATCTCAGAGTTATTATAGGTATTATGAAGGACGCCCAGGTTTATCCATTCGTCTCCCTTCATAACCTACTTTGTCTCTAGGACGTATGTTAAAGGGGCATTATCTGCCAAAATCGTTAATTTTTGTTACCCATAAAAACTATCAGATATGATTGATGCCTTAATAAAACGTGTTGCTGTAACTTATAAATGTTATGAAATGTACGTGCATCGGGGGAAAAAGGTGCAACTGCTCGTGTTTTGAGATCGATCAAGAAATGGACACCATCTTATTAATTATCGGCATTGTTTACGGAGTTTGCCGAATCGTCATTAAATCAGTACAAAATGCACTTACCGTATTTCTTATTTTCTGTGAATCTGCTTTTAGTTGGCGTTAATTACGGACAAAGAACCATGCAAGTTTGCAGTTAATTAGCGACAAAATACAAATTATTCGTTTTTACCTGTCACTAGTAAGGTCAGATGCATACGGAGAAAGCGAGGTCAAATTATTTGCTTGCAAGGAAATAATAAATCGATGGTAATTTTCGTTCTCAAAAGACGAAAAGTGGTACGATAAGCTGTTTATTGTGAAATATTTACCTTTATTTCATCATTTTAAAGCTATTTACCAATTTCCAAAACATATATTGTTTTTGGTCAAAATCGTAGCTAATGCCCCTTTAATTGATTTATTCGAATTTAAAATAAATATGTTTTACAGGTGGAATAAGGCATCAGAGCTTCCTCCGTTTGAAAAAGTTGGACCGACGGATAAACAAAAGGTGATTATTGATTATATTAGATACAATAAAAACACGAGATGTACCACACGTTTAGTCTGCACATAGAGTTTCTGAAACATAATACATAGATATTAGAAAAACCAGAAGTGACGAACAATCATGAAGGGTTTGAAGATAGCAAAGGGGTAATCAGAATCCGTAAATCGAAGAAGAAGAAGAAAACACAATGGCCCCAAAAAAGGACAAAGGTTACGACGACGACGACTTCTTACTACGTCTGTATTTATTCGCTATTTTGTCCTATTTTACAACTGCATACTGCCATACAAGCACAGAAAACCAGCAGCAGCAACATTTGGCTCACTTCTCAATAACTATAACTGCCAACTTGTATTCAAGATGCCTAATGCTATCACAAACAAATATGTTGAAGATAGAACCTGGTGCAAGTTGTCTTCTATGAACAAGATCCACTAATGTACGTCTCGGTCTAAAGGTGAGCTGTGTTTTTGAAGTCTAAGGATACCGTTGAGTAAACAGCAGTACAGCCTGCACCCCTAAAAATAAACAAATCAAAAAACAAACACAAACAAATAAACAAACAAGCAAAGACAATAAACAAACAAAGCAAAACAAAAACAAGAAAAAACGGTAGTGAGACATGTTCTCCATCATTGACTGTTTGTGTAACGCTAGTGAGACATATTCTCCATCATTGACTGTTTGTGTAACGCTAGTGAGACATGTTCTCTATCATTGACTGTTTGTGTAACGCTAGTGAGACATGCTCTCCACCATTGACTGTTTGCATAACGCTAGTGAGACATGTTCTCCACCATTGACTGTTTATGTAACGCTAGTGAGACATGCTCTCCATCATTGACTGTTTGTGTAACGCTAGTGAGACATGTTCTCCATCATTGACTGTTTGTGTAACGTTAGTGAGACATGTTCTCCATCATTGACTGTTTGTGTAACGCTAGTGAGACATGTTCTCCATCATTGACTGTTTGTGTAATGTTAGTGAGACATGTTCTCCATCATTGACTGTTTGCATAACGTTAGTGAGACATGTTCTCCATCATTGACTGTTTGTGTAACGCTAGTGAGAAATGTTCTCCATCATTGACTATTTGTGTAACGTTAGTGAGACATGTTCTCCATCATTGACTGTTTATGTAACGTTAGTGAGACATGTTCTCCATCATTGACTGTTTGTGTAATGTTAGTGAGACATGTTCTCCATCATTGACTGTTTGTGTAACGTTAGGGAGACATGTTCTCTATCATTGACTGTTTGTGTAACACTAGTGAGACATGTTCTCCATCATTGACTGTGTAACGTTAGTGAGACATGCTCTCTATCATTGAGTGTTTGTGTAACGTTAGTGAGACATGTTCTCTATCATTGACTGTTTGTGTAACGCTAGTGAGACATGTTCTCCATCATTGACTGTATAACGTTAGTGAGACATGTTCTCCATCATTGACTGTTTGTGTAACGCTAGTGAGACATGTTCTCCATCATTGACTGTTTGTGTAACGTTAGTGAGACATGTTATCCATCATTGACTGTTTGTGTAACGTTAGTGAGACATGTTCTCCATCATTGACTGTTTGTGTAACGTTAGTGAGACATGTTCTCCATCATTGACTGTTTGTGTAACGTTAGTGAGACATGTTATCCATCATTGACTGTTTGTGTAACGTTAGTGAGACATGTTCTCCATCATTGACTGTTTGTGTAACGTTAGTGAAACATGTTCTCCATCATTGACTGTTTGTGTAACGCTAGTGAGACATGTTCTCCATCATTGACTGTTTGTGTAACGCTGGTGAGACATGTTATCCATCATTGACTGTTTGTGTAACGTTAGTGAGACATGTTTTCCATCATTGACTGTTTGTGTAACGCTAGTGAGACATGTTCTCCATCATTGACTGTTTGTGTAACGTTAGTGAGACATGTTCTCCATCATTGATGGTTTGTGTAACGCTAGTGAGACATGTTCTCCATCATTGACTATTTGTGTAGACCTTATTATGAAAGCCACTTTGGAAAACAGAGTTCCCAAGTTTGTATCAGGAACAACTGAAAGTATTATAGAAAGTAGATTATAAAGAGCATTGGTTATTATAACAAATCAGTACAACAGGAGCCAACTTTATGTATCCTTCCTTATATCTATGAAAAATGCAGAAAACAATAATTTGAAATGATTAGCTAATATATAAGTGGTTACTAAGGGAACGACCATTGAATTTCTAAGGGGTGGGCAACGTTGTTTTTTTTTCAGTAAAAAGAAAAGGTCGCCAATATTATTGAGGAAAAATGAATTGCAAAACATATCGTGTTGTGTTTTTGTTTTGTTGTTCTTAGTATTATGTACCCTATGTTGCCAGATTCTCTGGATTGTCTATGTTTGCCCCTTCGGTTATGATATTATTTTTAGTATTGTACATAATCAATAGGATTGATGAATAAACTATGTAATTCATCTCCTCGCAAAATATACATATGTGATAATGACAGCAAAACACTAACAATAGACATAGTATTATTAATCTTCCACTACAGTTTTCAGCGTGGAATTGTGGTTAAATGTGAAGAAAAATTACCGATTTTAGCTCGGGGAAAATATATAGTCTCCCCCCCCTCCCCTCTCAAAAGTTAAACGGTCGGTCCCTAAGCGCTATTGATGAAATAGTTGAGAAAAGTAGTAGGAGCGATGATTAGCCAATCGTTGGGGGAATCCTACTGAGGCGTGGTGTACTCGATACAACATTGTATGATAAAGTTTGTCAGTGACTTGCGGCAGGTCGGTTGTTTTCTCCGGGTACTCCGGTTTCCTTCACCAATAAAATTGACCGCCACGATATAACTGAAATATTGTTGAAAGTGGCGTTAAACACCATAAACCTAACCCCTAACCCAATCGTTGGGTTTGTTTATTTGTTTTTCACTTGACAAGGTGTACTTTTTTTGCAGTTTGTTGTTGTTAACCAAGAGTACAAAGCTATTGATGAATTGGAAAAACTGAAAGCAGAGATTGGTCCATATAAAGGTTAAAGGTTAACCCGGTTCAGCAAGAGGTCAAATTGCTGTTCATCTAATATAATATTGATCTGTTTTCTAGGTCACTATATCACGTGACATTGTAACGTGATTTTATGTACATTTAAATGTGCTTTGTTTTAATTTGTCTTGTTATTATGTTCTATAAATTTTAATAAAAAATATATATTTAGTATTAATTCTTTTCTGAGCATTTAAGACAGGAAAAGACAAAATCAAAGGCCACAAGCAGAACGGGCAAATAACCTTAAAAAAAATAAAATCGAATAGTACATACTCCAATATATAGCTTGGGTTTTCAAAATGGTCAACCTCTAAATATTTCACTCTATATTCAATGAAATTCGATATCCTAAGATCATAATGGATATAAACAACAAGATTGATGATACCAAACAATTCATCAGAAGCCGTAAATCGGAGACGGTTGGAAAAAACAATGGCCATAAAAAAGGACAAAACGATCAATGTTCACCAAAAAACTACTAGAAATCTCATTATTGAGCCACACTAACCCCACTAGAATCGTGGGTGGACTCGGTTGCTCCGGAAGGGTACGAATATCCTGTTTCACTTGTGGCACCTGACGTGTTACTCCTGTTAACATTCCAAAGTATGATAAGTTATGAAAGAGGAGAAGAGGGAATCGTTACTACGACAAGCTTAACTTAAGGTGGTACCATAGACTTCAGGTAAAATTTTATCTGCTCGTTTAATTTTCTTATTTTTTTGGCAGTGTGTTTAAATATATCCACTGTAATAAATATCAAAATTTTAACAAATTCCAACCAACAGACTCGGAGCTATTAATTCACTAGCCACATAGCAGCTTTTCTCTCTGTGGTTTTGATCACTGAGATGCTTGAAATCTTTATACAAACATCATATGATCAAAACGTTCAACTGATTTTAAAGAGTTATCTCCCTGTAGTGTATGGTACCACATATATGTTCACATGTATTACGTAACGATTAACCCAGTCATATAATGGTAACCACAAAACCGTAGAAAGTGATCACTAGGAACCCTTAAAATATTATCTTACTTATTAACGGCAAACGGTTCTCGAAAATCATGATAGGAACTACAAGTTCTGAAATATCGCATCAACCGAGAAACATCAACAACATCATATGCAGTTGCTGCTGGATTGTTGTTACATTTTAACAGAAAACTCCAAATATATTGTGCGAAACTGCTAATTTAGATTTTATGTTATTTTCACAGCATACCGATGATTTTTCTATGTTGATGCATTAGTGAATTAACTAACTAGACATTCTGAACAGTATCGTGTTGCATTAAATGATGTCATAATCAAGGATTAGATTCCAGCATCCTGCAGCGCATCAGTAATAGATTTGATGATGATGAATTTTGGTGTTTTAACGCCACTTTCAACAATATTTCAGCTATATCATGGTGACCAGTTTTAGTGATGGAAGAAGCCGGAGTACCCGGAGAGAACCACCGACCATGGGCAAGCAACTGGTAAGCTTTATCACATACGGCTGCGATTCGAGTGCACCCTTTTTGTAATTTACAAAGCCGCGGCGCGAACCCACGCCGCATTGGTGATAGGTTTGTATGAGTTGTTAGATCCAACGACCTAACTCACTGAGCCATCCGGGCCCTACAACGACCTAACTCATTGAGCCATCCGGGCCCTACAACGACCTAACTCATTGAGCCATCCAGGCCCCCTATCAGTTATTGATCCATCATAAGATAAAACTATTATTACTATAAAATATGCTTTGACAAGGTGATAATGATATTGAATCTATAATTACAGAAACTCTCTCCTAATTTATATATATGTTGTAAATAGTTGTTGTTATTTTGATGTTATTGTTATATCTCTGCACCATTGTTATACATTGGCTTTATGAGAATAAATATATAAGAATAAATAAACAAAAACGGTTATCTCCCTTTGTTGCAAAATTATATTTTTTAGTGTGGGACATGCTAATAAAAGGAAAACGAACAGTGACAAAATAAATCAACAATTGTTATGTTTTGGGCAACTATTTACACAAATTACTTTAACGTTAAATATGTCAGAAGTTATTTGGCTTTCCAATCTTTTGAATGATGAAGGTTATTCCACAAACGTCTCGTGTACACATAAGTAGATATCTACGTTTTTACTACTCCTAAAAAACTGTCAGATGTTCATTAGAATGTATCTTTTTCATTATTTCAGAGAAAATCTGATAATTCCTCTTACATTAAGAACGACAATTTATCATTATTATTATTTGGTAGCGTGACCTTTTAAAATATTAGGGGTGGGGTTATGTTGTTTGATGCCACTTTAAACAATATATCAGTTATATCGTGGGGGTCCGTTTTATTAATGGAGACCTGCAACATGTCACTGACAAAATTTATGACATAATGTTGTATCTATATATGTAATTTTAGAAATTTACAGTTCCTAAATAATGTAATTATTAATAAAACTAAGGTTTTCCTCCCTAAGGCATTCTATTTTCTGTCCTTGAATTACGGCCTCTGATTACCCCTTTGGTATCTGCAAACTTTTCTGTTATGGAAAGGAAAGTGGAATGAGCAACGACTTATTTATTATTGCCACTGGAAAAGTATAGAAATTTGGTTCGTGACGAAATATTTAACCATTTTTGGCGGAAATAATGAGCCCACTTATCTACAATAAGATGCTGCATCTTTATCGTGCAAGGAACGTGGCAATACTCATTGCGGAATTGTTCCGATATTGTGGTATTTTTTGTTTATTGTGGAATTGTTCCGACATTGTTATTTAAATTTTTTGAACTTTTCTAACCCTATCGTTGAAGTTAATGCAGTGGTACGTCACTTCCGTCATCCGTGGGTCCTTATACGAAAAATTTGGCAATAAATGTGTGAAAATCTTAAAATTCTGGAGAACTGAGCTATCATATGCACAAAACAAAAACAGGGGCAAAAAGATGCGTCTTTTAGGAATGAATACATGTCCTAGTTTGAATGACATAATGGAAATAAGGTGTAATAAATGTACTCGAAGCGAGCAGGGGTACGATTTTTAAACCTGCCGAGTTGCATGCCTTGTGGATTATTAGTATCTATATAGGTTCGACACATGCAATTTGATGTTAACAGAAGATTGTATGAATATTGACACGAACAAGTTAAAATAAGGAAAAAGAGATGAAATAATAAAAAAATAAAGAAATTTTATTGAAAATAAATTTGAAAGCAGAAAGTTAGAAAAAAAGAGGGGTGGTAAGTCCGTGCCACGAGCGCCTGTTTCCGGACCTACTTCCGTACAAAAATAGCTAACCCATCGAGTTCATCTTATTATATAAACATTTTATTCAGCGGATTGACTTCTCTGACATAATAGCCAAGATAGCTTATCATTAAATGATTACTAATTATATAACTTTATCTTTATCACTGAAAGGCAGAGATATAAATACAGAGCAATAATTAATGAATTTGTATGTGAATTAAACCAGTCATAAATAATTACTTCCCTTGATACTCCTTGTCAATCAATACCATGACATTAATCTATAATCATTTAATACACATGAACGTTTATTAATGATATAAATGATCAATTAGTCGATATCACTTGTATTCATAATATGGGTAGTCTGTCACTCTTAATTACTGCATGTACAGTTTAGTTATTTATAGGACTAGTTTATTTAAGTCGACCAGTTAATTATATGTTTAAGCCACTTATTAGTAAATATCGCTTACATGCACATAGTTTAAATATTGAAACTGGTAGATACTATAATATAGATAGACATGCTAGAATTTGTAACATGTGTAACAATAATGATATAGAAGATGAGTATCACTTTATTTTAGAGTGTAGTAAATATGTGGAAATTCGTAGAAAATATATAAAACCCTATTATTGTATCAATCCATCTGCTTTTAAACTAACACAGTTATTATCTGTTCAAAATATTAAAGAACTTAACAATCTTGGAAAGTATTTATATGTGGCTGAAAAAATTCGTAATTCCTAAATTTATATCATGCTCCGCTATAATTATAATTATATAATTATGTATTGTGTATAATGTATCATGTATTGTTTGTAATTTGTATTTATATACCTATAAGCTATATTGCTTTTGGAATAAAGTATTATTATTATTATTTAGGAAGACAATGCAAAACCTATATATCTAATGTAGTGGTCATGACATTTTTCTAAAATAACCTTCACTCGGTACTTTTCATAAAATAGGAAACAAAATCAACCACGGCGTCAGTATGAAATTCTTCACGTGCAAAATCGAGACAGCAGATTAAACATCCTAAAAGAATTATGTGGAAAGATACTTAAAAACAAAACAGAATAAAATCAAATGCCGCAAAATGCTGTTGATGGCTTTGGTTTGTTCTATGGTGTTTAACCACCGATCTGTCACAAGTCACTGATCAATTTTATCACATAATACGGATCACCAGGATATAACTGATATATAATTGAAAGTGGCGTTAAACACCATAACCCCTATTATTATTATTATTATTATTATTAGGGTCAACAGATAATAATTCTTTATATTTTAGCCAGGCAAATAGAAAACGTAATGAAACAAAAACGAACATTTTAATGTGTGAGTGCACAACGGCCATGTATAAACATATGAAATTACTCGTTAATGAAAAGGACATCTTATTAGAATATGAAGCTAAATCTGGTATAACATAGTTCACATCGAATCTGTTCGGGGTTTTTGGGGTTTGACTGTGTGTACCCAATGTTGCCAGTGTTTCTAGATTGTCTATTCTTGATTGCTCCTTGTTTCTAGATTGTCCATTCTTGATTGCCCCTTGTTTCTAGATTGTCCATTCTTGATTGCTCCTTCTGTTTTATGAGCTTCATGTAGCTCATGTTATTTGTTATATGTATATATGTGCCGCCTTTAAATACAATTTACTTACTTACTTACTTACCTTCGGTTTTCTTTAAAGTTTATTTGTTTCAGATGTAACTATTAGAAACTTGCTTTCTTGAACCAATTTTTAATTGTTCTCACTACTTAGTATTTGGTCTTTTTTCAGTGTCTGGATTTATATCAACTACATATTGTGGCATTGTGTTGTTCAGTCGGTGTTTCAAGATATAGTTATAGAGAGAGGTGCCGTTGTGATCGTATGGTAGTTGGATTTATCCCCACTAAGATTGTGAGTTCGAATTCCGCTCAGTTATATCGTGATGGTCAGTTTTATTGGTGGAGGAAACCGGAGTACACGGAGAAAACTACTCACTTGTCGCAGGTCATTTACAAATTTCATAACATAATGTTGTATCGAGTACACCTCGCCATGAACGGGATTCGCACTCACAACTGTAGTGGTGATAGACATTACCTTAGCAGTATTTCAGCTATACCGTGTCATGAACAAATCTTACAAATTAATTTCCTGAGCTAAAACATTTGTCTATAAATATAATTGGATTATATGTACAAATAAAAGAAATATTAAAATGATATTGTAATATAAATAAATATATATATATAAATATTAAAACGAAGTTCGAATTCAGAACGTCGGCTTCTAAACCATATTAATTGGTCACACTTCCGGAATAACAAAAATATGAATGATTTTTGGAGGTTTTTTGTCTTTTATTAAACACGATGTTATTTCAGATGTATCAGTGCTTGAGTATGAAAAGAAATATATGTCTTGATTGATATGACCGCCGAATGAACCCCGGGATATTTTATGTACGTCCTACTTTATTCACTGCGGAAGCAAGTTTGTGTTCGCCATGGACATAGCTGCAGTCACCATTTTTTTTTTGGACACGAAACAAAAATATGATTTTGTTTTGCGTAAAGAATCGGTAATTTTTCTTCAAATTTTACCAAAATTTCTTTTTGAAAACTTCAGAGTAAGATTATTTATTTTTTGCATCTAGCAGGTCAAGATATTCTTTCTATATAATTTGGCGACAGTATTTAAAAAAAGAACATATAAAACTTTAGAGCAGTTGAAAAGTTCATGGTGAGCTTAATTAATTTCTTGCATCTTGCAGGTCAAGATATTTTTGTATCAATAAAATTTGCCGACAGAATTAAAACAATAAATAAACATATGCCCCCCCCCCCCTTTCCACATGAAACTGTCGCTCATAAAGCTGAAATATTACTAAAACGTTAGCGTTAATAAGCGATCGATCTCGTGTAGATAATACTGTTTTTGGTAAAGACAACATTTCTTATGACGTGTGTTTCCGTCTGAATCAATTGAGTGTTTAATTATCGTACCATTCTATACAGATTATCTCTGGTTTCCAGGAAGAAGCAATCAAAGGAAACATTCGATTAGAATTCAAATATGATTATTAATATTATATCAATAGCTTCCGTGTTTTATCTTTCATTATTATCAGTTTATTTTCTTTCTAAGACAATGCAATCGATGTTGTAGCTGAAAATATCACACGAGTTATAATACTAAGGAAAAAATAATTTAAGTATAGGAGAATGTCCAAGTAACTCTCCATTCCTTAACAATAATGGAGCCGAGGCCCATTGTTTTTAAGGAATGGAGAGATACGAGGACATTCTCCAACTTAAAATCCACCCATTGTACTTCATTAATTTTATTAATTATTAATATTGTAACAAAAAAGAGTCTGTGTATAGTATCTAAAGTACAAAGTATTAAATTGTTTGCCCCTTGTGGAACTTAAAAGTACAAAGAGAACAATAACTCTCCATTCCTTAAAAATAATGGAGAGTTTTGACAATAGATTTACATCACAGGTGGATTCTAATTAGCAATATTGGATGAAAGATATGTGTATTCATTCATTTGTCAGAAAACGGTACAAATGGTCTGTGTAAATAGTGTATCATTACTTTAATAATATTTTTGCTAGTAAGAGTGGTTACAAATAAAATGAGGAACACAAGAAAGTACTGGTCTTTCGGGAAACATGCCATATTCTAATCGAAAAGTAACAGAAAGAGGCAAAATCGTTACCCGTAACAATTCAATTCAATTCAATTCAAAGCTTTATTTAGAGTCGATATAAACATACATATAACACAAGCTCTAATGAGCTTTTAAAATCGACTATGGTATATAACAACACATACAATCATGCATACAAACATATTAAATAAAAACATACATCAATTTATGCAATTCAATATAGACACAAGTTACAGAAGCAGATATCAACTGAACAAAAGCAAGCTAAAAATAAGAGACTCATGCATTTAAGCAACAACAGAAAATAATAAAATAATAAAAATATTTTAAAGCATGAACATTTAGAAATAAAAATTTAAAGGTCATCTGCATGCACTGCACTGGCATGAGCTGCCGTTCCATGTGTGAATTATATTTTTAAAATGTTCTAATGATGTTTCTTGTCTAAAGTGATTCGGCAGCTCATTCCAGATTTGTGCAGCATTATACCGGAAAGAATTTAAACCATACCTTGTTGTTCGTACTCTGGGTAAAACTGCTATATCTTGATGCCTAAAATTATTTTTTGATCTTTAATTGAAATTAAATCATGAAGATAGCTTGGACTTTGTTTATGGATAATTTTGAATGTTTCAACTGCAATAGCAACACACATATGCATGATCGTTCACACAAAAAAAAACCCGATAAAAAGTGACGGGGTTAAACTAGATATATGGGACCAATATATTTTCTCTCAGTATAAAGATGTGGTCATGTTGGTGTTCTTCACATGACAAGTAGATCATATTATTACTTACACTATCAATATCTCACGATAATCTTCAATAGGATCAAGTTAGCTCATCACGTGACTGTCGGCATTTTACACACATGTGGAAAACACTTGCATGACAGCATCATTTCATTAAGACGTTTGGGCCCTTAAGACTTGTTTTACCCGACATTTTTTATTCAAGAAGTGCCTGTGGAAAGCCAGTCAAGTGAGCGGTCAGGTATATGTATGTATGTCAGGGATATCAATTAAGCCTCTTTCTGAGATAATCTGAATGGATTTTGTTCTGCATGAAACTGATATACTTTCTCTTGTTATGAATATGATACATTTTTATTAGTGTTTTGTTTGTTTGTTTTTGTTTTGTTTTGTTTTGTTTTGTTTTTTTTTTATTGTTTTTGTTGTTGCTGTTGTTTTTTGTTGTTGTTGTTGGTTTTGTTGTTGCTGCTTTGTATTGTTTAATTATGCTGAGAATGCCACTTTCTGTAAATGTTTTCCATCAGATGTAGCATTTATTTAGAAGAAATTATGGAATTATTTCAAATAATAAATTCCAACATAATTTATTCATAAATAATTTTAATGGATCGAACAAATATTTTGTTAACTTTTAAAGCACCCTACTTTTTTTTTTTTTTTACCGCATACAATAGTTATAAACACACAAATGTTTAATATATCAATGAAACAAGTTCGATAAAGCCCCGGACCACTGAGGGATGAACTTTATAGGACGAAGAAGAAACAAATAGTATACTGTAAAATAAAAACGAATTCAATTTATCTAGACGGAAACCTATATTGCATAAGTTGTGTCCGATCAGTTTGCCTTGTTTATGACAAATAAATATGTTAAACTAAACGAATTCAAAAATTCTAGAAAAACATAAATGTAGTTGAAAACTAATAAAAAGTATCGTATAGATGAAACGATAACAATTTAAACCTTGTACGTGTTAGTAAACACGTTAGTCTTATAATTATAAATATTTATTTATAATTTATAGAAATATAATCCTACCATGCCGATATTCATATACGCACATACTTATTGACTTAAAGATGATAATCTGACATCCATTGAGAGTATGAAACTGTTTATAGGCGATACAAGGTAATATAGTCCTTTCTGTTGTTCATACCAGATCGTCCGGATAATGGGTCAGGGTTAAGGTATGGTGTTTAACGCTACTTTCAGCAATATTTCAGTTATATCATGGCGGTTAGTTTTATTGGTGGATGAAACCGGAGTGCCCGGAGAAAACTACCGACCAGCCGCAAGTCACTGACAAACTTGATCACATACTGTTGTATCGAGTACACCTCGCCTGAGCGCGGTTCGAACTAACAACATTAGTGGTGATATGCACTGCTTGCCCAGGTAGTTGTAAAGCCAATTACCATGATGTGCGATCACGACCGTCGTGGTCCACTTGCGAGTATGAAACTGCTTGTAGGCGATATATGGTAATATAGCCCTTTCATGTTCATATCAGATCGTTCTGATAATGGATGGAATATTTATCCCTGAAGGTCAAGGAAACAACAACCAATAATACAAAAGGAAGTTATACGGTCGCCACCATGACTTGGTTGACCGTTATAGAATATCTGTGTCACAAATGACCACGGATATGTTCCACTTGTCATAAACACCTCCCGGTCTTTTTATTATTCATGACTTATCTCCGGATTTGTAACTAGATTAACACGACGGGTGTTACTAATGGAGCAGGAACTGCTTACCCTTCCGGAGCACCTGCGTTCACCCCCGATTTTTAGTGGGGTTCGTGTTTCTCGATCTTTAGTTTTTGATCTAATGTTTTGTAGATCGTTGTTTGTCCTTTTGTACTTTTGTACTTTTTCCTTTGGCCATTTTATTGTCCGTTCTTCTTCCATTTACGGATTCTGATTACCTCCCTTTGGTATTATCAAATCCTTCTTGAAAGAAAACGATTTGATCTGGAGGCGGTAGTGAGTGGTTAATATCAATATATATCTATAATATTAAAATGCTAACTTTCAATTTCAAAAGTTATTTACAAAATAGTATGTTATGATCAATTATATTTATGAAACTTGTAACTTTTGTGTACTTGAACCATTGTGTGTATAGAATCACGTATGTATAAATCTATTCTTAGAAAAATAAATAAATGTCAACAAAAAAATCAATCAATAATATATGTCTAAAGAACAGTCATTTAACTTTTTGTTCACCAAATTTGCATATAAAAAATAAATAAAGATGAAAGATGCAAAGAATAAATAATCTGGCTATGCAGTTTTCAACGAGAAATTGTGGGTAGCAAGGGTTGTGATCCCATTAACCCGTTAACTCCGCCATATTTGTGTGTCTGTCCCAAGTTAAGACCTGGATTTCCAGGAAATGTGCTAATGATCTGTATTAGGTCTTTGTGGTCGTGTCTCCTCTGTATTGCAAGAGACAGACAGCTAAGAGGAGTTTGAAAATACCAAAGAGGTAATCAGAATGCATAAATCGAAGAAGGACAGACAACACAATGGCCAAAAGAAAAAGAACAAGAAAACAAAATACTACACAGAAGATTGAACAATATGAACCCCACTAAAAAATGAGGGTGACCGCAGGTGTTCCGCCAGGGTAAGGTCCTGCTCCATAAATGACATCCGTCATGTTACTCTGTTATTAACCCGGTCATAAGTCATGCAAGAGGAAAGGATCGGGAAGTGCTTAATTACGACAAGTGGAACATACAACTTGTTTGACACGTTTGAATCGTTATGAATTGATGGTCTAATATAAAGGTATTTCCTTTATCAAGGACAAATGTCAAAGTCGAGAAATTGTTATATTGTTTTCTCCGTCATGTATTGATGACTTTAGCTCGGTTTTGTTATTATAATTCCGGTTGTTCTTTGAAATTTTCTTCTCTGCTCTTCATAGTTCTGTATTTGAAATTGGTTTCTACATACATCGTGACTGAGCGTCACTGAAGAAATTAATTACAAGACTGTGCAATTAATCAGTATGCATCTGTGATATTACTATGAATAGTTGCACTAAATATCTTTTGTACATTGACCCAAAAAAGTGAATTTTCAAACGTGCAGTTTATACCCCCCCCCCCCCCCCCCCCCCCCATGACACAAAACAAAAACAAAGTTATGTTCATTATTGTAATGACAATGCTGTTTTCGTAACGATGAATCAATTTGACGTCTACGCATCGCTTTAAATAAATGATTGTATTTTTATCGTGCTATGCATTGATATGTAAAGATCAGACAACAAGACACTACTATGATAAGGTACTTTAATGTCTTTTACTACCACATTAATTACCTTTATTATCGCTGTACTGTGTTACCATGTAACATCAATCAATACCAGACAAATCAATCTATCATTGAATATAAATTTCTTTAAGGGCCGTCGTGATCGTATGCAATCAGTGTCTATCACCACCAAAGTTGTAAGTTCGAACCCCGTTCATGGCAAGTTGTCCTCGATACAACATTATGTGATAAATTTTGTCTGTCAGTTACTTTCGACAGGTCGATAGTTTTATACGGGTACTCCGGTTTCCTCCACCAATAAAACTGACCGCCATGATATAACTGTAATATTATTGAAAATGGCGTTAAACACCATAAACCAAACCAAACCAATAAATTTCATTAAGAAGTAGGTTTGGGTACGTAAAATTAGCTTAACCCCGCCACTTTTTATTGAAGTGTCTGTACCAAACCACGATTTTAACTATTGCTTCTACTATTGTTCAATAAGATTTAAGATCTATTCCGACAGTGTGGAATTTTTTTTGTTTTCATTTTATTACAAGATATCTATTGAAACTTAAACAAATATAAACAAGCCATATGAATGCTTTATTGTTGAGTTTTTCCACTGAGGGTACCACGTGTTACAGCCTAGTGTTACGGCAGGGGAGTCCATTTGTTGAGCGGAAAGAATCCTTAAGACGGGGTGTTGCCATCTAGTTTTAAAGTTTTTATTGAAATTTACAGCTCATAAATCATGTAATTATTATCATTAAAACTAAGGTTCTCCTCCCTCAGACATAGGTGCCATTATCCTGTTTAATTAGGCTTTTAGATTTTCTTGCTTCCAAAGACTTTTAAATTAAACTATTTGGATTTCAAATATTTTGGTTTTAATGGGTAGGATGAAGGATATTCCAGAAGCCTGTCGTGCTCACTGAATTAAATATCTACGTTTGGTTTTATTGAACACGTTAAACCCAACGATTGTCGTTGATTGCGCTTTGCGATGCAAAATATTCCGACCATATGCATCATCATGTCGTTTACTGGTGACAATCAAATAACCCAATTCCGCTAAGAGGCTACCACCATTGTACCTGGAATATTATTTTAAGTTTGTAATCTTGATTTCGTCAAAAAAAAAAGAAAAAAAAGTTTGAAGATAGAAAAAGGCACAATTGTCCTCAGCACAGGTGACGTTAAACAACAATCAATCAATGTTCGAGATTATGGCGTTCTTTATTATAACGCTGTTCGTCTGGTTATTGGTGATGGCTGGAATTTTATTCATACTTGGAAAGCACTTGCATGACCGCATCATTTCACTTATAGAGGAGGCTTATGTCCACAAAATTAGTTTTTTCTTTTTTTGAAAATGATCTGCGTGCTGACGATGCATGAACTTTCTGAAAAAAAGAAGAATCGTAAATGCAATGGGTCTGTTTCTATTCTCTTAAATATATTGCTCTAATTAATATATATTTCGGAAATGAAAATATACTCTTCAAAAAAATATGCAAAAATGCAATGCGGCCGTTTCGATTCTCTTAAATATATTGCTCTAATTAATAGATATTACGGAAATTAAAACGTACTTTCTTCAGCAACACAGATTGCGAAAAAGCAATGCGCCCGTTTCGCTTCTCTTGAATATATTGCACTAATTAATTCTGACAATATTGGACCTTTGACAGTAGGTATATAAACACTTACTATACTATCACAGCTTACTGGTCAATATCTATATAATCCACGTAAATTATTATAATGAAATATATTCATTAACCTTGGATATCAGACAAGGTCACTCCGACTGCTAAGTCAATCGACCGATTCTACTTTATACAGTGTCATCTTATAATACACATACATTTGTTGTTGGCCGTTGGGAAGTTTGTTTTTTTTTGTTTTTTTTCGCATTGCAAGGTAAAATTATTTTCTTACTATTATTAATTATCTTTTTATAAGTAAATTGTAAATTTAGAATAACTACATTGAAAAATAAACATAATTTCGAAATTAACCATAAAACTGAATATAACATATTTGTTTGTTTGTTGTTTCTTTCTGGTTTGTTTTTGTTTGTTGTTGTTGTTGCTAATTTGCTTTTTTGTTTGTTTTCTTTTCTTTTTCGAAAATAGTTCTTGTTTCCCAACATTTGTTTCTTCTATGAATCCAATTCAGTAAAAAAAATAAAATTTAAAGCTTATTTAACATCTTTTTGCCTAATACTTCCATGTTTTCTCTCTTCACAGTAAATACCCGTGATAACTTATATTCTAAATTCAAGAGGATTGTTCAGAGACACATTAGGACATTGATTCTGCACAATAAATGATGGTAAACGTAATAAAAATTAATAATTATACTGTTATTTATTGTTTTTGTATATACCATTTGTAATTGATTGTTTTTATTTCATCGTATTGATTGTATATGTCCAGATGGGCCGATAATTCGTTAATAAACTATCGATCTATCGATCTATCTATCTATCTATCTATCTCTCTATCTCTCTCTCTCTCTCTCTCTCTCTCTCTATCTATATATCTCTCTATCTCTCTATCTCTCTATCTCTCTCTCTCTCTCTCTCTCTCTCTCTATCTATCTATCTATCTATCTATCTATCTATCTCTCTCTCTCTCTCTCTCTCTCTCTCTCTCTCTCTCTCTCTCTCTCTCTCTCTCTCTATCAATCTATCAACTCAGTGTTGGTGAGACACTTGCCATACATGGTTAACAATTTCGAAGATAAATATAATATTATCGAAAAAACACAAAACTCTAATTTTTTTACTAATGTTGTCACCTTTAACATATAATATTTAATGAAGAAATTAACGTAATCCCTGTCTGGTGAAAAGAGATTGCCCACTTGATTTGATGAAAAAGGGGGAGTGTCATTTCATGTATAATACGGTAACCCTTGACAGTAGTCCCATTCTTTGTAACAGCTACAGAAGACTAAATGTTGTTCGTGTCTACCCTACTTTTCTTCTTTTTTAGTGGCAGTCAAAATTCATTTGCACATTTCTCCCTCATTTATGTATATATGTGTATATTGTTGAACTTGTAATATGCAATCTGATGGGTTCATAGAATTTCTTGAATGTTCAAAAACTATTATCTGACGTTCTCGTTTAAAGTAGAAGCTTGATTGGCCAACTACCATCTCCTATCATTTCATCAATGCTAGAAGTATAATTTTAATTGCGTCCCCAGGTGGCACATAGAGGGTGTCATCTCTATAAGGCGGGGGCTGTCATGTTGCGGAAAGCCAGACACTGGGGATATAATGCCAACGCTCATTGTATGTTTTCTGTGCCAGTCAATAGTCGTTGTCGTGGTGATAACATTCCTTCCTCATTTCTGTATATTTTTGTGATATTGTTGAACTTGTTGTCGTCCTGAATATGAAGCAACCATTTACCGCTGGACATTAAACAACAAACAACCAATCAATCAATCATGCATCATATATTGTCAAATGTCGTCCGCTCGATGGAAAGTGAAGCTTGCTGGTTCGTTCACTGGTGTTCACTCGCTCATACACAACATAGTACCATGGTCCGTGTCATAGCTGAAATTGACAGCATCGGTGGTGTAATGGTTTGTGTGCTCGCCTCGAGTGTGGGAGATTGTGTGTTCGAACTCCGATCGTGTCAAACCAAAGTCTGGCAAAGACTGACTGATAAACAAAATTGATATCTGTCGCCAATCCGCAAAAGCACGCTGTATTAAGGAGACAGAGCATAGACCGGTTGGCTCGGAATCAGGAGTAGGGCAAAATGTCTCTACGCTCACTGTTGTTTCAGTGAGATAGCACTATGAAAATCCAGCTAAACGTGTTGGTCTAGTACAAAGCGGACATCATTATCATTTCATTGAAAATTATCTTGTTCTCGCCATGATATAGCTGAGTTGTCGTTAAGCAACAATCACTCACTCACTCACAGCAGAAATGTCATGTTGTATTTTAGCAGGAAACCATATGATATATACATATGGAGACAAATCAAATGTGTAGGAATGGACCGGAAAGTATGGAATTACTTGTTGGTGTTTAACTGAATGTGGGGGAAGCTTTTTAAGTGAACCGAAAAGTGGTGGGAGCAAACTTCGGGAAGTTGGAAAAGTTGGGATTGGGATTTTGCCAAAAGAAGGGGAGTGGGGCAAAATATACCTTGAACCCCCGACTCCTACGTCCCTGAAAAGATAACGTTACGCCCACCACAAAAAAGTTTTCTGTCTGGTACAATACGTCATCCGCTCCGGTTCGTTGGTGCTCTTTAATAATTAATAAAAATTATTTATGAAATCTCTTAAGGATTACCTTGCTTAAAAGAAACAATTATACTTATCATATTGTGAAATGTGTGTGTCTGTTTGATATTTACACGTTTGACTTGATTGCTCATTTGGGAATAAACAAAATTTATATAAATTACTTCCTCCCAATCAGGAGTAAGTTATTGATTGGGAGATTATTGTGTACCGGTAATGTCGCTCTATCTAAGTGTGAATTTACAAGCAATTAAGTTGTAGCTCTAGAGTGGTAATTCTAGGAGACGTTCTATCATTAAGTAGATTGTTTGCTTGTTCAATATCATCTCAATAAGATGTTGTTCTTTTAAATCTTTACAAAGTCTGCTTCGCGATTTGAGAATTATATTCTACGCACTTTAATTTAATTCTTTATTTATTTAACGAGGATTACCGACAACTGATGGCTACGAGTGGTTTTCCTCTAAACACATTGCACGAAAAAGACCACATCTAGCACCTTCTAATGATGATCAGTTACAATGCAAAACTTTCTAACCCTATTCATCTCCCTATTCAATAAAACTAGTTTAGCCCCGCCACATTTTATTAAAGTACCTGTCAAAGCAAGGAGTGTGAGTCGTCACGTATAAGTATGTTAGAGGGTATCAATTTTGCCTGTTTTTACGATTTCCCGGTTGCATTTGACTCGTCCCGCATAACCAAAGGGGACACCTTTTTCGGTACATGGTGTTGTAAAATGAGGTCCTATTTAAATAATCCGGGTCACTCTTGGATAGGGTGGGGGTTATGGTGTTTAACGCCACTTTCAACAATATTTCAATTATATCATGGCGGTCTCTTAGATTGGAATATTTCATTTGTTTTATCAAATTGATAAAAACATTTAAAAAACATGTTTATTAAGTTAAAATGAAAATCACTATTTATCAACTTTTATCATACCCGGAAGAAAAGTTCGATCAGATCACAGTCTGTTATGAGTGTTTTACAGTCATAATCAATGAAGGTGTACGTGACAGTTAGAACGCACACACAACCTTTCATACGTCTTTAATCTTCATTTTACAGATTTTTATTTTCGGAACCAGACATGATACTGAAAACACTGAGAAGACATTGGGATGTAAGTATTTTTTTGTTGTTTTTTCATTTCGTTTTATTTTGTTTTCTGTTTGTTTTATTTTGTGCTTTAATTTGTATTTTTGTTTTTGTATTTTTGTATTTTTTTATGGTTTTCTACGGGTACTCTGGTTTCATCCACCAATAAAACTGACCACCACGATAAAGCTGAAATATTGTTGAAAGTAGTTATAAGTACCATAAACCCTTTGGTTTTTTTTTATCGTTTTTATTTTTGTTTTCTCTAGCGTTTTTTCAACTTCTCTAAAGGCCCGTTATCACTATCAAAGTTTCCCATCCAAAACTTTGTCAAAGAAAACTTGGACAAAGAAAACTTGGATAAAGTGTCTGTTGTTACTATCAAAGTTTCCCATCCAAAACTTTGTCAAAGAAAACTTGGACAAAGAAAACTTGGATAAAGTGTCTGTTGTTACTATCAAAGTTTCCCATCCAAAACTTTGTCAAAGAAAACTTGGACAAAGAAAACTTGGATAAAGTGTCTGTTGTTGCTATCAAAGTTTCCCATCCAAAACTTTGTCAAAGAAAACTTGGACAAAGAAAACTTGGATAAAGTGTCTGTTGTTACTATCAAAGTTTCCCATCCAAAACTTTGTCAAAGAAAACTTGGACAAACAAAACTTGGATAAAGTGTCTGTTGTCACTATCAAAGTTTCCCATCAAAAAATTTGTCAAAGAAAACTTGCACAAAGAAAACTTGGACAAAGAAAACTTGGATAAAGAAAACTTGGATAAAGTGTCTGTTGTCACTATCAAAGTTTTTTGATCATCTTTGTCAAAGAATTGGAGGGAAATCTTGTAAGCACGAACAAATGGCTCCAACTCTCACAAATTATGAAAACATTGCTGTCACTTTATGTCTAATGAGCATTGCAATACTTAGAAGGAGACCCCGGGACCGTGCAAGGGTGAGAAGGAGGGCAACTAGATCTTGGTTGCTGAGAAGGAAACAAAGAAGCGCATACAATACACTTCTTAGAGAATTGCACACTGAAGACCCGAACGAATTCCGAAATTATTTTAGAATGGAAAAAACAACATTCAAGATGCTCCTTGAGTAAGTGGGACCCACTGATAGAGAGACAGGATACCAAACTTCGGGAAGCCATATCTGCGCCAGAACGACTTGCAGTGACATTGCGTTTTCTGGCTACTGATTTTCCCTTTCCCGCCTTTTTACTACCATCTGCTTTTGTTTTGTAAACATCATCTCATCATTCCAAAACAGTATTCTGATTGGTTGATTTCCATCAAAGTCCATCAAAGTTTGAAGAAAAATAGGATGGAGTTCTATTCCATCAAAGTTGGTCAAAGTTTTTGATCAAAGATTTCTTTGACCGTTGTCACTATCAAAGTTTCATCAAAAGCTTTGTCAAAGTTATCTTTGACAAAAGAAAACTTTGGTAGTGACAACGGGCCTTAAGCTGTACTCTTAGCAGTAAATTGAGGTTTCTATAATATATAGTTTATGAAAGAACGTTTAAAGGCATTATGTTGTTGATTTTGGTGGATATTTTTTTGTCCAGATAGATGTTTACAAAGGAGTACATCTAAAAACATAAATCGTTTTGTTTTTGTCTTCGTCCTATCTTTTGTGTGACACATGTTGTCAGTGTCTCTAAATTGTCCATTCTTGATTGTCCCTTCGAGTTTCTCTAACGTTTATTTCAATATCTCCAACCTGATGGTAGATCTATGTACTCTAAAAGTTAATTGTTGTTTCTATAATATTGCTTGCTCATACATATATTATGGCAGAAAGTCAACAATATTTCAGTTATATCGTGGAGGACAATTTTATTGGTAGAGGAAACCGGAGTACCTGGAGAAAACCACCGACCTGTCGCAAGTCTGTGACAAACTTTATCACATAAAAGTTGGTTTCAACAACATTTCAGTTATATCGTGGAGGTCAGTTTTTTGGTGGACGAAATTGGAGTACCCGGAGAAAACCACCGACCTGTCGCAAGTCAAAAAGTTTAATCAGTGAACAATTCTACTAATATCAACAACACGAACAACCACCTCTTGCTTCAATTCGTTGGGTTTTATACACAAGTACATGTTTCAAGTACATGTTTTATACACAAGTACATGTTTTATACACAAGTACATGTATTATACACAAGTACATGTTTTATACACAAGTGCATGTTTTATACACACGTGCATGTTTTATACACAAGTACATGTTTCAAGTACATGCTTTATGCACAAGTACATGTATTATACACAAGTACATGTTTTATACACAAGTACATGTTTTATTCACAAGTACATGTTTTATACAAAAGTACATGTATTATACACAAGTACATGTTTTATACTCAAGTACATGTTTTATACACAAGTACATGTTTTATACACAAGTACATGTTTTATTCACAAGTACATGTTTTATACACAAGTACATGTATTATACTCAAATACATGTTTTATTCACAAGTACATGTATTATACACAAGTACATGTTTTATACACAAGTACATGTTTTATACACATGTACATGTTTTATTCACAAGTACATGTTTTATACACAAGTACATGTATTATACACAAGTACATGTTTTATACACAAGTACATGTTTTATACACACGTACATGCTTAATACACAAATACATGTTTTATACACAAGTACATGTATTATGCACAAGTACATGTTTTATACACAAGTACATGTTTTATACACAAGTACATGTTTTATACACAAGTACATGTTTTATGCACAAGTACGTGTATTATACACAAGTACATGGTTTATACACAAGTACATGTATTATACACAAGTACATGTTTTATACACAAGTACATGTTTTATACACAAGTACATGTATTATACACAAGTACATGTTTTATACACAAGTACATGTTTTATACACAAGTACATGTATTATACACAAGTACATGTTTTATTCACAAGTACATGTTTTATACACAAGTACATGTTTTATACACAAGTACATGTTTTATACACAAGTACATGTTTTATTCACAAGTACATGTTTTATACACAAGTACATGTTTTATACACAAGTACATGTTTTATACACAAGTTCATGTTTTATACACAAGTACATGTATTATACACAAGTACATGTTTTATACACAAGTATATGTTTTATACACAAGTACATGTTTTATACACAAGTACATGTTTTATACACAAGTACATGTTTTATTCACAAGTACATGTTTTATACACAAGTACATGTTTTATACACAAGTACATGTTTTATACACAAGTTCATGTTTTATACACAAGTACATGTTTTATTCACAAGTACATGTTTTATACACAAGTACATGTTTTCTTTCTAAGGATGTTGTAGTTGAGGATGTTAATATGTAAAATTTGTGCACACCACGATATAATTTAAATACTTCTAAAATTGGCGTTGAACGCCAATCAATCAATGAACTAATTGAATACAAACAAACCACGATATATGGCATGGGAAATCTAGGTCATGGCTTGAGACATGTCACGTACAACATAGACCATTTAATAAAACAAAAACGAGCACCGGAAGGATAAACATTTCCTGCTTCACTAATGACTCCTGTCGTGTTACTGTTATACAACCCAACCGTGGCTTAATATGGATGCGATTAAGTCATCATGTTCAACCCCAGATGTATCAGACAGAAACATTTCTACTATTAACTTGATTTTGGCAAGTAAGACTAGTATACCCCCCACCCCCCACCCCCAACACAGTACCTTTTATTGAAGTGCCTGTACCACGTCATGAAAGGCAGAGGTCACTGTATATATGTGTTTCGGATATCGATTTTGCCTCTGATTTACGATTAATCGATTTGATTTTTGGAATTGTTCCACCAGTGGTATTTTATTTTTTTTACATTTTATTGTATGTTTACATTTACCAGTTAATACCAATGGTAGCGGCCGTATCATGTGGTTGCATTGGTGCGACGGTGTATGCTGTCTACGCTGCAGTCACTAAAACAGACGTCAGGTTTGTAAACACAATTATTCTAATAGTTAAACCTGCCTTAAAGGGTATCTCTATATAACAAATCACTGTCTATTAAAGGGAGTCTCATTTTCCGATTAATGAATAATTCATATAATTTTAACCTGTATATAAAGAGTAACTGCTCATTAAGGCCACATTTTCAGGTTCCCTCGAGTGGCCTTTATATACAGGTTTGATTGTATTTGTTTTATACGAATGTGTATCAATCTTATTATCCTTAGGGTAATTAAATGGATTCCTCTCTAAGGGTACTGGGCCGTCATGGTCGTGATCGTATGGTAGTTAGATTTATAACTACCTATGTAATCAGTGCCTATCACTATTAATGTTGTTAGTTCGAATATCGTCCAAGTGAGGTGTACTCGATACAACATTATGTGATAAAGTTTGCCAGTGATTTGTGACAGGTCAGTGGATTTCTCCGGATGCACCGGATTCCTCCACAAATAAAACTGACCGCCACGATATAGCTGAAATACTGTTGAAAGTGAAGTTAAACACCATAACATCAACAGTACATCCTTAACCTTCTCAATACAACTCGATTTCTTCCGAAAAGGTTACAACTCAAACAAACCTGATGTAGTATTTTGAAGAAATGTCAGAAATTTCTCTTAAATACTAAAATATTAATAACAGGGGGACTAACCGGTTAATCGAGAAAAGTCGTTCGTGTACGATTGTTAATCGGGTTTTTTGATTCGTGAACGATTCGGTTACTAGTTCGTGTACGATTTTTCCGATTTTTAAAAGTAAGGTAAGACACCAAATTTCAATATTCTTTTGTAAGAATAAGCATAAAGCAAGAAAAAGGCATCGTAGTTCTTTAAATGAATAATTAATAAATTTAATTCGAAAGAGTAAACTTCATAACAGACTTTCATTTTTCAATAATTTGGTCAGAAATGTAGATGTCACTCTATTTTTTGTTTTCAGAGTTTCCATTTTCTAGCAAAAAACGCAAATTTTCTAATAAAATTAACATTTTATGACAGAAAATAAATTTGAACTTCAAAGTTACTTTATCTTATACTTACATTTCGTGAGAATTCTTAACTTAAGCAAAGATATAGTTTCCTTTTTGCATATTTCCAATTTTTTTGTTCGTGAACGAACGTGTTATTGAAAAGTATGGTCGTGTACGATGTATTAACATTTTTGCAGACTATGGCTTTTGTGTGTTCCACTTGTGTTGACCTTGATTTCGGCGTGGAAAGTTCTCTTTAAGTACGATATGGTTTATTTGGTGTTGTCCTTATATCATTTTTGCTGTTTTCTGAAACTTGACAGTTTTTCCAGTAATGTTTTTTTCGGGTAATTTTTTTTCTTCTTGAAACAGGTTTTGGAAGTATAGTCATGGTTTATCTGCAAACATATAAATTATGCATACTTACTTTATTATGTAGGTCTACTGTTCTTTGGTTTTCACCTTTTGGTAATTTTGGCTATATTTTGTTCATATTTTTGACTTATTATTTGGGTTTCCAAATTTTGGCGTTTAGCTCTGCTGACGAGGAATCATTTTCCGAAATGGCTAGTTCTAATAATAAAACCCTAAATGCTCGCTTACTCGCAAGGGTTATAACGGGATGCCATTACACGTAATGGAGCAGCCGTCGAGATTTTTTGCGCTCGCTTACAGAGCTTTTGACGCCTGCATTTATCAATAATAAGACATAACCTTTCCTTTTGTCCATTATTATAACAAGTTTTTATCACCTACCAGTATTTTAGAATGTAATTCCCACAAAATAAAATCTTCTCTTTGAAAATTTTGAATTTCGTCATTTCCTGCCTCACTATTTGGATGTCGATACCATATTTGGCGATTTAGGCGTGAATGTTTACCAATCGTAACTACTCGGCCATTCTCCCTACCCTGCAAATAACAGGGTAGCGAGAATGGCCGAGTAGTTACGATTGGAATGTTTACATCAGGTTGTAATAAGAAATACCATATTTAGAAAAGTTCCGCCTTCCGTAGTTTCCGGTTATGGAAAACGATCGATAAATTTGAACAAGGTTGTTGCTAACTTTGAAAAGCATATATTTCTCAGCCAAACCGATTTAACAAGGACTGGGATCATCAGTAATTGTTATAATGAAATGTTTGAAGCGTAAATAGTGAGTTTTTATGTTTCAACTGCAACTTTTTTTTTGCTCCATTGTGACGAATGGGACCGCGTTGTAGCTCTGCCGAGACACAAGTTTGTCACAGGAGCTACATTATTGCAGCTAGAAATGGCCATCCAAGACATCAAAATTGGTATAGATTGTATTTTTGTTTTTACATGCAAAAGTTATTGTCGTTCAAGTACTGTTCCATGTAAGAGTCAGGCAATGAGTGTTACATCAATTGTTTAACTTTTTTTTATTAAAACTGGTTAAAAATGTTCATTTGGTAATCCAAACATTTCCTTCTATTTCGGATTTTCATAAAACTAATAATTTTTTAGTAGTTATAGATTGAACATTATGGCGGGAAAGTTTTCACGTACTTTTTACTGCATAATGGAACCAAATATTTGCGTGTTAATATCTATAAAAGGCATTTTGAGCCATAGCATCGTATACATACATGTAAGAGCTCCTGAATATATTTCAATCATAACTTTTTTATTTAAATTACATTTGAATTTTTGACTGGTTTTATAGGGAAGACATTTTGGCGAAAATTTTCCGGTACTTTATTATGATTTTTATTGCAGGAGTTATTGACCTTTTCGTGGAATTTACTGTGTGTGGGGGGTATTAGTTAGCCTTTGGCTTACAGTTCTAGTTTGAGGTCGAATGTGTTTCAGTACTCAACATATATTTTCTTATAATGGATGTGTACTTACAATTGGTGTTGCCTGATTCTTACAAAGAATAGTACATAAAAATATATTCATGAATGTCTATTAGTAATTACCTAGAAATAGGTTTTCGATGACGCAAAACACCGCAAATTATATCTTGTCGCGCTCATATTTCACGAGACACACTTATAAAAAGCAACATTAGAAAAAAAATCATTTAAATTGCTAAGAAAAATGCAAGTATCTTATATTGAGTAATCGTTCACGAACATCGATCACGAACAAGAAAAAAATATAATTTTCCCCGTCATATTTTGCATTTTTTGTGAAAAGGGTCTTTTAACCACTCCAATATAGAAGAATGTTTCCATTAAAGTGATGTTTCAGTTATAAAAAAGTGTAAATGTGTGAATATAGGAATATTATAGTTCTTGTGACATTTTAGACTTTCTGACCACATTTCACGCAAGGTTTATATCAACGAAAGTTTTGGAGCATACACCATCAAAGATATACAATAAAGGAAGGGAACTGCGAAGAGATAATTAATAATTGTTTCCTTAATTAGTAATAATTGAGGCTTACCGTCAAGGAATCATTTCCGGATCCTCAAAATAATCGTACACGAACTAGTAACCGAATCGTTCACGAATCAAAAAACCCGATTAACAATCGTACACGAACGGCTTTTCTCGATTAACCGGTTGGTTCCCCCGAATAAGCAATCGATTATTAAATATTTTTACAACAAACTGTTAATTAATCTGATCACCTTGATAAAATTTGAAAATACAAAACCAATCTTCAGTAAACAAGGATATTTCACTCGAAACGAAATGATACATTTATCAAGCTTTTCTGATAATTTTTTATATTATATATTACATACGAAGAAAAGTATGAAGATGACAAAGGGGTAATAAGAAGCCGGAAATTGAAGAAAAGATAATACAATGTCCAAAGGAAACGGAAAATAGAACAGATAATACAATGTCCAAAAGAAACGGAAAATAGAACAAGACAATAGAATGTCCAAAAAGAAAGAAAAAAGGCAATCTACAGAATACTACATAGAAAACTAAAGATTGAGTAAATACGAACCCCGCTAGAACCGGGAGTGAACTCAGGTGCATCGGAACGGTAACCAGTTCCTGTTCCACTTGTGGCCACCGTCATGTTAATTTTTGGTTTAATTTAACCAGGATAACTCTGTTATTTTTAAGTACAATGATCGGTCTCTTCGATTTCGAATGCCAAATAATGTAAAAGTCTTTTGGAACAAGAAAGGCAAAAGGAATATATCAGCTAAGGTTACCTATGCCTAATCTTGATGGTTTCGGTTGAATTATGGTGTTTAACGCCACTTTCAACAATATTTCAGTTATATCGTGGCGATCATTTGTATTAGTGGAGGAAAGTGGAGTACCGGGAAAAAACCACCGACCTGCCGCAAGTCACTGTCAAACTATATCACATAATGTTGTATCGAGTACACCCCGCCATCAGCGGCATTCGAACTCACAATATTAGTGGTGATAGGCACTGATTGCACAGGTAGTTGTAAATCCAACTGCCTTACGATCATGACCACGACGGCCCCTGCCTAATCTTGATTCTTTTGGGTTATCTCAAATATTTCGAACATTTTGGTGGGAAATTGTGAAGAAATTTAGATGTGGTACAAATCTATCTTTGGTACAGCTTTATTAAATAGTAACCACGGAAAGTTAATATATTAATCGTTGCCAT
Source organism: Bathymodiolus septemdierum (assembly GCA_963383655.1). Lineage (NCBI taxonomy): Eukaryota > Metazoa > Mollusca > Bivalvia > Mytilida > Modiolidae > Bathymodiolus > Bathymodiolus septemdierum. The sequence goes on from OY726527.1 coordinate 36,643,698, forward strand.
TTCTTCTTAAGCTTAACTATATAACTTATCAATTTATGATCAGAAGAACCCATCAAAAGTAATATTTAAAGTAATAACCCGCTCCGAATATTTATAATATTATCATTTGTTGAGAGAGTAGAGAAAAGTAGGGGAGATATTATTGTTGTGTTTGTGTAAAGTATAAAAATGTCCAATCAGACAAAAAAAAAAAAAAATACTGTACAAAGGACACTGATACTGTTGATATTTTTCAGTTATGTAAAAAAAAATATTTAATTACCTTTGCAATTTTCAAAATTTCGAATTATGATGATAAAGAGTGATTGAGTGATTGTTGTTTAACGCCAACTCAACAATTTTTCAGCTATATCATGGCGAGAACAAATTAATTTTTAATGAGATGATGATGAGGTCCGCTTTCTGCTAGACAAACACGCTTAGTTGGAATTTCATAGTGCTATCTCACTCAAACAACAGTCTGCGGATAGACATGTCGCCCCACTCAACAGTCCGTGGATAGACATGTCGCCCCATTCAACAGTCCACGGATAGACATTCCGTCCCACAGTCCACGGATAGAGTAGACATGCCGCCCCACTCGGACACATTATCATGATTCAGAGCCAACCACTCTTTGCTCTTAGTGATTCGTGCTTAGCGGAGAAGCAACAAATACCAATTTCAAAGTCTTTGGTTTGACCCGATCGGGACTCGAACCCGCGATCTACCGCACTCGAGGCGAACACGATAACCATTACACCACAGATATGGTAAATTATGATAAACCTGCATATTATGGTTAATCGTCAATTGCGGTGATCTCAGAGTTATTATAGGTATTATGAAGGACGCCCAGGTTTATCCATTCGTCTCCCTTCATAACCTACTTTGTCTCTAGGACGTATGTTAAAGGGGCATTATCTGCCAAAATCGTTAATTTTTGTTACCCATAAAAACTATCAGATATGATTGATGTCTTAATAAAACGTGTTGCTGTAACTTATAAATGTTATGAAATGTACGTGCATCGGGGGAAAAAGATGCAACTGCTCGTGTTTTGAGATCGATCAAGAAATGGACACCATCTTATTAATTATCGGCATTGTTTACGGAGTTTGCCGAATCGTCATTAAATCAGTACAAAATGCACTTACCGTATTTCTTATTTTCTGTGAATCTGCTTTTAGTTGCCGTTAATTACGGACAAAGAACCATGCAAGTTTGCAGTTAATAAGCGACAAAATACAAATTATTCGTTTTTACCTGTCACTGGTAAGGTCAGATGCATACGGAGAAAGCGAGGTCAAATTATTTGCTTGCAAGGAAATAATAAATCGATGGTAATTTTCGTTCTCAAAAGACGAAAAGTGGTACGATAAGCTGTTTATTGTGAAATATTTACCTTTATTTCATCATTTTAAAGCTATTTACCAATTTCCAAAACATATAATGTTTTTGGTCAAAATCGTAGCTAATGCCCCTTTAATTGATTTATTCGAATTAAAAATAAATATGTTTTACAGGTGGAATAAGGCATCAGAACTTCCTCCGTTTGAAAAAGTTGGACCGACGGATAAACAAAAGGTGATTATTGATTATATTAGATACAATAAAAACACGAGATGTGCCACAAGTTTAGTCTGCACATAGAGTTTCTGAAACATAATAAATAGATATTAGAAAACCCCGAAGTGAGAAACAATCATGAAGGGTTTGAAGATACCAAAGGGGTAATCAGAATCTGTAAATCGAAGAAGAAGAAAACGCAATGGCCCCAAAAAAGGACAAAGGTTACGACGACGACGACTTCTTACTACGTCTGTATTTATTCGCTATTTTGTCCTATTTTACAACTGCATACTGCCATACAAGCACAGAAAACCAGCAGCAGCAACATTTGGCTCATTTCTCAATAACTATAACTGTCAACTTGTATTCAAGATGCCTAATGCTATCACAAACAAATATGTTGAAGATAGAACCTGGTGCAAGTTGTCTTCTATGAACAAGATCCACTAATGTACGTCTCCGTCTAAAGGTGAGCTGTGTTTTTGAAGTCTAAGGATACCGTTGAGTAAACAGCAGTACAGCCTGCACCCCTAAAAATAAACAAATCAAAAAACAAACACAAACAAATAAACAAACAAGCAAAGACAATAAACAAACAAAGCAAAACAAAAAGAAGAAAAAACGGTAGTGAGACATGTTCTCCATCATTGACTGTTTGTGTAACGTTAGTGAGACATGTTTTCCATCATTGACTGTTTGTGTAACGCTAGTGAGACATGCTCTCCACCATTGACTGTTTGCGTAACGCTAGTGAGACATGTTCTCCACCATTGACTGTTTATGTAACGCTAGTGAGACATGTTCTCCATCATTGACTGTTTGTGTAACGCTAGTGAGACATGTTCTCCATCATTAACTGTTTGTGTAACGCTAGTGAGACATGCTCTCCACCATTGACTGTTTGCGTAACGCTAGTGAGACATGTTCTCCACCATTGACTGTTTATGTAACGCTAGTGAGACATGTTCTCCAGCATTGACTGTTTGTGTAACGCTAGTGAGACATGTTCTCCATCATTGACTGTTTGTGTATCGTTAGTGAGACATGTTCTTCATCATTGACTGTTTGTGTAACGCTAGTGAGACATGTTCTCCATCATTGACTGTTTGTGTAACGTTAGTGAGACATGTTCTCCATCATTGACTGTTTGTGTAACGTTAGTGAGACATGTTCTTCAGCATTGACTGTTTGTGTAACGCTAGTGAGACATGTTCTCCATCATTGACTGTTTGTGTAACGCTAGTGAGACATGTACCCCATCATTGACTGTTTGTGTAACGTTAGTGAGACATGTTCTCCATCATTGACTGTTTGTGTAACGCTAGTGAGACATGTTCTCCATCATTGACTGTTTGTGTAACGTTAGTGAGACATGTTCTCCATCATTGACTGTTTGTGTAACGTTAGTGAGACATGTTCTCCAGCATTGACTGTTTGTGTAACGCTAGTGAAACATGTTCTCCATCATTGACTGTTTGTGTAACGTTAGTGAGACATGTTCTCCATCATTGACTGTTTGTGTAACGTTAGTGAGACATGTTCTTCAGCATTGACTGTTTGTGTAACGCTAGTGAGACATGTTCTCCATCATTGACTGTTTGTGTAACGCTAGTGAGACATGTTCTCCATCATTGACTGTTTGTGTAACGTTAGTGAGACATGTTCTCCATCATTGACTGTTTGTGTAACGCTAGTGAGACATGTTCTCCATCATTGACTGTTTGTGTAACGTTAGTGAGACATGTTATCCATCATTGACTGTTTGTGTAACGTTAGTGAGACATGTTCTCCAGCATTGACTGTTTGTGTAACGCTAGTGAGACATGTTCTCCATCATTGACTGTTTGTGTAACGCTAGTGAGACATGTTCTCCATCATTGACTGTTTGTGTAACGTTAGTGAGACATGTTCTCCAGCATTGACTGTTTGTGTAACGCTAGTGAGACATGTTCTCCATCATTGACTGTTTGTGTAACGCTAGTGAGACATGTTCTCCATCAGTGACTGTTTGTGTAACGCTAGTGAGACATGTTCTCTATCATTGACTGTTTGTGTAACGTTAGTGAGACATGTTCTCCATCATTGACTGTTTGTGTAACGTTAGTGAGACATGTTCTCCATCATTGATGGTTTGTGTAACGTTAGTGAGACATGTTATCCATCATTGACTGTTTGTGTAACGTTAGTGAGACATGTTCTCTATCATTGACTGTTTGTGTAACGCTAGTGAGACATGTTCTCCATCATTGACTGTTTGTGTAACGCTAGTGAGACATGTTCTCCATCATTGACTGTTTGTGTAACGCTAGTGAGACATGTTCTCTATCATTGACTGTTTGTGTAACGTTAGTGAGACATGTTCTCCATCAGTGACTGTTTGTGTAACGTTAGTGAGACATGTTCTCCATCATTGACTGTTTGTGTAACGCTAGTGAGACATGTTCTCTAGCATTGACTGTTTGTGTAACGTTAGTGAGACATGTTCTCCATCATTGACTGTTTGTGTAACGTTAGTGAGACATGTTCTCTATCATTGACTGTTTGTGTAACGTTAGTGAGACATGTTCTCTATCATTGACTGTTTGTGTAACGCTAGTGAGACATGTTCTCCATCATTGACTGTTTGTGTGTAACGCTAGTGAAACATGTTCTTCACCATTGACTGTTTGTGTATCCCTAGTGAGACATATTCTCCATCATTGACTACTTGTGTAACGCTAGTGAAACATGTTCTCCATCATTGACTGTTTGTGTAACGCTAGTGAGACATGTTCTCCATCATTGACTGTTTGTGTAACGCTAGTGAGACATGTTCTCCATCATTGACTGTTTATGTAGACCTTATTATGAAAGCCACTTTGGAAATAGTTGAGAAAAGTAGTAGGAGCGATGATTAGCCAATCGTTGGGGGAATCCTACTGAGGCGTGGTGTACTCGATACAACATTGTATGATAAAGTTTGTCAGTGACTTGCGGCAGGTCGGTTGTTTTCTCCGGGTACTCCGGTTTCCTTCTCCAATAAAATTGACCGCCACGATATAGCTGAAATATTGTTGAAAGTAGCGCTAAACACCATAAGCCTAACCCCTAACCCAATCGTTGGGTTTGTTTATTTGTTTTTTTGTTTGTTTGTTTTTTACTTGACAAGGTGTACTTTTTTTGCAGTTTGTTGTTGTTAACCAAGAATACAAAGCTATTGATGAATTGGAAAAACTGAAAGCAGAGATTGGTCCATATAAAGGTTAAAGATTAAACCGATTCAGCAAGAGGTCAAATTGCTGTTCATCTAATATAATATTGATCTGTTTTCTAGGTCAATATATCACGTGACATTGTAACGTGATTTTATGTACATTTAAATGTGCTTTGTTTTAACTTGTCTTGTTATTATGTTCTATGAGTTTTAATAAAAAAATATATATTTATTATTAATTCTTTTCTGAGCATTTAAGACAGGAAAAGCCAAAGTCAAAGGCCACAAGCAGAACGCGCAAATAATCTTAAAAAAAAATAAAATCGAATAGCACATACTCCAATATATAGCTTGGGTTTTCAAAAACCTCTAAATATTTCACTCTATATTCAATGAAATTCGATATCCTAAATCAAGGTAATATCTAAGATCATAATGGATATAAACAACAAGATTGATGATACCAAACAATTCATCAGAAGCCGTAAATCGGAGACGGTTGGAAAAAACAATGACCACAAAAAAGGACAAAACGATAAACAATGGTCGACAAAAAACTACTAGAAATCTCATTATTGAGCCACACTAACCCCACTTGAATCGTGGGTGGACTCGGTTGCTCCGGAAGGGTACGAATATCCTGCTTCACTTGTGGCACCTGACTTGTTACTCCTGCTAAAATTCCAAAGTTTTATGACAAGTCATGAAAGAGGAGAAGAGGGAATCGTTACTACGACAAGTTCAACTTAAGGTGGTACCATACACTTCAGGTAAAATTTGATCTGCTCGTTTAATTTTCTTATTTTTTTGGCAGTGTGTTTGAATATATCCACTGTAATAAATATCAAAATTTTAATAAATTCCAACCAACAGACTCAGAGCTATAAATTTACTAGCCAAATAACAGCTTTTCTCTCTGTGGTTTTGATCACTGAGATGCTTGAAATCTTTATACAAACATCATATGATCAAAACGTTCAACTGATTTTAAAGAGTTATCTCCCTGTAGTGTATAGTACCACCTTAACCTAGGTTATATGTTTACATGTATTCCGTAGCGATTAACCCAGTCATATAGTGCAGGGGCGGATCCAGGATTTCAAGTTAGAGGGGGACGTACATTTAGAAAATTGCGCCGAGCGGAGGTAGACGCGAAAAATTTTGGGGTATTTCGTGTGAAAAATCACGATTTTACGCCAACAAATCAATTTTTTTCCAATTTTAGGGCCCCCCCCCTGGATCCGCCCCTGTAATGGTAACTGCAAAACCGTAGAAAGTGATCACTAGGAACCCTTAGAATATTATCTTACTTATTAACGGCAAACTGTTCTCGAAAATCATGATAGGAACTACAAGTTCTGAAATATCGCATCACCCGAGAAACATCAACAACATCATATACAGTTGCTGCTGGAATGTTGTTACATTTTAACAGAAAACTCCAAATATATTGTGCGAAACTGCTAATTTAGATTTTATGTTATTTTCACAGCATACCGATGATTTTTCTATGTTGATGCATTAGTGAATTAACTAACTAGACATTCTGAACAGTATCGTGTTGCATTAAATGATGTCATAATCAAGGATTAGATTCCAGCATCCTGCAGCGCATCAGTTATAGATTTGATGATGATGATTTTTGGTGTTTTAACGCCACTTTCAACAATATTTCAGCTATATCATGGTGACCAGTTTTAGTGATGGAAGAAGCCGGAGTACCCGGAGAGAACCACCGACCATGGGCAAGCAACTGGTAAGCTTTATCACATGCGCTGCGATTCGAGTGCACCCTTTTTGTAATTTACAAAGCCGCGGCGCGAACCCATGCCGCATTGGTGATAGGTTTGTATGAGTTGTTAGATCCAACGACCTAACTCACTGAGCCATCCGGGCCCTACAACGACCTAACTAATTGAGCCATCCGGGCCCTACAACGACCTAACTCATTGAGCCATCCGGGCCCCCTATCAGTTATTGATCCAACATAAGATAAAACTATTATTACTATAAAATATGCTTTGACAAGGTGATAATGATATTGAATCTATAATTACAGAAACTCTCTCCTAATTTATATATATGTTGTAAATAGTTGTTGTTATCTTGATGTTATTGTTATATCTCTGTACCATTGTTATACATTGGCTTTATGAGAATAAAGATATAGGAATAAATTAACTAATATGGAAGTAATTGACAGCTTCTAAATGAAAAACCTCACGCATAGATAACCTTGTCCAATTTAAGCTATTCTATTTGGCCCCTTTGGTTTATTTTGCTTGTTTATAGCAGAAACTCAGGTCTTCAGTTATCTCCCTTTGTTGCTTCTATTTGGACCCTTTGGCCCCTTTGGTTTACTTTGCTTGTTTATAGCAGAAACTCAGGTCTTCAGTTATCTCCCTTTGTTGCTTCTATTTGGCCCCTTTGGCCCCTTTGGTTTACTTTGCTTGTTTATAGCAGAAACTCAGGTCTTCAGTTATCTCCCTTTGTTGCTTCTATTTGGCCCCTTTGGCCCCTTTGGTTTACTTTGCTTGTTTATAGCAGAAACTCAGGTCTTCAGTTATCTCCCTTTGTTGCTTCTATTTGGCCCCTTTGGCCCCTTTGGTTTACTTTGCTTGTTTATAGCAGAAACTCAGGTCTTCAGTTATCTCTCTTTGTTGCTTCTATTTGGCCCCTTTGGCCCCTTTGGTTTACTTTGCTTGTTTATAGCAGAAACTCAGGTCTTCAGTTATCTCCCTTTGTTGCTTCTATTTGGCCCCTTTGGCCCCTTTGGTTTATTTTGCTTGTTTATAGCAGAAACTCAGGTCTTCAGTTATCTCCCTTTGTTGCTTCTATTTGGCCCCTTTGGCCCCTTTGGTTTACTTTGCTTGTTTATAGCAGAAACTCAGGTCTTCAGTTATCTCCCTTTGTTGCTTCTATTTGGCCCCTTTGGCCCCTTTGGTTTACTTTGCTTGTTTATAGCAGAAACTCAGGTCTTCAGTTATCTCCCTTTGTTGCTTCTATTTGGCCCCTTTGGCCCCTTTGGTTTACTTTGCTTGTTTATAGCAGAAACTCAGGTCTTCAGTTATCTCCCTTTGTTGCAAAATTATATTTTTTAGTGTGGGACATGCTAATAAAATGAAAACGAACAGTGACAAATTAAATCAACAATTGTTATGTTTTGGGCAACTATTTACACAAATTACTTTAACGTTAAATATGTCAGAAGTTATTTGGCTTTCCAATCTTTTGAATGATGAAGGTTATTCCACAAACGTCTCGTGTACACATATGTAGACATCTACGTTTTTACTACTCCTAAAAAACTGTCAGATGTTCATTAGAATGTATCTTTTTCATTATTTCAGAGAAAATCTGATAATTCCTCTTACATTAAGAACGACAATTTATCATTATTATTATTTGGTAGCGTGACCTTTTAAAATATTAGGGGTGGGGTTATGTTGTTTGATGCCACTTTAAACAATATATCAGTTATATCGAGGGGGTCCGTTTTATTAATGGAGACCTGCAACATGTCACTGACAAAATTTATGACATAATGTTGTATCTATATATGTAATTTTAGAAATTTACAGTTCCTAAATAATGTAATTATTAATAAAACTAAGGTTCTCCTCCCTAAGGCATTCTATTTTCTGTCCTTGAATTACGGCCTCTGATTACCCCTTTGGTATCTGCAAACTTTTCTGTTATGGAAAGAAAAGTGGAATGAGCAACGACTTATTTATTATTGCCACTGGAAAAGTATAGAAATTTGGTTCGCGACGAAATATTTAACCATTTTTGGCGGAAATAATGAGCCCACTTATCTACAATAAGATGCTGCATCTTTATCATGCAAGGAACGTGGCAATACTCATTGCGGAATTGTTCCGATATTGTGGTATTTTTTGTTTATTGTGGAATTGTTCCGAGATTGTGGTATTTTTTGTTTATTGTGGAATTCTTCCGACATTGTTATTTAAATTTTTGGAACTTTTCTAACCCTATCGTTGAAGTTAATGCAGTGGTACGTCACTTCCGTCATCCGTGGGTCCTTATGCTAAAAATTTGGCAATAAATGTGTGAAAATCTTAAAATTCTGGAGAACTGAGCTATCATATGCACAAAACAAAAACAGGGGCAAAAAGATGTGTCTTTTAGGAATGGATACATGTCCTAGTTTGAATGACATAATGGAAATAAGGTGTAATAAATGTACTCGAAGCGAGCAGGGGTACGATTTTTAAACCTGCCGAGTTGCATGCCTTGTGGATTATTAGTATCTACATAGGTTCGACACATGCAATTTGATGTTAACATAAGATTGTATGAATATTGACACGAACAAGTTAAAATAAGGAAAAAGAGATGAAATAATAAAGAAATAAAGAAATGTTATTGAAAATAAATTTGAAAACAGAAAGTTAGAAAAAAAGAGGGGTGGTAAGTCCGTGCCACGAGCGCCTGTTTCCGGACCTACTTCCGTACAAAAATAGCTAACACATCGAGTTCATCTTATTATATCAACATTTTATTCAGCGGATTGACTTCTCTGACATAATAGCCAAGATAGCTTAGTATTAGATGATTACTAATTATATAGCTTTATCTTTATCACTGAAAGGCAGAGATATAAATACAGAGCAATAATTAATGAATTCGTATGTGAATTAAACCAGTCATAAATAATTACTTCCCTTGATACTCCTTGTCAATCAATACCATGACATTAATCTATATTCATTTAATACACATGAACGTTTATTAATGATATAAATGATCAATTAGTCGATATCACTTGTATTCATAATATGGGTAGTCTGTCACTCTTAATTACTGCATGTACAGTTTAGTTATTTATAGGACTAGTTTATTTAAGTCGACCAGTTAATTATATGTTTAAGCCACTTATTAGTAAATATCGCTTACATGCACATAGTTTAAATATTGAAACTGGTAGATACTATAATATAGATAGACATGCTAGAATTTGTAACATGTGTAACAATAATGATATAGAAGATGAGTATCACTTTATTTTAGAGTGTAGTAAATATGTGGAAATTCGTAGAAAATATATAAAACCCTATTATTGTATCAATCCATCTGCTTTTAAACTAACACAGTTATAATCTGTTCAAAATATTAAAGAACTTAACAATCTTGGAAAGTATTTATATGTGGCTGAAAAAATTCGTAATTCCTAAATTTATATCATGCTCCGCTATAATTATAATTATATAATTATGTATTGTGTATAATGTATCATGTATTGTTTGTAATTTGTATTTATATACCTATAAGCTATATTGCTTTTGGAATAAAGTATTATTATCATTATTTAGGGAGACAATGCAAAACCTATATATCTAATGTAGTGGTCATGACATTTTTCTAAAATAACCTTCACTCGGTACTTTTCATAAAATAGGAAACAAAATCAACCACGCCGTCAGTATGAAATTCTTCACGTGCAAAATCGAGACAGCAGATTAAACATCCTAAAAGAATTATGTGGAAAGATACTTAAAAACAAAACAGAATAAAATCAAATGCCGCAAAATGCTGTTGATGGTTTTGGTTTGGTCTATGGTGTTTAACCACCGATCTGTCGCAAGTCGCTGACCAATTTTATCACATAATACGGACCGCCAGGATATAACTGATATATAATTGAAAGTGGCGTTAAACACCATAACCCCTATTATTATTATTATTATTATTAGGGTCGACAGATAATTATTCTTTATATTTTAGCCAGGCAAATAGAAAACGTAATGAAACAAAAAAAAACATTTTAATGTGTGAGTGCACAACGGCCATGTATAAACATATGAAATTACTCGTTAATGAAAAGGACATCTTATTAGAATATGAAGCTAAATCTGGTATAACATAGTTCACATCGAATCTGTTCGGGGTTTTTGGGGTTTGACTTTGTGTACCCAATGTTGCCAGTGTTTCTAGATTGTCTATTCTTGATTGCTCCTTGTTTCTAGATTGTCTATTCTTGATTGCCCCTTGTTTCTAGATTGTCCATTCTTGATTGCTCCTTCTGTTTTATGAGCTTCATGTAGCTCATGTTATTTGCTATATGTATATATGTGCCGCCTTTAAATACAATTTACTTACTTACTTACTTACCTTCGGTTTTCTTTAACGTTTATTTGTTTCAGATGTAACTATTATAAACTTGCTTTCTTGAACCAATTTTTAGTTGTTCTCACTACTTAGTATTTGGTCTTTTTTCAGTGTCTGGATTTATATCAACTACATATTGTGGCATTGTGTTGTTCAGTCGGTGTTTCAAGATATAGTTATAGAGAGAGGTGCCGTTGTGATCGTATGGTAGTTGGATTTATCACCACTAAGATTGTGAGTTCGAATTCCGCTCAGTTATATCGTGGTGGTCAGTTTTATTGGTGGAGGAAACCGGAGTACACGAAGAAAACTACTAACTTGTCGCAGGTCATTTACAAATCTCATAACATAATGTTGTATCAAGTACACCTCGCCATGAACGGGATTCGCACTCACTACTGTAGTGGTGATAGACATTACCTTAGCAGTATTTCAGCTATACCGTGTCATGAACAAATCTTACAAATTAATTTCCTGAGCTAAAACATTTGTCTATAAATATAATTGGATTATATGTACAAATAAAAGAAATATTAAAATGATATTGTAATATGAATAAATATATATGTATAAATATTAAAACGAAGTTCGAATTCAGAACGTCGGCTTCTAAACCATATTAATTGGTCACACTTCCGGAATAACAAAAATATGAATGATTTTTGGAGGTTTCTTGTCTTTTATTAAACACGATGTTATTTCAGATGTATCAGTGCTTGAGTATGAAAAGAAATATATGTTTTGATTGATATGACCGCCGAATGAACCCCGGGATATTTTATGTACGTCCTACTTTATTCATTGCGGAAACAAGTTTGTGTTCGCCATGGACATAGCTGCAGTTATGCTCAACAAGCAATCAATCATGATAATTTCATCACAGAGTCTGCCCATTTTTCAAAAATAAAGTGGAAAAACAAAAATTACAACACTGTCGGAACAGTTCTAAAATCTAATAGAAAAAAAAAATACCACAGTGTCCGAACAGTTCTAAAATCTAATAGAAAAACAAAAAATACCACACTGTCGGAACAGTTCTAAAATCTAATAGAAAAACAAAAAATACCACACTGTCGGAACAGTTCTAAAATCTAATAGAAAAACAAAAAATACCAGTGTCCGAACAGTTCTAAAATCTAATAGAAAAACAAAAAATACCACACTGTCGGAACAGTTCTAAAATCTAATAGAAAAACAAAAAATACCACACCGTCGGAACAGTTCTAAAATCTAATAGAAAAACAAAAAATACCAGTGTCCGAACAGTTCTAAAATCTAATAGAAAAACAAAAAATACCACACTGTCGGAACAGTTCTAAAATCTAATAAAAAACAAAAATTACCACCTTGTCAGAACAGTTCTAAAATCTAATAAAAAACAAAAATTACCACACTGTCAGAACAGTTCTAAAGTCTAATAAAAAACAAAAATTACAACACTGTCGGAACAGTTCTAAAGTCTAATAGAAAAACAAAAAATACCACAGTGTCGGAACAGTTCTAAAGTCTAATAGAAAAACAAAAAATACCACACTGTCGGAACAGTTCTAAAGTCTAATAGAAAAACAAAAAATACCACACTGTCGGAACAGTTCTAAAATCTAATATAACGCTAGTGAGACATGTTCTCCATCATTGACTGTTTGTGTAACATTAGTGAGACATGTTCTCCAACATTGACTGTTTGTGTAACGCTAGTGAGACATGTTCTCCATCAGTGACTGTTTGTGTAACGTTAGTGAGACATGTTCTCCATCATTGACTGTTTGTGTAACGCTAGTGAGACATGTTCTCCATCATTGACTGTTTGTGTAACGCTAGTGAGACATGTTCTCCATCAGTGACTGTTTGTGTAACGTTAGTGAGACATGTTCTCCATCATTGACTGTTTGTGTAACGCTAGTGAGACATGTTCTCCAGCATTGACTGTTTGTGTAACGCTAGTGAGACATGTTCTCCATCATTGACTGTTTGTGTAACGTTAGTGAGACATGTTCTCCATCATTGACTGTTTGTGTAACGTTAGTGAGACATGTTCTCCATCATTGACTGTTTGTGTAGACCTTATTATGAAAGCCACTTTGGAAAACAGAGTTCCCAAGTTTGTATCAGGAACAACTGAAAGTATTATAGAAAGTAGATTATAAAGAGCATTGGTTATTATAACAAATCAGTACAACAGGAGCCAACTTTTTGTATCCTTCCCTATATCTATGAAAAATGTAGAAAACAATAATTTGAAATGATTAGTTAATATATAAGTGGTTACTAAGGGAACGACCATTGAATTTCTAAGGGGTGGGCAACGTTGTTTTTTTTCAGTAAAAAGAAAAGGTCCCAATATTATTGAGGAAAAATGAATTGCAAAACATATCATGTGTGTTTCTGTTTTGTTGTTCTTAGTATTATGTACCCTATGTTGCCAGATTCTCTGGATTGTCTATGTTTGCCCCTTCGGTTATGATATTATTTTTAGTATTGTACATAATCAATAGGATTGATGAATAAGCTATGTAATTCATCTACTCACAAAATATACACATGTGATAATGACAGCAAAACACTAACAATAGACATAGTATTATTAATCTTCCACTACAGTTTTCAGCGTGAAATTGTGGTTAAATGTGAAGAAAAATTACCGATTTTAGCTCGGGAAAAATATATAGTCTCCCCCCCCCCCCCCTCTCAAAAGTTAAACGGTCGGTCCCTAAGCGCTATTGATGAAATAGTTGAGAAAAGTAGTAGGAGCGATGATTAGCCAATCGTTGGGGAATCCCACTGAGGCGTGGTGTACTCGATACAACATTGTATGATAAAGTTTGTCAGTGACTTGCGGCAGGTCGGTTGTTTTCTCCGGGTACTCCGGTTTCCTTCACCAATAAAATTGACCGCCACGATATAACTGAAATATTGTTGAAAGTGGCGTTAAACACCATAAACCTAACCCCTAACCCAATCGTTGGGTTTGTTTATTTGTTTTTCACTTGACAAGGTGTACTTTTTTTGCAGTTTGTTGTTGTTAACCAAGAGTACAAAGCTATTGATGAATTGGAAAAACTGAAAGCAGAGATTGGTCCATATAAAGGTTAAAGGTTAACCCGGTTCAGCAAGAGGTCAAATTGCTGTTCATCTAATATAATATTGATCTGTTTTCTAGGTCACTATATCACGTGACATTGTAACGTGATTTTATGTACATTTAAATGTGCTTTGTTTTAATTTGTCTTGTTATTATGTTCTATAAATTTTAATAAAAAATATATATTTAGTATTAATTCTTTTCTGAGCATTTAAGACAGGAAAAGACAAAATCAAAGGCCACAAGCAGAACGGGCAAATAACCTTAAAAAAAATAAAATCGAATAGTACATACTCCAATATATAGCTTGGGTTTTCAAAATGGTCAACCTCTAAATATTTCACTCTATATTCAATGAAATTCGATATCCTAAGATCATAATGGATATAAACAACAAGATTGATGATACCAAACAATTCATCAGAAGCCGTAAATCGGAGACGGTTGGAAAAAACAATGGCCATAAAAAAGGACAAAACGATCAATGGTCACCAAAAAACTACTAGAAATCTCATTATTGAGCCACACTAACCCCACTAGAATCGTGGGTGGACTCGGTTGCTCCGGAAGGGTACGAATATCCTGTTTCACTTGTGGCACCTGACGTGTTACTCCTGTTAACATTCCAAAGTATGATAAGTTATGAAAGAGGAGAAGAGGGAATCGTTACTACGACAAGCTTAACTTAAGGTGGTACCATAGACTTCAGGTAAAATTTTATCTGCTCGTTTAATTTTCTTATTTTTTTGGCAGTGTGTTTAAATATATCCACTGTAATAAATATCAAAATTTTAACAAATTCCAACCAACAGACTCGGAGCTATTAATTCACTAGCCACATAGCAGCTTTTCTCTCTGTGGTTTTGATCACTGAGATGCTTGAAATCTTTATACAAACATCATATGATCAAAACGTTCAACTGATTTTAAAGAGTTATCTCCCTGTAGTGTATGGTACCACATATATGTTCACATGTATTACGTAACGATTAACCCAGTCATATAATGGTAACCACAAAACCGTAGAAAGTGATCACTAGGAACCCTTAAAATATTATCTTACTTATTAACGGCAAACGGTTCTCGAAAATCATGATAGGAACTACAAGTTCTGAAATATCGCATCAACCGAGAAACATCAACAACATCATATGCAGTTGCTGCTGGATTGTTGTTACATTTTAACAGAAAACTCCAAATATATTGTGCGAAACTGCTAATTTAGATTTAATGTTATTTTCACAGCATACCGATGATTTTTCTATGTTGATGCATTAGTGAATTAACTAACTAGACATTCTGAACAGTATCGTGTTGCATTAAATGATGTCATAATCAAGGATTAGATTCCAGCATCCTGCAGCGCATCAGTTATAGATTTGATGATGATTTTTGGTGTTTTAACGCCACTTTCAACAATATTTCAGCTATATCATGGCGACCAGTTTTAGTGATGGAAGAAGCCGGAGTACCCGGAGAGAACCACCGACCATGGACAAGCAACTGGTAAGCTTTATCACATGCGGCTGCGATTCGAGTGCACCCTTTTTGTAATTTACAAAGCCGCGGCGGGAACCCACGCGCATTAGTGATAGGTTTGTATGAGTTGTTAGATCCAACGACCTAACTCATTGAGCCATCCGGGCCCCCTATCAGTTATTGATCCAACATAAGATAAAACTATTATTACTATAAAATATGCTTTGACAAGGTGATAATGATATTGAATCTATGATTACAGAAACTCTCTCGTAATTTATATATATGTTGTAAATAGTTGTTGCTATTTTGATGTTATTGTTATATCTCTGTACCATTGTTATACATTGGCTTTATGAGAATAAAGATATAAGAATAAATTAACAAATATGGAAGTAATTGACAGCTTCTAAATAAAAAAAACCTCACGCATAGATAACCTTGTCCAATTTAAACTATTCTATTTGGCCCCTTTGGTTTATTTTGCTTGTTTATAGCAGAAACTCAGGTCTTCAGTTATCTCCCTTTGTTGCAAAATTAAATTTTTTTAGTGTGGGACATGCTAATAAAAGGAAAACGAACAGTGACAAAATAAATCAACAATTGTTATGTTTTGGGCAACTATTTACACAAATTACTTTAACGTTAAATATGTCAGAAGTTATTTGGCTTTCCAATCTTTTGAATGATGAAGGTTATTCCACAAACGTCTCATGTACACATAAGTAGACATCTACGTTTTTACTACTCCTAAAAAACTGTCAGATGTTCATTAGAATGTATCTTTTTCATTATTTCAGAGAAAATCTGATAATTCCTCTTACATTAAGAACGACAATTTATCATTATTATTATTTGGTAGCGTGACCTTTTAAAATATTAGGGGTGGGGTTATGTTGTTTGATGCCATTTTAAACAATATATCAGTTATATCGTGGGGGTCCGTTTTATTAATGGAGACCTGCAACATGTCACTGACAAAATTTATGACATAATGTTGTATCTATATATGTAATTTAAAAAATTTACAGTTCCTAAATAATGTAATTATTAATAAAACTAAGGTTCTCCTCCCTAAGGCATTCTATTTTCTGTCCTTGAATTACGGCCTCTGATTACCCCTTTGGTATCTGCAAACTTTTCTGTTATGGAAAGAAAAGTGGAATGAGCAACGACTTATTTATTATTGCCACTGGAAAAGTATAGAAATTTGGTTCGCGACGAAATATTTAACCATTTTTGGCGGAAATAATGAGCCGACTTATCTACAATAAGATGCTGCATCTTTATCGTGCAAGGAACGTGGCAATACTCATTGCGGAATTGTTCCGATATTGTGGTATTTTTTGTTTATTGTGGAATTGTTCCGACATCGTGGTATTTTTTGTTTATTGTGGAATTGTTCCGACATTGTTATTTAAATTTTTGGAACTTTTTTAACCCTATCGTTGAAGTTAATGCAGTGGTACGTCACTTCCGTCATCCGTGGGTCCTTATACGAAAAATTTGGCAATAAATGTGTGAAAATCTTAAAATTCTGGAGAACTGAGCTATCATATGCACAAAACAAAAACAGGGGCAAAAAGATGTGTCTTTTAGGAATGGATACATGTCCTAGTTTGAATGACATAATGGAAATAAGGTGTAATAAATGTTCTCGAAGCGAGCAGGGGGACGATTTTTAAACCTGCCGAGTTGCATGCCTTGTGGATTATTGGTATCTATATAGGTTCGACACATGCAATTTGATATTAACATAAGATTGTATGAATATTGACACGAACAAGTTAAAATAAGGAAAAAGAGATGAAATAATAAAGAAATAAAGAAATTTTATTGAAAATAAATTTGAAAACAGAAAGTTAGAAAAAAAGAGGGGTGGTAAGTCCGTGCCACGAGCGCCTGTTTCCGGACCTACTTCCGTACAAAAATAGCTAACACATCGAGTTCATCTTATTATATCAACATTTTATTCAGCGGATTGACTTCTCTGACATAATAGCCAAGATAGCTTATTATTAGATGATTACTACTTATATAACTTTATCCTTATCACTGAAAGGCAGAGATATAAATACAGAGCAATAATTAATGAATTCGTATGTGAATTAAACCAGTCATAAATAATTATTTCCCTTGATACTCCTTGTCAATCAATACCATGACATTAATCTATATTCATTTAATACACATGAACGTTTATTAATGATATAAATGATCAATTAGTCGATATCACTTGTATTCATAATATGGGTAGTCTGTCACTCTTAATTACTGCATGTACAGTTTAGTTATTTATAGGACCAGTTTATTTAAGTCGACCAGTTAATTATATGTTTAAGCCACTTATTAGTAAATATCGATTACATGCACATAGTTTAAATATTGAAAATGGTAGATACTATAATATAGATAGACATGCTAGAATTTGTAACATGTGTAACAATAATGATATAGAAGATGAGTATCACTTTATTTTAGAGTGTAGTAAATATGTGGAAATTCGTAGAAAATATATAAAACCCTATTATTGTATCAATCCATCTGCTTTTAAACTAATACAGTTATTATCTGTTCAAAATATTAAAGAACTTAACAATCTTGGAAAGTATTTATATGTTGCTGAAAAAAATTCGTAATTCCTAAATTTATATCATGCTCGGCTATAATTATAATTATATAATTACGTATTATGTATAATGTATCATGTATTGTTTGTAATTTGTATTTATATACCTATAAGCTATATTGCTTTTGGAATAAAGTATTATTATTATTATTTAGGAAGACAATGCAAAACCTATATATCTAATGTAGTGGTCATGACATTTTTCTAAAATAACCTTCACTCGGTACTTTTCATAAAATAGAAAACAAAATCAACCACGCCGTCAGTATGAAATTCTTCACGTGCAAAATCGAGACAGCAGATTAAACATCCTAAAAGAATTATGTGGAAAGATACTTAAAAACAAAACAGAATAAAATCAAATGCCGCAAAATGCTGTTGATGGTTTTGGTTTGGTCTATGGTGTTTAACCACCGATCTGTCGCAAGTCGCTGACCAATTTTATCACATAATACGGACCGCCAGGATATAACTGATATATAATTGAAAGTGGCGTTAAACACCATAACCCCTATTATTATTATTATTATTATTAGGGTCGACAGATAATTATTCTTTATATTTTAGCCAGGCAAATAGAAAACGTAATGAAACAAAAACGAACATTTTAATGTGTGAGTGCACAACGGCCATGTATAAACATATGAAATTACTCGTTAATGAAAAGGACATCTTATTAGAATATGAAGCTAAATCTGGTATAACATAGTTCACATCGAATCTGTTCGGGGTTTTTGTGGTTTGACTTTGTGTACCCAATGTTGCCAGTGTTTCTAGATTGTCTATTCTTGATTGCTCCTTGTTTCTAGATTGTCTATTCTTGATTGCCCCTTGTTTCTAGATTGTCCATTCTTGATTGCTCCTTCTGTTTTATGAGCTTCATGTAGCTTATGTTATTTGTTATATGTATATATGTGCCGCCTTTAAATACAATTTACTTACTTACTTACTTACCTTCGGTTTTCTTTAACGTTTATTTGTTTCAGATGTAACTATTAGAAACTTGCTTTCTTGAACCAATTTTTAGTTTTTCTCACTACTTAGTATTTTGTCTTTTTTCAGTGTCTGGATTTATATCAACTACATATTGTGGCATTGTGTTGTTCAGTCGGTGTTTCAAGATATAGTTATAGAGAGAGGTGCCGTTGTGATCGTATGGTAGTTGGATTTATCCCCACTAAGATTGTGAGTTCGAATTCCGCTCAGTTATATCGTGGTGGTCAGTTTTATTGGTGGAGGAAACCGAAGTACACGAAGAAAACTACTCACTTGTCGCAGGTCATTTACAAATTTCATAACATAATGTTGTATCAAGTACACCTCGCCATGAACGGGATTCGCACTCACAACTGTAGTGGTGATAGACATTACCTTAGCAGTATTTCAGCTATACCGTGTCATGAACAAATCTTGCAAATTAATTTTCTGAGCTAAAACATTTGTCTATAAATATAATTGGATTATATGTACAAATAAAAGAAATATTAAAATGATATTGTAATATGAATAAATATATATATATAAATATTAAAGCGAAGTTCGAATTCAGAACGTCGGCTTCTAAACCATATTAATTGGTCACACTTCCGGAATAACAAAAATATGAATGATTTTTGGAGGTTTCTTGTCTTTTATTAAACACTATGTTATTTCAGATGTATCAGTGCTTGAGTATGAAAAGAAATATATGTCTTGATTGATATGACCGCCGAATGAACCCCGGGATATTTTATGTACGTCCTACTTTATTCACTGCGGAAACAAGTTTGTGTTCGCCATGGACATAGCTGCAGTTATGCTCAACAAGCAATCAATCATGATAATTTCATCACAGAGTCTGCCCATTTTTCAAAAATAAAGTGGAAAAACAAAAATTACCACACTGTCGGAACAGTTCTAAAATCTAATAGAAAAACAAAAAATACCACAGTGTCCGAACAGTTCTAAAATCTAATAGAAAAACAAAAAATACCACACTGTCGGAACAGTTCTAAAATCTAATAGAAAAACAAAAAATACCACATTGTCCGAACACTTCTAAAATCTAAAAGAAAAACAAAAAATACCACACTGTCGGAACAGTTCTAAAATCTAATAGAAAAACAAAAATTACCACCTTGTCAGAACAGTTCTAACATCTAATAAAAAACAAAAATTACCACACTGTCAGAACAGTTCTAAAGTCTAATAAAAAACAAAAATTACAACACTGTCGGAACAGTTCTAAAGTCTAATAGAAAAACAAAAAATACCACACTGTCGGAACAGTTCTAAAATCTAATAGAAAAACAAAAAATACCACACTGTCGGAACAGTTCTAAAATCTAATAGAAAAACAAAAATTACCACCTTGTCAGAACAGTTCTAAAATCTAATAAAAAACAAAAATTACCACACTGTCAGAACAGTTCTAAAATCTAATAAAAAACAAAAATTATCACACTGTCAGAACAGTTCTAAAGTCTAATAAGAACAAAAATTACAACACTGTCGGAACAGTTCTAAAGTCTAATAGAAAAACAAAAAATATCACACTGTCGGAACAGTTCTAAAGTCTAATAAAAAACAAAAATTACAACACTGTCGGAACAGTTCTAAAGTCTAATAGAAAAACAAAAAATACCACACTGTCGGAACAGTTCTAAAAACTAATAGAAAAACAAAAAATACCACACTGTCGGAACAGTTCTAAAGTCTAATAGAAAAACAAAAAATACCACACTGTCGGAACAGTTCTAAAATCTAATAGAAAAACAAAAAATACCACACTGTCGCAACAGTTCTAAAGTCTAATAGAAAAACAAAAAATACCACACTGTCGGAACAGTTCTAAAATTTAATAGAAAAACAAAAAATACCAGTGTCGGAACAGTTCTAAAATCTAATAGAAAAACAAAAAATACCACACTGTCGGAACAGTTCTAAAATCTAATAGAAAAACAAAAAATACCACACTGTCGGAACAGTTCTTAAATCTAATTGGAAAATCGTAAAACAGGCAAAATCGATACTCCTAATATAACACACATACATTTCCGGCCACTTAGATTTCCTGTCTTAGTACAGGCACTTCAGTATGACAATCGTAAAGCTTCTCAGGATATTGTTCCAATTAAAGGCTTCTTTATAGGGTATTACAGCTGTCAAACAAATTGCTTTCACAGGGATATATACTACTTAAAACTAATGCCTAGCGAATTACAGTTGCTGTTACGATTTACGATTACCATAGATCATCTGATTGTAGAGCTACTTTAGATGAAATTGTCAGCAAGTCAGATATAGTATTAATAGAAGTTTCTGCTTGAAAATATGAGTGAGGTATGACAACCTCATGCTTAATAAATAAACATTAGAGAATACCGAAGGGGCAATCAAAAATGGACAATCCAGAGAAACTGACAACATAGGGTACACAAACAAAGAAAAAACAAACAAACAAAAACACAACACAATATGTGTTGGACATTATTATACACAAACAAACATACATAGCGTAGGGGCCGTCGTGGCCGTGATCGCATGGTAGTTGGATTTACAACTACCTATGTAATCAGTGCCTATCACCACTGATAATGCGAGTTCGAATCTCGTTCAGGGCGAGGTGTACAACATTATGTGATAAAGTTTGTCAGTGACTTGCGACAGGCCGGTGGTTTTCTCCGGATTCTCCTGTTTTCTCCACCAATAAAACTGACCGCCACGATATAATGAAATATTGTTGAAAGTAGCGTTAAACACCATTACCATAACCCCTAGCTTTTGCGTGAAGAATCGGTAATTTGTCTTCAAATTTTACCAAAATTTCTTTTTGAAAACTTCAGAGTAAGATTATTTATTTTTTGCATCTAGCAGGTCAAGATATTCTTTCTATATATTATAATTTGGCGACAGTATTTAAGAAAAGAACGCTTAAAACTTATAGAGCAGTTGAAAAGTTCATGGTGAGCTTAATTAATTTCTTGCATCTTGCAGGTCAAGCCGATATTTTTGTGTCAATAACATTTGCCGACTGAATCAAAACAATAAAAAAACATATGCCCCCCCCCCCACCCACTCTCCCTTCCATTAGCTCAATGCGAAGATAAAGCTGAAATATTACTAAAACGTTAGCGTTAATAAGCGATCGATCTCGTGTAGATAATGCCGTTTCTGGTAAAGACAACAGTTCTTATGACGTGTGTTTCCGTCTTATTCTGAGTGTTTAATTAACATACCATTTAATGCAAATTATGTCTGGTTTTTAGGAAGAAGCAATCAAATGAAACAGTCGATTATAATTCAAATATGATTATCAATACTATGTTAATAGCTTCCGTGTTTTATCTTCTATAATCATCAGTTTCTTTTCTTTTAAAGACAGTACAATCGATGTTGTAGGGGAAAATATTACACGAGTTATAATACTAGTAGGGAACAAATTTAATAAGCAATAGTGGATGAAAGATGTGTGTATTCCGTGTCAGAAGACTACAAATTGTCTGTGCAATTAAGGATTGATCACAATTTTTTTTCGGTTCATGAAGAAATAAGCTCAATCAGGTTGTACACACCGTGTAATCCGCTTAGCGTAATTAATACGGAAAAAGCGAAGAAGATTTAGTCACATTTCAGGTAAATTGCGGAATGGTTAAAAATGCATTGCGGAAATATTTTTTCTTAAATGAGAAAATGCAGTGCGCCCGTGTCGATTCACTTAAATATATTGCTCCAATTAATAGAAATTGCGAAAAATGAAAACATAATTTCTTCAACAACAAAAAAATGCGAAAAAGCAATACGCCCGTTCGATTCTCTTAAATATAATTAATACATATTCCGGAAATGATAATATACCTTCTAAAAAAAACGAAAAAGCAATGCGCCCGCTTCTCTTCTCTTGAATATATAGCACTAATTATTACTGACAATATTGGACATTTGACAGTAGATATATATGCATTTCTAAACAGTTGTTAATTATTATTAATTCTGTGTAGTAATTTTTTCATGCGCTTACAATTAATTCGGTTCAGTGAGCTTTATAGCGAATTTCTCGTGCCTTTTCTTTAGTCAAGAATTACTTCACACCAAACCAGTTCGACAGGTTTTATACGTCAATATGAGTGAAGAAGAAAGCGTATCACCAAATAGGCGAGACAAAGGAGGCGCAAGTTCTGAACAGTTTTTTTTCACCAGCAGATGCTGTAGCATTATTTTCACACCAACTTGATAATGCCCTATCGAAACATAAGAAAGAACTGTTTGAAGAAATCGACGTAAACATTGGTTTAGAACAGTGTGAAAAGCCAAAATCTTCCGTGGCCACGCCTAAATTTAAATTTAGATTTAAAAGTATTAAATGCAATTGTGGAAGAACATAGACCATTTAACAAAACAAAAACGAGCACCGGAAGTATAAACATTTCCTGCTTCACTAATGTCACCGTCGTGTTACTGTTAGACAACACAACCGTGGTTTAATATGGATGCGATTAAGTCATCATGTTCAACCCCAGATGTATCAGACAGAAACATTTCTACTATTAACTTGATTTTGGAACGTAGAACTAGTTTACCCCCCTCCCAGCACACAATACCTTTTATTGAAGTGCCTGTACCAAGCCAGGGCGGACAGCGGTCATGTATATGTGTGTTAGGGGTATCGATGTGGCATCTGATTTTACGATGAATCGATTTGATTTTTGGAATTGTTCCAACAGTGGTATTTTATTTTTGTACATTTTATTGTATGTTTACATTTACCAGGTAATATCAATGGTAGCGGCCGTATCATGTGGTTGTATTTGTGCGACAGTGTATACTATCTACGCCGCAGTCACTAAAACAGACGTCAGGTTTGTAAACACAATTATTATAATAAGGTTAAACCTGCCTTAAAGGGTATCTCTATATAACAAATCACTGTCTATAATAGGGAGTCTCATTTTCCGATTAATGAATAGCTCATATAATTTTAACCTGTGTATAAAGAGCAACTGCTCATTAAGGCCACATTTTCAGGTTCCCTCGAGTGGTCTTTATATACAGGTTTGATTGTATTTGTTTTATACGAATATGTATCAATCTTATTATCCTTAGGGTACAGGGGCCGTGGTCGTCGTGATCGTATGGCACTTAGATTTATAACTACCTATGTAATCAGTGCATTTCACCACTAACGTGAGTTCGAATATCGCCCAAGTGATATAGCTGAAATATTATTGTTAAACATCATAACCTTACCATTATCAAAACAACTCGATTTCTTGCCAAAATGTTATAACTCAAACAAATCTAATGGAGCATTTTGAAGAAATGTCAGAAACTTTTCTTTAATACTAAAATATTAATAAGCAATAGATTATTAAATATGTCAATGACAAGCTGATGATTAATTTTATCTCCGGCTTGAGCATTATAACAACTTTTGATTGGTTAAAACCCCGGGTATAAAAAACCCATATTCCCGGGTGTTGCTAGGCCATATTACCGGGTGTATCTCGCCATTTAGCCAATCAAGTGTTGTTATAATTTTCAAAACGGGGATACTATGACGTTAAAGTTCGCGACGTTGCGCTCCAAAATCAAATTTAGTTAGTTGTGGTTATATATTGAATATAAAGTTGTTTGAAGATACCAAATACAAAATCAGTCTTCAGGAAACACGGATATCAGAAGTATATTTCACTTGAAACGAAATGGTACATTTATCAAGTTTTCCTTTCCTAATAATTTTTTATATTAGATATTACATGGGGAGAAAAATTTGAAGATACCAAAGGATAATAAGAAGTCATAATTCGACGAATGACAGACAATGCGAAAGCCAAAGCAAGATAAAGGACAAAATGACACACGGTCGACAAATACTAGACAAATTGAGCGACTCCGTCTCTACTAAAACGGGGTGAAATGATTTGTCCCAGAAGGCTTATCAGTTCCTGTTCCACTAAAAATCGAATTACGAAAACTGAAAATAATTATGTTCATGTTTTAAGAATATAAAAACGTAAATATGTAATTTAGTGTGCAGGACGCCTTTATCGATTAATTCTTATCATAGTACCCTCATAGTAAAAAGTGCAGAAATCCACATAATGTCTCTATTGGTCTTTGGAAACAAGAAAAAGGGACTAATCAGAATAACGTTTGTCAGCAAAGGTTACCTATGCCAGATGGAGGTGAATAATGGTTCTAGATGGATATCTCAAATATTTTATTGGGGGATGAGGGTAATCTGAAATAAGTTGAATGTGGAACAAGTATATCACTGATACATTTTCATTAAATGGTAACTATGAAATTCAATAGATTAATCTTTGCCATTCCTTGTTAGGCTTAACCGTAGTTATCAGTTGATGATCAGACGAACAAATTAAAAGTAATAATTAAACTAACATTCCGCACGGACTATTTTTATTATTATCATTTGATGAGATTATTAAATGGCATGGAAAGATGAGCATGGAGAAGATATTCTTATTGTGCAGATGTAACAGCAATTGTGTCCACTACATAAATTAAGTATAAAATAATGTCCAGAGTATAGGCCATCACTATGTAATTATGCCCTGGACTACATTTTGTCAAGAATTACATATTTTATGTTGCACACGCAACACCAATATTTATAAAACAGAAATAAATATATATTTACAGGTGGAATAAGGCATCAGAACTCCCTCCGTTTGAAAGAGTTAGACCTATGGACAAACAAAAGGTGATTACTGATTATTGATTATATTAGATATCATAAAAACACGAAATGTTCCACTAGTTCAGTGTGCACAACGCCTTTTTGAAGTACCCCTGAAACATAATAAATAAACATTAGAGAATACAGAAGGAAGGAGCAATCAAGAATGGACAATCCTGCGAAACAGTCATTATTGGGCACAAAATACAGAACGAAGATTGATTGGTGTTTAACACCACATTTAGCAGTATTTCAGCTATATCGTGGCGTTAACAAATGTTATATTAACCTACCAGAACAAAGACAAACAAAACAAGAAACACAACAGAGAAAACTAAAAAGATGAGCAACATCAAAATACCAGTTGTGAATCCATCTACTTACATGGGGTAAGCAGTTCTTGTTTCTTAAGAGACACCCACCATGTTCCTCGCCTAGTCAAGTGCTGTTAAAGTATTGTCTGTGATAAAAGTCTATGTAAAATAAGGGTAATAACAAAATTACCGAATTCCGAACAAACTTACAAAGGGAAAGTCAAAACTCATAATCATGTAAACAGACAAAATCAGTCAACAACCGGAAAACTGTGAAAACCGTAATGACGCTGACTTGGTACAGGAATTTCAAAAGAAATGGTGGGTTGAATCAGATTTTAAAGCGCCAAACCTCCCGCTTTCATTATGGTTCAAAGGTTCCGGCTGTCACTATAACAGTATTTCAATACAGGAACAAAATAGGTAAAATAGTTGTCAAAGCAGTACCATATTCAATGAAGTAAATGTCAAAGACACTTTTACGTCACACATTGATAACAAATATTTTTAACATTTTTCTTGAATTTCTTATCTTTATACATTTTCACTATATGAAAATGTATCGTTTACTATCGTTTCTGCAGAGACGTAATATATTTCGACAGGATCTTGGTACCGGAATATAAACTTTTTAAGAGATCGAAGAGGGCGAATCTTTTCATAGCCCTGATCCAGTAGCCTGTTTCTCAGATGAAGATGACGTTTCAGGAAATCAGAATAATTGCTACAGGCCCTTGCATAGCTATCAATTGCGAGATGTAAACACCATATGCAGGAGAAGCTGGTATATTGCTGCACATTTTTTATATCAATGTAAAACAAAAGAATAAAAAAAGAATAATATGATCTGGTTCGGGGAAAATATAGCCAGCCTCTCTCTCAAAAGTTAATCGGTTTGTCCCTAGACACTATTAACATGTAGAGACGATTAGCCAAACAATGAGTTTGTTTATTTCCTACCTTTTGACATTGTATACTTTCTTTCCAGTTGGTTGTACCAAGAGTACAAAGCTATTGATGAACTAGAAAAACTGAAAGCAGAAATTGGTCCATATAAAGGATAACCTGGATGAGCAGGAGGTCACATGTGTTATTCATCCAATATAATATTGACCTGTTATCTAGGTCAATATATCACGTGACATTGTAACGTGATGCTATGTACATTTAAATGTGTTTTAATTTGTCTTGTTATCATGTTCTATAAGTTTATATTAAAAATATATATTTAGTTTTAATTCGTCTTTGAGCATTTGATACTATACAATAATAGTCTTTTGTATAAGTCGATATGAGAATTTATGGACCTAAGACATTAATATTTACCGAAAACGTAGGCGGAGGCCGTTATTGATTTGCTTAGGTCCATAGAAACTCATATGAGGTCAATATTAATTTCTTAGGTCCATAAAAAGTCATATCGACCGCTACAAAAGACTGTAATTATTTTATTACATAACAAATCAAAGTGAAAGTGAAAGCGAGTCGATATTGCTTTTAATCAAGTCAGTATGACGTCATGCATAATGTAATAAAAAGTGTAAGTGAAAGCGAGTCGATATGGTTTTTAATCAAACAATATCAGAATTTACAGAATGTGATGTGACAGCTTTTCATCCAATGAATATTTTCAAATTAAATCATTTTGTAATAAAATAAAATCCTGACGCAAAGGCCGTACACAGAATGGGCAAAATTAGAGAAAGAATGAACAATAATCTAAAAAAATAAAAAGCGAATAGTGCATTCTCCAATACATAAAGGGGCCGTCGTGGTGGTGATCATATGGTTGCTGGATTTACAACTACTTATGCAATAGGTGCCTATAATCCCTGAAGTTGTGAGTTCGAATCCCGCTCATGGCGAGATGTACGCGGTACAACATTATGTGATAAAACTTGTCAGTGACAAGCAGCTCGGTGGTTTCTCCGAGTACTCCAGTTTCCGCCATCACGATATAACTGAAATATTATTGAAAGTGGTGGTAAACACCACTAAGCTTACCGCAATAGATTAATTGGGTTTTTGAAATAATAAAAGTCTAAAATCTTTCACTCTACCTTACATGAAAATCGATACCCTAAATCAATATAATATCTAAGATGATAACGGGACCCTAATTGATTTAAGAAAAAAGTTACCAAAGGAGTAATCAAAAGCCGTAAATCGGAGAACGACAGAAAAAAATCACAATGGCCACAAAAAAAGGACAAAAAGAAAAACAATGGTCGACAAAAAACTGGTAGAAAGCACATGATGAGCAACACGAACCCGTCTGAAACCGTTGACGGAATCGGGTGATCCGGAAGGGCTTGGAGATTCCGTTTCACACATGTTACTCCTTTTAACAATCCAAAGTATGATAAATTATGAAATAGGAAAGGAGAACGGAATTATTGCTACGACAAGCGCAACATAGCATAGGCTATATGTTCCCATTTTTCCATAACGGTTAACTAAGACAGGTCGTGGCGAGTGTATAAACCGTAAACAATATTTCAGATATATCGTGGCGGTCAGTTTTATTGGTAGAGTAAACCAGAGAAAACCATCGACCTGTCGCAATTCACTGAGAAACTTTATCACCTAATGTTGTATCTCGTTATGAGCGGGGTTCGAACCTACAACTTTTTTTTAAAAGTAGTGATATGAACTGATTGCACAATTAGTTGTAAATCCAACTATCATACTATCACAACACAATATACCACATGGTCGATATGTAAATGCTGCTATAATGTTGCTACAAATAAATTGGAAAAAGTAGATTGGAGAAACTGTTAAATTAGATTGTATGTTATTTTCGACAGCATACCGATGATTTTGCTACATTGACGTGTTAGTGAATTAACTATCTAGATATTCTGAACAGTATCGTGCTGTAATAGATGATTTCCTAATCAAGACTTAGATTTCCAGCATCCTGCAGCGTATCAGTTATTGATCCAACATAGGATAAAACTATCATTAATGTAACATATGTTTTGACAAGGTTATGAAAACGTAGATGATGTGCACGACGCGTTTCTGGTATAAACTTCATCAGGTACGCTCAAAACAAAAATATTTATAATGATATTGAATCTACAATTACAGATACAAATATGGACAAAAATTTACAGATTCTAAATAAAGAACCCCAGGCTTAAGTTATTTTAGTTTACTTGCTCCAAAAGACTCTTAAATTATTTGGCTTTCAAATCATGTAATTATCATTAAAACTAAGGTTCCCCTCTCTCAAACATATGCGACCCTGGCCGATTTCGGCCCTTCTGTTTAACCTTGTTGATGTATTTGATCCAAAAGACTTTCAAATTACTTGGCTTTTTAATCTTTTGACTGAGCGTTTCTGATGAAAGTATTCCAGAAACGGGCCGTGTTCACTTAATTAAATATTTATGTTTTTATTTGCTACACATGAGCGGGACGAACTTTTCTATTGTGGAAATGAAGGTTGATTTGGGCAACCGGGGCGACGACGTATTACTGCCACTGTGAAAGCATAGGAAGTTGGCTAGGTACAAAATATTTAACACTTTGTGGCGGGACCAATGAGCCCACTTTTACTCCGGATCTGCAGAAGATGCTGTACATCTTTATCGTTCAAGGAACGTGGCAAGACACCAACTATGGTCAACTTTAGGGTTTTCAGTTTTCAGTTTTCTAACCGGACGTTAGGTGCTATGGACAAATATGAAAAAGTGATGGCAACACATTTTAAAATGCCACAATTCTTTAAATGGAAAGTGAGCTGTGTTTATTTTTGTGTTAGAGATATCGATTTTGCCTCTTCTTACGATTTATATTTTTGATTTATGAATTGCTCTAACAGTGTGGTACGTTTTGTTTATCATTTTATCACAAGACCTTGAATGTGGCCACACGTATATTATTATATATGTTTGTTGACAAGTTCGTTAAGTTTAAACCACTGCAACTGTTCGCAAAAAAAATGTCGGATTATATAGAAAAAGAGATACGTTTTTTTTAATTGCAATCCCTGAAAATGCAATGCAAACATTAATTTGGATGATTGACGATATACTTAAGGTGGTACCATACACTTCAGGTAAAATTTGATCTGCTCGTTTAATTTTCTAATTTTTTTGGCAGTGTGTTTGAATATATCCACTGTAATAAATATCAAAATTTTAACAAATTCCAACCAACAGACTCAGACCTATAAATTCACTAGTCAGCTTTTCTTTCTGTGGTTTTGAACACCGAGATGCTTGAAATCTGCATACAAACATCATATGATCAAAACGTTCAACTGATTTTAAAGAGTTATATCCCTGTAGTGTTAGGTACCACCTTAAATTACATTCCAATATATGATTTTTTTAGATTAGATTAAGCTTATTTAATTGTTGGCTATATAACATTTGAATTGGACACAAAATATACCAGCTTATATTCAGTTTGTAGGAGGGCTCATGTCTTATTTACGTTATTTGTGTTTGTTTGCGTATATTGGTTGTCGCCCTGATCGAGATTCGAACTTACAACATCAATGGTGATAGGTACTGATTACATAGATAGTTGTAAATCCATCTACCATGCAATCATGGCCACGAAGTCCACTATGTTATGTGTGTTTGTTCGCGTATAGTGGTGTCCAACATATTGTGTTGTGTTTAGCTTTGTTTGTTTTCGTTTTTTGTATCCTGTGTTGCCAGTTTCAATTGCGTGTAGGATAATCACAAGGTCATATTGCATTGCAAATTAGTAGCATCATGCCATGGACATATTATTTCTGTCTATTTAATAACAACATTTGATACAAATTGTGAAATCGCTGTTGATGTGGTAGTTAATTTCTCATTTTACACACTTTGAAGAAAGTCTTTCAAAATTAATATTGCGTAACTAATGTAATTATAACATTATTGCTTTTATTAATTGGTTGTTTGTTCATTAACGCACAACGTTTGTTCATTAACGCACAACGTTTGTTCTTTAACGCACAACGTTTGTTCTTTAACGCACAACGTTTGTTCTTTAACGCACAACGTTTGTTCTTTAACGCACAACGTTTGTTCTTTAACGCAAAACGTTTGTTCTTTAACGCACAACGTTTGTTCTTTAACGCACAACGTTTGTTCTTTAACGCACAACGTAAAATAGTTCATGCATATTCAGAGCGATAACAACTATGTAAAGCGAAATATTCAGAAATAAGGGAGGAGGACAACAATATTTGACTTCCATTGGACAGGGCCTAAACAGGATAGGAAAAAGATGCTAAGGTTACACAGCCTTGAAGGAGATTGAGATTGATCTTTGTATTAATAATAATTACATTATTTAAGAGCTGTAAATTTAAAATATTAATATATCTAATACATCATGTCAATGCCGAAAAACTTACTACTTGGCGAACGATACCCTAGGGGGATAATAATCCACCAGCAGATAACAAAAAGTAATGGCCACAAGTTATAAAATGCAACAAGACTTTAAGTATGGGCCATCGTATTTGTAGGTGATTATAATTGTGTTTGACAATTTTCTGAGTTTTAGACCACTAGAAGAAGAATCTGAAGACACCAAAGGGTAAATAAGAAGCTGCAAATCAACGAGTCAGACACTGCAATGACTCCAAAGGGGTAATGAGAATCCACATATCGGGGAAGGACAAACAACACAATGGTCAAAATAAAAAGGACAAAAAGATATACAAAACTCACCACAGTAAACTACAGATCGAGCAACTTTTGGCAAAAAAGCTGTCGCATTTTATGAGAAAAGCCAAAGTTGTAAATCCTTTATATAGTTGCAATGTATGACCTTACATTGGATGATTGTCCCATTTCCAGAGTAAGATACAAAAAAATCAGAGACACTGTTATAGCGTTCTAGCTCATTGCAATTTATCGATAATGTTGTAACTTGAAAATATTATTGCCTGTAGTGTAATCAGGTCATATTTCATTTTAAATTAGAAGCATCATGCATGCCATGGACGTATTATTTGTTTCTTTTTAAATTGTGAA
Source organism: Bathymodiolus septemdierum (assembly GCA_963383655.1). Taxonomy (NCBI): domain Eukaryota; kingdom Metazoa; phylum Mollusca; class Bivalvia; order Mytilida; family Modiolidae; genus Bathymodiolus; species Bathymodiolus septemdierum. Next base: position 36,675,749 of record OY726527.1, read on the forward strand.
ATCTCTGATGATGCTGTACCTTTTCTCTCATTCTATCACATTATGAAGAAAGTCTTTCAACTTGCGTAACTTATTAAGAAATAATTCATGGAAGCCATAATTTGTATCCAGTTTTAACATGGGTAATACTATTTTCGTAAATAAATGGCTGGTCTATACATAGAAGTTTCTGTTCTGCCAAAAATAACATCTTATTGAACATGTGTATGGCTTCTGTGTGGCAGATGCTGTAAATGTACTACAAATAAAATGAAAATACTAAACTGCTGGAACATTTCCAAATGTCATTAATAAATGCATAACTTCAAACAGCATTTTCCTGATAATTTAGAATCTGCTTTAACAATAAAGCTACTTCCTTTTTCTTAGTTTTATATTTATCTATTTGTTTTCCTTCTTTATCTGATCCCATTCATGGCGAGGTGTACTCGATACAACATTATGTGATCACATGGTATTTGGATTTACAACTACCTGTACAATCAGTGCTTATCACCACTGAAGCTGTGAGTACAAATTCCGTACAGGCGAGGTGTACTCGATACCAAATTATGTGATGAAGTTTGTCAGTGACATGCGACAGGTCGCTTGTTTTATACGGGAACTCTGGTTTCCTCCACCAATAAAACTGTCCGACACGCTATAGCTTAAATATTCTTTAAAATGGTGCTAAACACCAATATCCCTATGGCTAGCCATAACATTCGTTATCTTGTCTGTGTAAATACAATTGTGTCTTGTGCTGATTTCAACGGAAAATATTTTGTTAATTTTAGTACATCGAGTTCACATTATTATACTCTCCGGTCCTACTTCCGTACAAAAATAGCTAACACATCGAGTTCATCTTATCATACAAATATTCTATTCAGCGGAATGACTTCTCTGACATAATAGCCAAGATAGCTTATTATTAAATGATAACTAATTATATAACTGTATCTTTATCACTGAAAGGCAGAGATATAAATACAGAGCAATAATTAATGAATTTGTATGTGAATTAAACCAGTCATAAATAATTATTTCTCTTGATACTCCTTGTAAATCAAAACCATGACATTAATCTATATTCATTTAATACACATGAACGTTTATTAATGATATAAATGATCAATTAGTCGATATCACTTGTATTCATAATATGGGTAGTCTGTCACTCTTATTTATAGGACTAGTTTATTTAAGTCGACCAGTTAATTATATGCTTAAGCCACTTATTAGTAAATATCGCTTACATGCACATAGTTTAAATATTGAAACTGGTAGATACTATAATATAGATAGGCATGCTAGAATTTGTAACATGTGTAACAATAATGATATAGAAGATGAGTATCACTTTATTTTAGAGTGTAGTAAATATGTCGATCGATACCATGACATGAATCTATATTCTTTAATACACATGAACGTATATTAATTATATAAATGGTCAATTAGTCGATATGATTTGTATTCATAACATGGGAAGTCAGTCACTCTTAATTACCGAAGGTACAGCTTAGTTATTTATAGGACTAGTTTAGGAAGACAATACAAAACCTATATATCTAATGTAGTGTTGATGACATTTTTCTGGGGAAACCTTCACTCGATACTTTTCATAAGAAGAGTTTGAAGATACCAAAGGGGTAATCAGAATCCGTATATCGAAGACGAACAGACAAAACAATGGCCAAAGGACAAAAGTACAAAAGGACGAACAACGATCTACAAAACATACACATAAAACTAAAAATCGAGTAACGCGAACCTCATCAGAAACTGGGGGTGAACTCAGGTGCTCCGGAAGGGTAAGCAGTTCCTGCTCTACTAGTGGCACCCGTCGTGTAAATCTAGTTACAAACCCGGTGATAAGTCGTGAATGAGGAAAAGACCAGGAAGTGTTTACGACAAGTGGAACATACCCGTGGTCATTTGTGATACAGATATTCCATAGCGGTCAACTAAAATTGGAAGCAAAATCTACCACGACGTCAGTATGAAATTCTTCGCGTGCAAAATCGAGACAGCAGGTTAAACATCCTAAAAGAAGTATTTCTTTCGAACAATGGAAAAATGTTTAAAAACAAAAAAATTAAAATTAAATGCCGCAAGATGTTGTTGATGGTTTTGGTTTGGTCTATGGTGTGTAACAACCGATCTGACGCGAGTCACTGACAAATTTTATTACATAAATCTGACCGCCACGATATAGCTGAAATATAATTGAAAGTGAGGCTAAACACCATAATTATTATTATTATTATTATTATTATTATTATTATTATTATTAAAGACGACAGATAATTATCCTTTTATATTTCAGCCAGACAAATTGAATACGTAAACAAATAAAACGAACTTTTTAATGTTAGAATGCACAACGGCCATGTATAAACATACGAAATCACTCGTTAATGGAAAGGACATCTTATTAGAATATGAAGATAAATCTGGTATAACACAGTTCTCATTTAATCTGTCAGTTTTGTTTGGTTTGACTTTGTGTACCCAGTGTTGCCAATGTTTCTAGATTGTCCATTCTTGATTGCCCCTTCGGTTTTAATGAGTTTCATGTAGCTCATGTTATTTTCTATATGTATATATGTGCCGACCTTAAACAAAATTTACCTACTTACCTACTTACTTACTTACTTACTTACCTTCGGTTTTCTTTAACGTTTCAGAGGTAACTATTAGAAACATGCTTTCTTGAACCAATTTTTAATTGTTCCCACTACTTAGTATTTAACCTTGATCTTTTCTCAGTGTCTGGATTTATATCAACTACATTTTGGTGGCATTGTGTTGTTCAGTCGGTGTTATAGAGAGAGAGGTGCCGTTGTGATCGTATGGTAGTTGGATTTACAACTCTACCTGTACAATCAGTGTCTATCTCCACTAATCCCGCTCAGTTATATCATGGCCGTCCGTTTTATTGGTGGAGGAAACCGGACTACCCGGAGAAAACCACAGACCTGTTGTAAGTCCCTGAAAAAAATGGTGTACAGATTACGCCTCCCCATGAGCGGCATTCGATTTCAGAACGTCGGCCCCTAAATCATATTAATTGATCACACTTCCGGAATAGCAAAAACATATGAATGATTTTTGGAGGTTCTTGTCTTTTATTAAACATGATGTTATTTCATATGTATCAGTGCTTGAGTATAAAAAGAAATATATGTCTTGATTGATATGGCCGCCAAATGAACCCCTGGATAATGTATGTTCGTCCTACTTTATTCACTGCGGAAACAAGTTTGTGATCGCCATGGACATAGCTGCAGTTATGCTCAACAAGCAATCAATCATGATAATTGCATCACAGAGTCTGCCCATTTTTCAAAAATAAAGTGGAAAAACAAAAATTACCACACTGTCGGAACAGTTCTAAAATCTAATTGGAAAATCGTAAAACAGGCAAAATCGATACTCCTAATATAACACACATACATTTCCGGCCACTTAGATTTCCTGTCTTAGTACAGGCACTTTAGTATGACAATCGTAAAGCTTCTCAGAATATTGTTCCAATTAAGGGCTTCTTTATAGGGTATTACAGCTGTCAAACAAATTGCTTTCACAGGGATATATACTACTTAAAACAAACGCCAAGCGAATTGCAGTTGCTGTCACGATTTACGATTACCATAGACCATCTGATTGTAGAGCTACTTCAGATGAAATTGTCAGCAAGTCAGATATAGTATTAATAGAAGTTTCTGCTTGAAAATATGAGGGAGGTATAACAACCTCATGCTTAATAAATAAACATTAGAGAATACCGAAGGGCAATAAAAAATGGACAATCCAGAGAAACTGACAACATAGGGTACACAAACAAAGAAAAAAAGAAAAAAACACAACACAATATGTGTTGGACCTTATTATACGCAAACAAACATACATGACGTAGGGGCCGTCGTGGCCGTGATCGCATGGTAGTTGGATTTACAACTACCTATGTAATCAGTGCCTATCACCACTGATAATGTGAGTTCGAATCTCGTTCAGGGCGAGGTGTACAACATTATGTGATAAAGTTTGTCAGTGACTTGCGACAGGCCGATGGTTTTCTCCGGGTTCTCCTGTTTTCTCCACCAATAAAACTGACCGCCACGATATAATGAAATATTGTTGAAAGTAGCGTTAAACACCATTACCATAACCCCTAGCTTAATGCCAAGATATAGTCGAAATATTACTAAAACGCTAGCGTTAATAAGCGATCGATCTCGTGTAGATAATGCCGTTTCTGGTAAAGACAACAGTTCTTATGACGTGTGTTTCCGTCTTATTCTGAGTGTTTAATTAACGTACCATTTAATGCAAATTATGTCTGGTTTCCAGGAAGTAGCAATCAAATGAAACAGTCGATTATAATTCAAATATGATTATCAATACTATGTTAATAGCTTCCGTGTTTTATCTTCTATAATCATCAGTTTCTTTTCTTTTAAAGACAGTACAATCGATGTTGTAGGGAAAAATATTACACGAGTTATAATACTAGTAGGGAACAAATTTAATAAGCAATAGTGGATGAAAGATGTGTGTATTCCGTGTCAGAAGACTACAAATTGTCTGTGCAATTAAGAATTGATCACAATTTTTGTTCGGTTCATGAAGAAATAAGCTCAATCAGGTTGTACACACCGTGTAATCCGCTTAGCGTAATTAATACGGAAAAAGCGAAGAAGATTTAGTCACATTTCAGGTAAATTGCGAATGGTTAAAAAATGCATTGCGGAAATATTTTTTCTTAAATGAGAAAATGCAGTGCGCCCGTGTCGATTCACTTAAATATATTGCTCCAATTAATAGAAATTGCGAAAAATGAAAACATAATTTCTTCAACAACAAAAAAATGCGAAAAAGCAATAAGCCCGTTCGATTCTCTTAAATATAATTAATACATATTCCGGAAATGATAATATACCTTCTAAAAAAACCGAAAAAGCAATGCACCCGCTTCTCTTCTCTTGAATATATAGCACTAATTATTACTGACAATATTGGACCTTTGACAGTAGATATATATGCATTTCTAAACAGTTGTTAATTATTATTAATTCTGTGTAGTAATTTTTTCATGCGCTTACAAGTAATTCGGTTCAGTCAAGAATTTAGTCAAGAATTACTTCACACCAAGCCAGTTCGACAGGTTTTATACGGTCAATATGAGTGAAAAAGAAAGCGTATCACCAAATAGGCGAGACAAAGGAGGCGCAAGTTCTGAACATTTTTTTTCACCAGCAGATGCTGTAGCATTATTTTCACACCAACTTGATAATGCCCTATCGAAACATAAGAAAGAACTGTTTGAAGAAATCGACGTAAACATTGGTTTAGAACATTGTGAAAAGCCAAAATCTTCCGTGGCCACGCCTAAATTTAAATTTAAATTTAAAAGTATTAAATGCAATTGTGGAAGAACATAGACCATTTAACAAAACAAAAACGAGCACCGGAAATATAAACATTTCCTGCTTCACTAATGTCACCGTCGTGTTACTGTTAGAGAACACAACCGTGGTTTAATATGGATGCGATTAAGTCATCATGTTCAACCCCAGATGTATCAGACAGAAACATTTCACCTATTAACTTGATTTTGGAACGTAGAACTAGTTTACCCCCCTCCCAGCACACAATACCTTTTATTGAAGTGCCTGTACCAAGCCAGGGCGGACAGCGGTCATGTATATGTGTGTTAGGGGTATCGATGTGGCATCTGATTTTACGATGAATCGATTTGATTTTTGGAATTGTTCCAACAGTGGTATTTTATTTTTGTACATTTTATTGTATGTTTACATTTACCAGGTAATATCAATGGTAGCGGCCGTATCATGTGGTTATATTGGTGCGACAGTGTATACTATCTACGCCGCAGTCACTAAAACAGACGTCAGGTTTGTAAACACAATTATACTAACAAGGTTAAACCTGTCTTTAAGGGTATCTCTATATAACAAATCATTGTCTATAAAAGGGAGTCTCATTTTCCGATTAACGAATAGTTCATATAATTTTAACCTGTGTATAAAGAGCAACTGCTCATTAAGGCCACATTTTCAGGTTCCCTCGAGTGGCCTTTATATACAGGTTTGATTGTATTTGTTTTATACGAATATGTATCAATCTTATTATCCTTAGGGTACAGGGGCCGTCGTCGTCGTGATCGTATGGCACTTAGATTTATAACTACCTATGTAATCAGTGCATTTCACCACTAACGTGAGTTCGAATATCGCCCAAGTGATATAACTGAAATATTATTGAAAGTGGCGTTAAACATTATAACCTTATTATTATCAAAACAACTCGATTTCTTGCCAAAATGATATAACTCAAACAAATCTAATGGAGCATGTTGAAGAAATGTCAGAAACTTTTCTTTAATACTAAAATATTAATAAGCAATAGATTATTAAATATGTCAATGACAAGCTGATGATTAATTTTATCCCCGGCTTGAGCATTATAACAACTTTTGATTGGTTAAAACCCCGGGTAAAAAAAAACCATATTCCCGGGTGTTGCTAGGCCATATTACCGGGTGTATCTAGCCATTTAACCAATCAAGTGTTGTTATAATTTTCAAAACGGGGATACTATGACGTTAAAGTTCGCGACGTTGCGCTCCAAAATCAAATTTAGTTAGTTGTGGATATATATTGAATATAAAGTTGTTTGAAGATACCATATATAAAATCAGTCTTCAGGAAACACGGATATCAGAAGTATATTTCACTTGAAACGAAATGGTACATTTATCAAGTTTTCCTTTCCTAATAATTTTTTATATTAGATATTACATGGGGAGAAAAATTTGAAGATACCAAAGGATAATAAGAAGTCATTATTCGAGGAATGACAGACAATGCGAAAGCCAAAGCAAGATAAAGGACAAAATGACACACGGTCGACAAATACTAGACAAATTGAGCGACTCGGTCTCTACTAAAACGGGGTGAAATGATTTGTCCCAGAAGGCTTATCAGTTCCTGTTCCACTAAAAATCGAATTACGAAAACTGAAAATAATTATGTTCATGTTTTAAGAATATAAAAACGTAAATATGTAATTTAGTGTGCAGGACGCCTTTATCGATTAATTCTTATCATAGTACCCTCATAGTCAAAAGTGCAGAAATCCAAATAATGTCTCTATAGGTCTTTAGAAACAAGAAAACGGGCCTAATCAGAATGACGTTTGTCAGCAAAGGTTACCTATGCCCGACGGAGGTGAATAATGGTTCTAGATGGATATCTCAAATATTTTATTGGGGGATGAGGGTAATCTGAAATAAGTTGAATGTGGAACAAGTATATCACTGATACATCTTCATTAAATGGTAACAATGAAATTCAATAGATTAATCTGTGCCATTTCTTGTTAGGCTTAACCGTAGTTATCAGTTGATGATCAGACGAACAAATCAAAAGTAATAATTAAACTAATATTCCACTCGGACTATTTCTATTATTATCATTTGATGAGATTTATTAAATGGCATGAAAAGGTGAGCATGGAGAAGACATTCTTATTGTGCAGATGTAACTGCAATTGTGTTCACTACATAAATTAAGTATAAAATAAAGTCCAGAGTATAGGCCATCACTATGTAATTATGCCCTGGACTATATTTGGTCAAGAATTACATATTTTATGTTGCACATGCAACACCAATATTTATACAACAAAAATAAATATATTTTACAGGTGGAATAAGGCATCAGAACGCCATCCGTTTGAAAGAGTTAGACCGACGGACAAACGAAAGGTGATTATTGATTATTGATTATATTAGATATCATAAAAACACGAAATGTTCCACTAGTTCAGTGTGCCCGACGCCTTTTTGAAGTATCCTGAAACATAATATATAAACATTAGAGAATACAGAAGGAAGGAACAATCAAGAATGGACAATCCTGAGACACAGTCATTATTGGGCACAAAACACAGAACGAAGATTGATTGGTGTTTAACACCAACTTTAGCAGTATTTCAGCTATATCGTGGCGTTAACAAATGATATATGAACCTACCAGAACAAAGACAAACAAAACAAGAAACACAACACAGAAAACTAAAATGATGAGAAACATCACAATACCAGTTGTGAATCTATCTACTTACAAAGGGCAAGCAGTTCCTGTTTCTTAAAAGACACCCACCGTGTTCCTCGCCTAGTCAAGTGCTGTTAAAGTATTGTCTGTGATAAAAGTCTATGTAAAATAAGGGTAATAACAAAATTACCGAACTCCGAACAAACTTACAAACAGACAAAATCAGTCAACAACCGGAAAACTGTGAAAACCGTAATGACCCTGACTTGGTACAGGAATTTCAAAAGAAATGGTGGGTTGAATCAGACTTTAAAGCGCCAAACCTCCCGCTTTCATTACGGTTCAAAAGTTTCGGCTGTCACTATAACAGTATTTAAATACAGGAACAAAATAGGTAAAATAGTTGTCAAAGCAGTACCATATTCAGTGAAGTAAATGTCAAAGACACTTTTACGTCACACATTGATAAAAAAAAAATTGACATTTTTCTTGAATTTCTTATCTTTATACATTTTCACTATATGAAAATGTATCGCTTACTGTTGTTTCTGCAGAGACGAAATATATTTCGACAAGATCTTGGTACCGGAATATAAACTTTTTAAGAGATCGAAGAGGGCGAATCTTTTAATAGCCCTGGTCCATTAGCCTGTTTCTCAGATGAAGATGACGTTTCAGGAAATCAGAATAATTGCTACAGGCCCTTGCATAGCTATCAATTGCGAGATGTAAACACCATATGCAGGAGAAGCTGGTATATTGCTGCACATTTTTTATATCAATGTAAAAAAAAAGAATAAAAAAAGAATAATATGATCTGATTCGGGGAAAATATAGCCAGCCTCTCTCTCAAAAGTTAATCGGTCCGTCCCTAATCACTATTAACATGTAGAGACGATTAGCCAAACGTTGAGTTTGTTTATTTCCTACCTTTTGACATTGTATACTTTCTTTCCAGTTGGTTGTTGTCAACCAAGAGTACAAAGCTATTGATGAACTAGAAAAACTGAAAGCAGAAATTGGTCCATATAAAGGCTAACCTGGTTGAGCAGGTCACATGTGTTATTCATCCAATATAATATTGACCTGTTATCTAGGTCAATATATCACGTGACATTGTAACGTGATGCTATGTACATTTAAATGTGTTTTAATTTGTCTTGTTATCATGTTCTATAAGTTTATATTAAAAATATATATTTAGTTTTAATTCGTCTTTGAGCATGTGATACTATACAATAATAGTCTTTTGTATAGGTCGATATGAAATTTTATGGACCTAAGACATTAATATTGACCGAAAACGTAGGCGGAGGCCGTTATTGATTTGCTTAGGTCCATAGAAACTCATATGAGGTCAATATTAATTTCTTAGGTCCATAAAAGGTCATATTGTCCGGTACAAAAGACTGTAATTGTTTTATTACATAACAAATCAAAGTGAAAGTGAAAGCGAGTCGATATGGCTTTTAATCAAGTCAGTATGACGTCATGCATAATGTAATAAAAAGTGTAAGTGAAAGCGAGTCGATATGGTTTTTAATCAAACAATATCAGAATTTACAGAACGTGATGTGACAGCTTTTCATCCAATGAATATTTTCAAATTAAATCATTTTGTAATAAAATAAAATCCTGACGCAAAGGCAGTACACAGAATGGGCAAAATTAGAGAAAGAATGAACAATAATCTAAAAAAATAAAAAGCGAATAGTGCATTCTCCAATACATAAAGGGGCCGTCGTGGTGGTGATCATATGGTTGTTGGATTTACAACTATTTATGCAATAGGTGCCTATAATCCCTGAAGTTGTGAGTTCGAATCCCGCTCATGGCGAGATGTACGCGGTACAACATTATGTGATAAAACTTGTCAGTGACAAGCAGCTCGGTGGTTTCTCCGAGTACTCCAGTTTCCGCCATCACGATATAACTGAAATATTATTGAAAGTGGTGGTAAACACCACTAAGCTTACCGTAATAGATTAAATGGGTTTTTGAAATAATAAAAGTCTAAAATCTTTCACTCTACCTTACATGAAAATTGATACCCTAAATCAATATAATATCTAAGATGATAACGGGACCATAATTGACTTAAGAAAAAAGTTACCAAAGGAGTAATCAAAAGCCGTAAATCGGAGAACGACAGAAAAAAATCACAATGGCCACAAAAAAAGGACAAAAAGAAAAACAATGGTCGACAAAAAACTGGTAGAAAGCACATGATGAGCAACACGAACCCGTCTGAAACCGTTGACGGAATCGGGTGATCCGGAAGGGTATGAAGATTCCGTTTCACACATGTTACTCCTTTTAACAATCCAAAGTTTGATAAATTATGAAATAGGAAAGGAGAACGGAATTATTGCTACGACAAGCGCAACATAGCATAGGCTATATGTTCCCATTTTTCCATAACGGTTAACTAAGACAGGTCGTGGCGAGTGTATAAACCGTAAACAATATTTCAGATATATCGTGGCGGTCAGTTTTATTGGTAGAGTAAACCAGAGAAAACCATCGACCTGTCGCAATTCACTGAGAAACTTTATCACCTAATGTTGTATCTCGTTATGAGCGGGGTTCGAACCTACAACTTTTTTTTAAAAGTGGTTATATGAACTGATTGCACAATTAGTTGTAAATCCAACTATCATACTATCACAACACAATATACCACATGGTCGATATGTAAATGCTGCTATAATGTTGCTACAAATAAATTGAAAAAAGTAGATTGGAGAAACTGTTAAATTATAATGTATGTTATTTCCGACAGCATACCGATGATTTTGCAATATTGACGTGTTAGTGAATTGACTATCTAGATATTCTGAACAGTATCGTGCTGTAATAGATGATTTCCTAATCAAGACTTAGATTTCCAGCATCCTGCAGCGTATCAGTTATTGATCCAACATAGGATAAAACTATCATTAATGTAACATATGTTTTGACAAGGTTATGAAAACGTAGATGATGTGCACGACGCGTTTCTGGTATAAACTTCATCAGGTACGCTCAAAGCAAAAATATTTATAATGATATTGAATCTACAATTACAGATACAAATATGGACAAAAATTTACAGATTCTAAATAAAGAACCCCAGGCTTAAGTTATTTTAGTTTACTTGCTCCAAAAGACTCTTAAATTATTTGGCTTTCAAATCATGTAATTATCATTAAAACTAAGGTTCCCCTCTCTCAAACATATGCGACCCTGGCCGATTTCGGCCCTTCTGTTTAACCTTGTTGATGTATTTGATCCAAAAGACTTTCAAATTACTTGGCTTTTTAATCTTTTGACTGAGCGTTTCTGATGAAAGTATTCCAGAAACGGGCCGTGTTCACTTAATTAAATATTTATGTTTTTATTTGCTACACATGAGCGGGACGAACTTTTCTATTGTGAAAATGAAGGTTGATTTGGGCAACCGGGGCGACGACGTATTACTGCCACTGTGAAAGCATGGGAAGTTGGCTAGGTACAAAATATTTAACACTTTGTGGCGGGACCAATGAGCCCACTTTTACTCCGGATCTGCAGAAGATGCTGTACATCTTTATCGTTCAAGGAACGTGGCAAGACACCAACTATGGTCAACTTTAGGGTTTTCAGTTTTCAGTTTTCTAACCGGACGTTAGGTGCTATGGACAAATATGAAAAAGTGATGGCAACACATTATAAAATGCCACAATTCTTTAAATGGAAAGTGAGCTGTGTTTATTTTTGTGTTAGAGATATCGATTTTGCCTCTTCTTACGATTTAGATTTTTGATTTATGAATTGCTCTAACAGTGTGGTACGTTTTGTTTATCATTTTATCACAAGACCTTGAATGTGGCCACACGTATATTATTATGTGATTATATATGTTTGTTGACAAGTTCGTTAAGTTGAAACCACTGCAACTGTTCGCCAAAAAAAAATGGCGGATTATATAGAAAAAGAGATACATTTTTTTTAATTGCAATCCCTGAAAATGCAATGCAAACATTAATTTGAATGATTGACGATATACTTAAGGTGGTACCATACACTTCAGGTAAAATTTGATCTGCTCGTTTAATTTTCTAATTTTTTTGGCAGTGTGTTTGAATATATCCACTGTAATAAATATCAAAATTTTAACAAATTCCAACCAACAAACTCAGACCTATAAATTCACTAGTCAGCTTTTCTCTCTGTGGTTTTGAACACCGAGATGCTTGAAATCTGCATACAAACATCATATGATCAAAACGTTCAACTGATTTTAAAGAGTTATATCCCTGTAGTGTTAGGTACCACCTTAAATTATATTCCAATATATGATTTTTTTAGATTAGATTAAGCTTATTTAATTGTTGGTTATATAACATTTGAATTGGACACAAAATATACCAGCTTATATTCAGTTTGTAGGAGGGCTCATGTCTTATTTACGTTATTTGTGTTTGTTTGCGTATATTGGTTGTCGCCCTGATCGAGATTCGAACTCACAACATCAATGGTGATAGGCACTGATTACATAGGTAGTTGTAAATCCATCTACCATGCAATCATGGCCACGAAGTCCACTGTGTTATGTGTGTTTGTTCGCGTATAGTGGTGTCCAACATATTGTGTTGTGTTTTAGCTTTGTTTGTCTTCGTTTTTTGTATCCTGTGTTGCCAGTTTCAATTGCGTGTAGGATAATCACAAGGTCATATTGCATTGCAAATTAGTAGCATCATGCCATGGACATGTTATTTCCGTCTGTTTAATAACAACATTTGATACAAATTGTGAAATCGCTGATGATGTGGTAGTTAATTTCTCATTTTACACACTTTGAAGAAAGTCTTTCAAAATTAATATTGCGTAACTAATGTAATTATAACATTATTGCTTTTATTAATTGGTTGTTTGTTCTTTAACGCACAACGTTTGTTCTTTAACGCACAACGTTTGTTCTTTAACGCACAACGTTTGTTCATTAACGCACAACGTTTGTTCTTTAACGCACAACGTTTGTTCTTTAACGCACAACGTTTGTTCTTTAACGCACAACGTTTGTTCATTAACGCACAACGTTTGTTCTTTAACGCACAACGTTTGTTCTTTAACGCACAACGTTTGTTCATTAACGCACAACGTTTGTTCTTTAACGCACAACGTTTGTTCTTTAACGCACAACGTTTGTTCTTTAACGCACAACGTTTGTTCTTTAACGCACAACGTTTGTTCATTAACGCACAACGTTTGTACTTTAACGCACAACGTTTGTTCTTTAACGCACAACGTTTGTTCATTAACGCACAACGTTTGTTCTTTAACGCACAACGTTTGTTCTTTAACGCACAACGGAAAATAGTTCATGCATATTCAGAGCGATAACAACTATGTAAAGCGAAATATTCAGAAATGAGGGAGGAGAACAACAACATTTGACTTCCATTAGACAGGGTCTAAACAGGATAGGAAAAAGATGCTAAGGTTACACAGCCTTGAAGGAGATTGAGATGGATCTTTGTATTAATAATAATTACATTATTTAAGAGCTGTAAATTTAAAATATTAATATATCTAATACATCATGTCAATGCCGAAAAACTTACTACTTGGCGAACGATACCATAGGGGGATAATAATCCACCAGCAGATAACAAAAAGTAATGGCCACAAGTTATAAAATGCAACAAGACTTTAAGTATGGGCCATCGTATTTGTAGGTGATTATAATTGTGTTTTGACAATTTTCTGAGTTTTAGACCACTAGAAGAAGAATCTGAAGACACCAAAGGGTAAATAAGAAGCTGCAAATCAACGAGTCAGACATTGCAATGACTCCAAAGGGGTAATGAGAATCCACAAATCGGGGAAGGACAAACAACACAATGGTCAAAATAAAAAGGACAAAAAGACAAAGACCGATATACAAAACTCACTACAGTAAACTACAGATCGAGCAACTTTTGGCAAAAAAGCTGTCGCATTTTATGAGAAAAGCCAAAGTTGTAAATCCTTTATATAGTTGCAATGTATGACCTTACATTGGATGATTGTCCCATTTCCAGAGTAAGATACAAAAAAATCAGAGACACTGTTATAGCGTTCTAGCTCATTGCAATTTATCGATAATGTTGTAACTTGAAAATATTATTGCCTGTAGTGTAATCAGGTCATATTTCATTTTAAATTAGAAGCATCATGCATGCCATGGACGTATTATTTGTTTCTTTTTAAATTGTGAAATCTCTGATGATGCTGTACCTTTTCTCTCATTCTATCACATTATGAAGAAAGTCTTTCAACTTGCGTAACTTATTAAGAAATAATTCATGGAAGCCATAATTTGTATCCAGTTTTAACATGGGTAATACTATTTTCGTAAATAAATGGCTGGTCTATACATAGAAGTTTCTGTTCTGCCAAAAATAACATCTTATTGAACATGTGTATGGCTTCTGTGTGGCAGATGCTGTAAATGTACTACAAATAAAATGAAAATACTAAACTGCTGGAACATTTCCAAATGTCATTAATAAATGCATAACTTCAAACAGCATTTTCCTGATAATTTAGAATCTGCTTTAACAATAAAGCTACTTCCTTTTTCTTAGTTTTATATTTATCTATTTGTTTTCTTTCTTTATCTGATCCCATTCATGGCGAGGTGTACTCGATACAACATTATGTGATCACATGGTATTTGGATTTACAACTACCTGTGCAATCAGTGCTTATCACCACTGAAGCTATGAGTACAAATTCCGTACAGGCGAGGTGTGATGAAGTTTGTCAGTGACATGCGACAGGTCGCTTGTTTTATACGGGAACTCTGGTTTCCTCCACCAATAAAACTGTCCGACACGCTATAGCTTAAATATTCTTTAAAATGGTGCTAAACACCAATATCCCTATGGCTAGCCATAACATTCGTTATCTTGTCTGTGTAAATACAATTGTGTCTTGTGCTGATTTCAACGGAAAATATTTTGTTAATTTTAGTACATCGAGTACACATTATTATACTCTCCGGTCCTACTTCCGTACAAAAATAGCTAACACATCGAGTTCATCTTATTATACAAACATTTTATTCAGCGAATTGACTTCTCTGACATAATAGCCAAGATAGCTTATTATTAAATGATAACTAATTATATAACTGTATCTTTATCACTGAAAGGCAGAGATATAAATACAGAGCAATAATTAATGAATTTGTATGTGAATTAAACCAGTCATAAATAATTATTTCACTTGATACTCCTTGTCGATCGATACCATGACATGAATCTATATTCTTTAATACACATGAACGTATATTAATTATATAAATGGTCAATTAGTCGATATGATTTGTATTCATATCATGGGAAGTCAGTCACTCTTAATTACCGAAGGTACAGCTTAGTTATTTATAGGACTAGTTTAGGAAGACAATACAAAACCTATATATCTAATGTAGTGTTGATGACATTTTTCTGGGGAAACCTTCACTCGATACTTTTCATAAGAAGAGTTTGAAGATACCAAAGGAGCAATCAGAATCCGTATATCGAAGACGAACAGACAAAACAATGGCCAAAGGACAAAAGTACAAAAGGACGAACAACGATCTACAAAACATACACATAAAACTAAAAATCGAGTAACGCGAACCTCATCAGAAACTGGGGGTGAACTCAGGTGCTCCGGAAGGGTAAGCAGTTCCTGCTCTACTAGTGGCACCCGTCGTGTAAATCTAGTTACAAACCCGGTGATAAGTCGTGAATAAGGAAAAGACCAGGAAGTGTTTACGACAAGTGGAACATACCCGTGGTCATTTGTGATACAGATATTCCATAGCGGTCAACTAAAATTGGAAGCAAAATCTACCACGACGTCAGTATGAAATTCTTCGCGTGCAAAATCGAGACAGCAGGTTAAACATCCTAAAAGAAGTATTTCTTTCGAACAATGGAAAAATGTTTAAAAACAAAAAAATTAAAATTAAATGCCGCAAGATGTTGTTGATGGTTTTGGTTTGGTCTATGGTGTGTAACAACCGATCTGACGCGAGTCACTGACAAATTTTATTACATAAATCTGACCGCCACGATATAGCTGAAATATAATTGAAAGTGAGGCTAAACACCATAATTATTATTATTATTATTATTATTATTATTATTATTATTATTAAAGACGACAGATAATTATCCTTTTATATTTCAGCCAGACAAATTGAATACGTAAACAAATAAAACGAACTTTTTAATGTTAGAATGCACAACGGCCATGTATAAACATACGAAATCACTCGTTAATGGAAAGGACATCTTATTAGAATATGAAGCTAAATCTGGTATAACACAGTTCTCATTTAATCTGTCAGTTTTGTTTGGTTTGACTTTGTGTACCCAGTGTTGCCAATGTTTCTAGATTGTCCATTCTTGATTGCCCCTTCGGTTTTAATGAGTTTCATGTAGCTCATGTTATTTTCTATATGTATATATGTGCCGACCTTAAACAAAATTTACCTACTTACCTACTTACTTACTTACTTACTTACCTTCGGTTTTCTTTAACGTTTCAGAGGTAACTATTAGAAACATGCTTTCTTGAACCAATTTTTAATTGTTCCCACTACTTAGTATTTAACCTTGATCTTTTCTCAGTGTCTGGATTTATATCAACTACATTTTGGTGGCATTGTGTTGTTCAGTCGGTGTTATAGAGAGAGAGGTGCCGTTGTGATCGTATGGTAGTTGGATTTACAACTCTACCTGTACAATCAGTGTCTATCTCCACTAATCCCGCTCAGTTATATCATGGCCGTCCGTTTTATTGGTGGAGGAAACCGGACTACCCGGAGAAAACCACAGACCTGTTGTAAGTCCCTGAAAAAAATGGTGTACAGATTACGCCTCCCCATGAGCGGCATTCGATTTCAGAACGTCGGCCCCTAAATCATATTAATTGATCACACTTCCGGAATAGCAAAAACATATGAATGATTTTTGGAGGTTCTTGTCTTTTATTAAACATGATGTTATTTCATATGTATCAGTGCTTGAGTATAAAAAGAAATATATGTCTTGATTGATATGGCCGCCAAATGAACCCCTGGATAATGTATGTTCGTCCTACTTTATTCACTGCGGAAACAAGTTTGTGATCGCCATGGACATAGCTGCAGTTATGCTCAACAAGCAATCAATCATGATAATTGCATCACAGAGTCTGCCCATTTTTCAAAAATAAAGTGGAAAAACAAAAATTACCACACTGTCGGAACAGTTCTAAAATCTAATTGGAAAATCGTAAAACAGGCAAAATCGATACTCCTAATATAACACACATACATTTCCGGCCACTTAGATTTCCTGTCTTAGTACAGGCACTTTAGTATGACAATCGTAAAGCTTCTCAGAATATTGTTCCAATTAAGGGCTTCTTTATAGGGTATTACAGCTGTCAAACAAATTGCTTTCACAGGGATATATACTACTTAAAACAAACGCCAAGCGAATTGCAGTTGCTGTCACGATTTACGATTACCATAGACCATCTGATTGTAGAGCTACTTCAGATGAAATTGTCAGCAAGTCAGATATAGTATTAATAGAAGTTTCTGCTTGAAAATATGAGGGAGGTATAACAACCTCATGCTTAATAAATAAACATTAGAGAATATCGAAGGGCAATAAAAAATGGACAATCCAGAGAAACTGACAACATAGGGTACACAAACAAAGAAAAAAAGAAAAAAACACAACACAATATGTGTTGGACATTATTATACACAAACAAACATACATAGCGTAGGGGCCGTCGTGGCCGTGATCGCATGGTAGTTGGATTTACAACTACCTATGCAATCAGTGCCTATCAACACTGATGATGTGAGTTCGAATCTCGTTCAGGGCGAGGTTTACAACATTTTGTGATAAAGTTTGTCAGTGACTTGCGACAGGTCGCTGGTTTTCTCCGGGTTCTCCTGATTTCTCCACCAATAAACCTGACCGCCACGATATAATGAAATATTGTTGAAAGTGGCGTTAAACACCACGAAACAAACAAACAACCATAACTTAAATAAGACATCAGTCATCCTATTAAAGACGTAAAGACGAACCGAATATCGTTTTTATGTGGAAATCACTTAAGAAATGTATTTGCTTTCGTGTTGTTATGGCGTTTTATTTCTTTCGATATTTTAATTTCCCTAGTGATGTTTTGTACTCTATTCAAACATTTGTATATGCTCATAATATTAAGATTGATCTTGCTCTGGTTCTATTTGAGCAGTTAAATTGTATTGATCGAAATCTTTTATACGGTTACTGACCAAAATATTATAGTTTTCCTGGTGCCTGATACATTGTAGAGAGACAATAAGAAACGTTAACAGTATAAGCGCGGAGATGGCAGAGGACATGAATGAAAACTATAAGATTTTTTTGTTTGTCAGACAATATGGTCGCTCTCTCAGATTTTTTGACATTGCAGGATAAAACCCAGTATACGTACTTTGTCGGTAAATATAAACAATAATTTGCGCTCGCTGCGCAATAGGTCAGAAAAACTCACCAGAGACTCTTTTTTCTTTCTGTTTCTAAACTCGCACAAATAAATTCTGTATTTGCCGATATTATAACTATTTTGTTGTATATATCCCATTTCAAACCTTCAGTGTATTAAAATCCTTCCTTTTCTACATTTAATTATTTATTTAGAAAATTACATGACATGTTAAAATTCAGAATTAAATTACACATTACATCCTACTTAATCTGTTAGAAGCTTCAAGTCAAATTTATTCATCCTGACTAGATGATTGAGTAATCAATGCCTTGTTGTTTTTTCTTCAGAAAAAAGCCACTTAACTTTTCCAATGTTAATCATACCCTGATACTAATCAGTAAGAAGAAAAATCATCTAATGATAAGTGGTTTAGCTTTCATCGATGAAGAGATAAAAGGATAGATAAAAAATATCTGATCCAGACAACTCAATCAACGTTATGGTCATTTCTTTATTTAGTAATCGTGTGTACCATATGTTTTAAAATGTTTAATTTGTTGTTTTTAATTATTGTGTTTTTATTTTGCTTTATTGGTTTGTTTTCTGTTTTTTTTTCTTTTGCATGATGCAATTTCGGATTTCGAATCCCGATCAGGGCGAGGTATACAACATTATGTGATATTGTTTGTCAGTGACTTGCGACAGATCAGTGGTTTCCTCCACCAATAAAACTGATCGCCACGATATAACCATCAAACCAATTCGCCTACAACCAGTAGAAGATTTTGTCACAGATTATACCAGAGGCTGTTCTACTTCTACTAAATACTGACCGCCTTCAACAAGTAGAAGTTTATACCAGAGGCTGTTCTACTTCTATCAAATACTGACCGACTTCAACAAGTAGAAGATTATACCAGAGGCTGTTCTTCTTCTACTAAATACTGACCGCCTTCAACAAGTAGAATTTTATACCAGAGGCTGTTCTACTTCTATCAAATACTGACCGCCTTCAAGGAGTATACGATTATACCAGAGGCTGTTCTACTTCTACTAAATACTGACCGCCTTCAAGGAGTATACGATTATATCAGAGGCTGTTCTACTTCTACTAAATACTGACCGCCTTCAACAAGTAGAAGATTATACCAGAGGCTGTTCTAATTCTACTAAATACTGACCGCCTTCAACAAGTAGAAGATTATACCAGAGGCTGTTCTACTTCTACTAAATACTGACCGCCTTCAACAAGTAGAAGATTATATCAGAGGCTGTTCTACTTCTACTAAATACTGACCGCCTTCAACAAGTAGAAGATTATACCAGAGGCTGTTCTTCTTCTACTAAATACTGACCGCCTTCAACAAGTAGAAGATTATATCAGAGGCTGTTCTACTTCTACTAAATACTGACCGCCTTCTACAAGTAGAAGATTATACCAGAGGCTGTTCTTCTCCTACTAAATACTGACCGCCTTCAACAAGTAGAAGATTATACCAGAGGCTGTTCTTCTTCTACTAAATACTGACCGCCTTCAACAAGTAGAAGATTATACCAGAGGCTGTTCTTCTTCTACTAAATACTGACCGCCTTCAACAAGTAGAAGATTATACCAGAGGCTGTTCTACTTCTACTAAATACTGACCGCCCTCAACAAATAGAAGATTATACCAGAGGCTGTTCTACTTCTACTAAATACTAACCGCCCTCAACAAATAGAAGATTATACCAGAGGCTGTTCTACTTCTACTAAATACTGACCGCCTTCAACAAGTAGAAGATTATACCAGAGGCTGTTCTACTTCTACTAAATACTAACCGCCCTCAACAAATAGAAGATTATACCAGAGGCTGTTCTACTTCTACTAAATACTGACCGCCTTCAACAAGTAGAAGTTTATACCAGAGGCTGTTCTACTTCTATCAAATACTGACCGCCTTCAACGGGTAGAAGATTATATCAGAGGCTGTTCTAATTCTACTAAATACTGACCGCCTTCAACAAGTAGAAGAATATACCAGAGGCTGTTCTACTTCTACTAAATACTGACCGCTTTCAACAAGTAGAAGATTATACCAGAGGCTGTTCTACTTATACTAAATACTGACCGCCTTCAACAAGTAGAAGATTATACCAGAGGCTGTTCTACTTCTACTAAATACTACCGTCTTCAACGAGTATACGATTATACCAGAGGCTGTTCTACTTCTACTAAATACTGATCGCCTTCCACAAGTATGCGATTATACCAGAGGCTGTTCTATTTCTACTAAACACTAACCGTCTTCAACAAGTATACGATTATACCAGAGGCTGTTCTACTTCTACTAAATACTGACCGCCTTCAACAAGCATACGGTTATATCAGAGGCTGTTCTACTTCTACTAAATACTGACCGCCTTCAACTAGTATACGATTATACCAGAGGCTGTTCTAATTCTACTTAATACTGACCGCCTTCAACAAGTAGAAGATTATACCAGAGGCTGTTCTATTTCTACTAAATACTAACCGCCTTCAACAAGTAGAAGAATATACCAGAAGCTGTTCTACTTTTACTAAATACTGACCGCCTTCAACGAGTATACGATTATTCCAGAGGCTGTTCTACTTCTACTAAATACTGACCGCCTTCAACAAGTATACGATTATACCAGAGGCTGTTCTACTTCTACTAAATACTGACCGCCTTCAACAAGTAGAAGATTATATCAGAGGCTGTTCTACTTCTACTAAATACTGACCGCCTTCAACAAGTAGAAGATTATACCAGAGGCTGTTCTACTTCTACTAAATACTGACCGCCTTCAACAAGTAGAAGAATATACCAGAAGCTGTTCTACTTCTACTAAATACTGACCGCCTTCAACGATTATACGATTTTACCAGAGGCTGTTCTACTTCTACTAAATACTGACCGCCTTCAACAAGTATACGATTATACCAGAGGCTGTTCTACTTCTACTAAATACTGACCGCCTTCAACAAGTAGAAGATTATATCAGAGGCTGTTCTACTTCTACTAAATACTGACCGCCTTCAACAAGTAGAAGATTATACCAGAGGCTGTTCTACTTCTACTAAATACTGACCGCCTTCAACAAGTAGAAGATTATACCAGAGGCTGTTCTACTTCTACTAAATACTGATCGCCTTCAACAAGCATACGATTATATCAGAGGCTGTTCTATTTCTACTAAATACTGACCGCCTTCAACGAATATGCGATTATACCAGAGGCTGTTCTACTTCTACTAAATACTGACCGCCTTCAACAAGTAGAAGATTATACCAGAGGCTGTTCTACTTCTACTAAATACTGACCGCCTTCAACAAGTAGAAGATTATACCAGACTGTTCTACTTCTACTAAATACCGATCGCCTTCAACAAGTAGAAGATTATACCAGAGGCTGTTCTACTTCTACTAAATACTGACCGCCTTCAACAAGTAGAATATTATACCACAGGCTGTTCCACTTCTACTAAATACTGACCGCCTTCAACAAGTATACGATTATACCAGAGGCTGTTATACTTGTACTAAATACTGATCGCCTTCAACAAGTAGAAGATTATACCAGAGGCTGTTCTACTTGTACTAAATACTGACCGCCTTCAACAAGTAGAAGATTATACCAGAGGCTGTTCTACTTCTACTAAATACTAACCGCCTTCAACAAGTAGAAGATTATACCAGCGGCTGTTCTACTTCTACTAAATACTGGCCGCCTTCAACAAGTATACGATTATACCAGAGGCTGTTCTACTTCTACTAAATACTGACCGCCTTCAACAAGTATACGATTATACCAGAGGCTGTTATACTTGTACTAAATACTGATCGCCTTCAACAAGTAGAAGATTATACCAGAGGCTGTTCTACTTCTCCTAATTACTGACCACCTTCAACAAGTAGAAGATTATACCAGAGGCTGTTCTACTTGTACTAAATACTGACCGCCTTTAACAAGTAGAAGATTATACCAGAGGCTGTTCTACTTGTACTAAATACTGACCGCCTTCAACAAGTAGAAGATTATACCAGAGGCTGTTCTACTTCTACTAAATACTGACCGCCTTCAACAAGTAGAAGATTATACCAGCGGCTGTTCTACTTCTACTAAATACTGACCGCCTTCAACAAGTAGAAGATTATATCAGAGGCTGCTCTACTTCTACTAAATACTGACCGCCTTCAACAAGTATACCATTATACCAGAGGCTGTTCTACTTCTACTAAATACTGGCCGCCTTCAACAAGTAGAAGATTATACCAGAGGCTGTTCTACTTCTACTAAGCACTAACCGTCTTCAACAAGTATACGATTATACCAGAGGCTGTTCTACTACTAAATACTGACCGCCTTCAACAAGCATACGGTTATATCAGAGGCTGTTCTACTTCTACTAAATACTGACCGCCTTCAAGCAATATACGATTATACCAGAGGCTGTTCTAATTCTACTTAATACTGACCGCCTTCAACAAGTAGAAGATTATACCAGAGGCTGTTCTACTTCTACTAAATACTGACCGCCTTCAACAAGTAGAAGAATATACCAGAAGCTGTTCTACTTCTACTAAATACTGACCGCCTTCAACGAGTATACGATTATACCAGAGGCTGTTCTACTTCTACTAAATACTGACCGCCTTCAACAAGTATACGATTATACCAGAGGCTGTTCTACTTCTACTAAATACTGATCGCCTTCAACAAGTAGAAGATTATACCAGAGGCTGTTCTACTTCTCCTAAATACTGACCGCCTTCAACAAGTAGAAGATTATACCAGAGGCTGTTCTACTTGTACTAAATACTGACCGCCTTCAACAAGTAGAAGATTATACCAGAGGCTGTTCTACTTCTACTAAATACTGACCGCCTTCAACAAGTAGAAGATTATACCAGCGGCTGTTCTACTTCTACTAAATACTGACCGCCTTCAACAAGTAGAAGATTAAACCAGAGGCTGTTCTACTTGTACTAAATACTGACCGCCTTCAACAAGTAGAAGATTATACCAGAGGCTGTTCTACTTCTACTAAATACTGACCGCCTTCAACAAGTAGAAGATTATATCAGAGGCTGTTCTACTTCTACTAAATACTGACCGCCTTCAACAAGTATACCATTATACCAGAGGCTGCTCTACTTCTACTAAATACTGGCCGCCTTCAACAAGTAGAAGATTATACCAGAGACTGTTCTACTTCTACTAAACATTAACCGTCTTCAACAAGTATACGATTATACCAGAGGCTGTTCTACTTCTACTAAATACTGACCGCCTTCAACAAGCATACGGTTATATCAGAGGCTGTTCTACTTCTACTAAATACTGACCGCCTTCAACCAGTATACGATTATACCAGAGGCTGTTCTAATTCTACTTAATACTGACCGCCTTCAACAAGTGGAAGATTATATCAGAGGCTGTTCTACTTCTACTAAATACTGACTGCCTTCAACAAGTAGAAGAATATACCAGAAGCTGTTCTACTTCTACTAAATACTGACCGCCTTCAACGAGAATACGATTATACCAGAGGCTGTTCTACTTCTACTAAATACTGACCGCCTTCAACAAGTATACGATTATACCAGAGGCTGTTCTACTTCTACTAAATACTGACCGCCTTCAACAAGTAGAAGATTATATCAGAGGCTGTTCTACTTCTACTAAATACTGGCCGCCTTCAACAAGTAGAAGATTATACCAGAGGCTGTTCTACTTCTACTAAATACTGATCGCCTTCAACAAGTAGAAGATTATACCAGAGGCTGTTCTACTTCTACTAAATACTGACCGCCTTCAGCAAGTAGAAGATTATACCAGAGGCTGTTCTACTTCTACTAAATACTGATCGCATTCAACAAGTAGAAGATTATACCAGAGGCTGTTCTACTTGTACTAAATACTGACCGCCTTCAACAAGTAGAAGATTATACCAGAGGCTGTTCTACTTCTACTAAATACTGACCGCCTTCAACAAGTAGAAAATTATAGCAGCGGCTGTTCTACTTGTACTAAATACTGACCGCCTTCAACAAGTAGAAGATTATACCAGAGGCTGTTCTACTTGTACTAAATACTGACCGCCTTCAACAAGTAGAAGATTATACCAGAGGCTGTTCTACTTCTACTAAATACTGACCGCCTTCAACAAGTAGAAGATTATACCAGAGGCTGTTCTACTTCTACTAAATACTGACCGCCTTCAACAAGTAGAAGATTATACCAGAGGCTGTTCTACTTCTACTAAACATTAACCGTCTTCAACAAGTATACGATTATACCAGAGGCTGTTCTACTTCTACTAAATACTGACCGCCTTCAACAAGCATACGGTTATATCAGAGGCTGTTCTACTTCTACTAAATACTGACCGCCTTCAACCAGTATACGATTATACCAGAGGCTGTTCTAATTCTACTTAATACTGACTGCCTTCAACAAGTAGAAGATTATACCAGAGGCTGTTCTACTTCTACTAAATACTGACCGCCTTCAACAAGTAGAAGAATATACCAGAAGCTGTTCTACTTCTACTAAATACTGACCGCCTTCAACGAGTATACGATTATACCAGAGGCTGTTCTACTTCTACTAAATACTGACCGCCTTCAACAAGTATACGATTATACCAGAGGCTGTTCTACTTCTACTAAATACTGACCGCCTTCAACAAGTAGAAGATTATATCAGAGGCTGTTCTACTTCTACTAAATACTGGCCGCCTTCAACAAGTAGAAGATTATACCAGAGGCTGTTCTACTTCTACTAAACACTAACCGTCTTCAACAAGTATACGATTATACCAGAGGCTGTTCTACTACTAAATACTGACCGCCTTCAACAAGCATACGGTTATATCAGAGGCTGTTCTACTTCTACTAAATACTGACCGCCTTCAAGCAGTATACGATTATACCAGAGGCTGTTCTAATTCTACTTAATACTGACCGCCTTCAACAAGTAGAAGATTATACCAGAGGCTGTTCTACTTCTACTAAATACTGACCGCCTTTAACAAGTAGAAGAATATACCAGAAGCTGTTCTACTTCTACTAAATACTGACCGCCTTCAACGAGTATACGATTATACCAGAGGCTGTTCTACTTCTACTAAATACTGACCGCCTTCAACAAGTATACGATTATACCAGAGGCTGTTCTACTTCTACTAAATACTGATCGCCTTCAACAAGTAGAAGATTATACCAGAGGCTGTTCTACTTCTCCTAAATACTGACCGCCTTCAACAAGTAGAAGATTATACCAGAGGCTGTTCTACTTGTACTAAATACTGACCGCCTTCAACAAGTAGAAGATTATACCAGAGGCTGTTCTACTTCTACTAAATACTGACCGCCTTCAACAAGTAGAAGATTATACCAGCGGCTGTTCTACTTCTACTAAATACTGACCGCCTTCAACAAGTAGAAGATTATACCAGAGGCTGTTCTACTTGTACTAAATACTGACCGCCTTCAACAAGTAGAAGATTATACCAGAGGCTGTTCTACTTCTACTAAATACTGACCGCCTTCAACAAGTAGAAGATTATATCAGAGGCTGTTCTACTTCTACTAAATACTGACCGCCTTCAACAAGTAGAAGATTATACCAGAGGCTGTTCTACTTCTACTAAACATTAACCGTCTTCAACAAGTATACGATTATACCAGAGGCTGTTCTACTTCTACTAAATACTGGCCGCCTTCAACAAGTAGAAGATTATACCAGAGGCTGTTCTACTTCTACTAAACATTAACCGTCTTCAACAAGTATACGATTATACCAGAGGCTGTTCTACTTCTACTAAATACTGACCGCCTTCAACAAGCATACGGTTATATCAGAGGCTGTTCTACTTCTACTAAATACTGACCGCCTTCAACCAGTATACGATTATACCAGAGGCTGTTCTAATTCTACTTAATACTGACCGCCTTCAACAAGTGGAAGATTATATCAGAGGCTGTTCTACTTCTACTAAATACTGACTGCCTTCAACAAG
The DNA here is from genome assembly GCA_963383655.1 of Bathymodiolus septemdierum. Lineage (NCBI taxonomy): Eukaryota > Metazoa > Mollusca > Bivalvia > Mytilida > Modiolidae > Bathymodiolus > Bathymodiolus septemdierum. Next base: position 36,702,326 of record OY726527.1, read on the forward strand.
TAGAAGAATATACCAGAAGCTGTTCTACTTCTACTAAATACTGACCGCCTTCAACGAGAATACGATTATTCCAGAGGCTGTTCTACTTCTACTAAATACTGACCGCCTTCAACAAGTATACGATTATACCAGAGGCTGTTCTACTTCTACTAAATACTGACCGCCTTCAACAAGTAGAAGATTATATCAGAGGCTGTTCTACTTCTACTAAATACTGGCCGCCTTCAACAAGTAGAAGATTATATCAGAGGCTGTTCTACTTCTACTAAATACTGATCGCCTTCAACAAGTATACGATTATACCAGAGGCTGTTCTACTTCTACTAAATACTGACCGCCTTCAGCAAGTAGAAGATTATACCAGAGGCTGTTCTACTTCTACTAAATACTGATCGCATTCAACAAGTAGAAGATTATACCAGAGGCTGTTCTACTTGTACTAAATACTGACCGCCTTCAACAAGTAGAAGATTATACCAGAGGCTGTTCTACTTCTACTAAATACTGACCGCCTTCAACAAGTAGAAAATTATAGCAGCGGCTGTTCTACTTGTACTAAATACTGACCGCCTTCAACAAGTAGAAGATTATACCAGAGGCTGTTCTACTTGTACTAAATACTGAACGCCTTCAACAAGTAGAAGATTATACCAGAGGCTGTTCTACTTCTACTAAATACTGACCGCCTTCAACAAGTAGAAGATTATACCAGAGGCTGTTCTACTTCTACTAAATACTGACCGCCTTCAACAAGTAGAAGATTATACCAGAGGCTGTTCTACTTCTACTAAACATTAACCGTCTTCAACAAGTATACGATTATACCAGAGGCTGTTCTACTTCTACTAAATACTGACCGCCTTCAACAAGCATACGGTTATATCAGAGGCTGTTCTACTTCTACTAAATACTGACCGCCTTCAACCAGTATACGATTATACCAGAGGCTGTTCTAATTCTACTTAATACTGACCGCCTTCAACAAGTAGAAGATTATACCAGAGGCTGTTCTACTTCTACTAAATACTGACCGCCTTCAACAAGTAGAAGAATATACCAGAAGCTGTTCTACTTCTACTAAATACTGACCGCCTTCAACGAGTATACGATTATACCAGAGGCTGTTCTACTTCTACTAAATACTGACCGCCTTCAACAAGTATACGATTATACCAGAGGCTGTTCTACTTCTACTAAATACTGACCGCCTTCAAGAAGTAGAAGATTATATCAGAGGCTGTTCTACTTCTACTAAATACTGGCCGCCTTCAACAAGTAGAAGATTATACCAGAGGCTGTTCTACTTCTACTAAATACTGACCGCCTTCAACAAGTAAAAGAATATACCAGAAGCTGTTCTACTTCTACTAAATACTGACCGCCTTCAACGATTATACGATTATACCAGAGTCTGTTCTACTTCTACTAAATACTGACCGCCTTCAACAAGTATACGATTATACCAGAGGCTGTTCTACTTCTACTAAATACTGACCGCCTTCAACAAGTAGAAGATTATATCAGAGGCTGTTCTACTTCTACTAAATACTGACCGCCTTCAACAAGTAGAAAATTATACCAGAGGCTGTTATACTTCTACTAAGTACTGACCGCCTTCAACAAGCATACGATTATATCAGAGGCTGTTCTATTTCTGCTAAATACTGACCGCCTTCAACGAATATGCGATTATACCAGAGGCTGTTCTAATTCTACTAAATACTGACCGCCTTCAACAAGTAGAAGATTATACCAGAGGCTGTTCTACTTCTACTAAATACTGACCGCCTTCAACAAGTAGAAGATTATACCAGAGGCTGTTCTACTTCTACTAAATACTGACCGCCTTCAACAAGTAGAAGATTATACCAGAGGCTGTTCTACTTCTACTAAATACTGATCGCATTCAACAAGTAGAAGATTATACCAGAGGCTGTTCTACTTCTCCTAAATACTGACCGCCTTCAACAAGTAGAAGATTATACCAGAGGCTGTTCTACTTGTACTAAATACTGACCGCCTTCAACAAGTAGAAGATTATACCAGAGGCTGTTCTACTTCTACTAAATACTGACCGCCTTCAACAAGTAGAAGATTATACCAGCGGCTGTTCTACTTCTACTAAATACTGACCGCCTTCAACAAGTAGAAGATTATACCAGAGGCTGTTCTACTTGTACTAAATACTGACCGCCTTCAACAAGTAGAAGATTATACCAGAGGCTGTTCTACTTCTACTAAATACTGACCGCCTTCAACAAGTAGAAGATTATACCAGAGGCTGTTCTACTTCTACTAAATACTGACCGCCTTCAACAAGTAGAAGATTATATCAGAGGCTGTTCTACTTCTACTAAATACTGACCGCCTTCAACAAGTAGAAGATTATACCAGAGGCTGTTCTACTTCTACTAAATACTGACCGCCTTCAACAAGTAGAAGATTATATCAGAGGCCGTTCTACTTCTACTAAATACTGACCGCCTTCAACAAGTAGAAGATTATATCAGAGGCCGTTCTACTTCTACTAAATACTGACCGCCTTCAACAAGTAGAAGATTATATCAGAAGCTGTTCTACTTCTACTAAATACTGACCGCCTTCAACAAGTAGAAGATTATATCAGAGGCTGTTCTACTTCTACTAAATACTGGCCGCCTTCAACAAGTAGAAGATTATACCAGAGGCTGTTCTACTTCTACTAAATACTGACCGCCTTCAACAAGTAGAAGAATATACCAGAAGCTGTTCTACTTCTACTAAATACTGACCGCCTTCAACAAGTATACGATTATACCAGAGGCTGTTCTACTTCTACTAAATACTGACCGCCTTCAACAAGTAGAAGATTATATCAGAGGCTGTTCTACTTCTACTAAATACTGACCGCCTTCAACAAGTAGAAGATTATACCAGAGGCTGTTCTACTTCTACTAAGTACTGACCGCCTTCAACAAGCATACGATTATATCAGAGGCTGTTCTATTTCTGCTAAATACTGGCCGCCTTCAACGAATATGCGATTATACCAGAGGCTGTTCTAATTCTACTAAATACTGACCGCCTTCAACAAGTAGAAGATTATACCAGAGGCTGTTCTACTTCTACTAAATACTGACCGCCTTCAACAAGTAGAAGATTATACCAGAGGCTGTTCTAATTCTACTAAATACTGATCGCATTCAACAAGTAGAAGATTATACCAGAGGCTGTTCTACTTCTCCTAAATACTGACCGCCTTCAACAAGTAGAAGATTATACCAGAGGCTGTTCTACTTGTACTAAATACTGACCGCCTTCAACAAGTAGAAGATTATACCAGAGGCTGTTCTACTTCTACTAAATACTGACCGCCTTCAACAAGTAGAAGATTATACCAGCGGCTGTTCTACTTCTACTAAATACTGACCGCCTTCAACAAGTAGAAGATTATACCAGAGGCTGTTCTACTTGTACTAAATACTGACCGCCTTCAACAAGTAGAAGATTATACCAGAGGCTGTTCTACTTCTACTAAATACTGACCGCCTTCAACAAGTAGAAGATTATACCAGAGGCTGTTCTACTTCTACTAAATACTGACCGCCTTCAACAAGTAGAAGATTATATCAGAGGCTGTTCTACTTCTACTAAATACTGACCGCCTTCAACAAGTAGAAGATTATACCAGAGGCTGTTCTACTTCTACTAAATACTGACCGCCTTCAACAAGTAGAAGATTATATCAGAGGCCGTTCTACTTCTACTAAATACTGACCGCCTTCAACAAGTAGAAGATTATATCAGAGGCCGTTCTACTTCTACTAAATACTGACCGCCTTCAACAAGTAGAAGATTATATCAGAAGCTGTTCTACTTCTACTAAATACTGACCGCCTTCAACAAGTAGAAAATTATACCAGAGGCTGTTATACTTCTACTAAGTACTGACCGCCTTCAACAAGCATACGATTATATCAGAGGCTGTTCTATTTCTGCTAAATACTGACCGCCTTCAACGAATATGCGATTATACCAGAGGCTGTTCTAATTCTACTAAATACTGACCGCCTTCAACAAGTAGAAGATTATACCAGAGGCTGTTCTACTTCTACTAAATACTGACCGCCTTCAACAAGTAGAAGATTATACCAGAGGCTGTTCTACTTCTACTAAATACTGACCGCCTTCAACAAGTAGAAGATTATACCAGAGGCTGTTCTACTTCTACTAAATACTGATCGCATTCAACAAGTAGAAGATTATACCAGAGGCTGTTCTACTTCTCCTAAATACTGACCGCCTTCAACAAGTAGAAGATTATACCAGAGGCTGTTCTACTTGTACTAAATACTGACCGCCTTCAACAAGTAGAAGATTATACCAGAGGCTGTTCTACTTCTACTAAATACTGACCGCCTTCAACAAGTAGAAGATTATACCAGCGGCTGTTCTACTTCTACTAAATACTGACCGCCTTCAACAAGTATACGATTATACCAGAGGCTGTTCTACTTGTACTAAATACTGACCGCCTTCAACAAGTAGAAGATTATACCAGAGGCTGTTCTACTTCTACTAAATACTGACCGCCTTCAACAAGTAGAAGATTATACCAGAGGCTGTTCTACTTCTACTAAATACTGACCGCCTTCAACAAGTAGAAGATTATATCAGAGGCTGTTCTACTTCTACTAAATACTGACCGCCTGCAACAAGTAGAAGATTATACCAGAGGCTGTTCTACTTCTACTAAATACTGACCGCCTTCAACAAGTAGAAGATTATATCAGAGGCCGTTCTACTTCTACTAAATACTGACCGCCTTCAACAAGTAGAAGATTATATCAGAGGCCGTTCTACTTCTACTAAATACTGACCGCCTTCAACAAGTAGAAGATTATATCAGAAGCTGTTCTACTTCTACTAAATACTGACCGCCTTCAACAAGTAGAAGATTATATCAGAGGCTGTTCTACTTCTACTAAATACTGGCCGCCTTCAACAAGTAGAAGATTATACCAGAGGCTGTTCTACTTCTACTAAATACTGACCGCCTTCAACAAGTAGAAGAATATACCAGAAGCTGTTCTACTTCTACTAAATACTGACCGCCTTCAACAAGTATACGATTATACCAGAGGCTGTTCTACTTCTACTAAATACTGACCGCCTTCAACAAGTAGAAGATTATATCAGAGGCTGTTCTACTTCTACTAAATACTGACCGCCTTCAACAAGTAGAAGATTATACCAGAGGCTGTTCTACTTCTACTAAGTACTGACCGCCTTCAACAAGCATACGATTATATCAGAGGCTGTTCTATTTCTGCTAAATACTGGCCGCCTTCAACGAATATGCGATTATACCAGAGGCTGTTCTAATTCTACTAAATACTGACCGCCTTCAACAAGTAGAAGATTATACCAGAGGCTGTTCTACTTCTACTAAATACTGACCGCCTTCAACAAGTAGAAGATTATACCAGAGGCTGTTCTACTTCTACTAAATACTGATCGCATTCAACAAGTAGAAGATTATACCAGAGGCTGTTCTACTTCTCCTAAATACTGACCGCCTTCAACAAGTAGAAGATTATACCAGAGGCTGTTCTACTTGTACTAAATACTGACCGCCTTCAACAAGTAGAAGATTATACCAGAGGCTGTTCTACTTCTACTAAATACTGACCGCCTTCAACAAGTAGAAGATTATACCAGCGGCTGTTCTACTTCTACTAAATACTGACCGCCTTCAACAAGTAGAAGATTATACCAGAGGCTGTTCTACTTGTACTAAATACTGACCGCCTTCAACAAGTAGAAGATTATACCAGAGGCTGTTCTACTTCTACTAAATACTGACCGCCTTCAACAAGTAGAAGATTATACCAGAGGCTGTTCTACTTCTACTAAATACTGACCGCCTTCAACAAGTAGAAGATTATATCAGAGGCTGTTCTACTTCTACTAAATACTGACCGCCTTCAACAAGTAGAAGATTATACCAGAGGCTGTTCTACTTCTACTAAATACTGACCGCCTTCAACAAGTAGAAGATTATATCAGAGGCCGTTCTACTTCTACTAAATACTGACCGCCTTCAACAAGTAGAAGATTATATCAGAGGCCGTTCTACTTCTACTAAATACTGACCGCCTTCAACAAGTAGAAGATTATATCAGAAGCTGTTCTACTTCTACTAAATACTGACCGCCTTCAACAAGTAGAAGATTATATCAGAGGCTGTTCTACTTCTACTAAATACTGGCCGCCTTCAACAAGTAGAAGATTATACCAGAGGCTGTTCTACTTCTACTAAATACTGACCGCCTTCAACAAGTAGAAGAATATACCAGAAGCTTTTCTACTTCTACTAAATACTGACCGCCTTCAACAAGTATACGATTATACCAGAGGCTGTTCTACTTCTACTAAATACTGACCGCCTTCAACAAGTAGAAGATTATATCAGAGGCTGTTCTACTTCTACTAAATACTGACCGCCTTCAACAAGTAGAAGATTATACCAGAGGCTGTTCTACTTCTACTAAGTACTGACCGCCTTCAACAAGCATACGATTATATCAGAGGCTGTTCTATTTCTGCTAAATACTGACCGCCTTCAACGAATATGCGATTATACCAGAGGCTGTTCTAATTCTACTAAATACTGACCGCCTTCAACAAGTAGAAGATTATACCAGAGGCTGTTCTACTTCTACTAAATACTGACCGCCTTCAACAAGAAGAAGATTATACCAGAGGCTGTTCTACTTCTACTAAATACTGATCGCCTTCAACAAGTAGAAGATTATACCAGAGGCTGTTCTACTTCTACTAAATACTGACCGCCTTCAGCAAGTAGAAGATTATACCAGAGGCTGTTCTACTTCTACTAAATACTGATCGCATTCAACAAGTAGAAGATTATACCAGAGGCTGTTCTACTTCTCCTAAATACTGACCGCCTTCAACAAGTAGAAGATTATACCAGAGGCTGTTCTACTTGTACTAAATACTGACCGCCTTCAACAAGTAGAAGATTATACCAGAGGCTGTTCTACTTCTACTAAATACTGACCGCCTTCAACAAGTAGAAAATTATAGCAGCGGCTGTTCTACTTGTACTAAATACTGACCGCCTTCAACAAGTAGAAGATTATACCAGAGGCTGTTCTACTTGTACTAAATACTGACCGCCTTCAACAAGTAGAAGATTATACCAGAGGCTGTTCTACTTCTACTAAATACTGACCGCCTTCAACAAGTAGAAGATTATACCAGAGGCTGTTCTACTTCTACTAAATACTGACCGCCTTCAACAAGTAGAAGATTATACCAGAGGCTGTTCTACTTCTACTAAACACTAACCGTCTTCAACAAGTATACGATTATACCAGAGGCTGTTCTACTTCTACTAAATACTGACCGCCTTCAACAAGCATACGGTTATATCAGAGGCTGTTCTACTTCTACTAAATACTGACCGCCTTCAACCAGTATACGATTATACCAGAGGCTGTTCTAATTCTACTTAATACTGACCGCCTTCAACAAGTAGAAGATTATACCAGAGGCTGTTCTACTTCTACTAAATACTGACCGCCTTCAACAAGTAGAAGAATATACCAGAAGCTGCTCTACTTCTACTAAATACTGACCGCCTTCAACGAGTATACGATTATACCAGAGGCTGTTCTACTTCTACTAAATACTGACCGCCTTCAACAAGTAGAAGATTATACGAGAGGCTGTTCTACTTCTACTAAATACTGACCGCCTTCAACAAGTAGAAGATTATATCAGAGGCTGTTCTACTTCTACTAAATACAGGCCGCCTTCAACAAGTAGAAGATTATACCAGAGGCTGTTCTACTTCTACTAAATACTGACCGCCTTCAACGATTATACGATTATACCAGAGTCTGTTCTACTTCTACTAAATACTGACCGCCTTCAACAAGTAGAAGATTATACCAGAGGCTGTTCTACTTCTACTAAATACTGACCGCCTTCAACAAGTAGAAGATTATATCAGAGGCTGTTCTACTTCTACTAAATACTGACCGCCTTCAACAAGTATACGATTATACCAGAGGCTGTTCTACTTCTACTAAGTACTGATCGCCTTCAACAAGCATACGATTATATCAGAGGCTGTTCTATTTCTGCTAAATACTGACCGCCTTCAACGAATATGCGAATATACCAGAGGCTGTTCTAATTCTACTAAATACTGACCGCCTTCAACAAGTAGAAGATTATACCAGAGGCTGTTCTACTTCTACTAAATACTGACCGCCTTCAACAAGTAGAAGATTATACCAGAGACTGTTCTACTTCTACTAAATACTGATCGCCTTCAACAAGTAGAAGATTATACCAGAGACTGTTCTACTTCTACTAAATACTGATCGCCTTCAACAAGTAGAAGATTTTACCAGAGGCTGTTCTACTTCTACTAAATACTGATCGCATTCAACAAGTAGAAGATTATACCAGAGGCTGTTCTACTTCTCCTAAATACTGACCGCCTTCAACAAGTAGAAGATTATACCAGAGGCTGTTCTACTTGTACTAAATACTGACCGCCTTCAACAAGTAGAAGATTATACCAGAGGCTGTTCTACTTCTACTAAATACTGACCGCCTTCAACAAGTAGAAGATTATAGCAGCGGCTGTTCTACTTCTACTAAATACTGACCGCCTTCAACAAGTAGAAGATTATACCAGAGGCTGTTCTACTTGTACTAAATACTGACCGCCTTCAACAAGTAGAAGATTATACCAGAGGCTGTTCTACTTGTACTAAATACTGACCGCCTTCAACAAGTAGAAGATTATACCAGAGGCTGTTCTACTTCTACTAAATACTGACCGCCTTCAACAAGTAGAAGATTATAGCAGCGGCTGTTCTACTTCTACTAAATACTGACCGCCTTCAACAAGTAGAAGATTATACCAGAGGCTGTTCTACTTGTACTAAATACTGACCGCCTTCAACAAGTAGAAGATTATACCAGAGGCTGTTCTACTTCTACTAAATACTGACCGCCTTCAACAAGTAGAAGATTATACCAGAGGCTGTTCTACTTCTACTAAATACTGACCGCCTTCAACAAGTAGAAGATTATATCAGAGGCTGTTCTACTTCTACTAAATACTGACCGCCTTCAACAAGTAGAAGATTATACCAGAGGCTGTTCTACTTCTACTAAATACTGACCGCCTTCAACAAGTAGAAGATTATATCAGAGGCCGTTCTACTTCTACTAAATACTGACCGCCTTCAACAAGTAGAAGATTATATCAGAGGCCGTTCTACTTCTACTAAATACTGACCGCCTTCAACAAGTAGAAGATTATTTCAGAAGCTGTTCTACTTCTACTAAATACTGACCGCCTTCAACAAGTAGAAGATTATACCAGAGGCTGTTCTACTTCTACTAAATACTGACCGCCTTCAACAGGTAGAAGATTATACCAGAGGCTGTTCTACTTCTACTAAATACTGACCGCCTTCAACAAGTAGAAGATTATACCAGAGGCTGTTCTACTTCTACTAAATACTGACCGCCTTCAACAAGTACAAGATTATATCAGAGGCTGTTCTACTTCTACTAAGTACTGACCGTCTTCAACAAGTACAAGATTATACCAGAGGCTGTTCTACTTCTACTAAATACTGACCGCCTTCAACAAGTACAAGATTATATCAGAGGCTGTTCTACTTCTACTAAATACTAACCGCCTTCAACAAGTACAAGATTATACCAGAGGCTGTTCTACTTCTACTAAATACTGACCGCCTTCAACAAGTACAAGATTATACCAGACTGTTCTACTTCTACTAAATACTGACCGCCTTCAACAAGTAGAAGATTATATCAGAGGCTGTTCTACTTCTACTAAATACTGACCGCCTTCAACAAGTACAAGATTATATCAGAGGCTGTTCTACTTCTACTAAATACTGACCGCCTTCAACAAGTACAAGATTAGGGGATTAGGGTTTAGGTTATGGTGCTTAACGCCACTTTCGACAATATTTCAGTTATAGTGTGGCGGTCAATTGTATTGGTGGAGGAAACCAGAGTACCCGGAGAAAACCACCGACAAGTCACTGACAAAATTTATCACGTAATGTTGAATCCTCCACCAATAAAAATAACAGGTAGGATATAAATGAAATATTGCTGAATATATGGCCTTTAGCAAATTAATATCTGGTCTTCGCTTAAGCCATAAGATACCAACGTTAAAAAAGCGAAGGGACATTGGTTAATGGATAATCTAGACACAGAAACCATTGGGCACAATACACAGAACGAAGCAAGCACGACGAAGAACACAATACATAACTATAAAATGATGAACAACAGGATCCCACCAAAAATCGAGGATGAACACAGGTGTTCGAACGTTGTGTTGAAAATACATAATCGAAGAATGTGACCTTGTGATGTAATTAAGGACAGAAAGACAGCACTCGTATTACTTTAAGTGACATAGGATTCTTTGGTCAGGAAATACAGGATTAAGAGTAGAACATTGTACCATGGTGTAACTTGACCCAAGCATTGAAAATTTTAATTTTATTTTTATGAAGCTCGGTGCAACCCTAAAATCATATAACGGACCCCACCACAAACACTGATGCTCCTGAAGAGTAAACACTTGCTGTGTCCTATGAGACATATATGAGCGCGTCATTTCATTAAGAGGGAGGCATAAATCCAGTTTAACCCCGCCACTTTTTTATTGCCATCTTGAAGTGCCTATACCTAACCAAGAAAGTGAGTAGTCATGTATTTGTATGTTAGGCATATCGATTTTTACTCTGTTTCTGCAATTTTTCTATTGGATTTTAGGTATACCGGTAGTTTCGGCAGTGTGGTATTTTTTCAATTTTCATTTAATTATGACATTTTTTATTTTCTAAAGACCAAATTTTCTGCATTGTTTTTTTTGGTCACAAAGTGTCTATGATCAGCATAGTCTGCCATTAACTAAATGAAAATTCCATAAAGCTATGACAAGATGACGGAAAATACCGTCAAATTTAATAAATGTTCAAGAAAAACGCCATTCAACAATTGTGTAATTGAATTTCGCTGTTGGAAGGTTAAATCTATTCAAAGTAATCCTATTACATTGTTTCGCTAAATTTAGATGAATCTCATTATCTGTTAGAGTATTTTTCATTCGGATAAAAAATATAAAATTGATTTGATGTTGATAAATGTCGTTCGAGAAATATTACAAACAATAAATTTCGAAGTCTGAAATAATGGTCGTGTTGGGTCTATGGCCGGTATGCTAAATAATGTAATACAATGAAAAGCCAAATATCATGCAGAGACCGCCGTGGTGGGGATCGAATGGTAGTTAGAATTACAACTACATATGCAATCAGCGCCTATCACCACTCCAATTCCGCTCAAGGCGAGATGTACTCGATACAACAGTATGTGATGAAGTTTGTCAGTGACTTGAGGCAGTTCGGTGGTTTTCTCTCGGTACTCTGGTTTTATCCACCAGTAAAGTTGACAGCCACAAAATAAAACTGAAATCAGGGAGTTATCTACACTCGGCTGTTCATGTACACACAACACCATACTGCAGGTTTTACAGAGCATTGGGACTTCAATAACAAAATGGTGAGGTTAAACTAGTTCATGGACCCACATCCCCTCTCTTAGTGAAATAATGTTATACACGTGCTTTCCAAATACGAGCAAAATGACAACGCTCACACAAAACAGGGCGAACAGCGTTATCTTAAAAACGCAATAATCTTGAACATTATACATGCTATATTTAATCTTCGTGACACAGAGGTTGCCATGTGTGTAATATTAGTTCTATTAAAGAGAGTCGATGGCCTCAACCATTATCTAAATATTAGACAGTAACCAATGTTATCCTAATATATATAGTGAAACAACAGTTAAAAATCCACCTACCCAAATCACGTTTTCCTTACTATTTCTATTGTTTTTCCGTTTATACGTGTATTCTCGTTGGTTTCGTTGTGTGTGTGTGTTTGTGTACAGCTTGTCTCCCAGCATCATTAATTATGCATGTCCCAATTTCCGAATTACATGTGCAATGCTTACACTTCAGCATAGGAATGAACTGGCTGGATCGGAATCAGGATAACTAACTAAGTTTACGTCTTTATCATATTAACATCATAGTGAGAATCAGAAGTGATAAATGTCCCTAGCAACTATATAGTTTTGGAATCAGGAGACCATGAACTATAAAATTGGTAATTTGTCTGACCGGAAGTAACATTTTATGAATCCAGAAGTAAAAAAAAAAAGTCTATTGCGTTTTCTGAACAATTGACATTATAATTGCATGTATTATTATTTTACTTGTTTATTTTAATTTTAGTTTTGTTTATTTTATTCTAGTTTTGTTTATCAGTTATTTATTTCTGACTTTCTTATTTTATCTTAGATAAGAACATTGTAAAAGAAGTAATATTGAATTCCACTCCCGAAGGCGACCCAATTCCCACGGAAACAAACGTTTCTCAGATTTGCACAGTCAGGGTATATTATAAGTCAGGAGTTTGCTATCAGATCAAATTAAATACAAAGATTTCAAAACACCGCCTTTCAAGAAAAAGTACACTATAATATAAACCCTTCAACGTGTCGTCTTCTGTTGAACACCCCAGTTCGTCTTGGACAAGCCAGATCTGAAAAACACAACTTCTAACTTTAGGCAGAAATGCTAGTACTGCAACACAGCCTCCCATGTTACAATTGCCACGACACTCATATACAGTATCAACTAATTCCATAAACAATAGAATTCCAATGACATCGTTGGATTAAAATATTGCAGCTGACGGTGGTGCCGGTTATATATGAATATTAATTACTGTATTTCCCATTCTGATAATAAAAATGGGAAAACGGGTAACTTTGAAATAATTTGACCATAAATTGTGTTGAAGGCTGTCTAATGCACAGTATAAATATAAAGTTACACTAGAAATATTACCGGTTTTTCAATGTTAAATAACTTTTAAGTGGTAATAAATAAATCATTGTCCAAACAAGAGAATAAAATCAATAAAGCTTAATAATTTATATGTCACAAAAAAAACATGTACATACCAAAAAGAGACAAAAAAAAATGTAATAAAATAAAACAAAAACAAAAACAAAAAACAACAATAACTATTAAAAACAAACACACACAAAAAAGCATTAAAAAAAACCCCCCACATAATTTCAAATAAAACGAAATTTTGATGAATAAAAAAAAATCATGTTAGGTCTTGGGTTGTCGATTGTTAAACACACGAGTAATACAGGAAGTCTTTTCTATGTGTGATAGTATTTTAATAATCCCAATTGTAATATTGTAATATTAGGGTCAAGATTATAATAACTTCCTATAGAAGCTATAAATAGATATGTGTACACCCTTTTAAACCGTCAAAGTGAAGATACTATTAAATAAAAGCCAACAAATGTAAGTACGTATAATTGTTGTGTTCGGTTTTTTTTTTTTTTTTTTTTTTTTTTTTTTTTTTTTTTTTTTTGGTCTCTAACACTTCTAACTATAAAAATATATGTGTTCGGCGAGTTTTGTTTGTATGAGAGCTGATTGTATTGTTTGTTGATATTGGTAGAATTGATGACCACTACTGTTGTTTCCATGAGCTGGCAATATAGAGATCTAACTACACGTGTTGGTGTCTAATACAAAGCTGATATCATCATCATCTCGTCGAATATAACGTGTTCCCGTCATGATATAACTGAAGAAATTTTGGGGCCGTCGTTATCATATGTTAGTTGGATTAACAACTACCTATGTAATCAATGCCTATCACCAATGAAGTTGTGAGTTCGAACCTCGTTCATGGCGAGGTGTAGTCGATACAACATGCTATAGTTTCACAGTAACTTACGGTAGGTCGGTGGATTTTTCCTGGTACTCCGGTTTCCTCCACCAATAAAACTGACCGCCACGATATAACTGAAATATTGTTCAAAGTGGCGTTAAACACCATCAACCAAACAAACAACCATTACACCATATCTATACACAAAAAAATACATGTGTAGTTTGGTTAGGATGAGAGATGACTATTCGTTTTGTTGATATTGGTGGAATTGATGACCATTACTGCTTATACTTTCTTTTCACAATGTGTACATTTTCCTGGTTTAATATATAAGTATATAAAAGTATACATAAGAAAACACACACCCGTTCAATAAAAGGACCTTTGCGTTTTTCTGTTTTAGAATGTTTCTTCTTTTCAGTTGGTTGATTTTTTTAATGAGTGAGTGATTGTTGTTTAATGCCAATTCAGCAATTTTTCAGCTATATCATGGCGAGAACAATGATTAATACTTGTTTCTATTATTTATCCAAACAACAAAAGATAGTTGTCGATTATAATTAGTATTTTCCGTCTTTGAACATGCTAATGTGTTTCATTTTACACGAGCTTTATTGGCATAACTGCAGGTGATACAAGCGGTAGGAGTTACTTTCCCTTAACCACTGGAAGAAACAAATATACCCTTTTATTGAAATTTTATTATATAAATTAGTTTCTTTTAAATATTTCAAATTGTGTGGCCGGCGACATTTTTAAATAAATCGGATAAAGAGTTGACGTTTTAGGATGTCTAACGAATATCTATTCATCTTATTAAAACATGTTTGAGCGAATAAATGCAATTTGATGAAATGCATTCCGGTCGATGTTCGCTTTTTAAATAACAATGAAAGGCAAATCTATAAGAACCAATACGACACTTGGTCGGGAGCGCTTGTTCCTTGCGATTTTGAACGTAAGAACACAGAGCGTGCCAAATCTATAAGAACTAATAAGATACTTGGTCGGGAGCGCTTGTTCCTTGCGATTTTGAACGTAAGAACACAGAGCGTGCCAAATCTATAAGAACTAATAAGACACTTGGTCGGGAGCGCTTGTTCCTTGCGATTTTGAGCGAAAGAACACAGAGCGTGCCAACTAAGGAGAGCATTTGGTGCAATTTGTTATTAATTCCTGGTCTCAACTGTCCTACCAGCGATGTAAAGTATAATTCAACATAAAAGGCTTAAAATCAGTGTATATGGGAGGGAGTATTAGTCATTCCCAGTGGTACATACATACTGATTAATTATGCTCCCCTCCTTCTGGGGGGAAACATATTGGGTTCGTCCTGTCCACCAGTAAGCGAAGTTTGTACGAGAAACTTCACTTACATCTTAAATAGTAATCACTTAAAACTTTGTATGCTTCCTAATAACCATATAATAATCGCATATCGATAAGGCAGTTTTTCCGAATTGTTTTTGAAGGAGTTATTGCCCTTTTTCATGTAGAATATTTCATAAAAAAATTGTATATATGTAACTCCTCGTACACTGTAAATGGGATTCCATCAAAACTTCCTTATTCTTGCTTACTACCGTGAAGAACCGGATATTGTTATGGTAGTTTGATCGGGCTACTTTTGAAGGAGTAACTGCCCCTTGTTTTAAATTTGAATATTTCGCTATAACGTTTGTAAACACGACAAAAATCTACCTATACGTTGAATGGTAATCACAAGGTATCGTTCTCAAAATTTGAAAGAATATCTAGGGAGTGGCAATTGTTTTTATGTAATTGTGGGTTATGGTTATGGTGTTTAACGACACTTTCAACAATATTTCAGCTATATCGTGGCGGTCAGTTTTAATGGTGGAGGAAACCGGAGTACCCGAAGAAAACCACCGACCTATCGCAAGCCACTGACAATCTTTATCACATAATGTTGTATCGAGGCACTGATTGCATAGGTAGTCTATAATACGACCACAATCACGAAGGTCAATTGTGCGTAAATGCATAAAATGAATGTACATGATATACTTTTCACAATCACGAGCCAATCGGCTAAAATATCCAATCTAAAATAATCACATTGTTATCTTTACTTGCAGGAAATAGCTCATCACTCGTGTATTTATCAACATCGGATTAACAAACCTCAGTGTATGTCAGTAGTGGAAGAACAAACTACAGTGTATGTCAGTAGTGGAAAAACAAACTACAGTGTATGTCAGTAGTGGAAAAACAAACTACAGTGTATGTCAGTAGTGGAAAAACAAACTACAGTGTATGTCAGTAGTGGAAAAACAAACTACAGTGTATGTCAGTACTGGAAAAACAAACTACAGTGTATGTCAGTAGTGGAAGAACAAACTACAGTGTATGTCAGTAGTGGAAAAACAAACTACAGTGTATGTCAGTAGTGGAAGAACAAACTACAGTGTATGTCAGTAGTGGAAAAACAAACCTCAGTGTATGTCAGTAGTGGAAGAACAAACTACAGTGTATGTCAGTAGTGGAAAAACAAACTACAGTGTATGTCAGTAGTGGAAAAACAAACCTCAGTGTATGTCAGTAGTGGAAAAACAAACTACAGTGTATGTCAGTAGTGGAAAAACAAACTACAGTGTATGTCAGTAGTGGAAAAACAAACTACAGTGTATGTCAGTAGTGGAAAAACAAACTACAGTGTATGTCAGTAGTGGAAAAACAAACTACAGTGTATGTCAGTACTGGAAAAACAAACTACAGTGTATGTCAGTAGTGGAAAAACAAACTACAGTGTATGTCAGTAGTGGAAAAACAAACTACAGTGTATGTCAGTAGTGGAAAAACAAACTACAGTGTATGTCAGCATCAAACTACACTACCGTACAAATATCAGTTTTAGAATAACAGTTAATATATCACATATTGGGATAACACACTTCCGTTTAATTGTCAATATTGGATTAACATATATCACGATAATAATAAGACGCCATGTTTTTGTCACGGTTGCCAATTTTCACTATTATATTTACTGTTAGTTATTCAAATATATATGAACCTTGTCAATTTGACGGTAGGTGTCGTTGTAGGACCAACATGACGCAATACGTCAACTGTTCTAACAGTAACATGACACGTGTTCCATTATTTCCGTCTAGTGTTCTTAGTGTTAACCTTCAAAATAATCTAATTGAAACCATACAAAACAATGCGTTTGAAAACTTGAAGAACTTGACAGAACTGGATTTATCCGGAAATTGCATGACCTATTTAGAACCAGGAGCATTCATTGGCCTTCATAATTTACAAATATTGGTGATGGAAAATAACAGGCTTAATTATCATTTAAGTTCGTTTCCGGAAGGACTATTTCAACCTTTGACCTCTCTTGCATATTTAAATGTCAAATTCAACATCAACTTTTTTGTAGATTGTGAAAAATTTCCGGACGAGGTAATCTCTGACCTTACATCGTTAAAAAGCTTGGAGGTGGATGCTTGCACCAATTCAAAGCATTTAGAAGTATTTGGAAAGGGATTTTCCACGCTAGCTAATCTCAAAAAGTTAAAAACGGGCAGGTGTGGACTATTTTATTTAAACAACAATACGTTCTCTAATCTTAGATATCTAGAACATTTTGACATATCTGGTTGTTTCACGCGATATTATGATAAGTGTGCGTTCTGCAATAAAACCCTCATGAAATATTTAGATATATCTAACGTAGCCTTTGTAGAACCGTTTGCGTTCGATACTTTTATATCTGATTTGGAGACCTCAACATTAGAAACGTTCATAATGACGAACACGTTCCAAAAAGTTGCAGATCTGCCAGTGGATTTCTTTAACAGACTGTATAATACAGGGATACGCTATTTACGAGCCGATCACAATTACTTTGTTAAAGCTAAGGGAATGTTTTTCTCAGACACATTACCACCGACGCTCGAATATGCAGATTTTTCAAATAACAAATTAATAGAATTTTGGTTCAATATGCCATATTTGATCAGTTTGAAGTTACAAAATAATTCTCTCGGATTTTTTCTTGCAGAGTATAGTTACAACAATTTTACCGAAACTAACTTAAAATATTTAGATTTATCATTCAATGGTATCTATTCTCTCCAATATTCAATTTTTCAAAAGCATCCCCAACTAGAAACGATTAAGATAAACGATAATATTTTATCTGATGTAACCTTTGACCTGTCACAGCTGCCAAGATTACGACTATTGGACCTGTCAAGCAACAAAATAACGGCATTCAGTAGTCAAGCGATAATGGACTCGATTTCCAAGTCTGATATGATAATAAATTTATCAAATAATATTTTACTATGTAACTGCCAAACCTATCCGTTTTTGAAATGGATGTTAGCGAATATCCAGCATTTTTTAAAGTCTAATACCTACATATGTAAATACGATAACGGAAGTCTGTTTGTATTAAACCAATTCACAGAAACAATGTCACACCTTGAAAGGCGTTGTTCGTCATATACTGCATTAACTGTTGGCGTTTCACTTGGAATTGTGATAGCCTGCGTGATTCTAGTTATTGGTTTAGTATACCGATACCGTTGGAAACTGAGATACATGTATTATATGGCCAGAAGTAGACACAACAGATATACGCCATTACAAAATGGCGACCGTTATAGAGAATATAAATACGATGCCTTTATTTCATATTCTGATGATGACCGGAGTTTCGTAGTGACCGAATGCATTCCAAAATTAGAACAGAACGGAGAATTACGATTGTGCATCCATCATCGAGATTTTACTCCAGGACAGGACATAAGTTTCAACATAACAAGCGCCATTCAGGAGAGCAAGAAAGTAATTTGCATAGTAACAAGATCGTTTCTAGATTCATATTATTGTATGTTTGAGTTCAACATGGCTAGGATGGAGAGTATTTACAGTAGAAACGAACAAAATATCTTATTCCTGATATTTTATGAACAAATTCAACCACGTGAACTTCCGTTAGTTATGTTAGAACTAGTTCAGGAGCAATCTTATCTCGAATATCCTAACGATGAACACGGAAACGTTGTTTTTTGGGAGAAAATAAAGGAAGCTCTCAATTAAAAATAATTTTCCCGAATATCAATAATTGTGACATGTTCGTTCTTTTTTTATAGTTCTCTTTGTAGACATTAACATTCAGTGAGTGAGTTATTGTTGTTTAACACCAACTCAGCAATTTTTCACCTATATCTGACGCGATCAAGTTAATTTTCAATTAGACGATGATGAGTTTCACTTTGTACTAGACTAACATGCTTAGGATTTTTTATAGTGCTAGCTCACTGAAACACCAGTCCACGAATAGACATGTCGTTCCACTCGGACACATTATCCTGATTCCGAACCAACCAGCGTTTGCTCTTTCTCCTTAATGCTGCGTGCTTAGTGGAGAAGCAACAAATGCCAATTTCATAGTCTTTGGTTTGACCCGACCGGGGTTCGAACTCACGATCTACCGCAATTGAAGCGATCACGCTAACTATTGCACCACCGATGTTGTTCTATTTAAGGTGGTACCATACACTTCAGGTAAAATTTTATCGGCTCGTTTAATTTTCTAATTTTTTTGGCAATGTTTTTGAATATATCCACTTTAATAAATATCAAAATTTTAACAAATTCCAACCAACAGACTCAGAGCTATAAATTCATTAGTTACATAGCAGCTTTTCTCTCTGGTTTTGATCACCGACATGCTTGAAATCTGCATACAAACATCATATGATCAAAATGTTCAACTGATTTTAAAGAGTTATCTCCTTGTGGTGTATGGTACCCCCTTAAATTCATATTCGTCATAGAAAGAAAAGCTTCAATATACCAAAGGACAGGACAAACAGTGATATACAAAACGCTAAACAGAAAACTAAACATTGAGAAATACGAATCCCATAAAACAACCGGGAATGAATTCCGGTGCTCCGGAAGGGTATGCAGTTCCTGGTGCACTAGGGACACCCGTCGTGTTACTATTGTCAAAATCCGGGTACATACAGTTGATGTATTGAAACCTCTTTCGTAGCAGTTGCGACGCTCCATTGCCTCTGTTTAACTGGTTGTTGTCTCGTTCAATAATTGTGTGTTTAATTAGTGGAGAGAGACGGGGAAACTAGATTCAACATGAGAACGCTAAAGTATAACTGTATATTATTATATCAGGTTTAATTTGTCTTAATTATTATATTAATTCATTATAATTTCTACCATTATTATATATTATTATATCAAGTTTAATTTGTCTTAATTATTATATTAATTCATTATAATTTCTACCATTATTATATATTATTATATCAAGTTTAATTTGTCTTAATTATTATATTAATTCATTATAATTTCTACCATTATTATATATTATTATATCAAGTTTAATTTGTCTTAATTATTATATTAATTCATTATAATTTCTACCATTATTATATATTATTATATCAAGCTTAATTTGTCTTAATTATTATATTAATTCATTATAATTTCTACCATTATTATATATTATTATATCAAGTTTAATTTGTCTTAATTATTATATTAATTCATTATAATTTCTACCATTATTATATATTATTATATCAAGTTTAATTTGTCTTAATTATTATATTAATTCATTATAATTTCTACCATTTGAGCATATATTCTGCTTTGTAAATTTAATTTTTTCAGGAAACGGATTAATATAAGTTTTGTAACTTGTTTCCGAATGCTATTAATGATTCATCCGAATAGTTTGTACATATTCATGCTTGTAGTGTATTAATGAATTACTTAATAAAATATGTTTACACTAAGTATAACTATCAGTGTTTGTGCAAAGTCACAATAATGGGTATACGTTATACATTTTTCGACAATGTGCCGAACTCTCTTTCATGAGGAGAGGTTTGGGCCAATAAAACTATGTTTTTATTCCCGCCACTTTTATGGTAGTGCAAATACGAATCCAGGAAAATGAACTGTCATGGGCATGTATGATATGGATATCCATTTAGTAGGTCTCTACGATATTCGTACATTATTTCCGTAAATATTTGTGAACAATTGTACGTTTACTGTTAATATTTAATCCAAAGGTGCTTTAATGATTCCTGGTCTGACGTTCAGTTACATGTTCAACAAAGTAGTTCGACTTCAAAGTGAGAGAGTTAGGTTAGCATTGTTCAGCAATATCATGGCAAGTATGACATGTGGTGAAGATGGTTTTTAATTCAGCTAGCTTCAATGACTTCAGGGCCCGTCGTGGTCGTTTGGTAGTTGGATTTACAACTACCTATGCCATCAGTACCTATCACTACTAAAGTTGTGGGTTCGAACCCCGTTCATGGCGAGGTGTACTCGATACAACATTATGTGATACAGTTTGTCAGTGGTTTTCGCCGGGTACTCCGGTTTCCTCCACCAATAAAACTGACATATTGTTGACAGTGGCGTTAACATCATAACCTTAACACTACCCCTCAATATTGCATGTTTCCACGATTTTCGCACATTTTTCCGTCAAAATGTGTGAACAATTGTACGTTTAATGTTAATTTTCAATTCAATGGAGTTTTATTGATTCCTGGTCTGACGTTCAGTCACATGTTCAAAAAAGTATTCCGACTTCAAAGTGAGCGAGTTAGTATTGGGTAAATTAATGACTGGTTAGAAATTGTTCAGCACTTCAAAGTGAGTTAGGTTAGCAATTATTTTGCAATATCATGGCAAGTATGGGATGGTGGTGATGCAGGCTTTACACTAGACAAACACATGAATCTGGATTTCTAGTACTAGCTCCAATGACAACAGTTTGCAGGTAGAAATGCTGCTATACTCGGACACGATATTCTGACACCGAGTCAACAAGACCACTTATATTTATTAAGGCTGTTTGCTTAGCGGAGAAACAGCAAATTTCCATTTTTTATTCCGTGTGTTTATTTATTGATGGAGTAAATGATTGTTGTTTAATGTCACATAACGGGTTATCCGATTATACTCATGACGAGAGCAAGTAATCAGTCAGTTTTTCGGTAATGACATGGTTTATTAGGAGAAAAAAGAAAAAAAAAATTGCAAAATTCAAAAGAGAAGAAAGGTAGAGGGAGAAGTTTGGGTCATAGCCTGGAACCGTGAGTCAAAGGGACGGGAATCGGCGGTTATGAGAACGGAAAGTTGGACCCAAAGACGCACCGTCTACTCCCTCAAGTTTGTGTATATATCGGTAAAATAATGTAAGATTAATTTCCTCTACAAACTTCATAGTAATATATTTCTCTGTAGACACCACGCTACACTAGTTGTTTGAGGGCCCGGGTGGCTCAATGAGTAAGGTAGTTGGATTACCTAACAACTCATACAAGCCTATCACCTATATGGCGTGGGTTCGCGCCCGGCTTTGTAAATTACAAAAAGGGTGCACTCGACTCGCAGCCGCAAGTGATAAAGTTTACCAGCTGCTTGCCAATGGTCGGTGGTTCTCTCCGACTTCTTCCACCACAAAACTGACCGCCATGATATAGCTGAAATATTGCTGAAAGTGGCGTTAAAACACCAAAAATCAAATCAAATCTAAAATAGTTGTCCCCTGTGCGCTGAAATCCAGGACAAATAAATATCATTTAAAAGTAATGTCACATTTCTTATCTAATTCCAGACAAAATCGATTTATATTATTAAGCTTTTTCAATGTTTAATATTAGTTTTTTGTGTATTAAAATATAAATAAACTGGTTCACTGCAGACCATTATCTTTTATTATAAACATAGGTACATTACGTACTACTGCAGCCAAAATGATATACACCACGAGGTAATATCACCAAGGAGGATTCCATTATTTCATAAAAAATTGTACTGCATGGAGTTAGGGTTATGGTGTTGCATGCCACTTCCAACTTTATTTCAGTTATATCGTGACGGTCATTTATATTGAAAGAGAAAACCGGGATACCAGAGAAAACCTCCAACTTGTCCCACGTCACTGACAAACTTTATCATGAGCGGCATTCGAACTGACAACATTAGTTGTGATATGCACTGATTGCACAGTTAGCTGTAAATCCAACTACCACACGATCACAACCTCGACGCCACTTAGACAACGTATATGGTTTAACCTCAAATTATACTAGGGCAGAAAATAAGCTATTTGAAAAAAAATAGCATGATACACTAGTTACATGGATCCTCAAAGATGCCCTTGGACAATATATATCGCATAACCTTTAAGTTATATTTGCTGGAAAAAAAACTTTCGAAAATTATTGCATAATGTTTTAAAATTCGTCATAATTGATCGCTGATTAGTCATTCACATAAATGTACGTTTTTGTCTGCGATTTGGAAATCCAAGATGGCCCCCATTGCAATACAGATCCTACTGAGATATGTGCTGAAATCATATTCAACGGAGCTACCGACAAGCAAATTACCATTTTAAATGCTTCCAAACTTTTACGTCAATGCACCATGTTTTAAATTTCGTCTGCAGCAATGACTATATTTACTCTTTATAGTGCGTGAGTGATTGTTGCTTAACGCCAATTCAGCATTTTTTCAGCTATATCATGGCGAGAACAAGTTAATTTTCAATGAGATGATGATGAGGTCCTCTTTGTACTAAACCAACACGCTTAGTTGGATTTGTATAGTGCTAGCTCACTGAAACAATAGTCCGCGGATAGACATATCGCCCCACTCGGACACATTATTCTGATTCCGAGCCAACCAGTCTTTGATCTTTCTCCTTAATGCTGCATGCTTAGAGGAGAAACAACAAATACCAATTTCATAGTCTTTGGTTTGACCCAACAGGGGTTCGAACCCACGATCTACCGCACTCGAGGCGAGCACACTAAACAATACGCCACCTATGCGGTTTTATCCTTTACATAAATGTACGTATTTGGCTGTCATTTGGAAATCCAAGATGGCCACTACTGCAGTGCAGATCCTACTGAAACACGCGCTGACATCATACTGACAAATTGTCATTTTAAATGCTTCCAACCATAAGGTTATTGTGACCACCGAATCACGTATTTATAAGTAAACAATAGATTCGTCAGTGAAATCCCAAGGGTCTGCTTGACCCGTTCGTATATTAATATATTATTTATTATTTATTATTAATAAAAAGTTACCCTTGAGGTAAATGTTTACTTAAGAACTAAGCAATCACTAGTAATGTGGCCATGCAATTTAATTATTCAGTTTATAGCTTCTGGGAATGAAGAGCATCATTAAACCTCATCAAGTTTAGATTATTTGTGCATTCATGCAAGACGCAATTGCGTACAACATTTCAAACCTGCTGGATATTTACTTTCAGAATTTTAATAGCAGAATTCTGCCATAATAAGTCAGGATGGTTTTGCGCATATTTTGGATGTTCTTTCTGAGTAATGTTTTTCTAAAAGTGAACGGTTTTTATTTTGAAGATGTGGAATATCTTCATCACTATTTGACAAATAAATCTCGAGATATAAAACCGATGATGGATCAAGGATATTCGGTAAATGTTGATGTACTTCTGTCAATCAGCGCAATTCAGGACTACGACGAAATAACTGCGACTTTAACATTTACAGCAGCGTTTGTTTTCAGTTGGTATGACGAAACAAAGCGATGGAATCCACTTGACTACGGTGGCATCAATGCCACTAAAATACCAATTATGAAGACATGGATGCCACAACTAGTTCTACGAAATGGTGTTGATGGATTTTCATTCTATACGCTTAAAAATGCTATGGATATCGAAACAGCTACTACAACTTATTATGCTAACGGAAAGGCCATCTTCACTGTTTTTGGATTATTTCACGTCACGTGTGAATCTGACGTCACATATTACCCATTTGATGATCATAAATGTACAATAATGGTCTTGACTGCTGATGCTTTAAATGATTTAACACTGTCGTCCTTTTATGGTATATATCTGGGGGACTCGATGCCAAACAGCGAATGGACTATTAAACCAAACTCTGCTACAACAACGAAACGTGCTTTCACATTTGATTTTTTGGACGCTAGTAGCAGCCAGGATGAGATTGATTTCACCATAACAATCAGTCGTGAACATTTGTTTCCATTTTTAAATATTGTTTTACCAGTGGTTACTTTAAGTCTCGCGCATTTGCTGGTGTTTCTACTTCCGGTTGAATCTGGCGAAAGAACCTCGTTTTCGTTTACACTTCTCCTCACACTGGTAGTATTCATGACAATGGTGTCTGATCGACTTCCGGCAAGCAACAATATATCCGGATTTAATTCATTTCTGCTCAGTCAATTAATTGCCAGCATATTAACGACGGCTTTGGTTGTCTTCAGCATTAGGTTGTTTTATAAAGATTCAAATATAGCACAATTGAAGATCTTCTACCGCGTGATTTTTTTTTGTACGGATTGTCCTGCCAATGCTACATTCAAAGGAAGAAAGTCAAGGATTCAAAAACTGAAGATGTGCACAAAAGACACGAAAGACCTTCTTGGAAAAAAGTTTCGCTTTTCTTTGATAGAGTATGTGCATGGTTCCTATGTGTTGTCTATGGAACACAGCTCTGTATTTATGGGATTATTGTTATTTCCGGATAGACGACATTATAATATTTATGTAATTAGTAAAGGGGTGGTCGTGATTGTATGCAAGTTGGATTTATAACTACCTATATGCAATCAGTGCCTATAACCACTAACGTTGTGAGTTGGAATTCTACTCAGGCGAGGTGTACTCGATACAACAAGTTTGTCAGTGACTTGCAACAGGCCGGTGATTTTCTCAAGATACTCTGGTGTCCTACACCAATAAAACTAACCACCACGATATAACTAAAATAGTGTTGAAAGTGGCATTAAACGCCATAACCCTAATCCTGTAATTATTGATATGAGCCACTGTCTTCATTTTACAGTCTAACCTATTACCTCGAAGTAGAATATGTAGAAGAGACCAGCGATTTTAGTGTTCACCTAAGACTTTTTTTTTACTTTGAGCGTTATTCCAAATACATGTATATTTATTATTGAAGTTAACAGTTCCTACATAATGAGAATAAGAATAAGAATACTTTATTAAACCAATCATGGTGCCCATAGCTGAGCAGTAGAATCAATACAGAATCATACATAACAAAATAAACCACATACAAAAACAACATAATAATAACTTGATTAGATTTGATTAGTTTGATTAAATACAGATAGAGAGACTAAGACAAAATGAAAATAAGCAAAATAAATATTCAAATTAACCACCACAATTGACTGCACAATAAACACATGTAAATTTAAATTTAAAGATCTAAAGATTTTGATTAGTGTAATTTACTTGAACTAAGGTCAACCTCTCTTTAGCCAATTTTAGCTATCATGTATTTGCATTTTTGTCTTCCTCCCAAAGACACGTAAATTATTTCGCTAACTAGATCATGGCGGGCACTAATGTTATGTCGATGAGACGAGTATGATGCCTTTTTGTACTAGATCAACACGCTTAGTTTGATTTTATAGTGCTAACTCACTGAAACAACAATTCACAAGTAGACATGTAGCTTACTTCCTAACATCAGATCAAACCTTTGTGCTTAACGCCCCTTTCAACAGTATTTCGGTTATATCGTGGAAGTCCCAAGGACACGTAAATTATTTGGCTAGCTAGAGAACAAATTTCATGGCGGTGAGATGATGATGATGTCTACTTTATACTAAATCAACACGCTTAGTTTTATTTTTATAGTACTAGCTCATAGAAACAACAACCCACAAGTAGACATGTAGCTTTACTGGGACACATTATCCCGTCTCTGAGTCTCAGTATATGCTCTTACCTCTTAACATCAGATCAAACCTAAGACTTATAAAAAAAAGTGCTTAACATCACTTTCAACAGTATTTCAGAAAGTGGAGGAAACAGGAGTACCCGGAGAAAACCACCGACCTGTATTGTTAGTTGCAGCTTCTCCACTATGGAGTACATCTATTCAGACATACCATGGCGAGAACAAGGTGTATGCAATGAATTGATGATAATGATGCCCGCTTTATACTAGACCAATACGCTTGACTGGATCTTTTCTGTTGCTCACTGAAACAACAGTTCACGGGTAGATATCCCACTCCATTCGGATATATTTTCCAGAAGCCGAACCAACCAATCTTCGTTCTTACTCCTTAGCGAAGAAGCAGCAACTACTAATGTAATAGTCTTTGGTTTGACCTTTGGTTTGACCCGGCCTGGACTCGAACACATGATCCACCAATGTAATAGTCTTTGGTTTGACCCTGCCTGGACTCGAACACATGATCCACCAATGTAATAGTCTTTGGTTTGACCTTTGGTTTGATCCGACCTGGACTCGAACACATGATCCACCAATGTAATAGTCTTTGGTTTGACCGTTGGTTTGATCCGACCTGGACTCGAACACATGATTCACCAATGTAATAGTCTTTTGAGTATTATTCCAAATATATTTGTCATTTACAGTTTCTACATAATGCTCTTACTTCTTAGCATCAGATCAAACTTAATACTTGTGCTTAACGCCACTTTCAACAGTATTTCAGTTATATCATTAAAGTCAGTTTTATTGGTGAAGGAAACCGGAGAAAACACGGAACTGTGTTGGTTATTGCTGCACCTCCATTAGAGAGTACATGCATATATTCAAATAGTTCATGGCGAGAACAGACTGCATGTTATGAAATCATGATGATGCCCGCTTGTACTAGATCAATACACTTAACTGAATGCTTAGTGAAAAAGCAGCAAATACCAATGTTATAGTCTTTGGTTTGACTGGACCTGGGCTCGACCCCACCATCTACCGCACTCGAGGCGAGCATGCTAACCATTACGCCACCGATACGGTCCAGATCAAAAGAATAAGTTCAACTCCGAGGGTGGTGTGAATCAGATGCAATAGCATTAAAACAATTGACTTCACTACCCTTACACAACTATTCCACATTCAAAACTAATAGTACAATTGAAGGATTCGATTCAACATAAAGCTTGGCCAATGTAGATATAAATACCTTGTTCCAGGAATGAATAAATCTTATTTTCTTAAAGAACAATGTGATTCTAACAAAAAGTTCTCTGAAGCTGACATTATCAAACAAAAAACATCAGTTACTGTAATACTTATCGATTTTATAAACGACTCATGCCCGAAATTTAAAACTATGGAAGACCATTGGAAACAATAATATACATTGAAAATGTAAATTGTATCGAATTGAAATTTTAACTAGGATTTTTCCTTTTTTTTTTCCACATCCACACTTACCCGATTTCACCCCGTCGTCGTTTGTTAACCAGGACAGCGACACCGTCAACGTCGAATTTGAATCTATTTAATCGTGTCTGCTGCAAGAAAACATCTAAACAATTACATACCCATTAACAGCATGTGGCACCTTGTAGGATTCGAACTATTTAATTCGGATATTAAATCAAAAGAAATTTCTAAAGATAATTTAAAAGCGTTCAGGGACATTCAAGAAACATTGAGGGTTGTCTTTTGTAATACAGGGTATGGTGTTTAACGCCACTTTCGATAATATTTGAGGTGTATCGTGGCTGTCAGTTCTATTGGTGGAGGAAACCGGAGAAAACCACTGACCTATCGCAAGTCATTGACAAACTTTATCACATAATGTTGTATCGAGTACACCTCGCCATTAGCGGGATTCAAACTTACAACATTATTACTTATAGGCACTGATTGCATAGGTAGTTGTAAAACTACCATACGATCACGACCAACGGTGGTCACCTAAGAAACTTTAAACTGTAGGATTGACCAACATAATTATCCATCGCAAAACTTGATTGAATATTTGGAGCGAACTAATACAGAAGAGAGTCTACAAGAAAGTGGTTACAATATGTTGATGAAGCGCATTCGTAATCTTGTGTAGGAACTAGAAAACAACGAGGCTGAGAATCAAATGCTTCTTCAATGCGTTCAAAAAGAGGCAGCGACTCTTCCCACTCACATCAAAACTATGTGTTCTTGCGTAGAATGACAAAAGCGGAAGCAGCAAAGGCAATATTTATACAATAATGTGGTCTTGTCCAGGTAATATGCCAAACTATTACCCAGGTCCGAGACATATTACCCGACCCGTAGGGTAATATGTCTCTCAGACCTGAGTAATATTTTGGCATATTACCTGGACAAGACCACATTAATATCATTATTATATTGAGTGTCTTAATTGTCCAGGTAATATGCCAAAATATTACAGTACCAAATATCACTACAGAAACTTACACGAAGTATAATAATGGAATTTGTCAAAATATATATATCATTTAAGCAATTAATGACTGAAACAAAAATATTTCAAAATTGAAAAAACAATTGGGGGCTTTTGTAATGTGTGTCCTCCCGGCTAAAAATTGAAGGAAACAAACGTTTTCTTTTTTTCCCCTTTTGTGTATTGCTTTATACCTATTTTGTATTCTGTCATATATGTATACCACTTGCTACAAAAGATTATTAGAAATAAAGATAAAGAAATATAAATTATCGATTATTTCATTGGTGCTTAGCGTTATTTTTAGCAGTATTTCAGCTATGTCGTGGCGTGAACAAATTTCCCAAATTATTTTCCGAGCTAAAACATTTGTGTATAAAACAATCGGGTTATATGTACAAATAAAGAACCATTACAAGGATAACATCATATATTTAAAACGTACGTTTTCTAATTATATCTAAGTATATAATAAAAAAAAAAAATTCAAAATTATGCCGCTTGCGACATTAGTAAAAAGATCAGATAAGAACGTCTTACAAATATCAGCAACATATACACTGTGAAATAATTAGAATTAGAAGGAATACATTCCGATGAAAAAGATATATAAATTAGTGTTGTGATAAATGTAAAACAATAACCGTACATTTCGTTTTAACTGGTATTGAAAAATAATTCAATATCAATATCATGAAGCAGAAAAGGGAGATGGAAGAGACTGGAACAAGAGCAAAACACAACAGAAAAAGATCTGTGTATTGAAGAAAAAACTGGGTGAAACATTTCAATACAATTAAGCAGAAAAGGCAGATGGAAGAGACTGGAACAAGAGCAAATCACAACAGAAAAAGATCTGTGTATTGAAGAAAAAACTGCGTGAAACATTAAGCAGAAAATGCAGATTGGGGAGACTGGAAGAAGGGCAAACCATAACAGTGTATGTTATGGTGTTTAACGCTACTTTCAACAATATTTCAGTCATATTGTGGCGGTTCAAACCACAACAGAAAAATAGTTTTTTTTAATAGAAGAAAAGGTTAATAATAAAACCCCTTTTTATATCAAATGTTTTCCCCCCAACATTACTCAAATGCATCTATATCTGCATTCTTGGGTATGGGAAAAATATAACTGACCTTTTTTTCTGTTCTCATGTGGTATTACTATCAGTGCATTTACATGTACAGAAAAACACAATTATTTGCATTGGTTAATTTTGCTTTCAATTGTTGATAATGCTATTGAGTAAGTATGACAACATTTTTTTTATGATTTTTCTTCACTGTAAGCTCAAAATACCCCGATCATGATAAATAGTTTCCTTTCATAACGCCACAATATAGCTGAAATATTGCTACAGTTGGCTTTAAACACCAATCAATCAACTACTAACATCATCTTCTCGAGCACCTGTGCTGATCCCTAGTTTATTGGTGGTGTCGGTGTTGCTCTATTTTTAAAAAGTTTCTTTGTGTTGTCCCATTTTGCGTCTTTACGTTTTGAGTTCCGTGTTGCATGTTTTCAGTGGTTTATTTGCTAATATTTCCTACATTCTAAAAGACGAGCAACATGTTGTAATTACACTTAAACGTTCTGAGTTCCATGTTGTGATGTCCGATACGATTTCGGCATAAAAACCATATTCGGTTCGTGTTTACCTCCGGTTGTTTGTAAGGAGGCTTCATGTCTTGCTTACGTTATTTATGTTTGTTTGTGTATAGTGGTGTCCAACACATTGCGTTGTGTTTTTGCTTTTCTTCGTCTTTTGAACATTATGTTACCAGTTTCTCTGGATTGTCCATTTTTAATTGTTCATTCGGTGTTCTCTAACGTTTATTTATTAATAGACAAAATAAAGAGTAAGTGGGATAAATATATATTTTTACTTATGATGGCGTATCATGCTGCTGTTCATGATGAATATATATTTTTACTTATGATGGCGTATCGAGCTGCTGTTCATGAAACTACAAAAGTTTCCCCCTATGAATTGATGTTTGGCCGTACTATTAATTTACCAATAGATCTTGTTATTGGACACCCTGATTCCAATTATATTGTCCCAGAGTAAAGTTATGGATATGTTTTTATTTTGTCTAAGAAACTAGAAAAGATCCATGAACTTGTTGGAAAGCATATTGCTTTTTCTAGTAATAATATGTAACGGTTGTATGACTGGTGATGCTGGATGGTTTTATAATCCTCTTCGTACAAAAGGGTTAAATCCTAAATTCCAAAGGCCTTGGCAAGGTCCTTTTCTTGGTTACAGAAAGAATCAATGATGTGATATATAGGATTAAAAGAAGTCCTAGAGCTAAACCCAAGGTTGTGCACCATGACCGATTAAAATTATATATCGGTGAACAAACATTTTTCTCAAAATGTCAGGGTTTTAAATCAAATAAACAAATATACAAAATAAACTCAAATTGCTCGAAATTTTGGAATTGTTGAGATTGCATTTCCAAAAGATATATTTACATGTCTTCTTACATGTATGTTTAAATTAATGGAACTTAATAACAAGCAGAATATATATCTATGCAGGTTACATTATACAGATGCGGGTTATGCCGCAATCACGATTTTGATAGACCATTTAAAGTAGAACGACACATGGATGAACAACACTCAAATTTTTGATATATGTGCCCCGAGTGTAGGAGGCTGTTTCTGCGTAGAGACAGCAAGCATAAAAATTGAGAAAGAAGGAGGGAAGAACTTAAAATTTGTGAGCAGAAAGAATGATCATATTGTGAAATGTCCTGAAGTGAAGGCTCAATCTATTAACAGTAATAGTGCCATACGTGTAAATTCCAGATAAAATTGATATATATTATTAAGTTTTTTCAATGTTTAATATTAGTTTTGTGTGTATTAAAATAGAAATAAACTGGTTCAATGCAGACCATTATCTTTTATTATAAATACCACGAGGTAATATCACCAAGGAGGATTCTATTATTTCATAAAAAAAAATTGTACTGCATGGAGTTAGGGTTATGGTGTTGCATGCCACTTCCAACAATATTTCAGTTATATCGTGACGGTCATTCTTATTGAAGGAGAAAACCGGGATACCAGAGAAAACCTCCAACTTGTCGCACGTCACTGACAAACTTTATCATGAGCGGGATTCGAATTGACAACATTAGTGGTGATATGCACTGATTGCACAGTCAGTTGTAAATCCAACTACCATACGATCACAACCTCGACGGCCACTTAGACAACGTATATGGTTTAACCTTAAATTGTATTAGCGCAGAAAATAAGCTATTTGAAAAAAATAGCATGATACACTAGTTACATGGATCCTCAAAGATGCCCTGGACAATATATATCGCATAACATTTAAGCTACATTGGCTCGAAAAAAAACTTTCGAAAATTATTGCATAATGTTTTAAAATTCGTCATAATTGATCGCTGATTAGTCATTCACATAAATGTACGTTTTTGTCTGTGATTTGGAAATCCAAGATGGCCCCCATTGCAATACAGATCCTACTGAAACATGTGCTGAAATCATATTCAACAGAGCTATCGACAAGCAAATTACCATTTCAAATACTTCCAAACTTTTAGGTTAATGCACCATGTTTTAAATTTCGTCTGCAGCAATGATTATATAGTGCGTGAGTGATTGTTGTTTAACGCCAATTCAGCAATTTTTCAGCTATATCATGGCGAGAACAAGTTAATTTTCAATGAGATGATGATGAGGTACTCTTTGTACTAGGCCAACACGCTTAGTTGGATTTTTATAGTGCTAGCTCACTGAAACAATAGTCCGCGGATAGACATATCGCCCCACTCGGACACATTATTCTGATTCCGAGCCAACCAGTCTTTGATCTTTCTCCCTAATGCTGCGTGCTTAGAGGAGAAGCAACAAATACCAATTTCATAGTCTTTGGTTTTACCCAACAGGGGTTCGAACCCACGATATACCGCACTCGAGGCGAGCACGCTAAACATTACGCCATCGATGCGGTTTTATCCTTTACATAATTGATCGCTTTACATAAATGTACGTATTTGGCTGTCATTTGGAAATCCAAGATGGCCACTACTGCAGTGCAGATCCTACTGAAACACGCGCTGACATCATACTGACAAATTGTCATTTTAAATGCTTCCAACCTTCAGGTTATTATGACCACCGAATCACGTATTTATAAGTAAACAATAGATTCGTCAGTGAAATCCTAAGGGTCTGCTTGACAGGTTCGTATATTAATATATTATTAATATAAAGTTACCCTTGAGGTAAATGTTTACTTAAGAACTAAGCAATCACTAGTAATGTGATCATGCAATTTAATTATTCAGTTTATAGCTTCTGGGAATAAAGAGCATCATTAAACCTCATCAAGTTTAGATTATGTGTGCATTCATGCAAGACGCAACTGCGTACAACATTTCAAACCTGCTGGATATTTACTTTCAGAATATTAATAGCAGAATTCTGCCATAATAGGTCAGGATGGTTTTGCGCATATTTTGGATGTTCTTTTTGAGTAATGTTTTTCTAAAAGTGAACGGTGTTTATTTTGAAGATGTGGAATATCTTCATCACTATTTGACAAATAAATCTCGAGATATAAAACCTATGATGGATCAAGGATATTCGGTAAATGTTGATGTACTTCTGTCAATCAGCGCAATTCAGGATTACGACGAAATAACTGCGACTTTAACATTTACAGCAGCGTTTGTTTTCAGTTGGTATGACGAAACAAAGCGATGGAATCCACTTGACTACGGTGGCATCAATGCCACTAAAATACCAATTATGAAGACATGGATGCCACAACTAGTTCTACGAAATGATGTTGATGGATTTTCATTCTATACGTTTAAAAATGCTATGGATATCGAAACAGCTACTACAACTTATTATGCTAACGGAAAGGCCATCTTCACTGTTTTTGGATTATTTCACGTCACGTGTGAATCTGACGTCACATATTACCCATTTGATGAACATAAATGTACAATAATGGTCTTGACTGCTGATGCTTTAAATGATTTAACACTGTCGTCCTTTTATGGTATATATCTGGGGGACTCGATGCCAAACAGCGAATGGACTATTAAACCAAACTCTGCTACAACAACGAAACGTGCTTTCACATTTGATTTTTTGGACGCTAGTAGCAGCCAGGATGAGATTGATTTCACCATAACAATCAGTCGTGAACATTTGTTTCCATTTTTGAATATTGTTTTACCAGTGGTTACTTTAAGTCTCGCGCATTTGCTGGTGTTTCTACTTCCGGTTGAATCTGGCGAAAGAACCTCGTTTTCGTTTACACTTCTCCTTACACTGGTAGTATTCATGACAATGGTGTCTGATCGACTTCCGGCAAGCAACAATATATCCGGATTTAATTCATTTCTGCTCAGTCAATTAATTGCCAGCATATTAACGACGGCTTTGGTTGTCTTCAGCATTAGGTTGTTTTATAAAGATTCAAATATAGCACAATTGAAGATCTTCTACCGCGTGATTTTATTTTTGTACGGATTGTCCTGCCAATGCTACATTCAAAGGAAGAAAGTCAAGGATTCAAAAACTGAAGATGTGCCCAACAGACACGAAAGACCTTCTTGGAAAAAAGTTTCGCTTTTCTTTGATAGATTATGTGCATGGTTCCTATGTGTTGTCTATGGAACACAGCTCTGTATTTATGGGATTATTGTTATTTCCGGATAGACGACATTATAATATTTATGTAATTAGTAAAGGGGCCGTCGTAGTCGCAATTGTGTGTAAGTTGGATTTATAACTACCTATATGCAATCAGTGCCTATAACCACTAACGTTGTGAGTTGGAATTCCATTCAGGCGAGGTGTACTCGATAC
Organism: Bathymodiolus septemdierum; assembly: GCA_963383655.1. Classification (NCBI taxonomy): domain Eukaryota; kingdom Metazoa; phylum Mollusca; class Bivalvia; order Mytilida; family Modiolidae; genus Bathymodiolus; species Bathymodiolus septemdierum. Next base: position 36,737,323 of record OY726527.1, read on the forward strand.
AACAAGTTTGTCAGTGACTTGCAACAGGGCGGTGATTTTCTCAAGGTACTCTGTTGTCCTACACCAATAAAACTATACAACCACGATATAACTAAAATAGTGTTGAAAGTGGCATTAAACGCCATATCCCTAACCCTGTAATTATTGATAGGAGCCACTGTCTTCATTTTACAGTCTAACCTATTACCTCGAAGTAGAATATGTAGAAGAGACCAACGATTTTAGTATTCACCTAAGATTTTTTTTTTTTTTACTTTGAGCGTTATTCCAAATACATGTATATTTATTACTGAAGTTAACAGTTCCTACATAATGAGAATAAGAATAAGAATATTTTATTAAACCAATCATGGTGCCCATAGCTGGGCAGTAGAATCAATACAGAATCATACATAACAAAATAAACCACCTAATAATAACTTTATTAGATTTGATTAGTTTGATTAAATACAGATAGTGAGGCTAAGACAAAATGAAAATAAGCAAAATAAATATTCAAATTAACCATCACAATTGACTGCACAATAAAAACATGTAAATTTAAATTTAAAGATCTAAAGATTTTTATTGGTGTAATTTACTTGAACTAAGGTCAACCTCTCTTTAGCCAATTTTAGCTATCGTTGCATTTTTATCTTCCTCCCAAAGACACGTAAATTATTTCGCTAACTAGATCATGGCGGGCACTAATGTTATGTCGATGAGACGAGTATGATGCCTTTTTGTACTAGACCAACACGCTTAGTTTGATTTTTATAGTGCTAACTCACTGAAACAACAATTCACAAGTAGACATGTAGCTTACTTCCTAACATCAGATCAAACCTTTGTGCTTAACGCCCCTTTCAACAGTATTTCAGTTATATCGTGGAAGTCCCAAGGACACGTAAATTATTTCGCTAGCTAGAGAACAAATTTCATGGTGGTGAGATGATGATGATGTCTGCTTTATACTAGATCAACACGCTTAGTTTTATTTTTATAGTACTAGCTCATTGAAACAACAACGCACAAGTAGACATGTAGCTTTACTGGGACACATTATCCCGTCTTCGAGTCTCAGTATATGCTCTTACCTCTTAACATCAGATCAAACCTAAGACTTATAAAAAAAAAGTACTTAACATTACTTTCAACAGTATTTCAGAAAGTGGAGGAAACAGGAGTACCCGGAGAAAACCACCGACCTGTATTATTAGTTGTAGCTTCTCCATTATGGAGTACATCTATTCAGACATACCATGGCGAGAACAAGGTGTATGTAATGAATTGATGATAATGATGCCCGCTTTATACTAGACCAATACGCTTGACTGGATCTTTTGTGTTGCTCACTGAAACAACAGTCCACGGGTAGATATCCCATTCCACTCGGATATATTTTCCAGAAGCCGAACCAACCAATCTTCGTTCTTCTCATTAGCGAAGAAGCAGCAAATACCAATGTAATAGTCTTTGGTTTGACCCAGCCTGGACTCGAACACATGATCCACCAATGTAATAGTCTTTGGTTTGACCCGCCTGGACTCGAACACATGATCCACCAATGTAATAGTCTTTGGTTTGACCTTTGGTTTGATCCGACCTGGACTCGAACACATGATCCACCAATTTAATAGTCTTTGGTTTGACCTTTGGTTTGATCCGACCTGGACTCGAACACATGATCCACCAATGCAATAGTCTTTGGTTTGACCTTTGGTTTGATCCGACCTGGACTCGAACACATGATCCACCAATTTAATAGTCTTTGGTTTGACCTTTGGTTTGATCCGACCTGGACCAATGTAATAGTCTTTAAGTATTATTCCAAATATATTTGTCATTGAAATTTACAGTTTCTACATAAAGTTCATCAGATCAAACTTAATACTTGTGCTTAACGCCACTTTCAACAGTATTTCAGTTATATCATTATAGTCAGTTTTATTGGTGGAGGAAACCGGAGAAAAACACGGAACTGTGTTGGTTATTGCTGCACCTCCATTAGAGAGTACATGTATCTATTCAGATATTTCATGGCGAGAACAGGCTGCATGTTATGAAATCATGATGATGCCCGCTTGTACTAGATCAATACACTTAACTGGATGCTTAGCGAAAAAGCAGCAAATACCAATGCTATAGTCTTTGGTTTGACTGGACCTGGGCTCGACCCCACCATCTACCGCACTCGAGGCGAGCATGCTAACCATTACGCCACCGATGCGGTCCAGATCAAAAGAATAAGTTCAACTCCGAGGGTGGTGTGAATCAGATGCAATAGCATTAAAACAATTGACTTCACTACCCTTACACAACTATTCCACATTCAAAACTAATAGTACAATTGAAGGATTCGATTCAACATAAAGTTTGGCCAATGTAGATATAAATACCTTGTTCCAGGAATGGATAAATCTTATTTTCTTAAAAGAACAATGTGATTCTAACAAAAGTTCTCTGAAGCGGACATTATCAAACAAAAAACATCAGTTACTGTAATACTTATCGATTTTATAAACGACTCGTGACCGAAATTTAAAACTATGGAAGACCATTGGAAACAATAATATACATTGAAAATGTAAATTGTATCGAATTGAAATTTTAACTAGGATTTTTCCTTTTTTTTTTTCCACATCCACACTTACCCGATTTAACCCCGTCGTCGTTTGTTAACCAGGACAACGACACCGTCAACGTCGAATTTGAATCTATTTAATCGTGTCTGCTGCAAGAAAACATCTAAACAATTACATACCCATTAACAGCATGTGACACCTTGTAGGATTCGAACTATTTAATTCGGATATTAAATCAAAAGAAATTTCTAAAGATAAATCAAAAGCGTTCAGGGACATTCAAGAAACATTGAGGGTTGTCTTTTGTAATACAGGGTATGGTGTTTAACGCCACTTTCGATAATATTTCAGGTGTATCGTGGCTGTCAGTTCTATTGGTGGAGGAAACCGGAGAAAACCACTGACCTATCGAAAGTCATTGACAAACTTTATCACATAATGTTGTATCGAGTACACCTCGCCATTAGCGGGATTCAAACTTACAACACTATTACTTATAGGCACTGATTGCATAGGTAGTTGTAAAACTACCATACGATCACGACCAACGGTGGTCACCTAAGAAACTTTAAACTGTAGGATTGACCAACATAATTATCCATCGCAATACTTGATTGAATATTTGGAGCGAACTAATACAGAAGAGAGTCTACAAGAAAGTGGTTACAATATGTTGATGAAGCGCATTCGTAATCTTGTGTAGGAACTAGAAAACAACGAGGCTGAGAATCAAATGCTTCTTCAATACGTTCAAAAAGAGGCAGCGACTCTTCCCACTCACATCAAAACTATGTGTTCTTGCGTATAATGACAAAAGCGGAAGCAGCAAAGGCAATATTTATGCAATAATGTGGTCTTGTCCAAGTAATATGCCAAAATATTACCCAGGTCTGAAGCATATTACCCGACCCGTAGGGTAATATGTCTCTCAGACCTGAGTAATATTTTGGCATATTACCTGGACAAGACCACATTAATATCATTATTATACGGAGTGTCGAATTGTCCAGGTAATATGCCAAAATATTACAGTACCAAATATCACTACAGAAACTTACACGAAGTATAATAATGGAATTTGTCAGAATATATATATCGCTTAAGCAATTAATGACTGAAACAAAAATATTTCAAAATTGAAAAACAATTGGGGGCTTTTGTAATGTGTGTCCTCCCGGCTAAAAATTGAAGGAAAAAAACATTTTATTTTTTTCCCCTTTTGTATATATCTTATTGTGTATTGTAAATTGCTTTATACCTATTTTGTATTCTGTCATATATGTATACCACTTGCTACAAAAGATTATTAGAAATAAAGATAAAGAAATATAAATTATCGATTATTTCATTGGTACTTAGCGTTATTGTTAGCAGTATTTCAGCTATGTCGTGGCGTGAACAAATTTCCCAAATTATTTCCCGAGCTAAAACATTTGTGTATAAAACAATGGGGTTATATGTACAAATAAAGAACCATTACAAGGATAACAGCATATATTTAAAACGTATGTTTTCTAATTATATAATAAAAAAAAAATATTTCAAAATTATGCCGCTTGCGACATTAGTAAAAAGATCAGATAAGAACGTCTTACGAATATCATCAACATCTACACTGTGAAATAATTAGAATTAGAAGGAATACATTCCGATGAAAAAGATATATAAATTAGTGTTGTGATAAATGTAAAACAATAACCATACATTTCGTTTTAACTGGTATTGAAAAATAAATCAATATCAATATCATGAAGCAGAAAAGGGAGATGGAAGAGACTGGAACAAGAGCAAAACACAACAGAAAAAGATCTGTGTATTGAAGAAAAAACTGCGTGAAACATTAAGCAGAAAATGCAGATTGGAGAGACTGGAAGAAGGGCAAACCATAACAGTGTATGTTATGGTGTTTAACGCTACTTTCAACAATATTTCAGTCATATTGTGGCGGTTCAAACCACAACAGAAAAATATTTTTTTTTATAGAAGAAAAGGATAATAATAAAACCCCTTTTTATATCAAATGTTTTCCCCCCAACATTACTCAAATGCATCTATATCTGCATTCTTGGGTATGGGAAAAATATAACTGACCTTTTTTTCTGTTTGCATTTGGTATTACTATCAGTGCATTTACATGTACAGAAAAACACAATTATTTGTATTGGTTAATTTTGCTTTCAATTGTTGATAATGTTATTGAGTAAGTATGACAACATTTTTTTTTATGATTTTTCTTCACTGTAAGCTCAAAATACCCCGATCATGATAAATAGTTTTCTTCATAACGCCACAATATAGCTGAAATATTGCTACAGTTGGCGTTAAACACCAATCAATCAACTACTAATATCATTTTCTCGAGCACCTGAGCTCATCCCCGGTTTCTTGGTGGTGTCCGTGTTGCTCTATTTTTAAAAAGTTTCTTTGTGTTGTCCCATTTTGCGTCTTTACGTTTTGAGTTCCGTGTTGCATGTTTTCAGTGGTTTATTTGCTAATAATTCCTACATTCTCAAAGACGAGCAACATGTTGTAATTACACTTAAACGTTCTGAGTTCCATGTTGTGATGTCCGATACGATTTCGGCATAAAAACGATATTCGGTTCGTGTTTACCTCCGGTTGTTTGTAAGGAGGCCTCATGTCTTGCTTACGTTATTTATGTTTGTTTGTGTATAGTGGTGTCCAACACATTGCGTTGTGTTTTTGCTTTTCTTCGTCTTTTGAACATTATGTTACCAGTTTCTCTGGATTGTCCATTTTTAATTGTTCATTCGGTGTTCTCTAACGTTCATTTATTAATAGACAAAATAAAGAGTAAGTGGGATAAATATATATTTTTACTTATGATGGCGTATCATGCTGCTGTTCATGATGAATATATATTTTTACTTATGATGGCGTATCGAGCTCCTGTTCATGAAACTACAAAAGTTTCCCCCTATGAATTGATGTTTGGCCGTACAATTAATTTACCAATAGATCTTGTTATTGGATACCCTGATTCCAATTATATTGTCCCAGAGTAAAGTTATGGATATGTTTTTATTTTGTCTAAGAAACTAGAAAAGATCCATGAACTTGTTGGAAAGCATATTGCTTTGTCTAGTAATAATATGTAACGGTTGTATGACTGGTGATGCTGGATGGTTTTATAATCCTCTTCGTACAAAAGGGTTAAATCCTAAATTCCAAAGCCCTTGGGAAGGTCCTTTTCTTGGTTACAGAAAGAATCAATGATGTGATATATAGGATTAAAAGAAGTCCTAGAGCTAAACCAAAGGTTGTGCACCATGACCGATTAAAATTATATATCGGTGAACAAACATTTTTCTTAAAATGTCAGGGTTTTAAAACAAAAAACAAATATACAAAATAAACTCAAATTGCTCGAAATTTTGGAATTGTTGAGATTGCATTTCCAAAATATATATTTACATGTATGTTTAAATTAATGGAACTTAATAACAAGCAGAATATATATCTATGCAGGTTACATTATACAGATGCGGGTTATGCCTCAATCACGATTTTGATAGACCATTTAAAGTAGAACGACACATGGATGAACAACACTCAAATTTTGGATATATGTGCCCCGAGTGTAGAAGGGTGTTTCTGCGTAGAGACAGCAAGCATAAAAATTGAGAAAGAAGGAGGGAAGAACTTAAAATTTGTGAGCAGAAACAATGATCATATTGTGAAATGTCCTGAAGTGAAGGCTCAATCTATTAACAGTACTAGTGCCATAAGTGTAAATTCCAGATAAAATTGATATATATTATTAAGTTTTTTCAATGTTTAATATTAGTTTTGTGTGTATTAAAATAGAAATAAACTGGTTCAATGCAGACCATTATCTTTTATTATAAATATAGGTACATTAAGTACTACTGCAGCCAAAATGATATACACCACGAGGTAATATCACCAAGGAGGATTCCATTATTTCATAAAAAAAAATTGTACTGCATGGAGTTAGGGTTATGGTGTTGCATGCCACTTCCAACAATATTTCAGTTATATCGTGACGGTCATTCTTATTGAAGGAGAAAACCGGGATACCAGAGAAAACCTCCAACTTGTCGCACGTCATTGACAAACTTTATCATGAGCGGGATTCGAATTGACAACATTAGTGGTGATATGCACTGATTGCACAGTTAGCTGTAAATCCAACTACCATACGATCACAACCTCGACGGCCACTTAGACAACGTATATGGTTTAACCTTAAATTATATTAGCGCAGAAAATAAGCTATTTGAAAAAAAAATAGCATGATACACTATTTACATGGATCCTCAAAGATGCCCTTGGACAATATATATCGCATAACCTTTAAGTTACATTGGTTCGAAAAAAAACTTTCGAAAATTATTGCATAATGTTTTAAAATTCGTCATAATTGATCGCTGATTAGTCATTCACATAAATGTACGTTTTTGTCTGTGATTTGGAAATCCAAGATGACCCCCATTGCAATACAGATCCTACTGAAACATGTGCTGAAATCATATTCAACGGAGCTACCGACAAGCAAATTACCATTTCAAATACTTCCAAACTTTTAGGTTAATGCACCATGTTTTAAATTTCGTCTGCAGCAATGATTATATAGTGCGTGAGTGATTGTTGTTTAACGCCAATTCAGCAATTTTCAGCTATATCATGGCGAGAACAAGTTAATTTTCAATGAGATGATGATGAGGTCCTCTTTGTACTATGCCAACACGCTTAGTTGGATTTTTATAGTGCTAGCTCACTGAAACAATAGTCCGCGGATAGACATATCGCCCCACTCGGACACATTATTCTGATTCCGAGCCAACCAGTCTTTGATCTTTCTCCTTAATGCTGCGTGCTTAGAGAAGCAACAAATACCAATTTCATAGTCTTTGGTTTGACCCAACAGGGGTTCGAACCCACGATGTACCGCACTCGAGGCGAGCACGCTAAACATTACGCCATCGATGCGGTTTTATCCTTTACATAATTGATCGCTTTACATAAATGTACGTATTTGGCTGTCATTTGGAAATCCAAGATGGCCACTACTGCAGTGCAGATCCTACTGAAACACGCGCTGACATCATACTGACAAATTGTCATTTTAAATGCTTCCAACCTTCAGGTTATTGTGACCACCGAATCACGTATTTATAAGTAAACAATAGATTCGTCAGTGAAATCCCAAGGGTCTGCTTGACCCGTTCGTATATTAATATATTATTTATTATTTATATAAAGTTACCCTTGAGGTAAATGTTTACTTAAGAACTAAGCAATCACTAGTAATGTGGCCATGCAATTTAATTATTCAATTTATAGCTTCTGGGAATGAAGAGCATCATTAAACCTCATCAAGTTTAGATTATTTGTGCATTCATGCAAGACGCAACTGCGTACAACATTTCAAACCTGCTGGATATTTACTTTCAGAATATTAATAGCAGAATTCTGCCATAATAGGTCAGGATGGTTTTGCGCATATTTTGGATGTTCTTTTTGAGTAATGTTTTTCTAAAAGTGAACGGTGTTTATTTTGAAGATGTGGAATATCTTCATCACTATTTGACAAATAAATCTCGAGATATTAAACCGATGATGGATCAAGGATATTCGGTAAATGTTGATGTACTTCTGTCAATCAGCGCAATTCAGGATTACGACGAAATAACTGCGACTTTAACATTTACAGCAGCGTTTGTTTTCAGTTGGTATGACGAAACAAAGCGATGGAATCCACTTGACTACGGTGGCATCAATGCCACTAAAATACCAATTATGAAGACATGGATGCCACAACTAGTTCTACGAAATGGTGTTGATGGATTTTCATTCTATACGTTTAAAAATGCTATGGATATCGAAACAGCTACTACAACTTATTATGCTAACGGAAAGGCCATCTTCATTGTTTTTGGATTATTTCACGTCACGTGTGAATCTGACGTCACATATTACCCATTTGATGAACATAAATGTACAATAATGGTCTTGACTGCTGATGCTTTAAATGATTTAACACTGTCGTCCTTTTATGGTATATATCTGGGGGACTCGATGCCAAACAGCGAATGGACTATTAAACCAAACTCTGCTACAACAACGAAACGTGCTTTCACATTTGATTTTTTGGACGCTAGTAGCAGCCAGGATGAGATTGATTTCACCATAACAATCAGTCGTGAACATTTGTTTCCATTTTTAAATATTGTTTTACCAGTGGTTACTTTAAGTCTCGCGCATTTGCTGGTGTTTCTACTTCCGGTTGAATCTGGCGAAAGAACCTCGTTTTCGTTTACACTTCTCCTCACACTGGTAGTATTCATGACAATGGTGTCTGATCGACTTCCGGCAAGCAACAATATATCCGGATTTAATTCATTTCTCCTCAGTCAATTAATTTCTAGCATATTAACGACGGCTTTGGTTGTCTTCAGTATTAGGTTGTTTTATAAAGATTCAAATATTGCACAATTGAAGGTCTTCTACCGCGTGATTTTATTTTTGTACGGATTGTCCTGCCAATGCTACATTCAAAAGAAGAAAGTCAAGGATTCAAAAACTGAAGATGTGCACAAAAGACACGAAAGACCTTCTTGGAAAAAAGTTTCGCTTTTCTTTGATAGATTATGTGCATGGTTCCTATGTGTTGTCTATGGAACACAGCTCTGTATTTATGGGATTATTGTTATTTCCGGATAGACGGCATTATAATATTTATGTAATTAGTAAAGGGGTGGTCGTGATTGTATGCAAGTTGGATTTATAACTACCTATATGCAATCAGTGCCTATAACCACTAACGTTGTGAGTTGGAATTCTACTCAGACGAGGTGCACTCGATACAACAAGTTTGTCAGTGACTTGCAACAGGCCGGTGATTTTCTCAAGATAGTCTGGTGTCCTACACCAATAAAACTAACCACCACGATATAGCTAAAATAGTGTTGAAAGTGGCATTAAACGCCATAACCCTAATCCTGTAATTATTGATATGAGTCACTGTCTTCATTTTACAGTCTAACCTATTACCTCGAAGTAGAATATGTAGAAGAGACCAACGATTTTAGTGTTCACCTAAGAATTATTTTTTACTTTGAGCGTTATTCCAAATACATGTATATTTATTATTGAAGTTAACAGTTCCTACATAATGAGAATAAGAATAAGAATAATAATACTTTATTAATCCAATCATGGTGCCCATAGCTGAGCAGTAGAATCAATACAGAATCATACATAACAAAATAAACCACATACATATACACCATAATAATAACTGGATTAGATTTGATTAGTTTGATTAAATACACATAGTGAGGCTAAGACAAAATGAAAATAAGCCAAATAAATATTCAAATTAACCATCACAATTGACTGCACAATAAAAACATGTAAATTTAAATTTAAAGATCTAAAGATTTTGATTGGTGTAATTTACTTGAACTAAGGTCAACCTCTCTTTAGCCAATTTTAGCTATCATGTATTTGCATTTTTGTCTTCCTTCCAAAGACACGTAAATTATTTCGCTAACTAGATCATGGCGGGCACAAATGTTATGTCGATGAGATGAGTATGATGCCTGTTTTGTACTAGATCAACACGCTTAGTTTGATTTGTATAGTGCTAACTCACTGAAACAACAATTCACAAGTAGACATGTAGCTTACTTCCTAACATCAGATCAAACCTTTGTGCTTAACGCCCCTTTCAACAGTATTTCAGTTATATCGTGGAAGTCCCAAGGACACGTAAATTATTTCGCTAGCTAGAGAACAAATTTCATGGCGGTGAGATGATGATGATGTCTGCTTTATACTAAATCAACACGCTTAGTTTTATTTTTATAGTACTAGCTCATAGAAACAACAACCCACAAGTAGACATGTAGCTTTATTGGTACACATTATCCCGTCTCCGAGTCTCAGTATATGCTCTTACCTCTTAACATCAGATCAAACCTAAGAGTTATATAAAAAAAGTGCTTAACAACACTTTCAACAATATTTCAGAAAGTGGAGGAAACAGGAGTACCCAGAGAAAACCACCGACCTGTATTGGTATTTGCAGCTTCTCCACTATGGAGTACATCTATTCAGACATACCATGGCGAGAACAAGGTGTATGCAATGAATTGATGACAATGATGCCCGCTTTATACTAGACCAATATGCTTGACTGGATCTTTTGTGTTGCTCACTGAAACAACAGTCCATGGGTAGATATCCCCTCCACTCGGATATATTTTCCAGAAGCCTAACCAACCAATCTTCGTTCTTACTCCTTAGCGAAGAAGCAAATATACAGAAAAAACTCAAATTGCTCAAAATTGTTGGAATTGTTGAGATTTTGATTGGTGTAATCTACTTGAACTAAGGTCAACCTCTCTTTAGCCAATTTTAGCTATCATGTATTTGCATTTTTGTCTTCCTTCCAAAGACACGTAAATTATTTCGCTAACTAGATCATGGCGGGCACAAATGTTATGTCGATGAGATGAGTATGATGCCTGTTTTGTACTAGATCAACACACTTAGTTGGATTTTTATAGTGCTAACTCACTGAAACAATTCACAAGTAGACATGTAGCTTACTTCCTAACATCAGATCAAACCTTTGTGCTTAACGCCCCTTTCAACAGTATTTCAGTTATATCGTGGAAGTCCCAAGGACACGTAAATCATTTCGCTAGCTAGAGAACAAATTTCATGGCGGTGAGATGATGATGATGTCTGCTTTATACTAAATCAAAACGCTTAGTTTTATTTTTATAGTACTAGCTCATAGAAACAACAACCCACAAGTAGACATGTAGCTTTACTGGGACACATTATCCCGTCTCCGGGTCTCAGTATATGCTCTTACCTCTCAACATCAGATCAAACCTAAGAGTTATATAAAAAAAAGAGTTTAACACCACTTTCAACAATATTTCAGAAAGTGGAGGAAACAGGAGTACCCGGAGAAAACCACCGACCTGTATTGGTATTTGCAGCTTCTCCACTATGGAGTACATCTATTCAGACATACCATGGCGAGAAAAAGGTGTATGCAATGAATTGATGATAATGATGCCCGCTTTATACTAGACCAATACGCTTGACTGGATCTTTTCTGTTGCTCACTGAAACAACAGTCCACGGGTAGATATCCCACTCCACTTGGATATATTTTCCAGATGCCGAACCAACCAATCTTCGTTCTTACTCCTTAGCAAAGAAGCAGCAAATACCAATGTAATAGTCTTTGGTTTGACCTTTGGTTTGACCCGGCCTGGACTCGAACACATGATCCACCAATGTAATAGTCTTTGGTTTGACCCGGCCTGGACTCGAACACATGATTCACCAATGTAATAGTCTTTGGTTTGACCTTTGGTTTGATCCGACCTGGACTCGAAAACATGATCCACCAATGTAATAGTCTTTGGTTTGACCTTTGGTTTGATCTGTTCTGGAATCGAACACATGATCCACCAATGTAATAGTCTTTGGTTTGACCTTTGGTTTGATCCGACCTGGACTCGAACACATGATCCACCAATGTAATAGTCTTTGGTTTGACCTTTGGTTTGATCCGTTCTGGACTCGAACACATGATCCACCAATGTAATAGTCTTTGGTTTGACCTTTGGTTTGACCCGGCCTGGACTCCAACACATGATCCACCAATGTAATAGTCTTTGGTTTGACCTTTGGTTTGATCCGACCTGGACTCGAACACATGATCCACCAATGTAATAGTCTTTGGTTTGACCTTTGGTTTGATCCGACCTGGACTCGAACACATGATCCACCAATGTAATAGTCTTTAAGTATTATTCCAAATATATTTGTCATTGAAATTTACAGTTTCTACATAAAGCTCATCAGATCAAACTTAATACTTGTGCTTAACGCCACTTTCAACAGTATTTCAGTTATATCATTAAAGTCAGTTTTATTGGTGGAGAAAACCGGAGAAAAACACGGAACTGTGTTGGTTATTGCTGCACCTCCATTAGAGAGTACATGTATCTATTCAGATATTTCATGGCGAGAACAGGCTGCATGTTATGAAATCATGATGATGCCCTCTTGTACTAGATCAATACACTTAACTGGATGCTTAGCGAAAAAGCAGCAAATACCAATGCTATAGTCTTTGGTTTGACTGGACCTGGGCTCGACCCCACCATCTACCGCACTCGAGGCGAGCATGCTAACCATTACGCCACCGATGCGGTCCAGATCAAAAGAATAAGTTCAACTCCGAGGGTGGTGTGAATCAGATGCAATATCATTAAAACAATTGACTTCACTACCCTTACACAACTATTCCACACTCAAAACTAATAGTACAATTGAAGGATTCGATTCAACATAAAGCTTGGCCAATGTAGATATAAATACCTTGTTCCAGGAATGAATAAATCTTATTTTCTTAAAAGAACAATGTGATTCTAACAAAAAGTTCTCTGAAGCTGACATTATCAAACAAAAAACATCAGTTACTGTAATACTTATCGATTTTATAAACGACTCATGCCCGAAATTTAAAACTATGGAAGACCATTGGAAACAATAATATACATTGAAAATGTAAATTGTATCGAATTGTAATTTTAACTAGGATTTTTCCTTTTTTTTTTTCCACATCCACACTTACCCGATTTCACCCCGTCGTCGTTTGTTAACCAGGACAACGACACCGTCAACGTCGAATTTGAATCTATTTAATCGTGTCTGCTGCAAGAAAACATCTAAACAATTACATACCCATTAACAGCATGTGACACCTTGTAGGATTCGAACTATTTAATTCGGATATTAAATCAAAAGAAAGTTCTAAAGATAATTTAAAAGCGTTCAGGGACATTCAAGAAACATTGAGGGTTGTCTTTTGTAATACAGGGTATGGTGTTTAACGCCACTTTCGATAATATTTCAGGTGTATCGTGGCTGTCAGTTCTATTGGTGGAGGAAACCGGAGAAAACCACTGACCTATCGCAAGTCATTGACAAACTTTATCACATATTGTTGTATCGAGTACACCTCGCCATTAGCGGGATTCAAACTTACAACACTATTACTTATAGGCACTGATTGCATAGGTAGTTGTAAAACTACCATACGATCACGACCAACGGTGGTCACCTAAGAAACTTTAAACTGTAGGATTGACCAACATAATTATCCATCGCAAAACTTGATTGAATATTTGGAGCGAACTAATACAGAAGAGAGTCTACAAGAAAGTGGTTACAATATGTTGATGAAGCGCATTCGTAATCTTGTGTAGGAACTAGAAAACAACGAGGCTGAGAATCAAATGCTTCTTCAATACGTTCAAAAAGAGGCAGCGACTCTTCGCACTCACATCAAAACTATGTGTTCTTGCGTAGAATGACAAAAGCGGAAGCAGCAAAGGCAATATTTATACAATAATGTGGTCTTGTCCAGGTAATATGCCAAAATAGTACCCAGGTCCGAGACATATTACCCGATCCGTAGGGTAATATGTCTCTCAGATCTGAGTAATATTTTGGCATATTACCTGGACAAGACCACATTAATATCATTATTATATTGAGTGTCTAATTGTCCAGGTAATATGCCAAAATATTACAGTACCAAATATCACTACAGAAACTTACACGAAGTATAATAATGGAATTTGTCAAAATATATATATCATTTAAGCAATTAATGACTGAAACAAAAATATTTCAAAATTGAAAAAACAATTGGGGGCTTTTGTAATGTGTGTCCTCCCGGCTAAAAATTGAAGGAAACAAACGTTTTCTTTTTTTCCCCTTTTGTGTATTGCTTTATACCTATTTTGTATTCTGTCATATATGTATACCACTTGCTACAAAAGATTATTAGAAATAAAGATAAAGAAATATAAATTATCGATTATTTCATTGGTGCTTAGCGTTATTTTTAGCAGTATTTCAGCTATGTCGTGGCGTGAACAAATTTCCCAAATTATTTTCCGAGCTAAAACATTTGTGTATAAAACAATCGGGTTATATGTACAAATAAAGAACCATTACAAGGATAACATCATATATTTAAAACGTACGTTTTCTAATTATATCTAAGTATATAATAAAAAAAAATAAAAAATCAAAATTATGCCGCTTGCGACATTAGTAAAAAGATCAGATAAGAACGTCTTACAAATATCAGCAACATATACACTGTGAAATAATTAGAATTAGAAGGAATACATTCCGATGAAAAAGATATATAAATTAGTGTTGTGATAAATGTAAACAAATAACCGTACATTTCGTTTTAACTGATATTGAAAAATAAATCAATATCAATATCATGAAGCAGAAAAGGGAGATGGAAGAGACTGGAACAAGAGCAAAACACAACAGAAAAAGATCTGTGTATTGAAGAAAAAACTGCGTGAAACATTAAGCAGAAAATGCAGATTGGGGAGACTGGAAGAAGGGCAAACCATAACAGTGTATGTTATGGTGGTTAACGCTACTTTCAACAATATTTCAGTCATATTGTGGCGGTTCAAACCACAACAGAAAAATAGTTTTTTTTTATAGAAGAAAAGGATAATAATAAAACCCCTTTTTATATCAAATGTTTTCCCCCAACATTACTCAAATGCATCTATATCTGCATTCTTGGGTATGGGAAAAATATAACTGACCTTTTTTTCTGTTCTCATGTGGTATTACTATCAAGTGTATTTACATGTACAGAAAAACACAATTATTTTTATTGGTTAATTTTGCTTTCAATTGTTGATAATGATATTGAGTAAGTATGACATTTTTTATTGATGATTTTTCTTCACTGTAAGCTCAAAATACCCCGACCATGATAAATAGTTTTCTTTCATAACACCACAATATAGCTGAAATATTGCTAAAGTTGGCGTTAAACACCAATCAATCAATCAATCAATCAATCAATCAATTAATCAATCAATCAATCAACTACTAACAGCATCTTCTCGAGCACCTGAGCTCATCCCCGGTTTCTTGGTGGTGTCCGTGTTGCTCTATTTTTAAAAAGTTTGTTTGTGTTGTCCCATTATGCGTCTTTACGTTTTGAGTTCCGTGTTGTATGCTTAGAGTGGTTTATTTGCTGATATTTTCTACATTCAAAAAGACGAACAGCATGTTGTAATTACACTTAAACGTTCTGAGTTCCGTGTTGTGATGTCAGATTCGATTTCCGCATAAAAACGATATTCGTTTCGTGTTTACCTCCGGTTGTTTGGAAGGAGGCCTCATGTCTTGCTTACGTTATTTGTTTGTTTGCGTATGGTGGTGTCCAACACATTGCGTTGTTGCTTTGATTCGTTTTGTGAACATTATGTTACCAGTTTCTCTGGATTGTCCATTTTTAATTGTCCCTTCGGTGTTCTCTATCGTTTATTTATTAATAGACAAAATAAAGAGTAAGTGGGATAAATATATATTTTTACTGATGACGTATCGAGCTGCTGTTCATGGAACTACAAAAGTTTCCCCCTATGAAATGATGTTTGGCCGTACAATTAATTTACCAATAGATCTTGTTATTGGACACCCTGATTCCAATTATATTGTCCCAGAGTAAAGTTATAGATATGTTTTTAGTTCGTCTAAGAAACTAGAAAAGATCCATGAATTTGCTAGGAAGCATATTACTTTGTCTAGTAATAATATGAAACGGTTGCATGACAAAAGTAAAAATTGCCATAGCTATAATGCTGGTGATGCTGTATGGTTTGATAATCCTCTTCGTACAAAAGGGTTAAATCCTAAATTCCAAAGGCCCTGACAAGGTCCCTTTCATGGTTACAGAAAGAATCAATGATGTGATATATAGGATTAAAAGAAGTCCTAGAGTTAAACCCAAGGTTGTGCACCATGACCGATTAAAATTATATATCGGTGAACAGACATTTTTCTCAAAATGTCAGGGTTAAAAAACAAACAAACAAATATACAAAATAAACTCAAATTGCTCAAAATTGTTGGAATTGTTGAGATTGCATTTCCAAAATATATCTTTACATGTCTTCTTACATGTATATTTAAATTAATAACAAGCAGAATATTTCTCAATGCAGGTTACATTATACAGATGCGGGTTATGCAATAATCACGATTTTGATAGGCCATTTAAAGTAGAACGATACATGGATGTATGTGCCCCGAGTGTAGGGGGGTGTTTCTGCGTAGAGACAGCAAGCATAAAAATTGAGAAAAAAGGAGGGAAGAACTTAAAATTTATGAGCAGAAACAAGGATCATATTGTGAAATGTCCCGAAGTGAAGGCTCAATCTATTAACAGTACTAGTGCCATAAGTGTTAATGGAGAATACACCTGTATTTCTATATTTGCTACCGATGAGTATATACCTGTATCAAACTCTGAAGAAATTGCTGGGGAATCGACCTATGAACCAACCCCAAAGCATTGCTTACAGCTAAGAAAAACCTTGGCAGAGTGCCAAAAGTCCCGGATTATTTTGCACGTTGGCGGATCCAGGTTTAAAATCTGTGTTCCAACTTTGCAATGTGACCCTTCATCAATTTTATCATACATGGTTTTAAAGGAGTCACCTATGAAACCTTACAATGTAGACAATATTTATACCTATTTCCTGGACAGAGATCCTCGTCATTTTGATCATATTTTAAACTATTTGCGTTCCATTTGTAATGCAGACCTATCTACATTTCCTAGGACTATCATTGCTCTTCGAGAATTACAGAGAATGTAACTGTTATAATTTATCTCATCTCCACTGTTTGTTAGAGAAGAGAATTGTGGACATTCTTCAAGGTCATCTTCAAGATTGACTTGATATCTACACATGTATTAATTATCTATGTCTACTTTCAAAATTTAGCTCAGTGGATGGCATCCTTGGTCTACTACTGTAATTTCTGTGTCCGTAATATAGAACATTTATTGTTCTTGATATTGAAATCTACCAATGGTTGTTGGAGATTTTCAATAGTGTACCCCTGTCCGCTGGTGGGTGGTTTTATAAGTTATAGTTCTAGTTTAAGAAGGTTGTTTATGGATCAACCCTTGTTGTACTTCGAGTTCTTTTGAGCCATTTTTCTCAAGAACTCCGAGTGATTTAAAGTTTTATGGATGATATTATGAATCATAGTATTACTTGTGGTGATTTTTAATGTTGTGAATTATTATTTTCCTTAAGAGTAATTGGGTGTTTCAAGTCTGTTTTAGACTTGGAATTGTTTCTTGAGGATACCCTCATTTACTTATTGATGTTGGTACAGAAAGTAATGATTGATTGATTTTTTATGCTTAACGCCACTTTCAGCAATATTACAGCTATATCATGGCGACCAGTTTTAGTGGTGAAAGAATCCAGAGTACCCAAAGAGAACCATCGACCATGGGCAAGCAACTGGTAAGCTTTATCACTTGCGGCTGCGAGTCGAGTGCACCCTTTTTGTAATTTACAAAGCCGGGCGCGAACCGACGTCGTATTGGTGATAGGCTTGTTTGAGTTGTTAGGAGATTATAATCCAACTACCTAACTCATTGAGCCACCCGGGCCCTTTTTAGACTTGGAATTGATGTTAATGCATGTATTGTTTCTTGAGGAGACCCTCATTTGTTTATTGCTGATGGTGCAGAAAGTAATGTGTCGATCAATTAGATAATGATGATTGATCTTGGGTATGTATTGCAATATTATTATTATATATGAGCAACTCTGATGTACGTTAGTGTTGGAGAAATATTATACTCTATATGGTGTATCAGAAATAGACTGAAATGTGAACATGATATATTTCTAATATGGTGGACATTTTGTGAACATTATATATTTCTAATATGGTGGACATTCCATTGAACAAGAATTATTATAAACTATATTATATAGTGTATCAGAAATAGACTGAATTGTGAACATTATATATTTCTAATATGGTGGACATTCCATTGAACAAGAATTATTATAAACCTTAAGCAGCTGCAAACCATTGTAGAAAATAAAGACGCAGTGAATACAAAGCGCAGTACGAACCATGCAGTGAAGATTGTTAGAGAATACCTTGCAGAAAAGGCGCAGTCGAATGACTTTGAATCGTTTTCACCCAGTGAACTGGACACGTTCCTAGGAAAGTTTTATGCGAAAGCTCGGAACAAAAACGGGGAACTTTACAAGAAATCTTCCCTCACGACGACGAGGTTTGGATTACGCAGACATATTAGCAATGCTTTGGACATTGACATTATGAAGGATTTGCGCTTTAAAAACTTTAATACTATTTTTAAGGCAGTCTCAAATGATTTAAAGCGACAGGGTCTTGGAAGTGTAGACCATTATCCACCGGTTGAAGTAGTGGACCTTCAGAAAGCATACTTTAACTTAGATTTATATAGTGCTAAATCTTTGCAGCGGAAAGTATTCATGGACATAATGCTTTACTTTGGGCGTCGAGGAAAAGAGAACTTGAGAGAGCTCAAAATTACAGATTTTGCACTAACAACAGACGCTGATGGACTTCGTTATATATATTTAAAAACGGATGAGTTAACTAAAAATCACCAAGAGGTAATTTTAATTACAAATTATAATTTCTAGTGATCCGAATAGAGGCCAAATAGAAAAAAAAATACTGTGGTACAATAAAATGCTGAAAATATATCCAACGCAGGGTCAGTACAGAAAAAAAAAATCAAATGCATTATTATATATGCCAAGGCCTGTAAGCAAAAACAAACATGTATAGAAAAAAGTAAAATCTGCTGCCTCAACAGAGTAAATGTCTCCTGGTCAATCAGATATAGCTTGTTGTGTCATCTTGGTGAGTTTTATTCTAAGAATTTTAAATATATAATGTACATGTACTATATTGCATTGGAAATATGTCTACCGTATACATGTATATCGAATTTGCAGATATGGATTTAATTTTAAGCATATTTCTGTAAATGTGTCTTGATTTTTTTTCATTTCAGATGACGAAACCTGTCCTTTGAGAACGTTTTGTCAGTATAAAAGTAAACTGAACAAAAAGTCTGCATTTCTGTTTCAACGTCCAAAAAGTAACACAGTAGGTGATTGTTGGTATGATTATGTGCCAGTGGGTCACAATACATTAGGAAATATGATGACAACTATCAGTAAAGATTGTCAGCTGTCTAAAATGTACACGAACCACTCTTTGCGTGCTACCACTGTTCACCTTTTAGACGTAGCTCGATTTCCTCATAGACACATTATGTCTGTAACTGACCATAAGGGTGAGAGTAGTTTAAAGACATATACAGGTTACACAGATAGCAAAACGAAGCAGAAAATGTCTAATACTTTAGCAGTGTTTTGAGGTCTTCAGATAACAATGTGCAAAAAGTTGACACTTGTAAAACAGAAAAATGTTGTGAACAGTACTCAAGTCTGCATCTTGCTTGCTTTGACTTGTTACCATTATCCGATTCGCAAGAAGATCAATTGATATCCGATATGAAAATGGATACAAACTTTAATGACATTGTAAAAACGTTAAATATTCCAGAATGTCAATCTGTGAATCCAACTTCGGCAGTCAATAGTCAAAATGCAGTCAACTATGTTCAACTGCCATTCATTTTCTCATTTTGGACGGTTACCAATTATTAACAATTACGGCACTATAAACATTAATTACAGTATTTTGCCAAAATGACAGTATTAACTGACAACATTTTCATATTTGTTGATTTAAGTCCCTATTAACTACAGTATTTTTGCTAAAATGACAGTATTAACTGACATCTTGTTCATGTGTGTTGATTTTAGTTCAGTGACTGAAATAAAATGTTAAGCAGTGGATATATTTCTTTTAATGGGCCGGCAAAAAATTCGGTCAAATAATGGCATGGGTCTGTGTGTCGTCATCTATATATTTGTATGTGGACACATTTGTTTCAGTAAATATATATCATGGCCAAAACACATGTAAAATCCATTGTCAGTACATTTGTATATCATTGACTGAAAATGTTACTTTTATCATTGTAAGTGATGTAAATGGGTCTATTTTTACATCTTGAAACACAATTTTTTTATAAGATGTTTTCAATTGCATTGTCGATATGAGGTTTAATGGACCAAATAAACCAATATTGACCGAGGCCGGACATATCGACCTCTACAAGACTATAATTGTATAATATTATATAGTGTATCAAAAATAGACTGAATTGTGAACATTATATATTTCTAATATGGTAGACATTCCATTGAACAAGTATTGTTATAAACTATATTGCATAGACAGTGTATACGTATCAGACAGAGACTGAATTGTGGATGTTATATATTTTTTTAGATGCTCATTTTTTTTTATATTTTAATGTGTCTTATCTTTCTGCATCAGACATCGGTAGTTAAAATATGTGTGTTGATTATTGGTATATTTATGAAAACAAGGGCAACGCAAAGCGTGGCATTTCCCCTCCCCTAAAAATTTGATCTTTGACCTTGAAATCAATAAGGTTCTAGATTCTCTTAAGGACTAAGTATGTACCAAGCTTGGTCAAAATCCATTGAAGGATATTGATTCTAGTGTTCACAAGGATATTACAGGGTACAAATTAGACCTTGTGTCCTTGACCTTTGACCTTGAAAATCAATAGGGTTTCAGATTCTCTTAAGGTCTAAGTATGTACCAAGTTTGGTCATAATCCATTGAAGGATGTTGATTCTAGAGTGTTCACAAGGATGTTACGGAAGGACGGACGGTAGCGTTACTATATTCCTTCGCAACTTCGTTGGCGAGGGGATAAAAAGGGAAGGAACTTTCATACACTAATAGAACTTTAGTAATAGTTACCATCTGTATGGGATATCACTTCTTAGATTTGTGCGCAAATCCTTTTTCAGAAGGTGGGGGATAGTGTTACGCCCCGGTAATTTAACATATGGTTAAATTATTTGAAATTTCTATTGAGAAATTTACGTACATCGTGTATATTTTTATCGCAATTTTTGGTTCCATGTTTTATCCATGCAGATGTCAACTAATACGCTTCGATCAATATTTTCAGGGAAGTACTGGTTGAAGGTTATGCTATTAAACTATTTCATTTGATTGAAGTATCAACTTCATTTGAAGGTGCATTTGTCCATTTTCGTCTCTGTTGACTTGTACTTTCACTTCGGGCGCCATAATGCACGATGTGTATTCTGGAAGTGTGTACTACGTCATCAATTCTTTGGCTATAAATAGCGATCTTTGTGCACCGAGTAAGCTTCTTTCTCTGATATCGGCTTCATGCACTTCAGATACCGGCATGAATATAATAAATAAGATTTGCTGATAGAAAGATATAAATGATCCAACAACAATTGCTCGTTGAAAGGAAAATGGTAATTGTCAATTTATTGACGATATAAATATATTTCGATTTATCGTCAGTCTACATCTAGCCATTCGTCTGCTATATATTGCACCAAGCGGAATTACTTGGTGCCAAAAAATATTTATCTTACACCAAGCGGAATTACTTGGTGGTTAATATTTAATTAATTATAGACTGACATTAATTATTATTTCCAATAATAGTATACCCACTTCGAAATATGCAGACCGTTCAGTTATTATCAGCTGATACAATCTGCACCAAGTAGGGTTTTGTGCACCGAGTGCCCATGCCCCTTTTACCTATATATATTCGAGACAAATGCACCCTATATTATAAATGGTTAATGCATTTCATGTGTCTATGATCCACTGTATGCCAATTTAATGCTGATGTTATTATTTATCCTGACAGATAATACAATATATGAACTTCCATTGATTCTTATTATTATTTCATTCACCAGAAAACCACACAGTTACGTCCATGGATTTAAACCAAACCAATGGAACTTAACAATATTCAGTGAGTGAGTAATTGTTGTTTAACGCCATGTGAGCAATTTTTTAGCTATATCATGGCGAGAACAAGTTATATTTCTATTCGATTATGTTTGCTTTGTACGAGACAAACACGCTTAGTTGGATTTTTATAGGGCCATCTCACTGATACAACAGTCTGTGTAAAGACATGTCGCCCACTCTGACATATCATGGCGAAAACCAACTATCTTTCAGAGATATTATGTCTGCTTTGTACTAGATCAACACGCTGAATTTTAATCGTGCTAGCTCAATGAAACAACAGTCAGCATATAGACATGTCGCTCCACTCGAACACACTTTTCTGATTCCGAGGCAACCAGTTTTTACTCTTATTCCTTAATGTTGCGTGCTTAGCGGAGAAGCAGTATATTATATTCTTGCGATTCAAATTTTTTTTAAATGTCTTCCCTCGTTTAATTTTTGTTGGAATAGTTTTTGCTCCTTAGTCGTGAAAGGACCATTGCCATTTAAATATATTTCGTTTTGCAAATCTTTTAATTAATGATGATTGCATTTAATTAAATTTATATGTTTCATTAATTATTTCAATAATACGGCTTTAACCGTGCCTATTGTCTATGCTGAGCTTAATTACCGTTCATAAAGTAAAAAAAAAACACACACAAGCCAAGGTATTGTGAAAAAAAAAAGTATAAAGCCAATAAAGTAAATTTAGACGTTTACGCTTTGATAACACTGGCTTGGTCAAGCCTTTACTCGACAGTATAGATATACGACATGATAACATTATCCATTTACTATGGAAAGTGAATTTGTCTCCGTTGCAATCAGGTAGTCAAACCACGACAGGGGGCAGTCCAGTGCGATGGATGTGACAAGTTGCAACAAAGAACAAAAGAGCATGCCACATGGGCATAATCAGAGATACATAAAGACGTTTAGTCCAAAGTCTCGAGACCTTGACCTGGTGGTGTGACAGCTGTGACCCAAGACCAACAGAGAGTACCAGACTATCTGCACAGATAGATATACCTGTCATCAGTGAATCAACCAGATTCAGATAGAGCAACAAAACCTACCTGCATGACGGGCCAATCAACATTAGCCTGCCGTTTGGCACTGCCACTGTTCACGAAGAGCGAGCTAAATAAGATTTAAATGAGATATAATAAAAAAAAAAAAAGTGCTTGAGCAATTTTCAGCTATAACCTATCCGAATAAATTACTTATTACTATCTTCTCTTACAGTTTGCCTACCTCAGACGTGATGACGTGTTCAAGTTCTGTCAAAACTTGATGTCTGATACCTGCCTTTAACACACGTTGAACCAGCTTTCGAACAGCACATCCAAAGTGTAGACGAACCAGTCCTCATGAAGCTCATTCGTTACGTCAGGAAGACATGGATCACCTGAACCGTCTACCAGATTTCATCATGGTGTGTATTTGGTCAGCCAATGAGCACTAACAACGACGTGGATGTGTGGCATCGGCGTCTCAACAAGAAATCAATCACCTTAACGACCTGGTGACACTTCTCCATACTGAAGCCAGTCTACTTCCTGTTCAGAGAAAGTTGGTGTCAGAGGGAAAGCTGTCTCGTCACCAGACTCATACCAATCAGGCCATCATCTTCCAACTACAGTAACAAGGAGGTGAAAACAACTCAGCTTCTCAGCCTGTAAACATTTATTTGAAAGACCTTCCATAAATTAAATACCGTTATGGTAACGCTCAATAGTAACAGTAGTTTCGCTGTAAGCTTGATTTGTTTCCCATTCAGCCCTGTCCTTGATATTTTTTCACACAGTTTCAACATGTTAGTCCTGACTTTTTATTTTTACCAAAAAGTGGATCCTATTTTTTTTCAAATTCCCTTTAGTCATTTCAGGCACAGACTAAAACTGGTAAACATGTATGCAATTGGTATATACAAAAAAATATATACCATATTTTGAAAAAAAAAAGTATCTAATGGGGCTTTAAATTATATTGTTATTCACATTTTTGGTCTTTCAAGGGTAAAGTATGTAACTCTGGAACCACAAATCAGATTTAACCTTAAATTCGAACTTGATCTTCATTGCATGTACTTTAGAAATAGTTCTTGGTGTCCTTAAACAGATGAACATCCGGTAGAAGACTGTTTATACTAACAACAAATGTTTCCTTTTACATTCTTTTGAACAAGAAAACAATATGTTCGTGGTTTCACTTTTTCACAAACTCACCAGTAACATGGGTAACATGGACGGCTTCCTCTCCATATCGTTCAAGTTTATTCATTTATCCAGACCCTTCAGACTCCATAGTTGAGGACCAACTTGTTATATGTGAAATAGAAGACGGTACCAACATAATGCAAAGAAGTTAGTCAGTAGCGATGTATACTCGTACACTGTTAAGGTATGTGTAAATTGTTGACTTTCAACATTAAGTAAGTTATCTTTATTCTAATAAATACACGTTAGAGAATACCAAAGGACAGTAAAAAAACAAGACGGAGAAAAACAAAACAAAAAACCAACTCTAAATGTGCTAAAAGACCATATGTGTTGAACACCATTATATATGCAAATAAACACAAATAACGTAAATAAGACATGAGCTGTCCTACATACAACTGGAGGTAAAGTAATGTAAATGAATCGTATTGATTGACTGAATTGTTGCTTAACGTCCATCTAGTAATACGACGAATTTATTATATCATATCGTTATTATTTTGATGTAAAATAAAATTATCTGATGCTACAGAAAGCAGGTGCCCGTAAAACACACTGACGATGCAGCGTCAGGAATAACAGTACATGGCGTAAAGCTACTATTGTACAGAAGAGTAACCAGTTTGTTACAGGGTCAAGCACACATGTTCATCCCAGACCAAAAAGGCAAAGATCTTAGACCAGGTATAAAGAATATATACATGCATTGCAATTTAAAATTAGTTTTATAAATTTAAGGTGATACCATACACTTCAGGTAAAATTTTATCTGCTCGTTTAATTTTCTTATTTTTTTGGCAGTGTGTTTGAATATATCCATTGCAATAAATATCAAAATTTTAACAAATTCCAACCAACAGACTCAGAGCTATATATACACTAGTCACATAGCAGCTTTTCTCTCTGTG
Organism: Bathymodiolus septemdierum; assembly: GCA_963383655.1. NCBI lineage: Eukaryota > Metazoa > Mollusca > Bivalvia > Mytilida > Modiolidae > Bathymodiolus > Bathymodiolus septemdierum. Next base: position 36,762,874 of record OY726527.1, read on the forward strand.
GTTTTGATCACCAAAATGCTTGAAATCTGCATACAAACATATGATCAAAACGTTCAACTGATTTTAAAGAGTTATCTCCTTGTAGTGTTAGGTACCACCTTAAAGGAGATCTATGTACTTACTATAGTTGGTAATTTTCCGTAGATCAAGAATATACCATTTTAACGACGAACTTTTAATGATGTTGTACCGTTTATTTGTATCCGAGTTGTCATATTTTGACTGATCTATCCGACTAGGATATCTTTATTCCTTAAATATATTGTTTTTCAGGCTATGCGAGAGGCAGCACTTCATGCATAGAAGTCAGCTGGTAACATAGTCCACGACGTCATGGACGAGATGATTACAGACAATGACTTCAAGGCAAGAGTCCAAGACGCCATGGACAATGTGATTGCAGACAACTACTTCAGGGCAAGAGTCCAAGACGCCATGGACGAGGTGATTGCAGACAACTACTTCAAGGCAAGAGTCCAAGACGTCATGGACGAGATGATTACAGACAATGACTTCAAGGCAAGAGTCCAAGACGCCATGGACGATGTGATTGCAAACAACTATTGCAATGCTAGACACTCGAGAACTCTGATTTTCTGCGTAATGTCAGTAACCTAAACGCAAGGGCCGTTCCTGCTTTTTCAGAAGAGAGCTTAGACAAAAATAAGATATTCGATCAATTGGAAAGGAATTAGATTAGGCTAGGCAGAGATTTGAGAAAAAAAAGGAAGTTATTAACAAGTTAAGAAAAGATAAACGAAGCTTACTAGTAAAGTTGTGTAGATTGAGTCAGAAATACAATAATCGGGAAAGTAATGTAGAAAAACTAACTTTCTCAAATGAAATTCAAATAAAACAATTAAAAGACGAAATAAAATTCAAAGAATATCAAATTGCAGAGCTAGAAGTTATCAATGAACTTCTTCTTCAATCAGAAATAGAGTGCTACTTCGATGGAAAATACAATAATGAGATAAGAGAAACAATAATTGCACTTGTTACAGTGAGCGAGTGCCGTTTAACGCCAACTCAGCAATTTTTCAGCTATATCATGGCGAGAACAGTTTAATTTTTAATGAGATGATGATGATGAGGGCATCTTTGTACTAGACGAACACACTTAGTTGGATTTTTATAGTGCTAGCTCACTGAAACAACAATCCGCAGATAGACATGTCGCCCCACTCGGACACATTTCCCTGGGCCTTCTCTTTCTCCTTAACGCTGCGTGCTTAGCGGATAATCAACAAACACTAATTTTATAGTCTTTGGTTGACCCGATAAGTATTCGAACCCACGATCTACCGCTCTCGAGGCGAGCACGCGAACCGCTACAGCACCGATCCGGTTGCACTTGTTACACAATTTGGAGTTAGCTTAAACAAAGTAAATGGCGTTATCCAAAAGATAACAGGAAAAACTAGTGCTGGTGTAAGGTCCAGTTTATTGGTTGAAGCTAAGAGAGTTGCACAATGTCAGGTTGCAACTGATATGGTAGATAATGGTCCATGTTCTGAGCTTCAATATTGGAATTGTTTCCATCAGGATGGCACATCCAAGTTTCATCGCCATTTTCAGTCTTTTCAGATAACAACAGTGTTTCTTTTTCATGTTCTAGTTGTTTGTGTAATTCTCGATTTCTCTTATGAATTACCTTATTTTTTAAGCAAATTATTTTGTTCTTTTCAGTAATAGACCTTTTCACGGTAGTTCTAGCACATGCGCAAAAATGCTTCCGGACGTCAACAAGCGTCACTAGTTACTAGATGGCTACGCTCTGCGAAAACTAACTGGAGACCTAGGTATCACCACTTTAACCCTGAAGAAAGCTGAAATTATTGTAACACATTGCGTTCCTGTGGAGGCTCTTACTCCAGTGACAAACCAGGCTGTACTGTCCAACACCATAGCACCATTTAGAGACACAACCATCTCGTATCCCCTGTTCAACAAAGTTGCGTACAAAACAATTATCCAATTGATGGAACTACCAAGCATAGGTTTTTCCATCATCTATAAATTCCTGATATCCAGAAACATAAGCGGAGGATCAAAGCAGTTCTCCAACTGATAGAAAAACCAAGCACATGTTTTTCCTCCATTTATTTATTCCGGATACTGTGAAAGTATTAAAATTCGTGGGGTGCAAATTATGAAACCACGAATATAAAGATCCCACGAACTTCCTTTGAACCACGAAAATTGGTATCCACGAATAAAAAATACTTTCACAGTATCCAGAAACAGAAGTGCAGGATCAGCAGTTGAGAATAAGCAAATGTCTAGACAGGGCTTTGATGTTGGTGATGTCAGAAACAACAACGTTAGCCATGTAAGCGGTTGTATATAATATGTTTAGCTTAAAAAGGAAATAAACATAATTTAAGCGAAAATGAAGGGGATTTTTTCATGGGAGGAAAATGATGAATCAAATGTTGCCAAGATTGTTAGTAGCATATTGGCCACTATGTCAGATCAAGGATAGGTTAATCCAGTTCTAAATCAAAAACTCACAGAGTTGAAAACAGACATTACTTCTAAATATAATTGATAACTGGGATGACTAGTCAAGTGAAACTAATCCTGAAATTTCTAAAATTCCTATAAAAACAACCAAGGTTGACAAATGTTTACTGCTTTTTGGGAAAATCCTTATGCATTTCAACGCATAGAGAGTGGAGAATCTCGTTTAACAAGAACTGTTACTAAAAGTTTTACTAGTCATGGATGCGAGAAAACCGGGGTTGACTCTCACGTTTCAACATTTTTTTAAGGAGAGGGATATAAAAAACACAATTAATTACCTTTAGCGGACATAGGTTCAATCACTTGTTCTATGCTGCCGGTACCACTTATCACCTTCTTGTTGATATCAAAGGTTTCTTGGTGATATCAAAAGTTTCTTGGATAATGAGGTTGATCCCAATGAACTTTTGAAAAGTGTTGCTTTCGATATCACTGACATGGTGTACAAGATTAGTGTTAGGGCACTTGGCATCATAGACAAAATGATAACTGGCCCTTTCTGGAGGTCGATTGAAAAAGTTGGGAATGCATCGTAATTAGCCCCACATTTAGTGGCACTACAAGCAAAGCTGAAAGAACTAACAATTGATGAATCTCCTCTCCTCAGAGGGGAGCAATATTCTTTGTGAATATAGATCTCTACAAATATGAAATACTTGAGTTTGTTTGATAATGAAACAAATGATCCCATTTTAGCACTATAAATAAGTGTGGAGGTATGTTATTGATTCTGGAATGGCAGGCAAAAGATCAGCTTCCAGGAGGAAGATAGTATGAACCTTCTCTAAGGCTCACAATAGTGTGAAATCTGGCATATTAATGTTTAGAAAAAATTTCATAATTAAATTGTGAAAGTGGTAATTCATTTTTTTTATTTGCAGTTTCAATTTCGGAAATACTTATTAATTAATGTTTGCATTTTATATCTGAATTAGGAATAGTTTAATATGACTAGATGATTCATAAACTGCTATGTAAAATTGTTGTGTTGCGATTAATCCAATGTATTATTGTGTATTTTGAGATGTTCCACGTAGTTGTCGCCGCCGAGCTCGACATGTACTTCATCATAATTTACATCTTTTTTGGACCTAGCATGCAAACTTACTTATATACATAGATTCCATATGTCATATTTGTTTCTGGAATCATTGATCGTAAAACAGTTGCTTGTACTAAACGAATAACTGTGTCGATCTCTGTGCTGCGTCACAAACACTTCAACTAGCGCCATCTTGCGATCAATTTGGCAATCGAACGTTTTAACTTTTACGTAAAATGTATATAATTATTAATAAACGTTAATTTATGACAGAAAATTTCCTTTTTTTGGTAAGGTTTACGATTTGTATTCATTGATTGGATATTGATTTTCATATGATGCGCAGTTCTGCACAAAGTGTCACAGACTGCACGAGGCTGCACCAAACTTTTTTTGCGTCATACAAAAAGGAAGAACGTCGGTAATTGACGTCACTTCACGATTTCTTTTTTACATAGCAAACGTTTTGCATTTTTATTTGGAAAAGATTACAAATAAACAACATTCACAAATGACATTGTAAGCAATATTATACATGTACATTAAAATATCAAACACAGTCGCAGTCAGTGGATATAACTGGACACAATTACGAGCTGTCAATATTTCAATTAAAACATCACAAAGATACACAAATTATGATTAAGTTTAAGTTATCATAGTCAGAAATACCCATTAGTTTTGCTCATAAATATTCATGAGAATAAGCATGTCACGTGATATTTCGAAAGTTTCGGAAGCAGCATTTTTAAGTTCCAAACTAGTTCCGTATTTACCATATCTAGATGAAGACCAGAGTGGTCAAGCTTGATTTTACAAAATTAAACGCAAGTTTTCCGTATGAAAAAAAGAATGCGAGACAACGGGGGCCTCTTTTAGAAGGATTGTTTCAAGTTGAAAGGCTTTTAACAAGAAAAAGAGATGGGGTAAGTAAAATTGACATGCATGAAACACTATGTGGCATTAGTTCCGGACTTAAAGAAAAAATCATTAAAACAAAAATGCACGTTAGAACAACAAGCACAGTAATACTAACCTGTTATAATTCGATAATCAAACAATAAAACACTGAAAAAAATAAGTCATATTAGTTTTATCGACTTTTACATTACTTCAAAATATAGGGGCCCGGATTGGGTTCTCTAATGAAGGACAAGAAAAATATTTGCGCAAAACATTTATAGTCCAGTGCGTATTAAATTCAGTAGACGTTTGTTTACTATTTTACCAAATAAACCAAGTGAAATAGATGTATCAATTAAAAAAACTACAACCCAAATTTAAAAAAAGGGGGGGTGCGACATAAAGCACTGAGAAAATAAACACTGGTAGGGTTTTTTTCCGCTTAATGTACATGATTTCAAATTTGCCCCCCCCCCCCCCTCCATCTTTTGATTTCTTTGGCCACGCTTTCAATATTAAACTAATGTGTCTATCATTTATATTAAACTGTAAATGAATAACTATACACGTCACTGAGAATGATTCATCTTGATGCTGAAGAACTTTATATATCAGCAGTAGTGTTACCAATTGCATTATAGTTACTTGTTCTGTTGTTTTGTCGATATAAAAAATACCTTTGTGGAGCCTTTTTTTAATTGTTTATTTACATTTACAATGGAATGCGGTGCTTACTCAAATAATGCTATGTCTAGCAGAAGCAGTTTTACGAAATAGTAGATCTTTTGAGTGAATCCCTATTGAACCTCTACTAGAAAGGTAAAAAAAACTTGGGAAACCCTCTTTTAAATTATTGTGGGAACCTTTAATTTTTCAGCAAAATATTTATCGAAGAAAGATTCCTCAACAATGTTACCGGAACTGACGGAATTTGTCCCGCAACTAGAATGAGGATTGTAAGAAAAGTGCTTTTAGGTCTTGAAAACCGTGCAGGATGCATTTTTTCACTTCTTCTCAATGCTTTTGAATGGCGCTTACGCTTCAAAATTTCAAACTGGGTGGGAACCTGGAGTTTTCATGGTACAGCTGTAATATTTTGAGATATTGTTCAAACCGGTGAATAGTTTGATTTTTTATTCCGGCAAATTGTCCGGCCCAAGCTACCGGAAAATTTCCCTTTCAATTATATGTTAAAATTCAAATTCTCTTTGAGCCGCCATTTTGAATATGCAAATGAGCAAATCACCTATCATTTCTGGCTATGTTATGTTTTAAGATTCTCAAACAATAATGTATCATAAAAGTATTCAGTTCAAGTTTAACTACCTGATAAAAGTAAATAAAATGATGTAATCACGTTCAGGCCGGATCTAGCTTGGTTTTTTTTCATGAAAACATATATGAAACAAGAGGGCTAAATCATTGTAAATATTTCGATAGTGGTACATGTACCAATTTAATTGAAAATCGTTGGTGGTATATCCAAAGACAGTTACCCACAACACACCCGGTCAAATGTTACCCACAACACACCCGGTCAAATGTTACCAACAACACACCCGGTCAAATGTTACCAACAACACACCCGGTCAAATGTTACCCACAACACACCCGGTCAAATGTTACCCACAACATACACCCGATCAAAAACATTTGACAAACATTTAATGGAATACACGGAGAACATCATATACTGATAAAAACACTTGGTTTGAGATATTTGAGATATATATAAAGTTTACAATCGGAAGACAGTGACTAATAAAATGAGTGTTAGCTATGTATCTGAGGTAAATATCACTATTTATAATCAAAATCATTAATTTAATATGCTTATATACAAATTCCGTAGATTTGTTGGTGTGGGTGCCATAAAGAACTCTTACCAAGACATATATATATATATTCATATATGCATGATGGTAACAAAATATTATATATTCTGAACACAAAAACGGTAATAACTTTGGTTAGTGGTTATACTTGGAATTTTTTCAAAAGGTAAACTAAAGTGGAAAATGATGGTACTATGGTGAAACCCCGTTGTGGTGTGCGTGTGTGTTCAGCACTGTTGGAGAAACTCTGACACGGAAGCCTGCAGCCAATGGGATAGGATGCGGAGGTGCATGACCTCATGAACCTGCCCGGAAGTAGCCTGGACCCAATGGCGGAATAATAGGATCTAAGGCAAAATCGTGCTGTAATGGAGTGCAACATCACTTTCTGAGGGTAAGATGGTTATGAATGAATAGAAAAATGATTGGTGAAGCGATTTATATAAGGGTTTCTGATAGTTAATAAAATCCGATAGCCACGAAACGTGGAAATGTGCCGACCCAGAGCTGGTGAGGCAAATCAGCTGTTTTCCGTATATATTGCGCTGACGTTCGACGGCTCTAGCAATAATATATGATGTCGTCGGACGACAGAGGAATCTCGGACTACAAAAACAGTGAACCTACCTACTGAATGGCTTTAAAAACAATCTTATGTACAAAGAAATATTTAACTAGCCATTCTTTGAAAATTTCAATCGTCATATGAATGAAGCGTTAACACTGTTAATCGCATCGGAAAATCGATAATAGTACGAAAACCCATAACACGATGCTAATTGGTTCCTAGAATGCAAGTACGCAGGTAGAGGGACATAATTATACAACAGTACTGTTGAGGCCTTTTGAAATTTGTAAAAACCTGTGTTCTGCAAAATATCTCATTTTAGGCATGAACGCCCTAACTAGAGGGCAAAATCATTTGCACATGTTTCGATTTTATAATCAAATTAATTTCTTCTTTTCATAAAGTAGATCTAATCCCAGTAATGGGGCGGTTTGATTTGAATTCGAAGTGATAGCGCAGTTTGAGACAGATTAATTGGTCTATAATATATTTATTGATAATTTTATGCTTGAACTGATGAGTAATTTTTAATTTTGTTCGTGACAAATTCCCTTGCAGTAATGGCAATCACAGTTTTAATTCAAATAAATGTCCGAGGTACGTTCAAGAGAACTCAAAACGTCAAAGACATTTCACAACATACACGATTAAGATTGACAAAATTATTTCTGAATCTACTTTTCAGTACTTTCCAGGGAAGAAGCTGAATTTGAAGTGATGTGCCCTTAAACATTGGCCGTCTAACTTTACTTTGCGACATTATAACGCCTTGTATTATTGTTTACGGTTTATTGTTCGTATAACAAAGAATTCACACAGATATGTGAATTAAAAACCGGTCGTGGCGAAGTTCCAACACTGACGCTGTACCAAGTATGTTTTCAACAGATCAAAACGTCAAAAATATTTCGCAATGATGTTGTAGATTGAATTGACAAAGGAAGCTGTGATTTTGTGCATTGTGCAAAATTTGAGTATTTTGTTAAATATTTCTCAAATTTATTGTTCATATATGCAGATTCTAAGATCAGATAAGTTTTATTTATCGTCGGCATGTTAATATAACAATGCAACACAAGTACTAGTGTGGACCGACTTTCTCCTTCCAACCAATCAATCAATCAATCCTTCTGCAACCAGTGGATTACGTCATGTTTTCCACTGGAGACAGTTTTAAATTTTTAAATTAAACCATGCAGAGTGGAGAAATGTGGTACCCGTAAACTTGTAAGAGGTCAAATTTATTTAAGAAACGATACCAAATGTATCATAATAGTCTTCGGTTGGTGGATTTTTTTTTTATTGTGGTCTATGTTTCAACAGTAGATAAACAATTACTACGGTTTTTAGTGGGTTCGTGTTGCTCGATCTTTAGTTTTTTTGTAGATCGTTGTTTGTCCTTTTTCTTTTAGACATTGTGTTATCTGTCCTTCGATATACGGATTCTGATTACCCCTTTGGTATCTTCAAACTCTTCTCTACCTACAAAGCTTGTTTGACCCTGCAAATGGACAAGTTAAAAATAATTTGTAGTCTTGTGATTTTTGATATATATTTTTGTTTAACGTGGGTATTTCAGGATGAACAGAAGATGTAAAAATATATAAGGAATTTTTGAAATTGTTGAACAGGTTATAAGATATAACCTGGTTTGGGTCAGTTTACGCTTAACCCTCTTGCTGCCAGATTCAAATTTCAAACGACGCTGCGTACGCCACAATATATTGACGTCGTCAATTGTTGACGTTTTGGGGCAAGAAAAAGCACTGCAACGTCTAATTGGCAACGACGTTGGTACAGTACATGCCAACAATTTGAACGTTCCCGTTTTTCTGTATTCTGATAGTTGATTGATTGGTGGTTAAAGCCCTCTTGCTGCTGCCAGTGCTATCTATATGTAATGAATTTGCCACGAAATACAATGAATATTACCAAAAATAGACAACTTTATTTCTACCAACACATTTTGCTTCATACATCAAATAATATTTACGATACATAAAATAGATATATTTCCCTTACTTTTTTTTTTCCAAAACATAACATCGGTAAACTGTCAAACGTAATAATTGGTCGACGTTACAAAAGAAATAACTAGACATTTCGCGCACTTGTTACGCTAGAGACGTCGTACGAAGAACGTACAACATAAGTATCGTAAAAAGACTTAAGATTTGTTGGCCGTTGAAATGCATTTATGCACATATGAAAAATGTCTATTCTTCAGCATATCCGCGGCGATGGGTAGCAACATTTTGACGTTTTGATAAATCCTAAAACAGTATCTAAGACACAAGCCAACATTACAATCAGGGCAATATGCGCGATCTCTTCGTATTTCGTCCACCTTCTGTTTGTCTTGTGCATACAACACATGGACGACGTGCTCCGTCTGAAATGAAATAAAACAATATGGGTATTTGATTACCTACTATCGTGGTCTAAAATGAAAGACTTTTAGTGTTCGAATGGTGTTTGAAATTAATGCGAAACATTAGAATAGAAAAAAAACCCAAAATGAATGCCGTATTTGATATGCACACATATAATATCAATGTACGTGGAAATGTTCCTCTGCCTCTTGTTTTCTAGAATACGGAGGGTGTCTTGCAAGAAGCAGGACCTGCCTACCCTTCCGGAGCACCTGAGGTCGCTCCAGTTTTTTAGGGGTCCGTGTTTCTCATTTGTTTTTAATTTTTTTATGTTCAGTGTCTGTTTTTGTCGTTGTGGGTCTTACTTGTTCACGGATTTGTCATTGTCCATCGAATTTCCCTTCGTCTTGAACTGGGCTTCGGTTGTCTTTCCCTTATTATTCTCTCGTTTAGATTTTGAAGATTTTTTTTTTATCTTAGTTGTTTGGCATCTCTTGTTTTTATATCAAAATTTTGCTTTGTTCGTTTGTTTTTGTTTGTTTGTTTGTTTGTTTTTTTTTCCCCTAATTTATTTAATTTTTCTATTGTTTTTTTTTAACTATTATTTTATTTGATTACTTCCATCGGGCATAGTCAATCTGAATCTAAACTTCAAAATTAGATAAATATAGTACCTGGTAAATATTCTATAAAATGTCTCTCTACTAATCTGCGGTTTCCGTTGCAAGGCCCCCGTGGAATATTTCGGTTAACTCTTAAATCCCCAATCAATTGGTGGTAGATCTGCGAGGGAAATTCTAACCTACTCATCTTTGGAAGCAATCGCCGAGTTCTCTGGTACAAAACATACCCATTTCCTGACAGAAAACAAGGTTAAAATTATTATAACACTGGTCCTCTAGGATGTCAGTCAGTAATAGTTAATTAAATGATATCCAATTCATTTAGAGTGGGACATTTACAAACGATCACATAAAACATCTTCGTACTTATTTCAAATTGCATATTTCAAGTATCAAGCTAATGAGATTTGAGTCATTTAGAATATTCGTCATGAAGTTCCCTCAATAATTGTAGATATAACAACACTTGTAAACAAAATTAACGTGATTTTTTGTGTTTTAAGCTCCAAAGAAGATTTAAATGCAATACCTATCACTCGAAGTATCATATTAACCAGCAATTTCTTCCACAGTTTTACGGATCTAAAGTCTGGGTCGTAAACCTGGATATGTTGATCGGCCAAATCGACTCCGCCCATTTTTCTCTTGTATATACTAACAACCTTTGGGACCCTCTTTTCTCCACATCTGCTGTTTTGTGTTGTTTTAAGACTGTCAAATTATTAATATGTTTCAAATTCACGAAATTTATTAAAAGTACATTGAATTTTAGGTTTGATTAACAGATTTTTAAGCTTTCTATTTTAATTTAATTGTTTATGAACTTGGCCCTCAAGTACACAGGAATACTTCCCTATGATTTCGATTTATTCAAAGTCAATAAATTCATAAAGCAAGAATTTAAAGCATTTTACATATCGGAGCAATGAAGGGAATAAAGGAATAGTATACCTGTTGCGCGATTGCCTTTAAAATAAAATACATGACAACTAATTTAAGAAGGTGTAAAATGATTGTTTCATTTGCATATTAAGGGAATATTGGCAGTGAAATTATTTACCTTGGACCTTCAAATGTGGATAAAAAAGTCACAACCTTCCGATCACCATTCTTCATTGCCATTAATGGTCCTTGTTGTCGGGCGATCCTATCGCCTTTAGCTACCCGAGTTGTGCGGAAAGATATAGGCATGCCTTTTCTGTGTACCCGTGCAGTACCGGTGATATAGATATCATGTCTGTACAAATCATGACATAAAACTGGGCTAGTGAATGCATTATCAAGTACAATGTGGTTGTGTTTGTTACGGTGGTTTGACGACAACTCACTGACTACAGAATATCCTAAACCATGTTCTGCTCTTGGAGCTCCTGTTTGTTTTCCTGTCATAAAATATTTTAAACTGCATATATATACTTGTTTTGATTTTTACTCAAATCCGTTACTGTGACAATTATCCAAAAAAAGAGAACCTTGACATTAACTTACACATACTATTAGTTAGTTTCTTGCTTGACAGATATAGGCAGAAATTTTTTATTATCCCCCTTGTATACGATTTTTAAAATGTGGCCTATTTCTAAATAATGTTTTACTGAAATGTTAAAATTTTAAAATGAAAATCATGAATGAATATATCAATTTTATTTAAGACAATATTAGTTAGATGAATACACTTTAAACTCGATATTTTGCAAATTGTAAATTTCTTCTTAACTCTAAGAATAGAAACAAATATATTGTATGTGTCGAGAATGCAAAATATGGATAAATTTCGCAATTTGTAACAACAGCAACATCGAAATTATTTCTTAAATATTTCTCTATATCTGAATAAGATATTCACGTTTTAAGGACTATTATAAGCTAGACATGATCCTTACCAGCATACAACTTAACCTGACTTGTGTAACCAGTATCCGACTCTGCCAACACGAATAACTTGGCTCCCCAGCGATGCGTTTCTTCCCTGGCATATATTGCACTAAATTTGTTATTCCTTTGAAGCCTACCATGGATTCATCTACCATCAAATCCCTTCCTAAGTTGTACTTTCTATCGAAAGTGTTATTCAAAATATCAAAAACTGGTCTAATTTTGTAACCATGGTCATATTCTGGAGAACCTCTAGGTGCTGCCTGTGTATTGTCGTTACAATGAAGAAATCGCAGAATATTTTGAAATCTGTTCCTGCTAAACACTTGTGAAAAAGATGGGGAATGTAATAGGAAGCTGTCACCTTTATTCCAGTATGTTTCTATTGTTGGTTTCTTCAGTAGACCCATTGCCATCATTACACCAATAAAAGCCCTCATCTCTGAGCGATCTGTTGGTACCCAATTATTCATTCTTGAATGTGCAGATATTGGCTATGGAATAGATTGTTCGGCATACCGATTAGTTTCTGTGACAAGTTTGTCTATTAGATTTGAATTGTTTTCTTGGTCAGTTGTAAAATAAATTTCCAGGCTGATACGGCATTTCATAATGTTCATCTATTGGAACACATACCCAAGGATCATTACCATTTCCTCCTACATGTACATTATCATCTTCATCTGTTTCCATCACGCTGTCGTCACCACTGATATCAGATTTAGGATCAACAGCATCATCAAAATCGCTGTCAACCGGCTGTTGTTGAATTATTGCTTGGGTCATTGCCGCAAAACATTTGTGACGTCGAAACGGGCAAAATTACGTCATTATTGCCCGTGACGTCACTAATGACGTAAGGATATGACGTCGACTTCTACCTGGTCTTTAAAAGATACCACAAAGTCAAATATGATATATTTTATTAGCTAAACCAAATGTTGTCAAATCAATTGATTTTGGACATATCTGTCCCTCCGGCAGAGTCGATATGGACACATGTGTCCCTCCAGCAGCAAGAGGGTTAATAAACCGCGAAGCTGTTTATGAAAAGCGTAAACTGACCCAAACCAGGTTATATAACCTGTTCCAATTTCAAATATTCCTTATAATTAAATTTTTACAACAAAATGTAATGATTTCTCGATTTTAATTACGATTTTTTAATGTGACTATTTGAATTTGTCGTTGGAGGATGAACACGTTGGTGACGTCACAATACCAACCCAGGTTATCGAGTATAGCCAAAATTTTCTCCAGGCGGATTGCCAATGTATTCCGTTAACTTCTAACTGTCAGGATTCCATCTATTCCAGTTAGATAATTCACAAGTGATAAACTAATTATAAAATGATCACTAAACATTACAATCTTGTTGTGAATAAATAAACTAAATAAACGTTAGAGAATACAGAGGAGACAATAGAAACAGGACAATCCAGAGAAACAGGGAAACAGGACAATCCAGAGAAACAGGGAAACAGGACAATACAGGGAAACAGGGAAACAGGACAATCCAGAGAAACGGGGAAACAGGACAATCCAGAAAACAGGGAAACAGGACAATACAGAGAAACGGGACAATCCAGAGAAACAGGGAAACGGGACAATCCAGAGAAAAAGGGAAACAGGACAATACAGAGAAACAGGGAAACAGGACAATACAGAGAAACAGGGAAACAGGACAATCCAGAGAAACAGGGAAACAGGACAATCCAGAGAAACAGGGAAACAGGGAAAGGGGCAATTCAGAGAAACAGGGAAACAGGACAATGCAGAGAAACATAGGGTATACAAGACGAGGACGAAGAAAAACAAAACAAACACAAAACACAATATGTGTTTGACACCACTATACACAAACAAACACAAATAAGATAAATAAACGTTAAAGAATATCGAAGGGGCAATCAAATAAGGACAATCCAGAGAAACTGGCAACATAGTTTAATGCAAGACGAAGAAAAACACAACACAATATGTTGTGGACACCACTATTCGCAAGCAAACACAAATATCGTACCTACATCCGTCTCGGGTTGATGGATTCTTTATTTGTGGTCGATGATACAACAGTATATAAACAATTAACTACAAAGTTGGTTTGACCCTGTAAATACACAAATTAAATGTACCACAAGTAAGACACAAAGAAAGATAACTCAAATTTGAACATGTAAAAAATACGTGTTTTTTAAAAAACTAATATAACTCATTTGAACCAAACAACACACTGTCCTCCAACACTACTTTTTTTCAGTCCCTTCTGTGGCTAATAAATGAACTTTTGACGGATGTTGTTACTTTGCAAAATATTTCCTCTTAATTCTACTTTCTTATGCTCCGTTTTCAAACGCTGTATTTCACATTCTAATTCCTCTATCACATCTGAAATATCATTTGTGGCGTTTTCCGACACTTGTTCAAATGAGTTTTGGAATTCTCCGACACTTTTACTCTCATTTGGAGAAGACTTCATAAGTTTGTTTAACTTGTGTCTAATCCATTTTGTCTATTTAATTGGCAAATAAAATATGTTTAAGCTAAATCATTTTGAGTTTCAATGTAATTTTTCGTCGCTTTTGGTCCCTTTGAGCTTTCAGTTATGTCTTTGAGCTTTTCCCCAGCATGCGCCTGCAGGTGTCGTCTCAAGAATGCTAATAATAACTTACATGGTTAAGATTACATTTATCCTAAATTACACAACAACGTCCTGATCTTGTTTTGAAAAATAATCCAAGGTTGACTTTGTAAGTTGGTTAGTTACTTATCAATGTGTTACGTAAAAGTGTCTTTGACATTCACTTCACTGAGTTTGGTGCTGCTTTGAGAACTGTTTTACCTGTTTTGTTCAAGTATTGTTATAAATACTGTTATAGTGACAGCCGGAAACTTTGAGCCGTAATGAAAGGGGGAGGCTTGGCGCTTTAAAATCTGATTCAACCCACCATTTCTTTAGAAATGCCTGTACCAAGTCAGGGTCATTACGGTTTTCACAGTTTTCCGGTTGTTGACTGATTTTGTCTGTTTATATACTTATGAGTTTTGACTTTCCCTTTGTTAGATTGTTATTACCCTTATTTATCATATACACTTCTACTTCTACATGTAAAACTTGACATTTACCTTGAATTTTACCTTTTTGATAATTAAGTAAACTGTAATTTAACCTGGTGAACTTTGATCTATGTCGAAGCCTAACTAGTTTTGTTTTATCGGCGATTTATTAGATATGATCATAACATTGTAAAAAGTATTTTAAAATTTGTTGCTCTCATCGGTTCACGATTCGGAGCAATGATAATGGATTCTGTTTTGCCCAGGTGTCAATAATGCGGCTAATGTTTGCAGGTCAGATAACCTTTTTTATTGGTCTTGTTTTTAATGACCCCTTTGGTTGATACAACATTATGTGATAAAGTTTGTCTGACTTGCGACATGATTTGTAAATTATGTCGAACTGGTCTTGGGGACGAATTTCATTACATTTGTTTAAGCAATTGTGATGAACCTCTCTTGAAATAAAGTAATACATCCAATGTTGTATATAAACTGACCGGTGCGTTCTGATTACACGTGACACAAATTTAATTTAAAGTCGGAGTATAAAACATACAACATAAGCTCTGAAAAGCTTTTAAAACCGACATACATGTAAATAACAAAACAACCATAAGGACAGACATGCATAAAAAGCAGAGCACATACATATTATAAGACATAAAAGCACAGTAGTTGACAATTGGTCAGCGATCTGCACGGGTGAATCGTGACACACGAGTCACAGTACCGCTATGTAATTGTATTATATATGTTGTGTTAATATTATTTGTGTATTTTTATTTGTTAGTACCTCTCATTTCGATTCCATGTTTTGTAAAAATTAGGTGATAACTGTATTGTATTTGAAGCTTTGCGGACGTAAAAAGTGATTTTATCCGGGTATACTGGTTAACTGAAATATTGTTGAAAGTAGCGTTAAACACCATAACCCTAGCCAATAATGCGGTTTGCGAGTTAGATGACCTATTTTATTGGTTTTGTTTTAATGACGCTCCTTTGTTGATGTCTGCCTTGCTGCACTGAATGTCTATGAATCTCGATTTATTTTATTGTAGAACAAACTTCACTCGATCCAGATGGTTCAGTCCCTTCTTTCACTTCGCCAAATATTAGACATCATTAAGCGAGTTACTTTTCCATTCTTGGAAGTCCACGGATACAATACATTCTAGTTTCAAACCATTTATATCCAGATCGATTTCGGTATTGTGCTTAAGGGCAGTTTGAAGATACACAAGGGGTAATCAGAATTCGTAAATCGAAGAAGGACAGCCAACACAATAGCCAAAAGAAAAAAGACACAACAATCTTCAACACACACACATTAAGCTTAAGATCGAGTAACACGAACCCCACTTAAAACCGGGTGTGAACTCAGGTGTCTGGAAGGGTAAGCCGTTCCTGCTGCACTAGTTACACCCGTCGTGTTAATCTAATTACAAACACGGGGACTGTTTACGACAAGTGGAACATATCCTTGGTCATTTGTGACACAGATATTCTATAACGTACGAAAACTTTATATAATCCGGATTCGTTTATTTTGCAATAATCGAGCACTTTTCTGTTATACCTATATGTGTTTAATGTATATAAAATATAAGAAACCCTCGAGGAATAGCAAATTTGGTGTTTTTATTGCGTATCCATGGTAATATTTGTGTACAAGTTCATATGTAAGTGTGTGTACAAATCCATAATCAATTGCAACCATTATTAAAATGTAAATTAAGCCCAAGTTTAAATGAACCATCTTTGATTGAATATGTGTAAATCAAATACAATATCAACTGCACAGATTCAAATGCAACACATGTATAAACTTGTGTATAAACAACAAAATCTATGTTCGTTTTGACTGCTTTTTTGCATAGCAATTTAATAGTACGTGTATAAACAAATATGTCAACAATCACAACGTGTTGACGAATAGAACTGAAAGGGAAATCCAGACCGTTATCAGCTAATGGCTGCTGAATAATCCTTAGCAGCAATTTTAACTGACGAGAAATTCCGCCCAAAATAGGAATTATAATGCAATTATCATTCTTCTCCGCCAAAGAAGTATATCGCAGTGACAAAAAACAGTCCAAAACGAAAATTTCACATAATAAAAAATTATAATCAACCTAATTTACTATATATCACAAATAAGTTTTTCTTCACTGGGCGCTGCCATTTTCAACTCTCCAACATACGTATAACAAAACGATTCTAAGGGGCGCAACTTCGATAAAACACCAGGTGGCATTGCGCGCGAATTTCAAAATGTATTCTAGATCCGCCAAGGGTGGAGAGAAGGGGGACCCGAATCGCAGCCCTTGGCTAGCGAAGATGGACATCCATATCCTTTGCGAAAAGCTGACAAAAAATTGTGAAAATGAGAGCTAAAAAATTCCTCAGGCTGAGTTTCAATAGATCTCTCAAAATGTTTTGAAATCATGGGTAATATACTCACAGGTCTATTGTTTCCTTTATCTAATGTGTTTGACTTTTTGTGTAAAGGTATTGCATGTGCTTCCTGTAGTTTATTTGAAGAAAAAACAGAAAATTCAAAAGATTTATTTATCAATTTAGAAATTGGGTAGGACACTTCTGATTCAGATATTTTAAGATTTTTGAAGAAATTCCGTCTTTTCCGGTTGCCTTCTTTATATTTATCTTATTTATATGTTTTGTTACACAATCAGAGTCAACTGCATTAAAACATAGTTCCTTTATTTCAGTTTTGTTTTCATCAATTACTTTTATACTGGGGTGGCTTTCATCTATAATTTATCTTGAGACCCGATGTCTTTGGCTACATTTATAAAAAAAAAGTTGAAAGTTTCTGCAACTTCAATTTGGTTATTTATTATTTTGTTTTCTTCACATAATATTATATCGTTGTTAAAGTGCAAACCTTTGTTGATGAGAAATTGCTTGATTGTTGGCCAAAAGACCTTACTATTTGGCCCTCCAACGCACCTTTCCATGAAGTAATTTCTGATGGATTTCTTTTTTTAATTTTGTAACTAAGTTCCTTTGTTTTCTATAATTTTCCCAATTTGCTTTACTTTTACATTTTTGGTATTTGTTATATGCCATTTTTTTCTTGTATTTCTCCCTCCTTAGTGTTTGATTCATAAAAGGGGTTGGTTTGTTGATGGCTTTCCTTTTTTTCATATGTATATTGTTATCAATTACCTCTAAAAAAAAAAAATTCTCAAAATTGGCATAAGCAGCATTAACATCTGATGTTTTATCTATCATAGCAGAACATATTTTGTCACTCAAAAATTTATTTTGGTCAAAATGTTTGAAGCTTCTGTAAATTATAAAATCTCTGTTTAATTTGGGTAAATTACCTTTGATTTGCATAGAAATAGTATTATGCATATCGCTTAAACCACAGTTGAAATTCAGCGCATCTTGACAATAGCTTGACTTGTTGGTAAGAATAACGTCATTTAACGTTGGTGGCGCATTTTTTGTGAAACAGGTGGACTCTTTCTCATATTTGTGAAATCCAAAATATCACATACATTTTTTAAAGGTTGGTTTTTTTTTTTGGTGAGAGCATATCATAGTTAAGGTCACCAATAACAAGGAAATTATCATATGTGGTTGACAATTTGTCACATGTACTTATAACATCATTGCTAAAATGTTCATCTTTAATTGATGGGGGTCTATATACACCAGTGATTATCCATTTTCTATTATTAATATAAATTTCTACCATAATTGATTCTATTCATTTAAATTCAAGTTTATCTTTCCTATCAGATACATTAAAAGTCCTCCCCCATGTGATGTGCGATCTTTCCTCCAGAAGTGGTAGTTGTCGACCTTGAATAGAGCGTCTGGATATGATTCATCAAGTTTGGTTTCAGCAATGATAAGCATATCAATAGTGTTTTTTTAATAGTATAGTAATTAGCACTACTTACTAAGTACTAGTGGTTACTGACAATGCTTCAGTCTTCTTTTCGTTACTCTGGTTTATTCCTTCTGGTTTGGCTTATGGCGTATATCGTTCTGGTGCATCATGGGTGCTCTTCGAGACTCCTCATCCCCCCACGATCTACTACACTCTTCCCCGTTTTATCTTTTAAGGACCCTGGACTGCAGCTACTGGGAAATTCACAGAAACAAGTGGTTGTCCGGGATATAATGATAAATCAAGGGTTAGGGTTAGGGTTAGCTTACTTTAAATACTTCAGGAAACTATTGGTTGTTGATGGAGATGGTTCACGATAGATGTTCCACTCTCCTCACTGAATTTAGTACTGCGTTGACTACTATTTTACCTATTTTGTTGCAGTATTATTACTGCTGTTATAGTGACAACCGGAACCTTTGAACCGTAATGAAAGCGGGAGGCTTGGCGCCGTAAAATTTGATTCAACCCACCATTTCTTTGGAAATGCCTGTACCAAGTCAGGGTCATTGCGATTTTCCCAGTTTTCCGGTTGTTAACTGATTTTGTCTGTTTTTTTACCTATGAATTTGGCTTTCCCTTTGGAAGATTGTTTGGAGTTTGGTAATTTTGTTATTACCCTTAATGCCCGTTAAACATTGTCAAAATTTATAAACCAAACTTTTTTTTAAAACTTTATGCTTCAAATTAAACATTGCAATCAACAATATTTGACAGAAATATTATTTTTAATTCTTTGCAAGCCTTTGAAATTTGAAACATCAAACTATAAGTCGCCATTTTGATTTAATAATTTAAAAAGATTTTTCCAGTCATGATATTTTGTATACACAATGATCAAAATTTAAAAAAAAAACTTTTATATATTCTAAGACCTTAATCTCTAACTTAAACATTAATATATGTTTTATTTGCCAGAAATGTGCCTAAAAAAATGTGATTGTAATATTTTCCAGGCAGTCAAAAGAGGTAATTTGTTTATGTTACTCGACATTCTCCAGTCATTATGATTGTAAATACAATTTTTTTTTTACAAAAAAATAGTTCAAAATGTAGCTAAAACTTTTTAAAAGACTGCATGGTAGGTTATTTTATTCTACTATATTCCAAACCATAGATATATGTGTTTATATGATTGAAAATCTATTTCCAGGCAATTTATTTCCACCGTAATGGAAGCGGGAGGTTTGGCGCCGTAAAATCTTATTCAACATCCCATTGCGGTGTTCCCAGTTTTCCGGTTTTTCGGTAATTTTGTTATTACCCTTATTTCCACGTAATGTACCGTGCCGGGTATTTAGTTATGATTCACATCTATTTCCGGTATATTCTCAAAATGTGAAGTATGTATCTACAGGGACTATCTCAAAATGTCACAAGTATTGGAAGTTTTAGTGGGGCTTTAAAGAAAATCAACAACAAAAAATAGAATAAAATATTCAGTGGTATTTCTATTCCGAAGCTTAAATCTCTCAATGGGGCATCTTGTTTTGTTTCTTTACAAATTAAAATTAAAATATTACCCCCATATCAAATATGGGAATAATAAAACACTCTGAACAGCGTTGTGAGTATCTTGGAGTAATATTACTCCCAGTTCGTACAGAGAGTGATCTTAAATAAAGATAGACTTATGTTCGCATTTATGTATTAACTTTTTATGATGGGATATAAAACTACAATATGAAACAAAAGAGTTAGAAGATGCCAAAGCGTGACACTAGTGGAACAGGAACTGCCTACCCTTCCGGAGCACCTGAGTTCACATCCGGGTTTTACTGGGGTTCGTGTTACTCGATCTTTAGTTTTATGTGTATGTTTTGTATATCGTTGTTTGTACGTTTTTCTTTTGATCATTGGTGTTGTTTTTTCTTCTTCGATATACGGATTCTGATTACCCCTTTGGTATCTTCAAACCCTTCATTCAATAGATAAGATTTACAAATTGTCATGAAGTAAGTTTCTTTTATCATTACAATTAATTAATTAATTAACAGGTCAAATAAGTCCATAAGCACAAACAATGTTTACTCTTTTATTGGGTACAGTAAGACGTAATTCTGATAACCTATCACCATGCAATTGTCATAATTAGTCAGATATATGTCACGTATTTTGGTGATTGGACCCAGTAAGACGTAATTCATATCACACATCACCATGTAATTGTTGTATTTAGCCAGACATTTGTCACGAGTATTGGTGATTAGACACATCAAGATGTAATTCAGCTCACCTATCACCATTTAATTGTCATATTTAGTCAGTTATTTATCACGAGTATTGGTCATTGCAGACAGTAAGTCGTAATTCACATCACCTATCGCCATGTAATTGTCATATTTAGTCAGTTATTTATCACGAGTATTGGTGATTGCAGACAGTAAGTCGTAATTCACATCACCTATCACCATGTAATTGTCATATTTAATCTGACATTTGTCACGTGTATTGGTGATTGTCCACAGTAAGACCTAATTCAGACCACATATCACCATGTAATTGTTATATTTAGTATGACATTTGTCACGAGTATTGGTGATTGGACACAGTAAGACGTAATTCAGATCACCTATCACCACGTAATTGTTGTATTTAGCAAGACATTTGTCACGTATGTTGGTGACCGGACACAGAAAGACGTAATTCAGATCCCCTATCACCATGTAATTGTGATATTTAGTGTGACATTTGTCACGAGTATTGGTGATTGGACACAGACAGACTTAATTCAGATCACCTATCACAATGTATTTGTCATATTTAGTCAGACATTTGTCACGAGTATTGATGATTAGACACAATAAGTCGTAATTCACATCACCTATCACCATGTAATTGTCATATTTAGTCAGACATTTGTCACGAGTATTGGTGACTGGACACAGTAAGACAGAATTCAGATCACCTATCACCATCTAATTGTTGTATTTAACAAGACATTTGTCACGTATGTTGGTGACCGGACACAGAAAGACGTAATTCAGATCCCCTATCACCATGTAATTCTCATATTAGCATTTAGTCAGACATTTCTCACGAGTATTGGTGATTGGACACAATAAGACAGAATTCAGATCACATATCACCGTGTAATTGTCATATTTAGTCAGACATTTATCACGTGTATTGGTGATTGGACACGGTAAGACCTAATTCAGATCACATATCACCATGTAATTGTCGTATTTAGTCAGACATTTATCACGAGTGTTGGTGATTGGACACAGAAAGACGTAATTCATATCACCTATCATCATGTAATTGTCGTATTTAGTCAGACATTTGTCACGAGTATTGGTGATTTGACACAGTAAGACAGAATTCAGATCACATATCGCCGTGTAATTGTCATATTTAGTATGACATTTGTCACGAGTATTGGTGATTCGACACAGTAAGACGTAATTCAGATCAAATATCACCATATACTTATCATTTAGTCAGAAATTTAACACGAGTATTGGTGATTGGACACAGAAAGACGTCATTCAGATCACCTACTAGTATCACCATGTAAGTGTCATATTTAGTCTGACATTTCTCACGAGTATTGGTGATTGGACACAGTAAGACAGAATTCAGATCATATATCACCGTGTAATTGTCATATTTAGTCAGACATTTGTCACGTGTATTGGTGATTGGACACAGTAAGACAGAATTGAGATCACCTATCACCATGTAATTGTTGTATTTAGCAAGACATTTGTCACGTATGTTGGTGACCGGACACAGAAAGACGTCATTCAGATCACCTATTACAATGTATTTGTCATCTTTAGTCAGAAATTTGTCACGAATATTTTTGATTGGACACTGTAAGACGTAATCCACATCACCTATCACCGTGTAATTGTCAAATTTAGTCAGACATTTATCACGTGTATTGGTGATTGGACACGGTAAGACGTAATTCAGATCACATATCACCGTGTAATTGTCATATTTAGTCAGACATTTATCACGTGTATTGGTGATTGGACACGGTAAGACCTAATTCAGATCACATATCACCATGTAATTGTCATATTTAGTCAGACATTTGTCACGAGTATTGGTGGTTGGACACAGTAAGACAGAATTCAGATCACATATCTCCGTGTAATTGTCATATTTAGTCAGACATTTGTCACGAGTATTGGTGATTGGACACAGAAAGACGTAATTCATATCACCTACCATCATGTAATTGTCGTATTTAGTCAGACATTTATCACGAGTATTGGTGATTAGACACAGTAAGTCGTAATTCACATCACCTATCACCATGTAATTGTCATATTGAGTCAGACATTTGTCACGAGTATTGGTGATTGGACACAGTAATACAGAATTCAGATCACATATCACCGTGTAATTGTCATATTTAGTATGACATTTGTCACGAGTATTGGTGATTCGACACAGTAAGACGTAATTCAGATCAAATATCACCATGTAATTATCATTTAGTCAGACATTTGACACGAGTATTGGTGATTCGACACAGAAAGACGTCATTCAGATCACCTATTAGTATCACCATGTAAGTGTCATATTTAGTCTGACATTTCTCACGAGTATTGGTGATTGGACACAGTAAGACAGAATTCAGATCATATATCACCGTGTAATTGTCATATTTAGTCAGACATTTGTCACGTGTATTGGTGATTGTCCACAGTAAGACCTAATTCAGATCACCTATCACCATGTAATTGTTGTATTTAGCCAGACATTTGTCACGAGTATTGGTGATTGGTCACAGTAAGACGTAATTCACATCACCTATCACCATGTAATTGTCATATTTAGTCAGACATTTATCACGAGTATTGGTGACTGGACACAGTAAGACGTAATTCAGATCATATATCACCATGTAATTGTCATATTTAGTATGACATTTGTCACGAGTATTGGTGATTGGACACAGTAAGACAGAATTCAGATCACCTATCACCATGTAATTGTCATATTTAGTCAGACATTTATCACGAGTAATGGTGACTGGACACAGTAAGACAGAATTCAGATCACCTATCACCATGTAATTGCCATATTGAGTCAGACATTTGTCACGAGTATTGGTGATTGGACACAGTAATACAGAATTCATATCACCGTGTAATTGTCATATTTAGTATAACATTTGTCACGAGTATTGGTGATTCGACACAGTAAGACGTAATTCAGATCAAATATCACCATGTAATTATCATTTAGTCAGACATTTGACACGAGTATTGGTGATTGGACACAGAAAGACGTCATTCAGATCACCTATTAGTATCACCTTGTAAGTGTCATATTTAGTCTGACATTTCTCACGAGTATTGGTGATTGGACACAGTAAGACAGAATTCAAATCATATATCACCGTGTAATTGTCATATTTAGTCAGACATTTGTCACGTGTATTGGTGATTGTCCACAGTAAGACCTAATTCAGATCACCTATCACCATGTAATTGTCGTATTTAGTCAGATATTTGTCACGTGTATTCATGATTGGACACAGTAAGATGAAATTCAGATCATCTATTGCCATGTAATTGTCATATTTAGTCAGACATCTGTCACGTGTATTGGTGATTGGACACAGTAAGACGTAATTCATATCACTTATCACCGTGTAATTGTCGTATTTAGTCAGACATTTATCACGAGTATTGGTCATTGGACACAGTAAGAGGTAATTCAGATCACCTATCACGATGTAGTTGTAGCATTTAGTCAGATATTTGTCACGAATATTGGTGATTGGACACAGTAAGACAGAATTCAGATCACATATCTACGTGTAATTGTCATATTTAGTCAGACATTTGTCACGAGTATTGGTGATTGGACACAGAAAGACGTAATTCATATCACTTATCACCGTGTAATTGTCGTATTTAGTCTGACATTTATAACGAGTATTGGTGATTGGACACAGAAAGACTTAATTCAGATCACCTATCACAATGTATTTGTCATATTTAGTCAGACATTTGTCACGAGTATTGATGATTAGACACAATAAGTCGTAATTCACATCACCTATCACCATGTAATTGTCATATTTAGTCAGACATTTGTCACGAGTATTGGTGACTGGACACAGTAAGACAGAATTCAGATCACCTATCACCATCTAATTGTTGTATTTAACAAGACATTTGTCACGTATGTTGGTGACCGGACACAGAAAGACGTAATTCAGATCCCCTATCACCATGTAATTCTCATTTTAGCATTTAGTCAGACATTTCTCACGAGTATTGGTGATTGGACACAATAAGACAGAATTCAGATCACATATCACCGTGTAATTATCATATTTAGTCAGACATTTATCACGTGTATTGGTGATTGGACACGGTAAGACCTAATTCAGATCACATATCACCATGTAATTGTCGTATTTAGTCAGACATTTATCACGAGTGTTGGTGATTGGACACAGAAAGACGTAATTCATATCACCTATCATCATGTAATTGTCGTATTTAGTCAGACATTTGTCACGAGTATTGGTGGTTGGACACAGTAAGACAGAATTCAAATCACATATCTCCGTGTAATTGTCATATTTAGTCAGACATTTATCACGAGTGTTGGTGATTGGACACAGAAAGACGTAATTCATATCACCTATCATCATGTAATTGTCGTATTTAGTCAGACATTTGTCACGAGTATTGGTGATTTGACACAGTAAGACAGAATTCAGATCACATATCGCCGTGTAATTGTCATATTTAGTATGACATTTGTCACGAGTATTGGTGATTCGACACAGTAAGACGTAATTCAGATCAAATATCACCATATACTTATCATTTAGTCAGAAATTTGACACGAGTATTGGTGATTGGACACAGAAAGACGTCATTCAGATCACCTACTAGTATCACCATGTAAGTGTCATATTTAGTCTGACATTTCTCACGAGTATTGGTGATTGGACACAGTAAGACAGAATTCAGATCATATATCACCGTGTAATTGTCATATTTAGTCAGACATTTGTCACGTGTATTGGTGATTGGACACAGTAAGACAGAATTGAGATCACCTATCACCATGTAATTGTTGTATTTAGCAAGACATTTGTCACGTATGTTGGTGACCGGACACAGAAAGACGTAATTCAGATCACCTATTACAATGTATTTGTCATCTTTAGTCAGAAATTTGTCACGAATATTTTTGATTGGACACTGTAAGACGTAATCCACATCACCTATCACCGTGTAATTGTCAAATTTAGTCAGACATTTATCACGTGTATTGGTGATTGGACACGGTAAGACGTAATTCAGATCACATATCACCGTGTAATTGTCATATTTAGTCAGACATTTATCACGTGTATTGGTGATTGGACACGGTAAGACCTAATTCAGATCACATATCACCATGTAATTGTCATATTTAGTCAGACATTTGTCACGAGTATTGGTGGTTGGACACAGTAAGACAGAATTCAGATCACATATCTCCGTGTAATTGTCATATTTAGTCAGACATTTGTCACGAGTATTGGTGATTGGACACAGAAAGACGTAATTCATATCACCTACCATCATGTAATTGTCGTATTTAGTCAGACATTTATCACGAGTATTGGTGATTAGACACAGTAAGTCGTAATTCACATCACCTATCACCATGTAATTGTCATATTGAGTCAAACATTTGTCACGAGTATTGGTGATTGGACACAGTAATACAGAATTCAGATCACATATCACCGTGTAATTGTCATATTTAGTATGACATTTGTCACGAGTATTGGTGATTCGACACAGTAAGACGTAATTCAGATCAAATATCACCATGTAATTATCATTTAGTCAGACATTTGACACGAGTATTGGTGATTCGACACAGAAAGACGTCATTCAGATCACCTATTAGTATCACCATGTAAGTGTCATATTTAGTCTGACATTTCTCACGAGTATTGGTGATTGGACACAGTAAGACAGAATTCAGATCATATATCACCGTGTAATTGTCATATTTAGTCAGACATTTGTCACGTGTATTGGTGATTGTCCACAGTAAGACCTAATTCAGATCACCTATCACCATGTAATTGTTGTATTTAGCCAGACATTTGTCACGAGTATTGGTGATTGGTCACAGTAAGACGTAATTCACATCACCTATCACCATGTAATTGTCATATTTAGTCAGACATTTATCACGAGTATTGGTGACTGGACACAGTAAGACGTAATTCAGATCATATATCACCATGTAATTGTCATATTTAGTATGACATTTGTCACGAGTATTGGTGATTGGACACAGTAAGACAGAATTCAGATCACCTATCACCATGTAATTGTCATATTTAGTCAGACATTTATCACGAGTAATGGTGACTGGACACAGTAAGACAGAATTCAGATCACCTATCACCATGTAATTGCCATATTGAGTCAGACATTTGTCACGAGTATTGGTGATTGGACACAGTAATACAGAATTCATATCACCGTGTAATTGTCATATTTAGTATAACATTTGTCACGAGTATTGGTGATTCGACACAGTAAGACGTAATTCAGATCAAATATCACCATGTAATTATCATTTAGTCAGACATTTGACACGAGTATTGGTGATTGGACACAGAAAGACGTCATTCAGATCACCTATTAGTATCACCTTGTAAGTGTCATATTTAGTCTGACATTTCTCACGAGTATTGGTGATTGGACACAGTAAGACAGAATTCAAATCATATATCACCGTGTAATTGTCATATTTAGTCAGACATTTGTCACGTGTATTGGTGATTGTCCACAGTAAGACCTAATTCAGATCACCTATCACCATGTAATTGTCGTATTTAGTCAGATATTTGTCACGTGTATTCATGATTGGACACAGTAAGATGAAATTCAGATCATCTATTGCCATGTAATTGTCATATTTAGTCAAACATCTGTCACGTGTATTGGTGATTGGACACAGTAAGACGTAATTCATATCACTTATCACCGTGTAATTGTCGTATTTAGTCAGACATTTATCACGAGTATTGGTCATTGGACACAGTAAGAGGTAATTCAGATCACCTATCACGATGTAGTTGTAGCATTTAGTCAGATATTTGTCACGAATATTGGTGATTGGACACAGTGAGACAGAATTCAGATCACATATCTACGTGTAATTGTCATATTTAGTCAGACATTTGTCACGAGTATTGGTGATTGGACACAGAAAGACGTAATTCATATCACTTATCACCGTGTAATTGTCGTATTTAGTCTGACATTTATAACGAGTATTGGTGATTGGACACAGAAAGACTTAATTCAGATCACCTATCACAATGTATTTGTCATATTTAGTCAGACATTTGTCACGAGTATTGATGATTAGACACAATAAGTCGTAATTCACATCACCTATCACCATGTAATTGTCATATTTAGTCAGACATTTGTCACGAGTATTGGTGACTGGACACAGTAAGACAGAATTCAGATCACCTATCACCATCTAATTGTTGTATTTAACAAGACATTTGTCACGTATGTTGGTGACCGGACACAGAAAGACGTAATTCAGATCCCCTATCACCATGTAATTCTCATTTTAGCATTTAGTCAGACATTTCTCACGAGTATTGGTGATTGGACACAATAAGACAGAATTCAGATCACATATCACCGTGTAATTGTCATATTTAGTCAGACATTTATCACGTGTATTGGTGATTGGACACGGTAAGACCTAATTCAGATCACATATCACCATGTAATTGTCGTATTTAGTCAGACATTTATCACGATTGTTGGTGATTGGACACAGAAAGACGTAATTCATATCACCTATCATCATGTAATTGTCGTATTTAGTCAGACATTTGTCACGAGTATTGGTGGTTGGACACAGTAAGACAGAATTCAAATCACATATCTCCGTGTAATTGTCATATTTAGTCAGACATTTATCACGAGTGTTGGTGATTGGACACAGAAAGACGTAATTCATATCACCTATCATCATGTAATTGTCGTATTTAGTCAGACATTTGTCACGAGTATTGGTGATTTGACACAGTAAGACAGAATTCAGATCACATATCGCCGTGTAATTGTCATATTTAGTATGACATTTGTCACGAGTATTGGTGATTCGACACAGTAAGACGTAATTCAGATCAAATATCACCATATACTTATCATTTAGTCAGAAATTTGACACGAGTATTGGTGATTGGACACAGAAAGACGTCATTCAGATCACCTACTAGTATCACCATGTAAGTGTCATATTTAGTCTGACATTTCTCACGAGTATTGGTGATTGGACACAGTAAGACAGAATTCAGATCATATATCACCGTGTAATTGTCATATTTAGTCAGACATTTGTCACGTGTATTGGTGATTGGACACAGTAAGACAGAATTGAGATCACCTATCACCATGTAATTGTTGTATTTAGCAAGACATTTGTCACGTATGTTGGTGACCGGACACAGAAAGACGTAATTCAGATCACCTATTACAATGTATTTGTCATCTTTAGTCAGAAATTTGTCACGAATATTTTTGATTGGACACTGTAAGACGTAATCCACATCACCTATCACCGTGTAATTGTCAAATTTAGTCAGACATTTATCACGTGTATTGGTGATTGGACACGGTAAGACGTAATTCAGATCACATATCACCGTGTAATTGTCATATTTAGTCAGACATTTATCACGTGTATTGGTGATTGGACACGGTAAGACCTAATTCAGATCACATATCACCATGTAATTGTCATATTTAGTCAGACATTTGTCACGAGTATTGGTGGTTGGACACAGTAAGACAGAATTCAGATCACATATCTCCGTGTAATTGTCATATTTAGTCAGACATTTGTCACGAGTATTGGTGATTGGACACAGAAAGACGTAATTCATATCACCTACCATCATGTAATTGTCGTATTTAGTCAGACATTTATCACGAGTATTGGTGATTAGACACAGTAAGTCGTAATTCACATCACCTATCACCATGTAATTGTCATATTGAGTCAGACATTTGTCACGAGTATTGGTGATTGGACACAGTAATACAGAATTCAGATCACATATCACCGTGTAATTGTCATATTTAGTATGACATTTGTCACGAGTATTGGTGATTCGACACAGTAAGACGTAATTCAGATCAAATATCACCATGTAATTATCATTTAGTCAGACATTTGACACGAGTATTGGTGATTCGACACAGAAAGACGTCATTCAGATCACCTATTAGTATCACCATGTAAGTGTCATATTTAGTCTGACATTTCTCACGAGTATTGGTGATTGGACACAGTAAGACAGAATTCAGATCATATATCACCGTGTAATTGTCATATTTAGTCAGACATTTGTCACGTGTATTGGTGATTGTCCACAGTAAGACCTAATTCAGATCACCTATCACCATGTAATTGTTGTATTTAGCCAGACATTTGTCACGAGTATTGGTGATTGGTCACAGTAAGACGTAATTCACATCACCTATCACCATGTAATTGTCATATTTAGTCAGACATTTATCACGAGTATTGGTGACTGGACACAGTAAGACGTAATTCAGATCATATATCACCATGTAATTGTCATATTTAGTATGACATTTGTCACGAGTATTGGTGATTGGACACAGTAAGACAGAATTCAGATCACCTATCACCATGTAATTGTCATATTTAGTCAGACATTTATCACGAGTAATGGTGACTGGACACAGTAAGACAGAATTCAGATCACCTATCACCATGTAATTGCCATATTGAGTCAGACATTTGTCACGAGTATTGGTGATTGGACACAGTAATACAGAATTCAGATCACATATCACCGTGTAATTGTCATATTTAGTATGACATTTGTCACGAGTATTGGTGATTCGACACAGTAAGACGTAATTCAGATCAAATATCACCATGTAATTATCATTTAGTCAGACATTTGACACGAGTATTGGTGATTGGACACAGAAAGACGTCATTCAGATCACCTATTAGTATCACCTCGTAAGTGTCATATTTAGTCTGACATTTCTCACGAGTATTGGTGATTGGACACAGTAAGACAGAATTCAAATCATATATCACCGTGTAATTGTCATATTTAGTCAGACATTTGTCACGTGTATTGGTGATTGTCCACAGTAAGACCTAATTCAGATCACCTATCACCATGTAATTGTCGTATTTAGTCAGATATTTGTCACGTGTATTCATGATTGGACACAGTAAGATGAAATTCAGATCATCTATTGCCATGTAATTGTCATATTTAGTCAGACATCTGTCACGTGTATTGGTGATTGGACACAGTAAGACGTAATTCATATCACTTATCACCGTGTAATTGTCGTATTTAGTCAGACATTTATCACGAGTATTGGTGACTGGACACAGTAAGACGTAATTCAGATCATATATCACCATGTAATTGTCATATTTAGTATGACATTTGTCACGAGTATTGGTGATTGGACACAGTAAGACAGAATTCAGAACACCTATCATCATGTAATTGTCATATTTAGTCAGACATTTATCACGAGTAATGGTGACTGGACACAGTAAGACAGAATTCAGATCACCTATCACCATGTAATTGCCATATTGAGTCAGACATTTGTCACGAGTATTGGTGATTGGACACAGTAATACAGAATTCAGATCACATATCACCGTGTAATTGTCATATTTAGTATGACATTTGTCACGAGTATTGGTGATTCGACACAGTAAGACGTAATTCAGATCAAATATCACCATGTAATTATCATTTAGTCAGACATTTGACACGAGTATTGGTGATTGGACACAGAAAAACGTCATTCAGATCACCTATTAGTATCACCTTGTAAGTGTCATATTTAGTCTGACATTTCTCACGAGTATTGGTGATTGGACACAGTAAGACAGAATTCAAATCATATATCACCGTGTAATTGTCATATTTAGTCAGACATTTGTCACGTGTATTGGTGATTGTCCACAGTAAGACCTAATTCAGATCACCTATCACCATGTAATTGTCGTATTTAGTCAGATATTTGTCACGTGTATTCATGATTGGACACAGTAAGATGAAATTCAGATCATCTATTGCCATGTAATTGTCATATTTAGTCAGACATCTGTCACTTGTATTGGTGATTGGACACAGTAAGACGTAATTCATATCACTTATCACCGTGTAATTGTCGTATTTAGTCAGACATTTATCACGAGTATTGGTGATTGGACACAGTAAGAGGTAATTCAGATCACCTATCACGATGTAGTTGTAGCATTTAGTCAGATATTTGTCACGAATATTGGTGATTGGACACAGTAAGACAGAATTCAGATCACATATCTACGTGTAATTGTGATATTTAGTCAGACATTTGTCACGAGTATTGGTGATTGGACACAGAAAGACGTAATTCATATCACTTATCACCGTGTAATTGTCGTATTTAGTCAGACATTTATCATGAGTATTGGTGATTGGACACAGTAAGACAGAATTCAGATCACCTATCACAATGTATTTGTCATATTTAGTCAGACATTTGTCACGAGTATTGATGATTGAGCACAGTAAGACAGAATTCAGATCACATATCTACGTGTAATTGTCATATTTAGTCAGAAATTTGTCACGAGTATTGGTGATTGGACACAGAAAGACGTAATTCATATCAGCTATCACCGTGTAATTGTCGTATTTAGTCAGACATTTGTCACGTGTATTGGTGATTGGACACAGTAAGACGTAATTCAGATCATATATCACCATGTAATTGTCATATTTAGTATGACATTTGTCACGAGTATTGGTGATTGGACACAGTAAGACAGAATTCAGATCACCTATCACCATGTAATTGTCATATTTAATCAGACATTTATCACGAGTATTGGTGACTGGACACAGTAAGACGTAATTCAGATCATATATCACCATGTAATTGTCATATTTGGTATGACATTTGTCACGAGTATTGGTGATTGGACACAGTAAGACAGAATTCAGATCACCTATCACCATGTAATTGTCATATTTAGTCAGACATTCATCACGAGTAATGGTGACTGGACACAGTAAGACAGAATTCAGATCACCTATCACCATGTAAATGTCATATTTAGTCAGATATTTATCACGAGTATTGGTGACTGGACACAGTAAGACAGAATTCAGATCACCTATCACCATGTAATTGTCATATTTAGTATGACATTTGTCACGAGTATTGGTGATTGGACACAGTAAGACGTAATTCAGATCATATATCACCATGTAATGTCATATTTAGTCAGTTATTTATCACGAGTATTGGTGATTGGACACAGTAAGACGTAACGCAGATCATCTATCACTATGTAAGTGTCATATTTAGTCAGACATTTGTCACGTGTATTGGTGATGGGACACAGTAAGACAGAATTCAGATCACCTATCACCATGTAATTGTTGTATTTAGCAAGACATTTGTCACGTATGTTGGTGACCGGACACAGAAAGACGTAATTCAGATCCCCTATCACCATGTAATTCTCATATTTAGTCAGACATTTGTCACGAGTATTGGTGATTGGACACAGAAAGACGTAATTCATATCACCTATCACCGTGTAATTGTCGTATTTAGTCAGACATTTATCACGAGTATTGGTGACTGGACACAGTAAGACAGAATTCAGATCACCTATCACCATGTAATTGTCGTATTTAGTCAGACATTTATCACGAGTATTGGTGACTGGACACAGTAAGACAGAATTCAGATCACCTATCACCATGTAATTGTCATATTTAGTCAGACATTTGTCACGAGTATTGGTGATTAGACCCATCAAGATGTAATTCAGCTCACCTATCACCATTTAATTGTCATATTTAGTCAGTTATTTATCACGAGTATTGGTGATTGCAGACAGTAAGTCGTAATTCACATCACCTATCACCATGTAATTGTCATTTAATCTGACATTTGTCACGTGTATTGGTGATTGTCCACAGTAAGACCTAATTCAGACCACATATCACCATGTAATTGTTATATTTAGTATGACATTTGTCACGAGCATTGGTGATTGGACACAGAAAGACGTAATTCAAATCACCTACTAGTATCACAATGTATTTGTCATATTTAGTCAGACATTTGTCACGAGTATTGGTGATTGGACACAGTAAGACGTAATCCACATCACCTATAACCGTGTCATTGTCGTATTTAGCAAGACATTTGTCACGTATGTTGGTGACTGGACACAAAAAGACGAAATTCAGATCCCGTATCACCATGTAATTGTGATATTTAGTCAGACATTTGTCACGAGTATTGGTGATTGGACACAGAAAGACGTAATTCAGATCACCTATCACAATGTATTTGTCATATTTAGTCAGACATTTGTCACGAATATTGGTGATTGGACACTGTAAGACGTAATCCACATCACCTATAACCGTGTAATTGTCGTATTTAGTCAGACATTTATCACGTGTGTTGGTGATTGGACACGGTAAGACGTAATTCACATCACATATCACCATGTAATTGTCATATTTAGTCAGACATCTGTCACGAGTATTGCTGATTGAACACAGAAAGACGTAATTCAGATCACCTATCACAATGTATTTGTCATATTTAGTCAGACATTTGTCACGTGTATTGGTGATTAGACACAGTAAGACGTAATTCAGATCACCTATCACCATGTAATTGTCATATTTAGTCAGTTATTTATCACGAGTATTGGTGATTGCAGACAGTAAGTCGTAATTCACATCACCTTCTCACCATGTAATTGTCATTTAATCTGACATTTGTCACGTGTATTGGTGATTGTCCACAGTAAGAACTAATTCAGACCACATATCACCATTTAATTGTTATATTTAGTCAGACATTTGTCACGAGTATTGGTGATTGGACACAGAAAGACGTAATTCAAATCACCTACTAGTATCACAATGTATTTGTCATATTTAGTCAGACATTTGTCACGAGTATTGGTGATTGGACACAGTAAGACGTAATTCAGATCACCTATCACCATGTAATTGTTGTATTTAGCAAGACATTTGTCACGTATGTTGGTGACTGGACACAAAAAGACGAAATTCAGATCCCCTATCACCATGTAATTGTGATATTTAGTCAGACATTTGTCACGAGTATTGGTGATTGGACACAGAAAGACATAATTCAGATCATCTATCACAATGTATTTGTCATATTTAGTCAGACATTTGTGACGAATATTGGTGATTGGACACTGTAAGACGTAATCCACATCACCTATAACCGTGTAATTGTCGTATTTAGTCAGACATTTATCACGAGTATTGATGATTAGACACAATAAATCGTAATTCACATCACCTATCACCATGTAATTGTGATATTTAGTCAGACATTTGGCACGAATATTGGTGATTGGACACTGTAAGACATAATCCACATCACCTATCACCGTGTAATTGTCGTATTTAGTCAGATATTTATCACGTGTATGGTGATTGGACACGGTAAGACGTAATTCAGATCACATATCACCATGTAATTGTCATATTTAGTCAGACATTTGTCACGAGTATTGGTGATTGGACACAGTAAGACAGAATTCAGATCACATATCTCCGTGTAATTGTCATATTTAGTCAGATATTTGTCACGAGTATTGGTGATTGGACACAGAAAGACGTAATTCATATCACCTATCATCATGTAATTGTCATATTTAGTCAGACATTTATCACGAGTATTGGTGATTAGCCAAAGTAAGTCGTAATTCACATCGCCTATCACCATGTAATTGTCATATTTAGTCAGACATTTGTCACGAGTATTGGTGATTGGACACAGTAAGACAGAATTCAGATCACATATCACCGTGTAATTGTCATATTTAGTCAGACATTTATCACGTGTATTGGTGATTGGACACGGTAAGACCTAATTCAGATCACATATCACCATGTAATTGTCATATTTAGTCAGACATTTGTCACGAGTATTGGTGATTGGACACAATAAGACAGAATTCAGATCACATATCTCCGTGTAATTGTCATATTTAGTCAGATATTTGTCACGAGTATTGGTGAATGGACACAGAAAGATGTAATTCATATCATCTATCATCATGTAATTGTCATATTTAGTCAGACATTTATCACGAGTATTGGTGATTAGACACAGTAAGTCGTAATTAAAATCACCTATCACCATGTAATTGTCATATTGAATCAGACATTTGTCACGAGTATTGGTGATTGGACACAATAAGACAGAATTCAGATCACATATCTCCGTGTAATTGTCATATTTAGTCAGATATTTGTCACGAGTATTGGTGAATGGACACAGAAAGATGTAATTCATATCATCTATCATCATGTAATTGTCATATTTAGTCAGACATTTATCACGAGTATTGGTGATTAGACACAGTAAGTCGTAATTCAAATCACCTATCACCATGTAATTGTCATATTGAATCAGACATTTGTCACGAGTATTGGTGATTGGACACAGTAAGACAGAATTCAGATCACATATCACCGTGTAATTGTCATATTTAGTATGACATTTGTCACGAGTATTGGTGATTCGACACAGTAAGACGTAATTCAGATCAAATATCACCATGTAATTGTCATATTTAGTCAGACATTTGACACGAGTATTGGTTATTGGACACAGAAAGACGTCATTCAGATCACCTACTAGTATCACCATGTAAGTGTCATATTTAGTCTGACATTTCTCACGAGTATTGGTGAATGGACACAGTAAGACAGAATTCAGATCATATATCACCGTGTAATTGTCATATTTAGTCAGACATTTGTCACGTGTATTGGTGATTGTCCACAGTAAGGCCTAATTCAGATCACCTATCATCATGTAATTGTCATATTTAGTCAAACATTTGTCACGTGTATTGGTGATTGTCCACAGTAAGACGTCATTTAGATCACATATCACCATGTAATTGTTGTATTTAGCCAGACATTTGTCACGAGTATTGGTGATTGGTCACAGTAAGAGGTAATTCAGATCACATATCACCATGTAATTGTCATATTTAGTCAGACATTTGTCACGAGTATTGGTGATTGGACACAGTAAGAGGTAATTCAGATCACATATCACCATGTAATTGTCATATTTAGTCAGACATTTGTCACGAGTATTGGTGATTGGACACAGAAAGATGTAATTCAGATCACCTATCACCATGTAATTGTCATATTTAGTCTGACATTTGTCATGAGTATTGGTGATTGGACACAGTAAGACTTAACTCAGATCATCTATCACCATGTAAGTGTCATATTTAGTCAGACATGTGTCACGTGTATTGGTGATTGGACACCGAAAGACGTAATTCAGATCACCTATCGCCGTGTATTTGTCGTAATTAGTCATTTGTCACGAGTATTGGTGATTGGACACAGTACGACAGAATTCAGACCCCATGTCACCATGTAATTGTCATATTTAGTATGACATTTGTCACGAGTATTGGTGATTGGACACAGAAAGATGTATTTCAGATCACCTATCATCATGTAATTGTCATATTTAGTCTGACATTTGTCTCGAATATTGGTGATTGGACACAGTAAGACTTAACTCAGATCATCTATCACCATGTAAGTGTCAAATTTAGTCAGACATGTGTCACGTGTATTGGTGATTGGACACAGAAACACGTCATTCAGATCACCTATCACCGTGTATTTGTCGTAATTAGTCATGTGTCACGTGTATTGGTGATTGGACACAGAAAGATGTATTTCAGATCACCTATCATCATGTAATTGTCATATTTAGTCAAACATTTAACACGAGTATTGGTGATTTTAGACAGTAAGTCATAATTCACATCACCTATCACCATGTAATTGTCATATTTAGTCTGACATTTGTCTCGAGTATTGATGATCTGACACAGTAAGACGTAATTCAGATCATCTATCACCATGTAAGTGTCATATTTAGTCAGACATTTGTCACGAGTATTGGTGATTGGACACATTAAGACGTAATTCAGATCACATATCACCATGTAATTGTCGTATTTAGTCAGACATTTTTCACGTGTATTCATGATTGGACACAGTAAGATGAAATTCAGATAATCTATTGCCATGTAATTGTCATATTTAGTCAGACATCTGTCAGGTGTATTGGTGATTGGACACAGTAAGACGTAATTCAGATCACCTATCACGATGTAGTTTTAGCACTTAGTCAGATATTTGTCACGAGTATTGGTGATTGGACACTGTAAGACAGAATTCAGATCACCTATCATCAAGTAGTTGTCATATTTAGTCAGACATTTGTCATGAGTATTGGTGATTGGACACAGAAAGACAGAATTCAGATCACCTATCATCAAGTAGTTGTCATATTTAGTCAGACATTTGTCACGAGTATTGGTGATTGGACACAGAAAGACGTAATTCATATCACCTATCACCGTGTAATTGTCGTATTTAGTCAGACATTTGTCACGAGTATTGGTGATTGGACACAGAAAGACGTAATTCATATCACCTATCACCATGTAATTGTCATATTTAGTCATACAGTTGTCACGAGTATTGGTGATTGGACACAGAAAGATGTATTTCAGATCACCTATCACCATGTAATTGTCATATTTAGTCAGACATTTGTCACGAGTATTGGTGATTGGACACAGTAAGACAGAATTCAGATCACATATCACCGTGTAATTGTCATATTAAGTCAGACATTTGTCACGAGTATTGGTGATTGTCCACAGTAAGACCTAATTCAGATCACCTATCACCATGCAATTGTCATATTAAGTCAGACATTTATCACGAGTATTGGTGAATGTCCACAGTAAGACCTAATTCAGACCACCTATCACCATGTAATTGTCATATTTAGTCAGACATTTGTCATGTGTATTGGTGATTGTCCACAGTAAGACCTAAATCAGACCACATATAACCAAGTAATTGTCATATTTAGTCTGACATTTGTCACGAGTATTGGTGATTGGACACAGTAAGAGGTAATTCAGATCACATATCACCATGTAATTGTCATATTTAGTCAGACATTTATCACGAGTATTGGTGATTAGACACAGTAAGTCGTAATTCACATCACCTATCACCATGTAATTGTCATATTTAGTCTGACATTTGTCATGAGTATTGGTCAGATTTAATCTGCGAGTTTTCACGAGTATTGGTAAGATTTAGTCAGGCATTTGCTACAAGTATTTGTGAGATTTAGTTAGACATTTATCACGAGTATTTGTAAGATTTAGTCAGACATTTTGTCACGTTCAATAAATCATGTATTTCAACAAATTTTGACTTTAGACCTGTGATACTATTAACTTTCTATGGTGATCTTTTACTTTTCACTTCTTGAAAGGGACTGTCGTAGTCATGATCGTATGGTAGTTGGATTTACAACTATCTGTGCAATCAGTGAGTTGTGGGTTCGATTCAAACTCACGGCGAAGTGTATTCGATACAATATGATATGATCAAGTTTGTCGGGGACTTGCGATAAGCCTATATGGTTTTCTCTGGGGCTCCAGTTTCCTCCGCCAATACAACTGACCGCCATGATATAACTGAAATATTGTTGAAAGTGGCATTTTAAACGCCATAACCATATACTCCATTCTTTAGAGAGGTTAATTTCATTGTATGTTGACCCATCTAAAGAGAGATAACTCGAATTTGTTTCAACAACAGTATTTTTGTTCGCATAGAATTTTTTTTTCTCCAAAATTCATTTCTCGTTTGAGTTGGATTATATATCGAATTCTGATTTTAATATGTAAATACATTTTATGTAATATTACTGTATTTATTCGTCACAAAGAACAATTCCATTTTGTTTTTCCTCGCGTATTTCTTGCCTACACCACATTGAAACTTTGTGCGAGTGCTATGGTGTTTAACGTCACTTTAAAACAATATGTCAATCATATAGTGGCGATCGAAACCTCAGTACCCGAAGAAAACTACCGACCTGCCGCAAATCACTGAACAAATTTATCACATACGGTTGTATGGAGTAATCTTATGTAGAACATATTTATCTGGTTCATTCAACCTATGCCAACATTTAAAACAATATATATAAAAAGGTAAGAAAGATTGTTGGCATAGGTTGAATAGGTTAATTGTTATATAAACATGACTAGTCATATTTAATTAGTGTAAAATTGGGGGAGATGTCAATGTACTCCAAGTCCACAATTAATTTTTAATGTAAGGTTTTCCTGTTTTTGTGTGGATTTTGTGTTGAAGTTATGGTTATGTTGTTCAGTACCCGAAGAAAACTACCGACCTGCTGTAAGTATGTATCACATAAGGTTGTATGGAGTAATCTTGTGCAAAAATTATTTATCTTTGTGTTAAGCTATTGTTATGTAAGGGGCCCGGGTGGTTCAATGAGTTAGGTTGTTGGATCTAACAGCTCATACAAGCCTACCACCAATACGGCGTGGGTTCGCACCCAGCTTTGTAAATTACAAAAACAAGTGATAAAGTTTACCAGTTGCTTGTCCAGGATCGGTGGTTCTCTCCGGGTGCTTCAGCTTCCTCCACCACTAAAACTGGTCGCCATGATATAGCTGAACGTGGCGTTAAACATCAGATATCAATTCAAATATCGCTATGTAATATTATTGTTCAATTTAAACTGGGGGGGTCCTACTAATTACGTAGTAAAACAAAATAACCTGCACAAACCAACTATTTACAATTAGGATTTTTTTCACCGTAATGCACAATTGATATTCTTACTTAATTAGCTAAAACATAATTTATTAATTAATAAATATTGTACAATAAGATCAGTTTCAATATGATATAATACACATTATTAAAGTGATTCGAAAACAAGTTTAATCAGAAATATACATACATACTATTTCTAAATACTATAAGATATACATAAATTTGCTCAGAATACATATATTAATGAGCATCAAATGTATTTTAAAATAGTCCTTCAAACAAGGGAGTTAAGCGAACGTCGTCATCAGTGTCTATCGATCACCTAACTTGAATAATACTGCGCCCTCTATCGGCACTTTCGCTGGTTAATGCAGCGACTAGCGGGA
The DNA here is from genome assembly GCA_963383655.1 of Bathymodiolus septemdierum. Taxonomy (NCBI): domain Eukaryota; kingdom Metazoa; phylum Mollusca; class Bivalvia; order Mytilida; family Modiolidae; genus Bathymodiolus; species Bathymodiolus septemdierum. The sequence continues at coordinate 36,803,761 of OY726527.1, forward strand.
GAATAATATAACGACTGGATTATTCGAGTTATCAATCACCAGATATGGCTGGAAGTGTCATTTGAATGGTACAACCATGTTTTCAGACAGTGAATAACACAAAGGTAACCGAATTTACTTATTATAAACATCATTTATTTATGATAAATTGTGTTTTGTCAACTTTTACAAGATGTTGAATTTTCACAACATTGTACGCAATGGAAAACGAAAGTGAAAAAAATATGGCATGAATTGACTTCAGAATAATTTTTTGAAAATTCATAGTTTAATCACAGGCGCTTGTGTAGAGTCAAAAATATGCTCGCTGTGTACCTAAAGGCATATTTTTGACTCTACACAGTCGCTTGTGGTTTAATATGAAATATATAGAGAAAAATGGATGCATCCGTATACTTGTATCCATTGTCTGTTGTAGTTTTGTTTAAAATTGTTACACATAATATTTCAGATTATTTCCGTCTTACATATAAGTCAGTATATTTTAAACTTTAGTCTAGATAATACAGATAACCTTGATCAATATTTTGTCCTAGATATAAGACATACTTATTTACGGTTCAATAATCGGAATGTCGCTGTGTGGGTTTTCTCATAATAAATTGAAAAACTTTGGGTTTTTTTTCAGTTGTGTATATGTCAATTTAATAAAATATAATAAACATAGGCAAAATTTCAAAATCACTTTTTTAATAGAAAATCTGAGTCTTAATCCATAATAACAGTCTTTTATCGTACATCTTTGAACCACAGGGCCTTGTCACTATCCAGGTAAATATACTATCAATGTATAAACATATACAAGGGCGGACATCTTTTTTTACCCCCGCTCCCTTCAAGTCGTGTTTGTTTTTTAAATTCCTTCTAATATATTCAAAACCCTGTTTGGTTCAACTCCCAAGACCTTATTCTTTTCAAAAAATATCATGACCCCACCTCGACTACCTCTTGTGAAGGCGCAGCGGTCGTTTTTGTCAGGAATTCGCCTGAGTAGAGAACAACATGGACCCAAAGTGAAAGTAACAGCGCCACTTATAAAAAAACGGAAGTTCAGAACTCTCGGGGTTTTACCATTCGATATTTGGTTTTCTCGCTAGTTATTGTGTTTCTAAGTATAAGATACCGCGGGAAATAACAGACGAAATAATAAATTAAAGAAAATAGACAGCAATCAAGAAAAAGCCTTGAAAATGGCATTTATCATTCATTGTATGTACAAGTCAAAAATGTTCAGTTTTCACTTCAAATCGTCCCGCTCGTTTAATGATGTTTGAATCTTAACGGTATTTTCCTTACCTCAAAGCTAAAACCCCGAGAGTTCCGAACTTCCGGTTTGTTTTTAGATGGCGCTGTTACTTTCACTTTGGGTCCATGTTGTTCTCTACTCGGACGAATTCCTGACAAAAACGACCGCTGCGCCTTCACAAGAGGTAGTCGATTAAAAAACAAACACGACTTGAAGCGAGCGGGGGTAAAAAAAGATGTCCGCCCTTGTATATGTTTATACATTGATAGTATATTTACCTGGATAGTGACAAGGCCCTGTGTTTGAACTATGAAAATGTCTTCAAATAAGTTGCATATGGGTACCTATAAAGTGCGAAGCGAAATAGAAACAAAACGAAATCAGCGAAATGAAACGAAATCAACTAAAACAAAACGAAATAGACTGATATGAAGAAAATGGAAGGAAAAAAATAAAAGACAAAACGAAATAAAGAAATAAAAAAAAATGATAATTCGATTTTTTAAATACAATAATTTTGATTAATTATAACCCATCTTGCATGTCTGTCCGTTACAGTACTCCTCATGTACATTATCCGCAACTCAATTCAAGCCGGTTTGCTTGCCGACAAACTTTCAGAAGTTCAAATGTCATATTTTTATTTGTGTTTGTGTGTGTGTCAGTATTTATGAATTATAATGTTTCTGGAGTGGGCATATAGAAAAAAGGGGGGATATGAGGGGGTATTTTCATAGATTGGGATATTTTGAGGGTTCATTTTTCGTCTGACTTTATTACGTTTTTCGTTTGTATTCTTCATATGCACCCCCTCCCCCCCCCCCCCCCCCCCCCCCCCCCCCCCCCCCCCATTTTGTCAATATGACGGTACTATTAACGACTGTCATTCAAGTGGGAGGTTTGACCCACCATTTTCTTGGGAAATGTCTGTACCAAGTCGGGAATATGATAGTTGTTTTCTAGTTTCACATTTGGTCATGTCTTAGGATTAGAGAATTTACATGTACCGATTGTTTTTATGCTTGGTAACGTCTTAGGGTTAGACGAGTGGCATCTGCCTATCTGCTACCAGAACCCACTATTTTCCTGGGAAAATGCCTGTACCAAGTCAGGAATGTGTTGGTTTTCAGTTGTTGCGTTGATTGAAAACTCAGATAGTTGAGCTTCTTATGGGTTTTGTCTGTTTTTGTGGACTTTCCCTTTTGAATGTGCCTTGGAGTACGGTACCATTGTTATTACCTTTATTCGGTAGTGTGCCAACAGATCTGGCGTAATGTCTTACCGTTGTTCTTTCCGAGATATACAGGGGTCAAAAAGACCCAACACTATTAACTTTTTATTTCAAATCCTATTGTTCTATTTTGAAGAACTAAAAAAAAGAAAACAGCAACATAACAGGACGTACAGTGAGCCCACTCCTTACAGAAGAACTTCTGGAAAAAATAATGCTTGCAAAAACTAAACATAAGAAATTCTGGAAGTTTTATTGAAATCCATTGTGTTGTTTAGGAAGAGTTATGGATAACGCAACAGTATCTTTTCTCTATTGTATATACTAAATATAGCCTTGTATGCCTTAAATGACAAAGTCCAAAAGTGAAGAGATTTTAGCAAGAACTGTTAAAATGGTAAAACAAAAATAGAAGGTGTACAATGCCATTTGGTACTAAAAAATTCATGAAATTAATGAACCTTGCCATATGGTATTAAAGATTTCCTGTAAGATTCATTCAATTCCATCAAGTTGTTAAGGAGGAATTGCATAGGCAGTGAGGGAAGCACTCATGGACAAACGGACATATACTATATACCCCCTCCCGCTGGATAGTGGGTGGGGGGGGGGGGGTATAAAAAATATGCGCTGTATCAAATTTTATTGATACCGAAAGTTTTTTTTGGAGGGGGGGGGGGAAATGAAAAGGGATCAAAGGGAAAAAAGGTACTTTTACAAGATATGTAGATTTTTTTTTAATTTCTAAAGTAAATTTTTGATAGGATTTGTATACCTCCGCCAAAAAAAGATTGGGGTATATAGGACATCTGCTGTCCGTTCGTTCGTTTGTCCGTCCGGTCGTCACACTTTAAATTTTGCTCGGACTGGGTTATTTATTAGTGAACTTTAACTACTGTACTTCTGTTATTTTAATTCCTCTCCTTTCAACAGACTTACGCTCCTCTTATGGTTCCCAAATTTAAAAGAAGCCACTAAGTGAAAAGGACAGACTCCCGCTGAATAAATGCATAGTATTCTTGTTCAATGGTGATCAAATCCTGTCCTCTCCTGATGAAAGACAGACATGTGTGGGAAGTAGTCTAGCATCGTAATTGTGAAAATAGGTTTGATTTCCTTTAGGCCCCTATTATTTTTTCTTCCATTTTCTATTTCGTTTTGTTTTCGTTGGTTTCGTTTTATTTCGTTTTCATTTCGTTGATTTCGTTTCGTACTTTATAGGTGCCCAGTTGCATATGGTTATTTCTACTACAAATCAAAATCAAATAATCAAATAAATTTTATTGCAATTATGGGCCCTAGAGGGGCAAACAGAAATTACACATATAGTAGAATTACACATATACACTCGCAAGATGGAAAGAGTTGATGATTGATAGAACATGACATACAAAAATGTTAAAAATACATAAAGTATTATATATAATATAAATATATAGTAGTAATTAGGGCATGTTTTGGTAAAGAAATCTTCCAACAAAGTTTAAGATCTCCTGATTTTCACAATTCAACAACCAAAATAATTTATTGTTATCAGATAAATTGGTAACATTTTTAGCTTTAGCTGATGTGGAATTGAAAAGATCATCTCTCTCCCCACTAAATTTTGGACATCTAGTGAGAAAGTGAGTTTCATATTCAGTTTCTTCATTTGTACAATTTTTACATATTCTTTCATTTTTGGGTATATTTGTGTATCTACCAGTTTCTATAAAAAGTCTATGAGCGGATGTGCGCAATTTACAAATGGATTTTCTATATTCATATTTTTTTCACTGATGTGAGATATTTTTCTAATTTAAAATTGGTCTTTAAAAATAAATATGTGGTAAGTTTTCCATTCACTGGTATCTTTCCAGTTAGATAAATATTTTTGATTAAGACATTTTCTCGGTATAAAACCAAATTTACTTTTATTATACCACATACCGTTGTCTTGAATGTAAAAATTTTCAATAGTTTATTAACTGATCAGTACCAAGATGGACTGTGTAAAATGAAGATTCTTGCTACATAAAAAGGCATCCTTCAATAAAGGAAACTCTGTTGTTAGATTTTCTAATCTATAACAATATTTCAGTAGACTCTTAACAATGGATCATAATTTTGGTTGTCTCCTGTGCCTCTTTGATTTCAACTAGTATTTTCATTGCGTTGAGATTGCGGAGGACCTCTGATGCCAAGTGATGAGTGAAGCATACGTTTCATATTGGCTGCTAACATGGATGTTCCCTTATCAGAAAAGTGGAACTTATCATCTTTAAGCAACTGCTTTTAGGGAATATTGCTATGCCACATATTAACATTATCATAAATAATTACATTTTCCTGTGCTAAAAATTTCCTCTTAATTAAACCATGCAGAATTTCTGAGTTAACACTGCATTTCACTATCATTTCTCGGGAGTTGTTAGAGACACAATGTTTTTTGTATTTTTTCCATTTTGAGGAAATTAACTGAACAACTTCTCCTAACTTCAGTACACTGTTCTGGAGAATGATCTTTGATATCATTAGTAAGCGCATGCAATAACACAACATCAGGTTTGCTTTCATAATTTTCAATTGTGGAATAAGCCTCCTCAAGGGTATGCGCAGTTGACTTCGAAATATCTACAGATGTAGACAATTTATCTGGTTTTATACCATTTAAATTTGAAGTTGCTAATAACAATGCTGTGGGTTTATCTGTGTTTCAAGTAGCAACACCACTGACTGAAGTATCTCCCCCTTTATTGCTGAAAAATGCATTTGACAGCTGTGATTTAAGAGAGAATTTCATTAAATTGTGTATCATATTTTTCCTTTAACAGTCTAAAGTCACATGACATTATCTCATTATCAGCTTGTTGCATACTCAACTTTTCTCCTAAACTTTCATTCTCATCTGTGAGTGATCTTACTGATGTTTCAAGTTTGGTGCGACTATTTTCATTTCTGATTTTTGCAGATTCCAACTCAGATTCTAGTTTGGATATTTTGACGACTGTTTCATACTTTTCAGTCGTAATAAAGTATTTTCTTCTTGTATTGTAATTGATTGATTTTGTCTGGTAACTTCTCAACGTAATTTCTCAACGTCAGGTTGCTTATCGTGTTTAATGTTTTCTTTTTTAGCTCACCTGGCCTTTTAGGCCAGGTGAGCTATTGTCATCACTTTTCGTCCGTCGTCCGTCCGTCAACATTTCACATTTTAATCTTCTCCTCAGAAACCACTGAGCCAATTGCAACCAAACTTTGGTGGAATGGTCCTTGGATGACCCCCTTCCAAAATTGTGTCCAGTGATCCCGACTTCCAACCAAGATGGCCACCAAGCTAAAAATAGAAAAAAGTGGGGATGAAATTTTAATTGTCTATTGCTGCTTTAGTGTAAGTCAAAATGAGCTCAAATTTTAACTGCAGCTACATCGCAAGGAGTAGTTTAACATATATTCCAGGTTTTTCTGTGAAATTTTTCTTTCAGCCGATATATACCGATTGTGCAAATTAGGCATATTTTGATAAAAGATCACATTTAAATCTTCTCCTCTGAAACCATTGAACCAAATTAAACCAAACCTGGCAGGGATGGTCCCTGGGTGGGTCCCTTTCAAAATTTTGTCCGACAGCCCCGCCCTCCATTCAAGATGGCCGTTGTTACGGAAAATAGAAATTTCTTCAAATGGCCAAAACTGCTCTATTTTAAGCCAGAATGTGCCCAAATTTGAACTGTATAAGCATAATGATGAGCTTCCTAACATGTCATACAGGATTTTTTATGAACTTTGAACTTTTGTCGATTTTGACCGATTATGCAAATTAGAAAAAAGGGGGGATGAAATTAAAAGAAAATCTTCTCCTCGGAAACTACTGAGCCAATCTCAACCAAACTTTGGTGAAATGATTCTTGGATGGCCCCCTTCCAAAATTTTGTTCGGTGATCCAGACTTCCAACCAAGATGGCCGCCAAGCTCAAAATAGAAAAAAGGGGGGATGAAATTTTAATTGTCCATTGCTGCTTTAGTGTAAGTCAAAATGAGCTCAAATTTTAACTGCAGCTACATGGCAAGGAATAGTTTAACATATATTCCGGGTTTTTCTGTGAAGTTTTTCTTTCAGCCGATATATACCGATTATGCAAATTAGGCATATTTTGATAAAAGATCACATTTAAATCTTCTCCTCTGAAACCGCTGAACCAAATTAATCCAAACCTGGCAGGGATGGTCCCTGGGTGGGTCCCTTTCAAAATTGTGTCCGTCAGCGCCATCCTGTATCCAAGATGGCCACCGTTACTAAAAATTGAAATTTCTTCAAATGGCCAAAACTGCTCTATTATATGCCAGAATGTGCCCAAATTTGAACTGTATAAGCATAATGATGAGCTTTTTAGTATTTATTACAGGATTTTTTATGAACTTTGAACTTTTGCCGATTTTGACCGATTATGCAAATTAGAAAAAAGGGGGGATGAAATTTTAAAAAAATCTTCTCCTCGGAAACTACTGAGCCAATCTCAACCAAACTTTGGTGAAATGATTCTTGGATGGCCCCTTCTAAAATTTTGTCCGGTGATCCAGACTTCAACCAAGATGGCTGCCAAGCTCAAAATAGAAAAAAGGGGGGATGAAATTTTAATTGTCCATTGCTGCTTTAGTGTAAGTCAAAATGAGCTCAAATTTTAACTGCCGCTACATGGCACGGAATAGATTAACATATATTCCGGGTTTTTTTGTGAAATTTTTCTTTCAGCCGATATATACCGATTATGCGAATTAGGCATATTTTGATAAAAGATCACATTTAAATCTTCTCCTCTGAAACCGCTAAACCAAATTAAACCAAACCTGACAGGGAAGGTCCGTGGGTGGGTCCCTTTCAAATTTGTGTCCATCAGCGCCGTCCTGTATCCAAGATGGCCACCGTTACTAAAAATAGAAATTTCTTCAAATAGCCAAAACTGCTCTATTTTAAGCCAGAATATGCCCAAATTTGAACTGTATAAGCATAATGGTGAGCTTTTTAGTATATATTACAGGATTTTTTATGAACTTTGAACTTTTTGTCGACTTTGACCGATTATGCAAATTAGATAAAAGGGGGGATGAAAAAAATCTTCTCCTCTGAAACTACTGAGCCAATCTCAACCAAACTTTGGTGAAATGATTCCTGGATGGCCCCCTTCCAAAATTTTATCGGTGATCCCGACTTCCAACCAAGATGGCTGCCAAGCTCAAAATAGAAAAAAGGGGGGATGAAATTTTAATTGTCCATTGCTGCTTTAGTGTAAGTCAAAATGAGCTAAAATTTTAACTGCAGCTACATGGTAAGGAATAGTTTAACATATATTCCGGATGTTTCTGTGAAATTTTTCTTTCAGCCGATATATACCGATTATGCAAATTAGGCATATTTTGATAAAAGATCACATTTAAATCTTCTCCTCTGAAACCGCTGAACCAAGTTAAACCAAACCTGGGTGGGTCCCTTTCAAAATTGTGTCCGTCAGCGCCGTCCTTTATTCAAGATGGCCACCGTTACTAAAAATAGAAATTTCTTCAAATGGCCAAAACTGCTCTATTTTATGCCAGAATGTGCCCAAATTTGAACTCTATAAGCATAATGATGAGCTTTTTAGTATATATTACAGGATTTTTTATGAACTTTGAACTTTTGTCGATTTTGACCGATTATGCAAATTAGAAAAAAGGGGGGATGAAATTAAAAGAAAATCTTCTCCTCGGAAACTACTGAGCCAATCTCAACCAAACTTTGGTGAAATGATTCTTGGATGGCCCCCTTCCAAAATTTTGTCCGGTGATCCCGACTTCCAACCAAGATGGCCGCCAAGCTCAAAATAGAAAAAAGGGGGGATGAAATTTTAATTGTCCATTGCTGCTTTAGTGTAAGTCAAAATGAGCTCCAATTTTAACTGCAGCTACATGGCAAGGAATAGTTTAACATATATTCCGGGTTTTTCTGTGAAGTTTTTCTTTCAGCCGATATATACCGATTATGCAAATTAGGCATATTTTGATAAAAGATCACATTTAAATCTTCTCCTCTGAAACCGCTGAACCAAATTAAACCAAACCTGGCAGGGGTGGGTCCCTTTCAAAATTGTGTCCGTCAGCGCCGTCCTGTATCCAAGATGGCCACCGTTACTAAAAATTGAAATTTCTTCAAATGGCCAAAACTGCTCTATTATATGCCAGAATGTGCCCAAATTTGAACTGTATAAGCATAATGATGAGCTTTTTAGTATTTATTACAGGATTTTTTATGAACTTTGAACTTTTGACCGATTATGCAAATTAGAAAAAAAGGGGGATGAAATTAAAAAAAAAATCTTCTCCTCGGAAACTACTGAGCCAATCTCAACCAAACTTTGCTGAAATGATTCTTGGATGGCCCCCTTCTAAAATTGTGTCCGGTGATCCAGACTTCCAACCAAGATGGCCGCCAAGCTCAAAATAGAAAAAAGGGGGAATGAAATTTTAATTGTCCATTGCTGCTTTAGTGTAAGTCAAAATGAGCTCAAATTTTAACTGCCGCTACATGGCAAGGAATAGTTTAACATATATTCCGGGTTTTTTTGTGAAATTTTTCTTTCAGCCGATATATACCGATTATGCGAATTAGGCATATTTTGATAAAAGATCACATTTAAATCTTCTCCTCTGAAACCGCTGAACCAAATTAAACCAAACCCAGCAGTGATGGTCCCTGGGTGGGTCCCTTTCAAAATTGTGTCCGTCAGCGCCGTCCTGTATCCAAGATGGCCACCGTTACAAAAAATAGAAATTTCTTCAAATGGCCAAAACTGCTCTATTCTATGCCAGAATGTGCCCAAATTTGAACTGTATAAGCATAATGATGAGCTTTTTAGTATATATTACAGGATTTTTTATGAACTTTGAACTTTTGTCGATTTTGACCGATTATGCAAATTAGAAAAAAGGGGGGATGAAATTAAAAGAAAATCTTCTCCTCGGAAACTACTGAGCCAATCTCAACCAAACTTTGCTGAAATGATTCTTGGATGGCCCCCTTCCAAAATTTTGTCCGGTGATCCCGACTTCCAACCAAGATGGCCGCCAAGCTCAAAATAGAAAAAAGGGGGGATGAAATTTTAATTGTCCATTGCTGCTTTAGTGTAAGTCAAAATGAGCTCCAATTTTAACTGCAGCTACATGGCAAGGAATAGTTTAACATATATTCCGGGTTTTTTTGTGAAATTTTTCTTTCAGCCGATATATACCGATTATGCGAATTAGGCATATTTTGATAAAAGATCACATTTAAATCTTCTCCTCTGAAACCGCTGAACCAAATTAAACCAAACCCGGCAGGGATGGTCCCTGGGTGGGTCCCTTTCAAAATTGTGTCTGTCAGCGCCGTCCTGTATCCAAGATGGCCACCGTTACTAAAAATAGAAATTTCTTCAAATAGCCAAAACTGCTCTATTTTAAGCCAGAATATGCCCAAATTTGAACTGTATAAGCATAATGATGAGCTTTTTAGTATATATTACAGGATTTTTTATGAACTTTGAACTTTTGTCGATTTTGACCGATTATGCAAATTAGAAAAAAGGGGGGATGAAATTAAAAGAAAATCTTCTCCTCGGAAACTACTGAGCCAATCTCAACCAAACTTTGGTGAAATGATTCTTGGATGGCCCCCTTCCAAAATTTTGTCCGGTGATCCCGACTTCCAACCAAGATGGCCGCCAAGCTCAAAATAGAAAAAAGGGGGGATGAAATTTTAATTGTCCATTGCTGCTTTAGTGTAAGTTAAAATGAGCTCAAATTTTAACTGCAGCTACATGGCAAGGAATAGTTTAACATATATTCCGGGTTTTTCTGTGAAGTTTTTCTTTCAGCCGATATATACCGATTATGCAAATTAGGCATATTTTGATGAAAGATCACATTTAAATCTTCTCCTCTGAAACCGCTGAACCAAATTAAACCAAACCTGGCAGGGATGGTCCCTGGGTGGGTCCCTTTCAAAATTGTGTCTGTCAGCGCCGTCCTGTATCCAAGATGGCCACCGTTACTAAAAATTGAAATTTCTTCAAATGGCCAAAACTGCTCTATTATATGCCAGAATGTGCCCAAATTTGAACTGTATAAGCATAATGATGAGCTTTTTAGTATTTATTACAGGATTTTTTATGAACTTTGAACTTTTGCCGATTTTGACCGATTATGCAAATTAGAAAAAAGGGGGGATGAAATTTTTAAAAAATCTTCTCCTCGGAAACTACGGAGCCAATCTCAACCAAACTTTGGTGAAATGATTCTTGGATGGCCCCCTTCTAAAATTGTGTCCGGTGATCCAGACTTCCAACCAAGATGGCCGTCAAGCTCAAAATAGAAAAAAGGGGGAATGAAATTTTAATTGTCCATTGCTGCTTTAGTGTAAGTCAAAATGAGCTCAAATTTTAACTGCCGCTACATGGCATGGAATAGTTTAACATATATTCCGGGTTTTTTTGTGAAATTTTTCTTTCAGCCGATATATACCGATTATGCGAATTAGGCATATTTTGATAAAAGATCACATTTAAATCTTCTCCTCTGAAACCGCTGAACCAAATTAAACCAAACCCAGCAGTGATGGTCCCTGGGTGGGTCCCTTTCAAAATTGTGTCCGTCAGCGCCGTCCTGTATCCAAGATGGCCACCGTTACAAAAAATAGAAATTTCTTCAATTGGCCAAAACTGCTCTATTCTATGCCAGAATGTGCCCAAATTTGAACTGTATAAGCATAATGGTGAGCTTTTTAGTATATATTACAGGATTTTTTATGAACTTTGAACTTTTGTCGATTTTGACCGATTATGCAAATTAGAAAAAAGGGGGGATGAAATTAAAAAAAAATCTTCTCCTCGGAAACTACTGAGCCAATCTCAACCAAACTTTGCTGAAATGATTCTTGGATGGCCCCCTTCTAAAATTGTGTCCGGTGATCCAGACTTTCAACCAAGATGGCCGCCAAGCTCAAAATAGAAAAAAGGGGGAATGCAATTTTAATTGTCCATTGCTGCTTTAGTGTAAGTCAAAATGAGCTCAAATTTTAACTGCCGCTACATGGCATGGAATAGTTTAACATATATTCCGGGTTTTTTTGTGAAATTTTTCTTTCAGCCGATATATACCGATTATGCGAATTAGGCATATTTTGATAAAAGATCACATTTAAATCTTCTCCTCTGAAACCGCTGAACCAAATTAAACCAAACCCGGCAGGGATGGTCCCTGGGTGGGTCCCTTTCAAAATTGTGTCTGTCAGCGCCGTCCTGTATCCAAGATGGCCACCGTTACTAAAAATAGAAATTTCTTCAAATAGCCAAAACTGCTCTATTTTAAGCCAGAATATGCCCAAATTTGAACTGTATAAGCATAATGGTGAGCTTTTTAGTATATATTACAGGATTTTTTATGAACTTTGAACTTTTGTCGACTTTGACCGATTATGCAAATTAGATAAAAGGGGGGATGAAAAAAATCTTCTCCTCTGAAACTACTGAGCCAATCTCAACCAAACTTTGGTGAAATGATTCTTGGATGGCCCCCTTCCAAAATTTTGTCGGTGATCCCGACTTCCAACCAAGATGGCTGCCAAGCTCAAAATAGAAAAAAGGGGGGATGAAATTTTAATTGTCCATTGCTGCTTTAGTGTAAGTCAAAATGAGCTCAAATTTTAACTGCAGCTACATGGCAAGGAATAGTTTAACATATATTCCGGGTTTTTCTGTTAAATTTTTCTTTCAGCCGATATATACCGATTATGCAAATTAGGCATATTTTGATAAAAGATCACATTTAAATCTTCTCCTCTGAAACCGCTGAACCAAGTTAAACCAAACCTGGGTGGGTCCCTTTCAAAATTGTGTCCGTCAGCGCCGTCCTTTATTCAAGATGGCCACCGTTACTAAAAATAGAAATTTCTTCAAATGGCCAAAACTGCTCTATTTTATGCCAGAATGTGCCCAAATTTGAACTGTATAAGCATAATGATGAGCTTTTTAGTATATATTACAGGATTTTTTATGAACTTTGAACTTTTGTCGATTTTGACCGATTATGCAAATTAGAAAAAAGGGGGGATGAAATTAAAAGAAAATCTTCTCCTCGGAAACTACTGAGCCAATCTCAACCAAACTTTGGTGAAATGATTCTTGGATGGCCCCCTTCCAAAATTTTGTCCGGTGATCCCGACTTCCAACCAAGATGGCCGCCAAGCTCAAAATAGAAAAAAGGGGGGATGAAATTTTAATTGTCCATTGCTGCTTTAGTGTAAGTCAAAATGAGCTCAAATTTTAACTGCAGCTACATGGCAAGGAATAGTTTAACATATATTCCGGGTTTTTCTGTGAAGTTTTTCTTTCAGCCGATATATACCGATTATGCAAATTAGGCATATTTTGATAAAAGATCACATTTAAATCTTCTCCTCTGAAACCGCTGAACCAAAATTAAACCAAACCTGGCAGGGATGGTCCCTGGGTGGGTCCCTTTCAAAATTGTGTCTGTCAGCGCCGTCCTGTATCCAAGATGGCCACCGTTACTAAAAATTGAAATTTCTTCAAATGGCCAAAACTGCTCTATTATATGCCAGAATGTGCCCAAATTTGAACTGTATAAGCATAATGATGAGCTTTTTAGTATTTATTACAGGATTTTTTATGAACTTTGAACTTTTGCCGATTTTGACCGATTATGCAAATTAGAAAAAAGGGGGGATGAAATTTTTAAAAAATCTTCTCCTCGGAAACTACTGAGCCAATCTCAACCAAACTTTGCTGAAATGATTCTTGGATGGCCCCCTTCTAAAATTGTGTCCGGTGATCCAGACTTCCAACCAAGATGGCCGTCAAGCTCAAAATAGAAAAAAGGGGGAATGAAATTTTAATTGTCCATTGCTGCTTTAGTGTAAGTCAAAATGAGCTCAAATTTTAACTGCCGCTACATGGCATGGAATAGTTTAACATATATTCCGGTTTTTTTTGTGAAATTTTTCTTTCAGCCGATATATACCGATTATGCGAATTAGGCATATTTTGATAAAAGATCACATTTAAATCTTCTCCTCTGAAACCGCTGAACCAAATTAAACCAAACCCAGCAGTGATGGTCCCTGGGTGGGTCCCTTTCAAAATTGTGTCCGTCAGCGCCGTCCTGTATCCAAGATGGCCACCGTTACAAAAAAATCGAAATTTCTTCAAATGGCCAAAACTGCTCTATTCTATGCCAGAATGTGCCCAAATTTGAACTGTATAAGCATAATGATGAGCTTTTTAGTATATATTACAGGATTTTTTATGAACTTTGAACTTTTGTCGATTTTGACCGATTATGCAAATTAGAAAAAAGGGGGGATGAAATTAAAAGAAAATCTTCTCCTCGGAAACTACTGAGCCAATCTCAACCAAACTTTGGTGAAATGATTCTTGGATGGCCCCCTTCCAAAATTTTGTCCGGTGATCCCGACTTCCAACCAAGATGGCCGCCAAGCTCAAAATAGAAAAAAGGGGGGATGAAATTTTGATTGTCCATTGCTGCTTTAGTGTAAGTCAAAATGAGCTCCAATTTTAACTGCAGCTACATGGCAAGGAATAGTTTAACATATATTCCGGGTTTTTCTGTGAAGTTTTTCTTTCAGCCGATATATACCGATTATGCAAATTAGGCATATTTTGATAAAAGATCACATTTAAATCTTCTCCTCTGAAACCGCTGAACCAAATTAAACCAAACCTGGCAGGGGTGGGTCCCTTTCAAAATTGTGTCCGTCAGCGCCGTCCTGTATCCAAGATGGCCACCGTTACTAAAAATTGAAATTTCTTCAAATGGCCAAAACTGCTCTATTATATGCCAGAATGTGCCCAAATTTGAACTGTATAAGCATAATGATGAGCTTTTTAGTATTTATTACAGGATTTTTTATGAACTTTGAACTTTTGACCGATTATGCAAATTAGAAAAAAAGGGGGATGAAATTAAAAAAAAAATCTTCTCCTCGGAAACTACTGAGCCAATCTCAACCAAACTTTGCTGAAATGATTCTTGGATGGCCCCCTTCTAAAATTGTGTCCGGTGATCCAGACTTCCAACCAAGATGGCCGCCAAGCTCAAAATAGAAAAAAGGGGGAATGAAATTTTAATTGTCCATTGCTGCTTTAGTGTAAGTCAAAATGAGCTCAAATTTTAACTGCCGCTACATGGCAAGGAATAGTTTAACATATATTCCGGGTTTTTTTGTGAAATTTTTCTTTCAGCCGATATATACCGATTATGCGAATTAGGCATATTTTGATAAAAGATCACATTTAAATCTTCTCCTCTGAAACCGCTGAACCAAATTAAACCAAACCCAGCAGTGATGGTCCCTGGGTGGGTCCCTTTCAAAATTGTGTCCGTCAGCGCCGTCCTGTATCCAAGATGGCCACCGTTACAAAAAATAGAAATTTCTTCAAATGGCCAAAACTGCTCTATTCTATGCCAGAATGTGCCCAAATTTGAACTGTATAAGCATAATGATGAGCTTTTTAGTATATATTACAGGATTTTTTATGAACTTTGAACTTTTGTCGATTTTGACCGATTATGCAAATTAGAAAAAAGGGGGGATGAAATTAAAAGAAAATCTTCTCCTCGGAAACTACTGAGCCAATCTCAACCAAACTTTGCTGAAATGATTCTTGGATGGCCCCCTTCCAAAATTTTGTCCGGTGATCCCGACTTCCAACCAAGATGGCCGCCAAGCTCAAAATAGAAAAAAGGGGGGATGAAATTTTAATTGTCCATTGCTGCTTTAGTGTAAGTCAAAATGAGCTCCAATTTTAACTGCAGCTACATGGCAAGGAATAGTTTAACATATATTCCGGGTTTTTTTGTGAAATTTTTCTTTCAGCCGATATATACCGATTATGCGAATTAGGCATATTTTGATAAAAGATCACATTTAAATCTTCTCCTCTGAAACCGCTGAACCAAATTAAACCAAACCCGGCAGGGATGGTCCCTGGGTGGGTCCCTTTCAAAATTGTGTCTGTCAGCGCCGTCCTGTATCCAAGATGGCCACCGTTACTAAAAATAGAAATTTCTTCAAATAGCCAAAACTGCTCTATTTTAAGCCAGAATATGCCCAAATTTGAACTGTATAAGCATAATGATGAGCTTTTTAGTATATATTACAGGATTTTTTATGAACTTTGAACTTTTGTCGATTTTGACCGATTATGCAAATTAGAAAAAAGGGGGGATGAAATTAAAAGAAAATCTTCTCCTCGGAAACTACTGAGCCAATCTCAACCAAACTTTGGTGAAATGATTCTTGGATGGCCCCCTTCCAAAATTTTGTCCGGTGATCCCGACTTCCAACCAAGATGGCCGCCAAGCTCAAAATAGAAAAAAGGGGGGATGAAATTTTAATTGTCCATTGCTGCTTTAGTGTAAGTTAAAATGAGCTCAAATTTTAACTGCAGCTACATGGCAAGGAATAGTTTAACATATATTCCGGGTTTTTCTGTGAAGTTTTTCTTTCAGCCGATATATACCGATTATGCAAATTAGGCATATTTTGATGAAAGATCACATTTAAATCTTCTCCTCTGAAACCGCTGAACCAAATTAAACCAAACCTGGCAGGGATGGTCCCTGGGTGGGTCCCTTTCAAAATTGTGTCTGTCAGCGCCGTCCTGTATCCAAGATGGCCACCGTTACTAAAAATTGAAATTTCTTCAAATGGCCAAAACTGCTCTATTATATGCCAGAATGTGCCCAAATTTGAACTGTATAAGCATAATGATGAGCTTTTTAGTATTTATTACAGGATTTTTTATGAACTTTGAACTTTTGCCGATTTTGACCGATTATGCAAATTAGAAAAAAGGGGGGATGAAATTTTTAAAAAATCTTCTCCTCGGAAACTACGGAGCCAATCTCAACCAAACTTTGGTGAAATGATTCTTGGATGGCCCCCTTCTAAAATTGTGTCCGGTGATCCAGACTTCCAACCAAGATGGCCGTCAAGCTCAAAATAGAAAAAAGGGGGAATGAAATTTTAATTGTCCATTGCTGCTTTAGTGTAAGTCAAAATGAGCTCAAATTTTAACTGCCGCTACATGGCATGGAATAGTTTAACATATATTCCGGGTTTTTTTGTGAAATTTTTCTTTCAGCCGATATATACCGATTATGCGAATTAGGCATATTTTGATAAAAGATCACATTTAAATCTTCTCCTCTGAAACCGCTGAACCAAATTAAACCAAACCCAGCAGTGATGGTCCCTGGGTGGGTCCCTTTCAAAATTGTGTCCGTCAGCGCCGTCCTGTATCCAAGATGGCCACCGTTACAAAAAATAGAAATTTCTTCAATTGGCCAAAACTGCTCTATTCTATGCCAGAATGTGCCCAAATTTGAACTGTATAAGCATAATGGTGAGCTTTTTAGTATATATTACAGGATTTTTTATGAACTTTGAACTTTTGTCGATTTTGACCGATTATGCAAATTAGAAAAAAGGGGGGATGAAATTAAAAAAAAATCTTCTCCTCGGAAACTACTGAGCCAATCTCAACCAAACTTTGCTGAAATGATTCTTGGATGGCCCCCTTCTAAAATTGTGTCCGGTGATCCAGACTTTCAACCAAGATGGCCGCCAAGCTCAAAATAGAAAAAAGGGGGAATGCAATTTTAATTGTCCATTGCTGCTTTAGTGTAAGTCAAAATGAGCTCAAATTTTAACTGCCGCTACATGGCATGGAATAGTTTAACATATATTCCGGGTTTTTTTGTGAAATTTTTCTTTCAGCCGATATATACCGATTATGCGAATTAGGCATATTTTGATAAAAGATCACATTTAAATCTTCTCCTCTGAAACCGCTGAACCAAATTAAACCAAACCCGGCAGGGATGGTCCCTGGGTGGGTCCCTTTCAAAATTGTGTCTGTCAGCGCCGTCCTGTATCCAAGATGGCCACCGTTACTAAAAATAGAAATTTCTTCAAATAGCCAAAACTGCTCTATTTTAAGCCAGAATATGCCCAAATTTGAACTGTATAAGCATAATGGTGAGCTTTTTAGTATATATTACAGGATTTTTTATGAACTTTGAACTTTTGTCGACTTTGACCGATTATGCAAATTAGATAAAAGGGGGGATGAAAAAAATCTTCTCCTCTGAAACTACTGAGCCAATCTCAACCAAACTTTGGTGAAATGATTCTTGGATGGCCCCCTTCCAAAATTTTGTCGGTGATCCCGACTTCCAACCAAGATGGCTGCCAAGCTCAAAATAGAAAAAAGGGGGGATGAAATTTTAATTGTCCATTGCTGCTTTAGTGTAAGTCAAAATGAGCTCAAATTTTAACTGCAGCTACATGGCAAGGAATAGTTTAACATATATTCCGGGTTTTTCTGTTAAATTTTTCTTTCAGCCGATATATACCGATTATGCAAATTAGGCATATTTTGATAAAAGATCACATTTAAATCTTCTCCTCTGAAACCGCTGAACCAAGTTAAACCAAACCTGGGTGGGTCCCTTTCAAAATTGTGTCCGTCAGCGCCGTCCTTTATTCAAGATGGCCACCGTTACTAAAAATAGAAATTTCTTCAAATGGCCAAAACTGCTCTATTTTATGCCAGAATGTGCCCAAATTTGAACTGTATAAGCATAATGATGAGCTTTTTAGTATATATTACAGGATTTTTTATGAACTTTGAACTTTTGTCGATTTTGACCGATTATGCAAATTAGAAAAAAGGGGGGATGAAATTAAAAGAAAATCTTCTCCTCGGAAACTACTGAGCCAATCTCAACCAAACTTTGGTGAAATGATTCTTGGATGGCCCCCTTCCAAAATTTTGTCCGGTGATCCCGACTTCCAACCAAGATGGCCGCCAAGCTCAAAATAGAAAAAAGGGGGGATGAAATTTTAATTGTCCATTGCTGCTTTAGTGTAAGTCAAAATGAGCTCAAATTTTAACTGCAGCTACATGGCAAGGAATAGTTTAACATATATTCCGGGTTTTTCTGTGAAGTTTTTCTTTCAGCCGATATATACCGATTATGCAAATTAGGCATATTTTGATAAAAGATCACATTTAAATCTTCTCCTCTGAAACCGCTGAACCAAAATTAAACCAAACCTGGCAGGGATGGTCCCTGGGTGGGTCCCTTTCAAAATTGTGTCTGTCAGCGCCGTCCTGTATCCAAGATGGCCACCGTTACTAAAAATTGAAATTTCTTCAAATGGCCAAAACTGCTCTATTATATGCCAGAATGTGCCCAAATTTGAACTGTATAAGCATAATGATGAGCTTTTTAGTATTTATTACAGGATTTTTTATGAACTTTGAACTTTTGCCGATTTTGACCGATTATGCAAATTAGAAAAAAGGGGGGATGAAATTTTTAAAAAATCTTCTCCTCGGAAACTACTGAGCCAATCTCAACCAAACTTTGCTGAAATGATTCTTGGATGGCCCCCTTCTAAAATTGTGTCCGGTGATCCAGACTTCCAACCAAGATGGCCGTCAAGCTCAAAATAGAAAAAAGGGGGAATGAAATTTTAATTGTCCATTGCTGCTTTAGTGTAAGTCAAAATGAGCTCAAATTTTAACTGCCGCTACATGGCATGGAATAGTTTAACATATATTCCGGTTTTTTTTGTGAAATTTTTCTTTCAGCCGATATATACCGATTATGCGAATTAGGCATATTTTGATAAAAGATCACATTTAAATCTTCTCCTCTGAAACCGCTGAACCAAATTAAACCAAACCCAGCAGTGATGGTCCCTGGGTGGGTCCCTTTCAAAATTGTGTCCGTCAGCGCCGTCCTGTATCCAAGATGGCCACCGTTACAAAAAAATCGAAATTTCTTCAAATGGCCAAAACTGCTCTATTCTATGCCAGAATGTGCCCAAATTTGAACTGTATAAGCATAATGATGAGCTTTTTAGTATATATTACAGGATTTTTTATGAACTTTGAACTTTTGTCGATTTTGACCGATTATGCAAATTAGAAAAAAGGGGGGATGAAATTAAAAAAAAATCTTCTCCTTGGAAACTACTGAGCCAATCTCAACCAAACTTTGGTGAAATGATTCTTGGATGGCCCCCTTTCAAAATTTTGTCCGGTGATCCCGACTTCCAACCAAGATGGCTGCCAAGCTCAAAATAGAAAAAAGGGGGGATGAAATTTTAATTGTCCATTGCTGCTTTAGTGTAAGTCAAAATGAGCTCAAATTTTAACTGCAGCTACATGGCACGGAATAGTTTAACATATATTCCGGGTTTTTTTGTGAAATTTTTCTTTCAGCCGATATATACCGATTATGCGAATTAGGCATATTTTGATAAAAGATCACATTTAAATCTTCTCCTCTGAAACCGCTGAACCAAGTTAAACCAAACCTGGGTGGGTCCCTTTCAAAATTGTGTCTGTCAGCGCCGTCCTGTATCCAAGATGGCCACCGTTACTAAAAATAGAAATTTCTTCAAATAGCCAAAACTGCTCTATTTTAAGCCAGAATATGCCCAAATTTGAACTGTATAAGCATAATGATGAGCTTTTTAGTATATATTACAGGATTTTTTATGAACTTTGAACTTTTGTCGATTTTGACCGATTATGCAAATTAGAAAAAAGGGGGGATGAAATTAAAAGAAAATCTTCTCCTCGGAAACTACTGAGCCAATCTCAACCAAACTTTGGTGAAATGATTCTTGGATGGCCCCCTTCCAAAATTTTGTCCGGTGATCCCGACTTCCAACCAAGATGGCCGCCAAGCTCAAAATAGAAAAAAGGGGGGATGAAATTTTAATTGTCCATTGCTGCTTTAGTGTAAGTTAAAATGAGCTCAAATTTTAACTGCAGCTACATGGCAAGGAATAGTTTAACATATATTCCGGGTTTTTCTGTGAAGTTTTTCTTTCAGCCGATATATACCGATTATGCAAATTAGGCATATTTTGATGAAAGATCACATTTAAATCTTCTCCTCTGAAACCGCTGAACCAAATTAAACCAAACCTGGCAGGGATGGTCCCTGGGTGGGTCCCTTTCAAAATTGTGTCTGTCAGCGCCGTCCTGTATCCAAGATGGCCACCGTTACTAAAAATTGAAATTTCTTCAAATGGCCAAAACTGCTCTATTATATGCCAGAATGTGCCCAAATTTGAACTGTATAAGCATAATGATGAGCTTTTTAGTATTTATTACAGGATTTTTTATGAACTTTGAACTTTTGCCGATTTTGACCGATTATGCAAATTAGAAAAAAGGGGGGATGAAATTTTAAAAAAATCTTCTCCTCGGAAACTACGGAGCCAATCTCAACCAAACTTTGGTGAAATGATTCTTGGATGGCCCCCTTCTAAAATTGTGTCCGGTGATCCAGACTTCCAACCAAGATGGCCGTCAAGCTCAAAATAGAAAAAAGGGGGAATGAAATTTTAATTGTCCATTGCTGCTTTAGTGTAAGTCAAAATGAGCTCAAATTTTAACTGCCGCTACATGGCATGGAATAGTTTAACATATATTCCGGGTTTTTTTGTGAAATTTTTCTTTCAGCCGATATATACCGATTATGCGAATTAGGCATATTTTGATAAAAGATCACATTTAAATCTTCTCCTCTGAAACCGCTGAACCAAATTAAACCAAACCCAGCAGTGATGGTCCCTGGGTGGGTCCCTTTCAAAATTGTGTCCGTCAGCGCCGTCCTGTATCCAAGATGGCCACCGTTACAAAAAATAGAAATTTCTTCAATTGGCCAAAACTGCTCTATTCTATGCCAGAATGTGCCCAAATTTGAACTGTATAAGCATAATGGTGAGCTTTTTAGTATATATTACAGGATTTTTTATGAACTTTGAACTTTTGTCGATTTTGACCGATTATGCAAATTAGAAAAAAGGGGGGATGAAATTAAAAAAAAATCTTCTCCTCGGAAACTACTGAGCCAATCTCAACCAAACTTTGGTGAAATGATTCTTGGATGGCCCCCTTCCAAAATTTTGTCCGGTGATCCCGACTTCCAACCAAGATGGCTGCCAAGCTCAAAATAGAAAAAAGGGGGATGAAATTTTAATTGTCTATTGCTGCTTTAGTGTAAGTCAAAATGAGCTCAAATTTTAACTGCAGCTACATGGCACGGAATAGTTTAACATATATTCCGGGTTTTTCTGTGAAGTTTTTCTTTCAGCCGATATATATCGATTATGCAAATTAGGCATATTTTGATAAAAGATCACATTTAAATCTTCTCCTCTGAAACCGCTGAACCAAATTAAACCAAACCTGGCAGGGATGGTCCCTGGGTGGGTCCCTTTCAAAATTGTGTTTGTCAGCGTCGTCCTGTATCCAAGATGGCCACCGTTACTAAAAATAGAAATTTCTTCAAATGGCCAAAACTGCTCTATTATATGCCAGAATATGCCCAAATTTGAACTGTATAAGCATAATGATGAGCTTTTTAGTATTTATTACAGGATTTTTTATGAACTTTGAACTTTTGCCGATTTTGACCGATTATGCAAATTAGAAAAAAGGGGGGATGAAATTAAAAAAAAATCTTCTCCTCGGAAACTACTGAGCCAATCTCAACCAAACTTTGCTGAAATGATTCTTGGATGGCCCCCTTCTAAAATTGTGTCCGGTGATCCAGACTTTCAACCAAGATGGCCGCCAAGCTCAAAATAGAAAAAAGGGGGAATGAAATTTTAATTGTCCATTGCTGCTTTAGTGTAAGTCAAAATGAGCTCAAATTTTAACTGCCGCTACATGGCATGGAATAGTTTAACATATATTCCGGGTTTTTTTGTGAAATTTTTCTTTCAGCCGATATATACCGATTATGCGAATTAGGCATATTTTGATAAAAGATCACATTTAAATCTTCTCCTCTGAAACCGCTGAACCAAGTTAAACCAAACCTGGGTGGGTCCCTTTCAAAATTGTGTCCGTCAGCGCCGTCCTTTATTCAAGATGACCACCGTTACTAAAAATAGAAATTTCTTCAAATGGCCAAAACTGCTCTATTTTATGCCAGAATGTGCCCAAATTTGAACTGTATAAGCATAATGATGAGCTTTTTAGTATATATTACAGGATTTTTTATGAACTTTGAACTTTTGTCGATTTTGACCGATTACGCAAATTAGAAAAAAGGGGGGATGAAATTAAAAGAAAATCTTCTCCTTGGAAACTACTGAGCCAATCTCAACCAAACTTTGGTGAAATGATTCTTGGATGGCCCCCTTCCAAAATTTTGTCCGGTGATCCCGACTTCCAACCAAGATGGCCGCCAAGCTCAAAATAGAAAAAAGGGGGATGAAATTTTAATTGTCCATTGCTGCTTTAGTGTAAGTCAAAATGAGCTCAAATTTTAACTGCAGCTACATGGCAAGGAATAGTTTAACATATATTCCGGGTTTTTCTGTGAAGTTTTTCTTTCAGCCGATATATACCGATTATGCAAATTAGGCATATTTTGATAAAAGATCACATTTAAATCTTCTCCTCTGAAACCGCTGAACCAAATTAAACCAAACCTGGCAGGGATGGTCCCTGGGTGGGTCCCTTTCAAAATTGTGTCTGTCAGCGCCGTCCTGTATCCAAGATGGCCACCGTTACTAAAAATTGAAATTTCTTCAAATGGCCAAAACTGCTCTATTATATGCCAGAATGTGCCCAAATTTGAACTGTATAAGCATAATGATGAGCTTTTTAGTATTTATTACAGGATTTTTTATGAACTTTGAACTTTTGCCGATTTTGACCGATTATGCAAATTAGAAAAAAGGGGGGATGAAATTTTTAAAAAATCTTCTCCTCGGAAACTACTGAGCCAATCTCAACCAAACTTTGCTGAAATGATTCTTGGATGGCCCCCTTCTAAAATTGTGTCCGGTGATCCAGACTTCCAACCAAGATGGCCGTCAAGCTCAAAATAGAAAAAAGGGGGAATGAAATTTTAATTGTCCATTGCTGCTTTAGTGTAAGTCAAAATGAGCTCAAATTTTAACTGCCGCTACATGGCATGGAATAGTTTAACATATATTCCGGGTTTTTTTGTGAAATTTTTCTTTCAGCCGATATATACCGATTATGCGAATTAGGCATATTTTGATAAAAGATCACATTTAAATCTTCTCCTCTGAAACCGCTGAACCAAATTAAACCAAACCCAGCAGTGATGGTCCCTGGGTGGGTCCCTTTCAAAATTGTATCCGTCAGCGCCGTCCTGTATCCAAGATGGCCACCGTTACAAAAAAATAGAAATTTCTTCAAATGGCCAAAACTGCTCTATTCTATGCCAGAATGTGCCCAAATTTGAACTGTATAAGCATAATGATGAGCTTTTTAGTATATATTACAGGATTTTTTATGAACTTTGAACTTTTGTCGATTTTGACCGATTATGCAAATTAGAAAAAAGGGGGGATGAAATTTAAAAAAAAATCTTCTCCTCGGAAACTACTGAGCCAATCTCAACCAAACTTTGGTGAAATGATTCTTGGATGGCCCCCTTCCAAAATTTTGTCCGGTGATCTCGACTTCCAACCAAGATGGCTGCCAAGCTCAAAATAGAAAAAAGGGGGGATGAAATTTTAATTGTCCATTGCTGCTTTAGTGTAAGTCAAAATGAGCTCAAATTTTAACTGCAGCTACATGGCACGGAATAGTTTAACATATATTCCGGGTTTTTCTGTGAAGTTTTTCTTTCAGCCGATATATATCGATTATGCAAATTAGGCATATTTTGATAAAAGATCACATTTAAATCTTCTCCTCTGAAACCGCTGAACCAAATTAAACCAAACCTGGCAGGGATGGTCCCTGGGTGGGTCCCTTTCAAAATTGTGTTTGTCAGCGTCGTCCTGTATCCAAGATGGCCACCGTTACCAAAAATAGAAATTTCTTCAAATGGCCAAAACTGCTCTATTATATGCCAGAATATGCCCAAATTTGAACTGTATAAGCATAATGATGAGCTTTTTAGTATTTATTACAGGATTTTTTTATGAACTTTGAACTTTTGCCGATTTTGACCGATTATGCAAATTAGAAAAAAGGGGGGATGAAATTAAAAAAAAATCTTCTCCTCGGAAACTACTGAGCCAATCTCAACCAAACTTTGCTGAAATGATTCTTGGATGGCCCCCTTCTAAAATTGTGTCCGGTGATCCAGACTTTCAACCAAGATGGCCGCCAAGCTCAAAATAGAAAAAAGGGGGAATGAAATTTTAATTGTCCATTGCTGCTTTAGTGTAAGTCAAAATGAGCTCAAATTTTAACTGCCGCTACATGGCATGGAATAGTTTAACATATATTCCGGGTTTTTTTGTGAAATTTTTCTTTCAGCCGATATATACCGATTATGCGAATTAGGCATATTTTGATAAAAGATCACATTTAAATCTTCTCCTCTGAAACCGCTGAACCAAATTAAACCAAACCCGGCAGGGATGGTCCCTGGGTGGGTCCCTTTCAAAATTGTGTCTGTCAGCGCCGTCCTGTATCCAAGATGGCCACCGTTACTAAAAATAGAAATTTCTTCAAATAGCCAAAACTGCTCTATTTTAAGCCAGAATATGCCCAAATTTGAACTGTATAAGCATAATGGTGAGCTTTTTAGTATATATTACAGGATTTTTTATGAACTTTGAACTTTTGTCGACTTTGACCGATTATGCAAATTAGATAAAAGGGGGGATGAAAAAAATCTTCTCCTCTGAAACTACTGAGCCAATCTCAACCAAACTTTGGTGAAATGATTCTTGGATGGCCCCCTTCCAAAATTTTGTCGGTGATCCCGACTTCCAACCAAGATGGCTGCCAAGCTCAAAATAGAAAAAAGGGGGGATGAAATTTTAATTGTCCATTGCTGCTTTAGTGTAAGTCAAAATGAGCTCAAATTTTAACTGCAGCTACATGGCAAGGAATAGTTTAACATATATTCCGGGTTTTTCTGTTAAATTTTTCTTTCAGCCGATATATACCGATTATGCAAATTAGGCATATTTTGATAAAAGATCACATTTAAATCTTCTCCTCTGAAACCGCTGAACCAAGTTAAACCAAACCTGGGTGGGTCCCTTTCAAAATTGTGTCCGTCAGCGCCGTCCTTTATTCAAGATGGCCACCGTTACTAAAAATAGAAATTTCTTCAAATGGCCAAAACTGCTCTATTTTATGCCAGAATGTGCCCAAATTTGAACTGTATAAGCATAATGATGAGCTTTTTAGTATATATTACAGGATTTTTTATGAACTTTGAACTTTTGTCGATTTTGACCGATTATGCAAATTAGAAAAAAGGGGGGATGAAATTAAAAGAAAATCTTCTCCTCGGAAACTACTGAGCCAATCTCAACCAAACTTTGGTGAAATGATTCTTGGATGGCCCCCTTCCAAAATTTTGTCCGGTGATCCCGACTTCCAACCAAGATGGCCGCCAAGCTCAAAATAGAAAAAAGGGGGGATGAAATTTTAATTGTCCATTGCTGCTTTAGTGTAAGTCAAAATGAGCTCAAATTTTAACTGCAGCTACATGGCAAGGAATAGTTTAACATATATTCCGGGTTTTTCTGTGAAGTTTTTCTTTCAGCCGATATATACCGATTATGCAAATTAGGCATATTTTGATAAAAGATCACATTTAAATCTTCTCCTCTGAAACCGCTGAACCAAAATTAAACCAAACCTGGCAGGGATGGTCCCTGGGTGGGTCCCTTTCAAAATTGTGTCTGTCAGCGCCGTCCTGTATCCAAGATGGCCACCGTTACTAAAAATTGAAATTTCTTCAAATGGCCAAAACTGCTCTATTATATGCCAGAATGTGCCCAAATTTGAACTGTATAAGCATAATGATGAGCTTTTTAGTATTTATTACAGGATTTTTTATGAACTTTGAACTTTTGCCGATTTTGACCGATTATGCAAATTAGAAAAAAGGGGGGATGAAATTTTTAAAAAATCTTCTCCTCGGAAACTACTGAGCCAATCTCAACCAAACTTTGCTGAAATGATTCTTGGATGGCCCCCTTCTAAAATTGTGTCCGGTGATCCAGACTTCCAACCAAGATGGCCGTCAAGCTCAAAATAGAAAAAAGGGGGAATGAAATTTTAATTGTCCATTGCTGCTTTAGTGTAAGTCAAAATGAGCTCAAATTTTAACTGCCGCTACATGGCATGGAATAGTTTAACATATATTCCGGTTTTTTTTGTGAAATTTTTCTTTCAGCCGATATATACCGATTATGCGAATTAGGCATATTTTGATAAAAGATCACATTTAAATCTTCTCCTCTGAAACCGCTGAACCAAATTAAACCAAACCCAGCAGTGATGGTCCCTGGGTGGGTCCCTTTCAAAATTGTGTCCGTCAGCGCCGTCCTGTATCCAAGATGGCCACCGTTACAAAAAAATAGAAATTTCTTCAAATGGCCAAAACTGCTCTATTCTATGCCAGAATGTGCCCAAATTTGAACTGTATAAGCATAATGATGAGCTTTTTAGTATATATTACAGGATTTTTTATGAACTTTGAACTTTTGTCGATTTTGACCGATTATGCAAATTAGAAAAAAGGGGGGATGAAATTAAAAAAAAATCTTCTCCTTGGAAACTACTGAGCCAATCTCAACCAAACTTTGGTGAAATGATTCTTGGATGGCCCCCTTTCAAAATTTTGTCCGGTGATCCCGACTTCCAACCAAGATGGCTGCCAAGCTCAAAATAGAAAAAAGGGGGGATGAAATTTTAATTGTCCATTGCTGCTTTAGTGTAAGTCAAAATGAGCTCAAATTTTAACTGCAGCTACATGGCACGGAATAGTTTAACATATATTCCGGGTTTTTCTGTGAAGTTTTTCTTTCAGCCGATATATATCGATTATGCAAATTAGGCATATTTTGATAAAAGATCACATTTAAATCTTCTCCTCTGAAACCGCTGAACCAAATTAAACCAAACCTGGCAGGGATGGTCCCTGGGTGGGTCCCTTTCAAAATTGTGTTTGTCAGCGTCGTCCTGTATCCAAGATGGCCACCGTTACCAAAAATAGAAATTTCTTCAAATGGCCAAAACTGCTCTATTATATGCCAGAATATGCCCAAATTTGAACTGTATAAGCATAATGATGAGCTTTTTAGTATTTATTACAGGATTTTTTTATGAACTTTGAACTTTTGCCGATTTTGACCGATTATGCAAATTAGAAAAAAGGGGGGATGAAATTAAAAAAAAATCTTCTCCTCGGAAACTACTGAGCCAATCTCAACCAAACTTTGCTGAAATGATTCTTGGATGGCCCCCTTCTAAAATTGTGTCCGGTGATCCAGACTTTCAACCAAGATGGCCGCCAAGCTCAAAATAGAAAAAAGGGGGAATGAAATTTTAATTGTCCATTGCTGCTTTAGTGTAAGTCAAAATGAGCTCAAATTTTAACTGCCGCTACATGGCATGGAATAGTTTAACATATATTCCGGGTTTTTTTGTGAAATTTTTCTTTCAGCCGATATATACCGATTATGCGAATTAGGCATATTTTGATAAAAGATCACATTTAAATCTTCTCCTCTGAAACCGCTGAACCAAATTAAACCAAACCCGGCAGGGATGGTCCCTGGGTGGGTCCCTTTCAAAATTGTGTCCGTCAGCGCCGTCCTGTATCCAAGATGGCCACCGTTACTAAAAATAGAAATTTCTTCAAATAGCCAAAACTGCTCTATTTTAAGCCAGAATATGCCCAAATTTGAATTGTATAAGCATAATGGTGAGCTTTTTAGTATATATTACAGGATTTTTTATGAACTTTGAACTTTTGTCGACTTTGACCGATTATGCAAATTAGATAAAAGGGGGGATGAAAAAAATCTTCTCCTCTGAAACTACTGAGCCAATCTCAACCAAACTTTGGTGAAATGATTCTTGGATGGCCCCCTTCCAAAATTTTGTCGGTGATCCCGACTTCCAACCAAGATGGCTGCCAAGCTCAAAATAGAAAAAAGGGGGGATGAAATTTTAATTGTCCATTGCTGCTTTAGTGTAAGTCAAAATGAGCTCAAATTTTAACTGCAGCTACATGGCAAGGAATAGTTTAACATATATTCCGGGTTTTTCTGTTAAATTTTTCTTTCAGCCGATATATACCGATTATGCAAATTAGGCATATTTTGATAAAAGATCACATTTAAATCTTCTCCTCTGAAACCGCTGAACCAAGTTAAACCAAACCTGGGTGGGTCCCTTTCAAAATTGTGTCCGTCAGCGCCGTCCTTTATTCAAGATGGCCACCGTTACTAAAAATAGAAATTTCTTCAAATAGCCAAAACTGCTCTATTTTAAGCCAGAATATGCCCAAATTTGAACTGTATAAGCATAATGGTGAGCTTTTTAGTATATATTACAGGATTTTTTATGAACTTTGAACTTTTGTCGACTTTGACCGATTATGCAAATTAGATAAAAGGGGGGATGAAAAAAATCTTCTCCTCTGAAACTACTGAGCCAATCTCAACCAAACTTTGGTGAAATGATTCTTGGATGGCCCCCTTCCAAAATTTTGTCGGTGATCCCGACTTCCAACCAAGATGGCTGCCAAGCTCAAA
The DNA here is from genome assembly GCA_963383655.1 of Bathymodiolus septemdierum. Lineage (NCBI taxonomy): Eukaryota > Metazoa > Mollusca > Bivalvia > Mytilida > Modiolidae > Bathymodiolus > Bathymodiolus septemdierum. Next base: position 36,832,864 of record OY726527.1, read on the forward strand.
ATAGAAAAAAGGGGGGATGAAATTTTAATTGTCCATTGCTGCTTTAGTGTAAGTCAAAATGAGCTCAAATTTTAACTGCAGCTACATGGCAAGGAATAGTTTAACATATATTCCGGGTTTTTCTGTTAAATTTTTCTTTCAGCCGATATATACCGATTATGCAAATTAGGCATATTTTGATAAAAGATCACATTTAAATCTTCTCCTCTGAAACCGCTGAACCAAGTTAAACCAAACCTGGGTGGGTCCCTTTCAAAATTGTGTCCGTCAGCGCCGTCCTTTATTCAAGATGGCCACCGTTACTAAAAATAGAAATTTCTTCAAATGGCCAAAACTGCTCTATTTTATGCCAGAATGTGCCCAAATTTGAACTGTATAAGCATAATGATGAGCTTTTTAGTATATATTACAGGATTTTTTATGAACTTTGAACTTTTGTCGATTTTGACCGATTATGCAAATTAGAAAAAAGGGGGGATGAAATTAAAAGAAAATCTTCTCCTCGGAAACTACTGAGCCAATCTCAACCAAACTTTGGTGAAATGATTCTTGGATGGCCCCCTTCCAAAATTTTGTCCGGTGATCCCGACTTCCAACCAAGATGGCCGCCAAGCTCAAAATAGAAAAAGGGGGGATGAAATTTTAATTGTCCATTGCTGCTTTAGTGTAAGTCAAAATGAGCTCAAATTTTAACTGCAGCTACATGGCAAGGAATAGTTTAACATATATTCCGGGTTTTTCTGTGAAGTTTTTCTTTCAGCCGATATATACCGATTATGCAAATTAGGCATATTTTGATAAAAGATCACATTTAAATCTTCTCCTCTGAAACCGCTGAACCAAATTAAACCAAACCTGGCAGGGATGGTCCCTGGGTGGGTCCCTTTCAAAATTGTGTCTGTCAGCGCCGTCCTGTATCCAAGATGGCCACCGTTACTAAAAATTGAAATTTCTTCAAATGGCCAAAACTGCTCTATTATATGCCAGAATGTGCCCAAATTTGAACTGTATAAGCATAATGATGAGCTTTTTAGTATTTATTACAGGATTTTTTATGAACTTTGAACTTTTGCCGATTTTGACCGATTATGCAAATTAGAAAAAAGGGGGGATGAAATTTTTAAAAAATCTTCTCCTCGGAAACTACTGAGCCAATCTCAACCAAACTTTGCTGAAATGATTCTTGGATGGCCCCCTTCTAAAATTGTGTCCGGTGATCCAGACTTCCAACCAAGATGGCCGTCAAGCTCAAAATAGAAAAAAGGGGGAATGAAATTTTAATTGTCCATTGCTGCTTTAGTGTAAGTCAAAATGAGCTCAAATTTTAACTGCCGCTACATGGCATGGAATAGTTTAACATATATTCCGGTTTTTTTTGTGAAATTTTTCTTTCAGCCGGTATATACCGATTATGCGAATTAGGCATATTTTGATAAAAGATCACATTTAAATCTTCTCCTCTGAAACCGCTGAACCAAATTAAACCAAACCCAGCAGTGATGGTCCCTGGGTGGGTCCCTTTCAAAATTGTGTCCATCAGCGCCATCCTGTATCCAAGATGGCCACCGTTACAAAAAAATAGAAATTTCTTCAAATGGCCAAAACTGCTCTATTTTATGCCAGAATGTGCCCAAATTTGAACTGTATAAGCATAATGATGAGCTTTTTAGTATATATTACAGGATTTTTTATGAACTTTGAACTTTTGTCGATTTTGACCGATTATGCAAATTAGAAAAAAGGGGGGATGAAATTTAAAAAAAATCTTCTCCTTGGAAACTACTGAACCAATCTCAACCAAACTTTGGTGAAATGATTCTTGGATGGCCCCCTTCCAAAATTTTGTCCGGTGATCCCGACTTCCAACCAAGATGGCTGCCAAGCTCAAAATAGAAAAAAGGGGGGATGAAATTTTAATTGTCCATTGCTGCTTTAGTGTAAGTCAAAATGAGCTCAAATTTTAACTGCAGCTACATGGCACGGAATAGTTTAACATATATTCCGGGTTTTTCTGTGAAGTTTTTCTTTCAGCCGATATATACCGATTATGCAAATTAGGCATATTTTGATAAAAGATCACATTTAAATCTTCTCCTCTGAAACCGCTGAACCAAATTAAACCAAACCTGGCAGGGATGGTCCCTGGGTGGGTCCCTTTCAAAATTGTGTCTGTCAGCGCCGTCCTGTATCCAAGATGGCCACCGTTACTAAAAATTGAAATTTCTTCAAATGGCCAAAACTGCTCTATTATATGCCAGAATATGCCCAAATTTGAACTGTATAAGCATAATGATGAGCTTTTTAGTATTTATTACAGGATTTTTTTATGAACTTTGAACTTTTGCCGATTATGCAAATTAGAAAAAAGGGGGATGAAATTTAAAAAAAATCTTCTCCTCGGAAACTACTGAGCCAATCTCAACCAAACTTTGCTGAAATGATTCTTGGATGGCCCCCTTCTAAAATTGTGTCCGGTGATCCAGACTTTCAACCAAGATGGCCGCCAAGCTCAAAATAGAAAAAAGGGGGAATGAAATTTTAATTGTCCATTGCTGCTTTAGTGTAAGTCAAAATGAGCTCAAATTTTAACTGCCGCTACATGGCATGGAATAGTTTAACATATATTCCGGTTTTTTTTGTGAAATTTTTCTTTCAGCCGATATATACCGATTATGCGAATTAGGCATATTTTGATAAAAGATCACATTTAAATCTTCTCCTCTGAAACCGCTGAACCAAATTAAACCAAACCCGGCAGGGATGGTCCCTGGGTGGGTCCCTTTCAAAATTGTGTCCGTCAGCGCCGTCCTGTATCCAAGATGGCCACCGTTACTAAAAATAGAAATTTCTTCAAATAGCCAAAACTGCTCTATTTTAAGCCAGAATATGCCCAAATTTGAACTGTATAAGCATAATGGTGAGCTTTTTAGTATATATTACAGGATTTTTTATGAACTTTGAACTTTTGTCGACTTTGACCGATTATGCAAATTAGATAAAAGGGGGGATGAAAAAAATCTTCTCCTCTGAAACTACTGAGCCAATCTCAACCAAACTTTGGTGAAATGATTCTTGGATGGCCCCCTTCCAAAATTTTGTCGGTGATCCCGACTTCCAACCAAGATGGCTGCCAAGCTCAAAATAGAAAAAAGGGGGGATGAAATTTTAATTGTCCATTGCTGCTTTAGTGTAAGTCAAAATGAGCTCAAATTTTAACTGCAGCTACATGGCAAGGAATAGTTTAACATATATTCCGGGTTTTTCTGTTAAATTTTTCTTTCAGCCGATATATACCGATTATGCAAATTAGGCATATTTTGATAAAAGATCACATTTAAATCTTCTCCTCTGAAACCGCTGAACCAAGTTAAACCAAACCTGGGTGGGTCCCTTTCAAAATTGTGTCCGTCAGCGCCGTCCTTTATTCAAGATGGCCACCGTTACTAAAAATAGAAATTTCTTTAAATGGCCAAAACTGCTCTATTTTATGCCAGAATGTGCCCAAATTTGAACTGTATAAGCATAATGATGAGCTTTTTAGTATATATTACAGGATTTTTTATGAACTTTGAACTTTTGTCGATTTTGACCGATTATGCAAATTAGAAAAAAGGGGGGATGAAATTAAAAGAAAATCTTCTCCTCGGAAACTACTGAGCCAATCTCAACCAAACTTTGGTGAAATGATTCTTGGATGGCCCCCTTCCAAAATTTTGTCCGGTGATCCCGACTTCCAACCAAGATGGCCGCCAAGCTCAAAATAGAAAAAAGGGGGGATGAAATTTTAATTGTCCATTGCTGCTTTAGTGTAAGTCAAAATGAGCTCAAATTTTAACTGCAGCTACATGGCAAGGAATAGTTTAACATATATTCCGGGTTTTTCTGTGAAGTTTTTCTTTCAGCCGATATATACCGATTATGCAAATTAGGCATATTTTGATAAAAGATCACATTTAAATCTTCTCCTCTGAAACCGCTGAACCAAATTAAACCAAACCTGGCAGGGATGGTCCCTGGGTGGGTCCCTTTCAAAATTGTGTCTGTCAGCGCCGTCCTGTATCCAAGATGGCCACCGTTACTAAAAATTGAAATTTCTTCAAATGGCCAAAACTGCTCTATTATATGCCAGAATGTGCCCAAATTTGAACTGTATAAGCATAATGATGAGCTTTTTAGTATTTATTACAGGATTTTTTATGAACTTTGAACTTTTGCCGATTTTGACCGATTATGCAAATTAGAAAAAAGGGGGGATGAAATTTTTAAAAAATCTTCTCCTCGGAAACTACTGAGCCAATCTCAACCAAACTTTGCTGAAATGATTCTTGGATGGCCCCCTTCTAAAATTGTGTCCGGTGATCCAGACTTCCAACCAAGATGGCCGTCAAGCTCAAAATAGAAAAAAGGGGGAATGAAATTTTAATTGTCCATTGCTGCTTTAGTGTAAGTCAAAATGAGCTCAAATTTTAACTGCCGCTACATGGCATGGAATAGTTTAACATATATTCCGGTTTTTTTTGTGAAATTTTTCTTTCAGCCGGTATATACCGATTATGCGAATTAGGCATATTTTGATAAAAGATCACATTTAAATCTTCTCCTCTGAAACCGCTGAACCAAATTAAACCAAACCCAGCAGTGATGGTCCCTGGGTGGGTCCCTTTCAAAATTGTGTCCATCAGCGCCATCCTGTATCCAAGATGGCCACCGTTACAAAAAAATAGAAATTTCTTCAAATGGCCAAAACTGCTCTATTTTATGCCAGAATGTGCCCAAATTTGAACTGTATAAGCATAATGATGAGCTTTTTAGTATATATTACAGGATTTTTTATGAACTTTGAACTTTTGTCGATTTTGACCGATTATGCAAATTAGAAAAAAGGGGGGATGAAATTTAAAAAAAATCTTCTCCTTGGAAACTACTGAACCAATCTCAACCAAACTTTGGTGAAATGATTCTTGGATGGCCCCCTTCCAAAATTTTGTCCGGTGATCCCGACTTCCAACCAAGATGGCTGCCAAGCTCAAAATAGAAAAAAGGGGGGATGAAATTTTAATTGTCCATTGCTGCTTTAGTGTAAGTCAAAATGAGCTCAAATTTTAACTGCAGCTACATGGCACGGAATAGTTTAACATATATTCCGGGTTTTTCTGTGAAGTTTTTCTTTCAGCCGATATATACCGATTATGCAAATTAGGCATATTTTGATAAAAGATCACATTTAAATCTTCTCCTCTGAAACCGCTGAACCAAATTAAACCAAACCTGGCAGGGATGGTCCCTGGGTGGGTCCCTTTCAAAATTGTGTCTGTCAGCGCCGTCCTGTATCCAAGATGGCCACCGTTACTAAAAATTGAAATTTCTTCAAATGGCCAAAACTGCTCTATTATATGCCAGAATATGCCCAAATTTGAACTGTATAAGCATAATGATGAGCTTTTTAGTATTTATTACAGGATTTTTTTATGAACTTTGAACTTTTGCCGATTATGCAAATTAGAAAAAAGGGGGATGAAATTTAAAAAAAATCTTCTCCTCGGAAACTACTGAGCCAATCTCAACCAAACTTTGCTGAAATGATTCTTGGATGGCCCCCTTCTAAAATTGTGTCCGGTGATCCAGACTTTCAACCAAGATGGCCGCCAAGCTCAAAATAGAAAAAAGGGGGAATGAAATTTTAATTGTCCATTGCTGCTTTAGTGTAAGTCAAAATGAGCTCAAATTTTAACTGCCGCTACATGGCATGGAATAGTTTAACATATATTCCGGTTTTTTTTGTGAAATTTTTCTTTCAGCCGATATATACCGATTATGCGAATTAGGCATATTTTGATAAAAGATCACATTTAAATCTTCTCCTCTGAAACCGCTGAACCAAATTAAACCAAACCCGGCAGGGATGGTCCCTGGGTGGGTCCCTTTCAAAATTGTGTCCGTCAGCGCCGTCCTGTATCCAAGATGGCCACCGTTACTAAAAATAGAAATTTCTTCAAATAGCCAAAACTGCTCTATTTTAAGCCAGAATATGCCCAAATTTGAACTGTATAAGCATAATGGTGAGCTTTTTAGTATATATTACAGGATTTTTTATGAACTTTGAACTTTTGTCGACTTTGACCGATTATGCAAATTAGATAAAAGGGGGGATGAAAAAAATCTTCTCCTCTGAAACTACTGAGCCAATCTCAACCAAACTTTGGTGAAATGATTCTTGGATGGCCCCCTTCCAAAATTTTGTCGGTGATCCCGACTTCCAACCAAGATGGCTGCCAAGCTCAAAATAGAAAAAAGGGGGGATGAAATTTTAATTGTCCATTGCTGCTTTAGTGTAAGTCAAAATGAGCTCAAATTTTAACTGCAGCTACATGGCACGGAATAGTTTAACATATATTCCGGGTTTTTCTGTTAAATTTTTCTTTCAGCCGATATATACCGATTATGCAAATTAGGCATATTTTGATAAAAGATCACATTTAAATCTTCTCCTCTGAAACCGCTGAACCAAGTTAAACCAAACCTGGGTGGGTCCCTTTCAAAATTGTGTCCGTCAGCGCCGTCCTTTATTCAAGATGGCCACCGTTACTAAAAATAGAAATTTCTTTAAATGGCCAAAACTGCTCTATTTTATGCCAGAATGTGCCCAAATTTGAACTGTATAAGCATAATGATGAGCTTTTTAGTATATATTACAGGATTTTTTATGAACTTTGAACTTTTGCCGATTTTGACCGATTATGCAAATTAGAAAAAAGGGGGGATGAAATTAAAAGAAAATCTTCTCCTCGGAAACTACTGAGCCAATCTCAACCAAACTTTGGTGAAATGATTCTTGGATGGCCCCCTTCCAAAATTTTGTCCGGTGATCCCGACTTCCAACCAAGATGGCCGCCAAGCTCAAAATAGAAAAAAGGGGGGATGAAATTTTAATTGTCCATTGCTGCTTTAGTGTAAGTCAAAATGAGCTCAAATTTTAACTGCAGCTACATGGCAAGGAATAGTTTAACATATATTCCGGGTTTTTCTGTGAAGTTTTTCTTTCAGCCGATATATACCGATTATGCAAATTAGGCATATTTTGATAAAAGATAACATTTAAATCTTCTCCTCTGAAACCGCTGAACCAAAATTAAACCAAACCTGGCAGGGATGGTCCCTGGGTGGGTCCCTTTCAAAATTGTGTCTGTCAGCGCCGTCCTGTATCCAAGATGGCCACCGTTACTAAAAATTGAAATTTCTTCAAATGGCCAAAACTGCTCTATTATATGCCAGAATGTGCCCAAATTTGAACTGTATAAGCATAATGATGAGCTTTTTAGTATTTATTACAGGATTTTTTATGAACTTTGAACTTTTGCCGATTTTGACCGATTATGCAAATTAGAAAAAAGGGGGGATGAAATTTTTAAAAAATCTTCTCCTCGGAAACTACTGAGCCAATCTCAACCAAACTTTGCTGAAATGATTCTTGGATGGCCCCCTTCTAAAATTGTGTCCGGTGATCCAGACTTCCAACCAAGATGGTCGTCAAGCTCAAAATAGAAAAAAGGGGGAATGAAATTTTAATTGTCCATTGCTGCTTTAGTGTAAGTCAAAATGAGCTCAAATTTTAACTGCCGCTACATGGCATGGAATAGTTTAACATATATTCCGGTTTTTTTTGTGAAATTTTTCTTTCAGCCGATATATACCGATTATGCGAATTAGGCATATTTTGATAAAAGATCACATTTAAATCTTCTCCTCTGAAACCGCTGAACCAAATTAAACCAAACCCAGCAGTGATGGTCCCTGGGTGGGTCCCTTTCAAAATTGTGTCCGTCAGCGCCGTCCTGTATCCAAGATGGCCACCGTTACAAAAAAATAGAAATTTCTTCAAATGGCCAAAACTGCTCTATTCTATGCCAGAATGTGCCCAAATTTGAACTGTATAAGCATAATGATGAGCTTTTTAGTATATATTACAGGATTTTTTATGAACTTTGAACTTTTGTCGATTTTGACCGATTATGCAAATTAGAAAAAAGGGGGGATGAAATTTAAAAAAAATCTTCTCCTCGGAAACTACTGAGCCAATCTCAACCAAACTTTGGTGAAATGATTCTTGGATGGCCCCCTTTCAAAATTTTGTCCGGTGATCCCGACTTCCAACCAAGATGGCTGCCAAGCTCAAAATAGAAAAAAGGGGGGATGAAATTTTAATTGTCCATTGCTGCTTTAGTGTAAGTCAAAATGAGCTCAAATTTTAACTGCAGCTACATGGCACGGAATAGTTTAACATATATTCCGGGTTTTTCTGTGAAGTTTTTCTTTCAGCCGATATATATCGATTATGCAAATTAGGCATATTTTGATAAAAGATCACATTTAAATCTTCTCCTCTGAAACCGCTGAACCAAATTAAACCAAACCTGGCAGGGATGGTCCCTGGGTGGGTCCCTTTCAAAATTGTGTTTGTCAGCGTCGTCCTGTATCCAAGATGGCCACCGTTACCAAAAATAGAAATTTCTTCAAATGGCCAAAACTGCTCTATTATATGCCAGAATATGCCCAAATTTGAACTGTATAAGCATAATGATGAGCTTTTTAGTATTTATTACAGGATTTTTTTATGAACTTTGAACTTTTGCCGATTTTGACCGATTATGCAAATTAGAAAAAAGGGGGGATGAAATTAAAAAAAAATCTTCTCCTCGGAAACTACTGAGCCAATCTCAACCAATCTTTGCTGAAATGATTCTTGGATGGCCCCCTTCTAAAATTGTGTCCGGTGATCCAGACTTTCAACCAAGATGGCCGCCAAGCTCAAAATAGACAAAAGGGGGAATGAAATTTCAATTGTCCATTGCTGCTTTAGTGTAAGTCAAAATGAGCTCAAATTTTAACTGCCGCTACATGGCATGGAATAGTTTAACATATATTCCGGGTTTTTTTGTGAAATTTTTCTTTCAGCCGATATATACCGATTATGCGAATTAGGCATATTTTGATAAAAGATCACATTTAAATCTTCTCCTCTGAAACCGCTGAACCAAATTAAACCAAACCCGGCAGGGATGGTCCCTGGGTGGGTCCCTTTCAAAATTGTGTCCGTCAGCGCCGTCCTGTATCCAAGATGGCCACCGTTACTAAAAATAGAAATTTCTTCAAATAGCCAAAACTGCTCTATTTTAAGCCAGAATATGCCCAAATTTGAACTGTATAAGCATAATGGTGAGCTTTTTAGTATATATTACAGGATTTTTTATGAACTTTGAACTTTTGTCGACTTTGACCGATTATGCAAATTAGATAAAAGGGGGGATGAAAAAAATCTTCTCCTCTGAAACTACTGAGCCAATCTCAACCAAACTTTGGTGAAATGATTCTTGGATGGCCCCCTTCCAAAATTTTGTCGGTGATCCCGACTTCCAACCAAGATGGCTGCCAAGCTCAAAATAGAAAAAAGGGGGGATGAAATTTTAATTGTCCATTGCTGCTTTAGTGTAAGTCAAAATGAGCTCAAATTTTAACTGCAGCTACATGGCAAGGAATAGTTTAACATATATTCCGGGTTTTTCTGTTAAATTTTTCTTTCAGCCGATATATACCGATTATGCAAATTAGGCATATTTTGATAAAAGATCACATTTAAATCTTCTCCTCTGAAACCGCTGAACCAAGTTAAACCAAACCTGGGTGGGTCCCTTTCAAAATTGTGTCCGTCAGCGCCGTCCTTTATTCAAGATGGCCACCGTTACTAAAAATAGAAATTTCTTCAAATGGCCAAAACTGCTCTATTTTATGCCAGAATGTGCCCAAATTTGAACTGTATAAGCATAATGATGAGCTTTTTAGTATATATTACAGGATTTTTTATGAACTTTGAACTTTTGTCGATTTTGACCGATTATGCAAATTAGAAAAAAGGGGGGATGAAATTAAAAGAAAATCTTCTCCTCGGAAACTACTGAGCCAATCTCAACCAAACTTTGGTGAAATGATTCTTGGATGGCCCCCTTCCAAAATTTTGTCCGGTGATCCCGACTTCCAACCAAGATGGCCGCCAAGCTCAAAATAGAAAAAAGGGGGGATGAAATTTTAATTGTCCATTGCTGCTTTAGTGTAAGTCAAAATGAGCTCAAATTTTAACTGCAGCTACATGGCAAGGAATAGTTTAACATATATTCCGGGTTTTTCTGTGAAGTTTTTCTTTCAGCCGATATATACCGATTATGCAAATTAGGCATATTTTGATAAAAGATCACATTTAAATCTTCTCCTCTGAAACCGCTGAACCAAATTAAACCAAACCTGGCAGGGATGGTCCCTGGGTGGGTCCCTTTCAAAATTGTGTCTGTCAGCGCCGTCCTGTATCCAAGATGGCCACCGTTACTAAAAATTGAAATTTCTTCAAATGGCCAAAACTGCTCTATTATATGCCAGAATGTGCCCAAATTTGAACTGTATAAGCATAATGATGAGCTTTTTAGTATTTATTACAGGATTTTTTATGAACTTTGAACTTTTGCCGATTTTGACCGATTATGCAAATTAGAAAAAAGGGGGGATGAAATTTTTAAAAAATCTTCTCCTCGGAAACTACTGAGCCAATCTCAACCAAACTTTGCTGAAATGATTCTTGGATGGCCCCCTTCTAAAATTGTGTCCGGTGATCCAGACTTCCAACCAAGATGGCCGTCAAGCTCAAAATAGAAAAAAGGGGGAATGAAATTTTAATTGTCCATTGCTGCTTTAGTGTAAGTCAAAATGAGCTCAAATTTTAACTGCCGCTACATGGCATGGAATAGTTTAACATATATTCCGGTTTTTTTTGTGAAATTTTTCTTTCAGCCGGTATATACCGATTATGCGAATTAGGCATATTTTGATAAAAGATCACATTTAAATCTTCTCCTCTGAAACCGCTGAACCAAATTAAACCAAACCCAGCAGTGATGGTCCCTGGGTGGGTCCCTTTCAAAATTGTGTCCATCAGCGCCATCCTGTATCCAAGATGGCCACCGTTACAAAAAAATAGAAATTTCTTCAAATGGCCAAAACTGCTCTATTCTATGCCAGAATGTGCCCAAATTTGAACTGTATAAGCATAATGATGAGCTTTTTAGTATATATTACAGGATTTTTTATGAACTTTGAACTTTTGTCGATTTTGACCGATTATGCAAATTAGAAAAAAGGGGGGATGAAATTTAAAAAAAATCTTCTCCTCGGAAACTACTGAGCCAATCTCAACCAAACTTTGGTGAAATGATTCTTGGATGGCCCCCTTCCAAAATTTTGTCCGGTGATCCCGACTTCCAACCAAGATGGCTGCCAAGCTCAAAATAGAAAAAAGGGGGGATGAAATTTTAATTGTCCATTGCTGCTTTAGTGTAAGTCAAAATGAGCTCAAATTTTAACTGCAGCTACATGGCAAGGAATAGTTTAACATATATTCCGGGTTTTTCTGTGAAGTTTTTCTTTCAGCCGATATATATCGATTATGCAAATTAGGCATATTTTGATAAAAGATCACATTTAAATCTTCTCCTCTGAAACCGCTGAACCAAATTAAACCAAACCTGGCAGGGATGGTCCCTGGGTGGGTCCCTTTCAAAATTGTGTTTGTCAGTGTCGTCCTGTATCCAAGATGGCCACCGTTACCAAAAATAGAAATTTCTTCAAATGGCCAAAACTGCTCTATTATATGCCAGAATATGCCCAAATTTGAACTGTATAAGCATAATGATGAGCTTTTTAGTATTTATTACAGGATTTTTTTATGAACTTTGAACTTTTGCCGATTATGCAAATTAGAAAAAAGGGGGGATGAAATTTAAAAAAAATCTTCTCCTCGGAAACTACTGAGCCAATCTCAACCAAACTTTGCTGAAATGATTCTTGGATGGCCCCCTTCTAAAATTGTGTCCGGTGATCCAGACTTTCAACCAAGATGGCCGCCAAGCTCAAAATAGAAAAAAGGGGGAATGAAATTTTAATTGTCCATTGCTGCTTTAGTGTAAGTCAAAATGAGCTCAAATTTTAACTGCCGCTACATGGCATGGAATAGTTTAACATATATTCCGGGTTTTTTTGTGAAATTTTTCTTTCAGCCGATATATACCGATTATGCGAATTAGGCATATTTTGATAAAAGATCACATTTAAATCTTCTCCTCTGAAACCGCTGAACCAAATTAAACCAAACCCGGCAGGGATGGTCCCTGGGTGGGTCCCTTTCAAAATTGTGTCCGTCAGCGCCGTCCTGTATCCAAGATGGCCACCGTTACTAAAAATAGAAATTTCTTCAAATAGCCAAAACTGCTCTATTTTAAGCCAGAATATGCCCAAATTTGAACTGTATAAGCATAATGGTGAGCTTTTTAGTATATATTACAGGATTTTTTATGAACTTTGAACTTTTGTCGACTTTGACCGATTATGCAAATTAGATAAAAGGGGGGATGAAAAAAATCTTCTCCTCTGAAACTACTGAGCCAATCTCAACCAAACTTTGGTGAAATGATTCTTGGATGGCCCCCTTCCAAAATTTTGTCGGTGATCCCGACTTCCAACCAAGATGGCTGCCAAGCTCAAAATAGAAAAAAGGGGGGATGAAATTTTAATTGTCCATTGCTGCTTTAGTGTAAGTCAAAATGAGCTCAAATTTTAACTGCAGCTACATGGCAAGGAATAGTTTAACATATATTCCGGGTTTTTCTGTTAAATTTTTCTTTCAGCCGATATATACCGATTATGCAAATTAGGCATATTTTGATAAAAGATCACATTTAAATCTTCTCCTCTGAAACCGCTGAACCAAGTTAAACCAAACCTGGGTGGGTCCCTTTCAAAATTGTGTCCGTCAGCGCCGTCCTTTATTCAAGATGGCCACCGTTACTAAAAATAGAAATTTCTTTAAATGGCCAAAACTGCTCTATTTTATGCCAGAATGTGCCCAAATTTGAACTGTATAAGCATAATGATGAGCTTTTTAGTATATATTACAGGATTTTTTATGAACTTTGAACTTTTGTCGATTTTGACCGATTATGCAAATTAGAAAAAAGGGGGGATGAAATTAAAAGAAAATCTTCTCCTCGGAAACTACTGAGCCAATCTCAACCAAACTTTGGTGAAATGATTCTTGGATGGCCCCCTTCCAAAATTTTGTCCGGTGATCCCGACTTCCAACCAAGATGGCCGCCAAGCTCAAAATAGAAAAAAGGGGGGATGAAATTTTAATTGTCCATTGCTGCTTTAGTGTAAGTCAAAATGAGCTCAAATTTTAACTGCAGCTACATGGCAAGGAATAGTTTAACATATATTCCGGGTTTTTCTGTGAAGTTTTTCTTTCAGCCGATATATACCGATTATGCAAATTAGGCATATTTTGATAAAAGATCACATTTAAATCTTCTCCTCTGAAACCGCTGAACCAAATTAAACCAAACCTGGCAGGGATGGTCCCTGGGTGGGTCCCTTTCAAAATTGTGTCTGTCAGCGCCGTCCTGTATCCAAGATGGCCACCGTTACTAAAAATTGAAATTTCTTCAAATGGCCAAAACTGCTCTATTATATGCCAGAATGTGCCCAAATTTGAACTGTATAAGCATAATGATGAGCTTTTTAGTATTTATTACAGGATTTTTTATGAACTTTGAACTTTTGCCGATTTTGACCGATTATGCAAATTAGAAAAAAGGGGGGATGAAATTTTTTAAAAATCTTCTCCTCGGAAACTACTGAGCCAATCTCAACCAAACTTTGGTGAAATGATTCTTGGATGGCCCCCTTCTAAAATTGTGTCCGGTGATCCAGACTTCCAACCAAGATGGCCGTCAAGCTCAAAATAGAAAAAAGGGGGAATGAAATTTTAATTGTCCATTGCTGCTTTAGTGTAAGTCAAAATGAGCTCAAATTTTAACTGCCGCTACATGGCATGGAATAGTTTAACATATATTCCGGGTTTTTTTGTGAAATTTTTCTTTCAGCCGATATATACCGATTATGCGAATTAGGCATATTTTGATAAAAGATCACATTTAAATCTTCTCCTCTGAAACCGCTGAACCAAATTAAACCAAACCCAGCAGTGATGGTCCCTGGGTGGGTCCCTTTCAAAATTGTGTCCGTCAGCGCCGTCCTGTATCCAAGATGGCCACCGTTACAAAAAATAGAAATTTCTTCAAATGGCCAAAACTGCTCTATTCTATGCCAGAATGTGCCCAAATTTGAACTGTATAAGCATAATGATGAGCTTTTTAGTATATATTACAGGATTTTTTATCAACTTTGAACTTTTGTCGATTTTGACCGATTATGCAAATTAGAAAAAAGGGGGGATGAAATTTAAAAAAAATCTTCTCCTCGGAAACTACTGAGCCAATCTCAACCAAACTTTGGTGAAATGATTCTTGGATGGCCCCCTTCCAAAATTTTGTCCGGTGATCCTGACTTCCAACCAAGATGGCTGCCAAGCTCAAAATAGAAAAAAGGGGGGATGAAATTTTAATTGTCCATTGCTGCTTTAGTGTAAGTCAAAATGAGCTCAAATTTTAACTGCAGCTACATGGCACGGAATAGTTTAACATATATTCCGGGTTTTTCTGTGAAGTTTTTCTTTCAGCCGATATATATCGATTATGCAAATTAGGCATATTTTGATAAAAGATCACATTTAAATCTTCTCCTCTGAAACCGCTGAACCAAATTAAACCAAACCTGGCAGGGATGGTCCCTGGGTGGGTCCCTTTCAAAATTGTGTCCGTCAGCGTCGTCCTGTATCCAAGATGGCCACCGTTACTAAAAATAGAAATTTCTTCAAATGGCCAAAACTGCTCTATTATATGCCAGAATGTGCCCAAATTTGAACTGTATAAGCATAATGATGAGCTTTTTAGTATTTATTACAGGATTTTTTATGAACTTTGAACTTTTGTCGATTTTGACCGATTATGCAAATTAGAAAAAAGGGGGGATGAAATTAAAAAAAATCTTCTCCTCGGAAACTACTGAGCCAATCTCAACCAAACTTTGCTGAAATGATTCTTGGATGGCCCCCTTCCAAAATTGTGTCCGGTGATCCCCACTTCCAACCAAGATGGCCACCAAGCTCAAAATAGAAAAAAGGGGGATGAAATTTTAATTGTCCATTGCTGCTTTAGTGTAAGTCAAAATGAGCTCAAAGAGGGAGAGGCGTTAAGGTGCAAAATTGGCCCCACATTATATTAAAAAATAATGCTCGACATAGAATAAAAACAATTTACTAATTTAATTGTTAGATAAACAAATTTTCAAAAAATATAACTTTCCGTGAAATTGGGTGCATTTTGATGTCATAATGACATCATAATTAGACGGATAATGCTAAAAATGGACTATAAACGACATATTTAATGTACATTTTAGCTATTTTATAGTCCTCCACAGTCTTCCACCAACACCAAATTGAGCAGTTGTTTTGAGTATAGAGGGTTAATGATTATATCAAAATATTTTGTTGGTGGACGATTGTGGAGGTTGTTAAATATTAATTTATTTAGAACCTCAGCCAGACCCTTAAAATCAATATTTTCACTCTTCTGATTGTATATATGAGATCATTATATACACAATCTGTACATTTCATGATTCATTTCAAGTAATGAAATTCATCAGTAGATAACTTATATTTCTGTAGATAATTGTATTTATTTTAAATACAGTTTGTGTACATTAAAGCCAAGAGAAAAACTCAGTGCATGTAATCCGGCGTCAATGCCATAAAAAGTACTGGGGACTATAAGTGCCATATATGGCCCCATATTTAATGAATCATTATCTCAGAACATACTTGATTAAAATTTGATGTGTTTTATATTATAGACGAGATGATACTTTTGATGTTAAAATTTGTTTCCAACAAAATCGATACGTATATGATGTCATTGTGACGTCATGAGCATTATTTGTTTTCTGTATTTCGTGGAATTTTGCCCGCGATATTTGGATGGTTTTCAAAGAAATTAAGCACCTCCGCAGTCGTGCACCAGACAAATACTTTACCAGGTTATTAAAATAAATAAAACACAAATACTGTTAAAGTATTTTTGTGGTTTCACGAGGTGTTAAATTTCTTGAAGAACGACGGGAAAATGTTCAAATATTCCAAGCGCTTAGATGACGTTTTGATATTTGAGAAGCAATCTTTGCCGTAAAAATCGATGGTATGTCGGCACGTAACAGTTATATACAAATGTAAGATAGAAATAAAATAAACACCATTTCATCCAAAATAGATATTTTTCATAAGCCCCCAATTATTGATTATATATTTTCTTCTGGGATACTGAAATAATTATTACTACAGGGATACGGAGGTAACGGGTTTAATGGTCTATCGATGCTACTTCTAAAATGAAGAAAAATAGTTTGATCCAAAAGGAGTAGATATTTTTTGGGCACAATCCAACAGATAGCTTTCACATTATGATCCAAAGGTGTTTTATGTTATGCACTACATACACAAACGTTTGATCCATCATTTGTCCATTGGAGGTTAGGTGTTTAACACCGCTTTCAAAAATATTTCAGTTACTACTTTTGTGGCGCAAATTGGAGTACCCAGAGAAATCCACAGACCTGTCGCAAGTCACTGACAAACTTTATCACATAATGTGTTATCGAGTACACCTCGCCATGAATGGGGTTCAAACTCACAACTTAAGTGGTGATAGGCAATGATTGCACAGGTAGTTGTAAATTCAACTACCATACGACCACGACGGTTCAAGTTCAGTTAAGATGAAAAGTAATTGTTTTATTGATATTGAAGGAATTTATGATTATCACTGTTTATAAACTTTCTTTTCATATCAATCAATGAAAAGAATTGGTTTGCTGAAAGTAGGTTTTTTTGTTGGGGTTCATTGGATGGAATTTGCAGACACAACGTTAGGCATATCAGAACACTACCTTTTTTTTGCCACCAGACTGGGATGGTTGGCCACTGAATTCACATCACATTTTCATTAATTATATAAAGTTTCCCCTTTTGCGCCCAAATTAAACTTTTAACTTCTATCAGTTCCATTCTCTTAAATCAACCTCCAATGGACAAATGATGGATCAAAAGTTTGTGTATGTAGTGCATTGAAAATGCGTTCTGTCATGTGCATAAGTTATTGTTTGCATGACTGACAGACACTATTCATCATATTGTTTTCTAGCTTCTGAACTGTCGATCGAGAAAAAAAAAATATTCTAGACAGGCAGCAAATAGCCAGTCAATGGGGTTTGCAATTAATATTTCGCATGCACAATAGCGACCCCACACCACAAGGTGTGGAAAATAGAAATATTCTGCTGTGGATTAAATGCGTATTAACTGCATTACATGTAAACTGTATGATTCTGTTTGATAAAGTCCTTTAACTAGAACAGGAACAAAATGTACGCTAGAGTGAAATAGTGTTGTAATAAAACATCGTGAACGTGATGTACGAGCGTGTACAAGTATTACAGAATGTCAAGGTATATTTTAAATGACGTTGAAACAAGTCACGATTTGATATTAATTCGGTTGTATTTCATTTTGACGATTCTAATTACGGAAGACGATCACAACCATATTGTTTTTGATTGGATTAAAATTATAGATGTATAATAATGTATAATATCCTATTATTATTAGAATCCTAACATGACTGCGAATTTGACATAAATAAAATAACAAATGGCTTCCTCTAGGAAAACGCCGACTTTATGTGAAAGGGACACCAGACAGCTATGAGGAACAAATTTAATACATCCCTTAGCGCGGGATGTAAAGGACACACTCCTTACACGTAAAAGACAACTTACAGCAAATTCTGATAGCAACAGTTTATTAGGAGTGTTGTTGTTGGTTTGTCACAAAGCAAAATAATATCTACCATCTCCTCTTTTTCTATTGACAATCAAAACAATCATACATAAACTCATGGCAGCGACACACATTTTACCTACACGATTAATCATATGGTTGTAAACTTGTTCTCATCATAAATATATATGAAATACTTGATTGTAAAACAATTATCTATCGACAACCACTTTTTATGGGATATCCGATTCCAAGGCTTGTTATCAGTTTATAAAAAAAAAAAATTCTCACAGGGTCCTAGCTAAAATCGTTACACATTAAACATTATGCTTCACACCATTTCCCAAAATATTTCCATATTATAAAAAAAAACGATCTTTAAATATTGGACTTCTCTCAACCCGCACCTTGGCATTTTTTTTTCTATAGATTTGTGATGGTTGTCCGTAAAAATGTACTGGAATATATCATCGCATTGGTTGTCGTTAAGAATAAAGTATGGTTAAAAAAGTGTTTAAAAAAATTTCAAATATGACAGTTCTATTGTCCAAATAATTCTATCTATTACTTCTTTAAGATTAATACTAAAATTTCGACCAGTTTTCGACGATCAATGTTAATAAGTTTCTGAATTGATGTCCCAGCGGCGCATCCGGTGCGAGCCCCTACCCTAAATTTGGAAAAAATATGATTTGTTGACGTAAAATCGTGATTTTTCACACGAAATACCCCAAAAATGTTCGCACCTCCCTCCGCTCGGCGCAATTTTTTTAAGTGTGCCCCTAATTTGAAATCCTGGATCCGCCCATATTGACCTCAATATGTGCATTATAAATGTCATAGCAGACGATGAATCCAAAATTGATCTGTATGAGATATATTTTTTAAATGATTAAAGCTTTGTTAAGGTGACGAAAAAATGAATTACGAAAAACTACAATTTGAACGTGAAATAATAGATGTGGTACGTAGTTCTTACATTTAAAGATGACATTTTCAGATCAGATTTCATGAGATCATTCATGCAATTTCAGCATCATAATATAACCTCTGACAAATGAAGCGATCAAAATAATGAGAGATTTTATCACATGAAACAAACCGTTGAAAACAGGAGACCGTCGAAAATGGGTGACGTTGCGACATTACTATTCGTTCACTTTAATTTCATAATACAGCTTCGGAACATGTTTTTATTCCTGAAAGCAATCCACATTGCATATTAAGTCAAATTTATGCTTTGTTTATTGAGTTTTATTATGCTTTGTTTTTTTTTTTTTTTAATAGATATGTATTATAATACAATGATACGTACGTTCTATATAATGAAAAAAATGACGTTCACTTCTTTTCATTACCTGAATTTGTCGATCCGCTGCGAGGAATTAGATACACATATTAACTAACTGTATTTATTTCTGAAAAGTACATATTGTGAATACATTTTGGAGAACATTTTATCGACATCTGAGGTGGGGCCGATTTTGGTCCTTATAGCTCCTAGTCCTTTTAACTGCAGCTATATGGCACGGAATAGTTTAACATATATTCCTGTTTTTCTGTGAAATTTTTATTTCAGCCGATATATACCGATTATGCGAATTAGGCATATTTTGATAAAAGATCACATTTAAATCTTCTCCTCTGAAACCGCTGAACCAAATTAAACCAAACCTGGCAGGGTTGATCCCTGGGTGGGTCCCTTTCAAATTTGTGTCCATCAGCACCGTCCTGTATCCACGATGGCCACCGTTACTAAAAATAGAAATTTCTTCAAATGGCCAAAACTGCTCTATTTTATGCCAGAATATGCCCAAATTTGAACTGTATAAGCATAATGGTGAGCTTTTTAGTATATATTACAGGATTTTTTATGAACTGAACTTTTGTCGATTTTGACCGATTATGCAAATTAGAAAAAAGGGGGGATGAAATTTAAAAAAAATCTTCTCGGAAACTACTGAGCCAATCTCAACCAAACTTTGCTGAGATGATTCTTGGATGGCCCCCTTCCCAAATTGTGTCCGGTGATCCCGACTTCCAACCAAGATGGCCGCCAAGCTCAAAATAGAAAAAAGGGGGATGAAATTTTAATTGTCCATTGCTGCTTTAGTGTAAGTCAAAATGAGCTCAAATTTTAACTGCAGCTACATGGCAAGGAATAGTTTAACATATATTCCGGGTTTTCCTGTGAAGTTTTTCTTTCAGCCGATATATACCGATTATGCAAATTAGGCATATTTTGATAAAAGATCACATTTAAATCTTCTCCTCTGAAACCGCTGAACCAAGTTAAACCAAACCTGGGTGGGTCCTTTTCAAAATTGTGTCCGTCAGCGCCGTCCTGTATCCAAGATGGCCACCGTTACTAAAAATAGAAATTTCTTCAAATGGCCAAAACTGCTCTATTTTAAGCCAGAATGTGCCCAAATTTGAACTGTATCAGCATAATGATGAGCTTTTTAGTATATATTACAGGATTTTTTATGAACTTTGAACTTTTGTCGAATTTGACCGATTATGCAAATTAGAAAAAAGGGGGGATGAAGTTAAAAAAAAATCTTCTCGGAAACTACTGAGCCAATCTCAACCAAACTTTGCTGAAATGATTCTTGGATGGCCCCCTTCCCAAATTGTGTCCGGTGATCCCGACTTCCAACCAAGATGGCCGCCAAGCTCAAAATAGAAAAAAGGGGGGATGAAATTTTAATTGTCCATTGCTGCTTTAGTGTAAGTCAAAATGAGCTCAAATTTTAACTGCAGCTACATGGCAAGGAATAGTTTAACATATATTCCGGATTTTTCTGTTAAATTTTTCTTTCAGCCAATATATACCGATTATGCAAATTAGGCATATTTTGATAAAAGATCACATTTAAATCTTCTCCTCTGAAACCGCTGAACCAAATTAAACCAAACCTGGGTGGGTCCCTTTCAAAATTGTGTCCGTCAGCGCCGTCCTTTATCCAAGATGGCCACCATTGCTAAAAATAGAAATTTCTTCAAATGGCCAAAACTGCTCTATTTTAAGCCAGAATGTGCCCAAATTTGAACTGTATAAGCATAATGATGAACTTTTAAGTATTTATTACAGGATTTTTTATGAACTTTGAACTTTTCCCGATGTTGACCGATTATGCAAATTAGAAAAAAGGGGGGATGAAATTTAAAAAAAATCTTCTCCTCGGAAACTACTGAGCCAATCTCAACCAAACTTTGGTGAAATGATTCTTGGCTAGCCCCCTTCCAAAATTGTGTCCGTTGATCCCGACTTCCAACCAAGATGGCTGCCAAGCTCAAAATAGAAAAAAGGGGGGATGAAATTTTAATTGTCCATTGCTGCTTTAGTGTAAGTCAAAATGAGCTCAAATTTTAACTGCAGCTACATGGCAAGGAATAGTTTAACATATATTCCGGTTTTTCTGTGAGGTTTTTCTTTCAGCCGATATATACCGATTATGCAAATTAGGCATATTTTGATAAAAGATCACATTTAAATCTTTTCCTCTGAAACCACCTAACCAAATTAAACCAAACCTGGCAGGGATGGTCCCTGTGTGAGTCCCTTTCAAAATTGTGTCCGACAGCCCCGCCCTCCATTCAAGATGGCCGCTGTTACTAAAAATAGAAATTTCTTCAAATCCCCAAAACTGCTCTATTTTAAGCCAGAATGTGCCCAAATCTGAACTGTATAAGCATAATGATGAGCTTTTTAGCATGTATTACAGAATTTTTTATGAACTTTGAACTTTTGCCGATTTTGACCGATTATGCAAATTCGAAAAAAGGGGGGATGAAATTAAAAGAAAATCTTCTCCTCGGAAACTACTGAGCCAATCTCAACCAAACTTTGGTGAAATGATTCTTGAATGGCCCCCTTCCAAAATTTTGTCCGGTGATCCCGACTTCCAACCAAGATGGCCGCCAAGCTCAAAATAGAAAAAAGGGGGGATGAAATTTTAATTGTCCATTGCTGCTTTAGTGTAAGTCAAAATGAGCTCCAATTTTAACTGCAGCTACATGGCAAGGAATAGTTTAACATATATTCCGGGTTTTTCTGTGAAGTTTTTCTTTCAGCCGATATATACCGATTATGCAAATTAGGCATATTTTGATAAAAGATCACATTTAAATCTTCTCCTCTGAAACCGCTGAACCAAATTAAACCAAACCTGGCAGGGATGGTCCCTGGGTGGGTCCCTTTCAAAATTGTGTCTGTCAGCGCCGTCCTGTATCCAAGATGGCCACCGTTACTAAAAATTGAAATTTCTTCAAATGGCCAAAACTGCTCTATTATATGCCAGAATGTGCCCAAATTTGAACTGTATAAGCATAATGATGAGCTTTTTAGTATTTATTACAGGATTTTTTATGAACTTTGAACTTTTGCCGATTTTGACCGATTATGCAAATTAGAAAAAAGGGGGGATGAAATTTTTTAAAAATCTTCTCCTCGGAAACTACTGAGCCAATCTCAACCAAACTTTGGTGAAATGATTCTTGGATGGCCCCCTTCTAAAATTGTGTCCGGTGATCCAGACTTCCAACCAAGATGGCCGTCAAGCTCAAAATAGAAAAAAGGGGGAATGAAGTTTTAATTGTCCATTGCTGCTTTAGTGTAAGTCAAAATGAGCTCAAATTTTAACTGCAGCTACATGGCAAGAACTAGTGTAACATATATTCCGGGTTTTTCTGTGAAATTTTTCTTTCAGCCGATATATACCGATTATGCAAATTAGGCATATTTTGATAAAAGATCGCATTTAAATCTTCTCCTCTGAAACCACTGAACCAAATTAAACCAAACCTGGCAGGGATGGTCCCTGGGTGGGTCCCTTTCAAAATTGTGTCCGACAGCCCCGCCCTCCATTCAAGATGGCTGCTGTTACTAAAAATGGAAATTTCTTCAATTGTCCATTGCTGCTTTAGTATAAGTCAAAATGAGCTCAAATTTGAACTGCAGCTACATGGCAAGGAGTAGTTTAGCATATGTTCTGGGTTTTTTTTGGAATTTTTCTTTCAGCCGATTTATACCGATTATGCAAATTAGGCATATTTTGATAAAAGATCACATTTAAATCTTCTCCTCTGAAACCGCTGAACCAAATTAAACCAAACCTGGCAGGGATGGTCCCAGGGTGGGTTCCTTTCAAAATTGTGTCCGACAGCCCCGTCTTCCATTCAAGATGGCTGCTGTTACTAAAAATGGAAATTTCTTCAATTGTCCATTGCTGCTTTAGTATAAGTTAAAATGAGCTCAAATTTGAACTGCAGCTACATGGCAAGGAGTAGTTTAGCATATGTTCTGGGTTTTTTTTGAATTTTTCTTTCAGCCGATTTATACCGATTATGCAAATTAGGCATATTTTGATAAAAGATCACATTTAAATCTTCTCCTCTGAAACCGCTGAACCATATTAAACCAAACCTGGCAGAGGGATGGTCCCTGGGTGGGTCCCTCTCAAAATTGTGTCCGTCAGTGCCGTTCTGTATCCAAGATGGCCACCGTTACTGAAAATAAAAAAAAATTCAAAAGGCCAAAACTGCTCTATTTTAACAGAATATGATCAAATTTGAACTGTATAAGCATAATGATGAGCTTTTTAACATATATTACAGGACTTTTTATGAACTTTGAACTTTTTCCAATTTTGACCGATTATGCAAATTAGAAAAAAGGGGGGATGAAATTTAAAAAACCCTCCTCTGAAACTACTGGGCTAATCTCAACCAAACTTTGCTGAAATGATTCTTGGGTGGTCCTTCTTCTAAAATTGTGTCCTGTGATCCCGCCCTCTGACCAAGATGGCTGCACAACTGTACTTAGTTTAACATAGGACCCTATGGGAAATTCACATAAAAACCATCTTGTCTGGAACCAGTAGCTCAATTAAAACCAAACTTTGATGGAATAGTCATTGGATGATCCTCTTCCAAAATTGTGTCAGGCAGTTGCGCTCTCCCGCCAAGATGGCCACCACAGTGCAGTTGCGTTGTTATTGAAAGCAGCTTTGATCCAGATGAGCGATTACAGGCTCCTGGGAGCCTCTGGTTGTATTAGCACCTGTGTAGTAGTCTCATTAAGCTTGTGTCAAGGAACATTTTGATTAATTAGTCATGGGAAATAGTGATGAATAATTTGTAATGTACATAATAATTAATTCAAGAACTGGCTTGAAAACAAAACATCACTAGCAGATTTAACATTTATATTAATAAAGAATATCACTTTTGAATTGATATTTTTATCCCTGTATGTGTATACTGAAAAACATATGAAAATTCAGGGTAAGCAATTATATGTATCCATGCAGTGTACTTGTATAGACATAAACATGGCTGAACTCAGAGAATCTGGCGAAAATATGCAGTTCCTGAAAGTTATAGAGCATGCTAACGCCAGACTAACAATAAAAGAGGCAACAGAACCACCAACCTTTGGCAGGTAACTGACCAATCCTATAATTACATACACTCGAGTACACCTATTTTTGTTATGCACAAAGCAGGGATTGAACTATTACCATAGAGGTAATTGACTGATGGTCAACAGTAGTCGTATTTAAACTAGCAACTTCGACTACTCGACCATCTAGCCGTTTCTAAGCACAATTTCATTACAATCCTTGAACACAGCATAGTATTATAGGAATTAGCTTGTACAGTACATACAGGTAGGTGCATTTTTTTTTTATTCAAATGCTTTTGAAAAAAAACAATGGTTTCAGGCATTTATTTCATATTCCAATAAGGTAAAAATAAGTTTCAAATGTACACACATAAAATAAAAATTCAACCAAATAATGTTTGCATAAATTATTGCATAAACATGACTTGATTCTCAAAATCTGTGTCCCCCAAAAAAAGGTGAGTCCCCCAGACCAAAAAGTTGGAGATAATTGTTTCTTATGACAAAAATAGTCTAATCCTCACCAGCTTCACATTCTTTTTTTTTCAAATCTGAAATGTTTTGCTCATCATAAGCTAGTTATTACATTAAAAACAAGAATTAATTCTCAAAATCTGACCATAATTTTCAACGAAAACTAGAATTGTTTCAGAGGACTAAAACCCATGTCTCCCATTCATAAAACCCTCAAGTAAAATATTTGACCTCAAGGTCAAAGGTCAAGGTCAAACTGATCATGATGGTACGTGAGACACTCTCATCATTATGCAACCACATACCAAATATCATTAACCTATCTAAAAAGGCAACACGTTATTGCCCAGACACAAAAACACTTAAAAAATATCAATTATTTGACCGTAAAGTCAAAGGTCAAACTGAGGTCACGATGGAACATGACATACCGTCTCATGATTATACACCTACATACCAAATATCATTAATCTATCGTAAAAGACAAAAAAAGTAATGACTCGGACACCATAACACTTCAAAAATATCAATTATTTGACCTTGAGGTCAAAGGTCAACGACAAAATGTGGTCATGTTGGTACAAGACACACCCTCTCGTGATTATGCACATACATACCAAATAGCATTGACCTATCTGAAGAGACGAACAAGTTGTGGCCCGACAGATAGTAAATTTGCAAATCCATTCAGATTGAACAAAGAGTTAACTCCCTTTTTTGTCTATTTTCTTGTATAATTTTACTTATATCTTTTTTATTTTGGACGGTGACCCACCAATTTTTGAATTTTATCTTTTTAAGAAACATTTGGACCATTCAATTACAAAAAATCAGAAAATTCTATGGATTAGAAATTGATATTTTCATCAGATAAATGCATTCAATAACGTTTTTTTCTTCATTGTCTATAAGAATAAGAATAAGAATTTTATTGTCCAATAGAGGGCCCACAAGGGGCAAAGTCATTGCAGTGATTCATAAACAATAACATTGTACAAACAAAAATAGTATACGTTAACTGCCCATAAAATATACTAAATACTTATACTAATAATAATTATAATAATAATTAAGTGCCGTCGACTATGACATTGTTGGCCACATCAGACATCAATGGTCAATTTACATGTATTGTAGTGGTCAAATCCTCCCCGTGTCCTAAGCACATGGACAAGTACTGTACGGTAGTTGTACAAATGCAGAGGAAATCAAGGGCCGGTGCAAATATGACTCTAACACATTCGCACACATATTATACATGTGAAATAACTATATTTTCGAAATTAAATAGATATACTGTATAAATACTTAAAGCATGAGTTAATAAATATATCACTCATATCAATATTTGTTTGTCTTGTCTATTTATATTAAATAAAGGGAAGAAAAAAGTCCTCCTTGTGTCCAAAGGACATGAACAATGCCATAGGCATAGTTATTCAAATGCAGGGGACACCAATGGTCGATGCTAAAAGGACTTATTAAATAATTAAATATGTGAATCTATTACAATTCAAGACTTAGATTAAGACATATGTATATGTACTATATAGATAAAAACAAAAACATAAATATAAACGAGTAAGTCCTCCTCGTGTCCCAAGCACTTGAACAAATGCAATAGTTATATAAATGCAGGGGACACCAAGGGTCGATGCTAAAAGGACTTGTTAATAAGCTAAATATGTGAATCTACTATAATTTAAGAGTGTGACGCATGTCATGACATGTACTTTATGATATATATATATATATCATAAATATAAATAAGTGAGTCCTCCTCGTGCCCCAAGCACATGAGCAATTGCAATAGTTATTCAAATGCAGGGGACACCAAGGGTCGATGCTAAAAGGACCTAAATTCATATAATATATAGTCACCACCAAGAAGTAGAGGATTATAAATATAATTTATTGAATGTCCCATGCAGCCACAATGAAACAATGTCCCAGTTCATAAGTGTTATCAGTACTAAGTGTGTTTTTCGTTATTCTTAATAAAATTTCACAACTCTAGAAGAACATCTTTGTTTTCACTATTCATTAGCCAAATTAGTTTGTTTTTATTATCGAGAGTTTTAAATTGAGCACAATTTGCATCTATACATGAAAGTAGTTTATTTTGTTGTAATATCAAGGAATTGCAGTTAAAGAGAAAATGCTTTTCAACTTCAACTTCACCGCTATCATATCTGGGACATATTATATTGTGCCGGAGAGTACCCTGATATTTTCCTCTTTCAATGCGAAGTGCATGAGCTGACAGACGTAATCTTGACAAACATCTTCTAAGATCAAAACTTGAAATAATAGACAAATATTTTTCACACCCAAAATTAGTTTTGAATGTTACATATGTACACAATTTACCATTGGAATGTTGTGTAAGATTTTGTTCCCAATTATTGATAAAATAATTGTATAAAATTTTATCATTAATTCTAGAGTTTGGATTATGTACTGGTCTTGAGGATTGCATTTTTTTTATAATAATATCTATGGTGTCTATATAAATTTTGCCCCAAAATGCCATTTTCCCTTCAATTTTCAAATTAAAATTTTGAGCTTGGAATGCCGTAGATACGATAATGTAACCCTCATTCCGCTTGTGCTCCAGTTAAGGTTACGAATCGGTCCCATTCAACGTATGGGAGCAAATTAAAATTTTCGTTAAGTGAATATTTCAACTTTTTTTTTGCATATCTGGTCAAAACTTATTATTCCCTACAATTTTTAAGTAATGGTGATACGAAATAAGTGTTACAATACCTGTTTCTACCTTCACGATCGATTTAGTATTCGAAATTTGTTTCTTGTCCGCCATGGCACCTTACGTATACTCTCGTGATGGGCGGAGCCTATCCATATTATGATATATGGATCTGAATGCCAAATATAAAAACTTACTACGATGTTAAATACTACGATCGATCCAAATAAGGATATCTCCAAAACGAGACAAGTGCACGTGAAATAGCAACTTGTAAACAAAATGTCGGACAGAAAGAAGATTTCATTCATTCAAATTTTCAGATGGATATAAGTCTACCATGGATTGATGCAGCGTTTACTTAACACCTCAAGCTTTACCTAGATATATTTATCTTTCACCCCCATTAATTTTTCCAACCACTTACAACGGAATTAGGACAAAAAAAACGCCCGGTGTGAATCACTCCGGGCGCTGCTCCCATACGTCGAATGGGACCGATTCGTAACCCTCGCTGGGAGCAAAAGCGGACTGAGGGTTACGTTATCGTATCTAGGAATGCCGATGACCCTCTATTTTTTTATCTTTTTATTTGGAAGGGCACATTACAAGGAAGTTTACTTTAAAAAAAATAAAATAAAAAATTTATGGATAAAAAATTAGACACCCCATCTACCTTAAGGGAATACGATACAGTAGCAAGGGCAGATAATTACTTTGCCGAATACCGCATCTTGTTTTCGCGACGTCGCGGTAACGAGCGCGACATTTTCGAGATTGCGCTTGACGGAACGTTTCTTTTTCGCGGAAGTTGCATCGACGTCATATACAGCCGATTGCGTAAAAATTTGAAAGCACCTGCTTCAAGCCGAATAATGCCGTTTTTAAAAGGAGAAATATGCCGTCGGAAAAAATGTTCAGAGTGCTTGAAAGAGTTGAATAGGAATGTTGGTGAGACAGAAATTTTCTGACTCGGGAAAAAAAACCATGCCTCCTCCCCCCCCCCCCCCCCCCCCCCCCCTTTTCAAGTTAAATGATCGGTCCCTTAGCTGGCATCGATTTCATAGTGTCCAAACCGATTTCGAGTATCCGGACTCCTGGCGTGCTAAATTGGATATGCCAAAAGCAAGCTTAGGACAGAGCTTCGTGGAATCAAGAGGGAGAATCTCATGAGTTATACTAAAGTTCGACAAATCTATACTTGTAAAATTTCAAAAATGAATCCTTTCGCTTTTCAATGCATAAATTTATCAGGAATGAATTTGGATTGATACTTAACCTTGTCCGTCCATTCGTCTGTCCCGATCTTGGTGAATGTTTTGCGTTTATGTCCGTTTCTAAGCTACTAGGCATGGTACAACAATGAAACATGACCATAGGATACCATCGATAAGGTAACTCACTTCAGCGACTTGTTGAACGTTTTATGTCCCCCTTTTCTTTTCTTTTTTGTGTCCTTGCTCCGGCATTTTTTTTCTCTCCGTGAACTCCTTTCTCAAACCCCATTCTCCCTATTTTCCTTTACCCTGTTCCGCTTTAGATTGAACGTGAGGCAAGGGAAGAAAAGATGTGTTTATATAGTATATCACAAAATTTACCAAGGTACAGTCACATGTTAGTTTCAAAAATCTGGAGTTGGTCAAATCAAACTCGGCTAACGGTATTTTAAGAACCCCGGACTGACTTACATGTCGTGTAAAGGAAGTGTTTTACGATCATGATCATTGCCCTTTTGTAAACATTTACTGTAGAGCTTCATACGATGGTTAGTTTTTGCCGTCTTTCGCCTCGAAACAATACTAGAAGATTGATTGATTGTTGGTGTTTTAACGCCACTTTCAACAATATTTCAGCTATATCATGGCGACCAGTTTTAGTGATGGAGGAAGCCGGAGTACCGGGAGAGAAACATCGACCATGGGCAAGCAACTGGTAAACTTTATCACTTGCGGCTGCGAATCGACTGCACCCTTTTTGTAATTTACAAAACCGGGCGCGAACCCACGCCGTATTGGTGATAGGCTTGTATGAGTTGTTAGATCCAGCGATCTAACTCATTGGGCCACCCGGGCCCCCAATACTGTAAGACGACAATACTCTTCCGATCACTTCCTGCAATTTTCATCTTTTCGTCACAAAAATATGCCTCGCCTCGTCTAACGAAAGGATGATGAATGCTATCGTCTTTTCATCCCACAGATTTGCGTGGGGGTTTTTTTGTTACTGTAGGACAATGAAAATAAATTAGACATTTACTGCTTGTTCTCCTTTCGCCTCGAAAATAATAAACCTCAAATTTCTTTTCATTATAAGGTCGAAAATGTATCTTTAAAAGGGGTACCTGTAAAGTGCGAAACGAAATAGAAACGAAACGAAACGAAATGAAACCGATCGAAACGAAACGAAATCAAACGAAACGAAATGTAATGAAAAAAAAATGAAAATTAAATATGGCATGAAGACTAAGAGAGTTTATAATATATTGATTATCCAAATTTAGAAGAGTTTAATAAAGAAACACGTTTTGTGCGAAACAAAAAAGAAGAAATATCACTGCACTGAAAATTAAAACTTAAATCTGAACACTGAAAGGTACCGACAAACCATTTTAATTCAAATTAAATCTCAGAACTTGCTCTCTATTTTCATTTTGTTGTTTTCATGTCGCGCTGACATGTCGCGACATGTAAACAACAAAATGAAAATGGGGAGCAAGTTCTGAGATTTAATTTTAATTAGATTGTCGACAAACGAGCCTATGAATAGGGTTTTTGAGTATTAGATTATTTGGCAATGTAAGTGATAATTTTATTTACAGGGGTAATTTTTCCTGATTATCTGATTCCCAAAGTCATTTCTGATTATTTTAATATCGCGTTTAGGGAAAAATTAATGAATACTGTGGCAAAACATATGATTATATTAGTGATTATACGATCCCTGGCTACCTCTTACGCAGGGCCTCACAAACTGTTCAAAAGCTTTTGAAGTTACCCTGCTGTATCTTTACTGTCGCCGACAGAAAACAATCAAAGGCGGTAGTTTCCTTTGAAGAATGAAACTGAAAAAGTTGTTCAGCGGCTTTGCAATTTCGCATGCCCTTTGAACGATTTTTTTGCTTTTTAAGTCACGTACATCTTCGGCCCTTCAGTTTTATTCTGAATCCCAAGGCAGAGCTAATGGACGAAACTGCAATTGACGATTACATTTCGGTAAGAATATGTCTAAATGCAAATATACCTACATGTACTTTCCTCTTTATAAACAGGTGGTGTGAAGCGAAGAAACCGTCTTTAATGAGGGGGAGGGGGATACCGATCCACAAGCACTCCACCACGGGTTCCACCTTTTAAGAAGTTTGCCTAGAACAAGAAAAATCACATATTTTTTTTACCTCTTTTCTGTTCGATAAAATAATGCTTATTTGATACAAAATACCACATTATCAATGTGGATTTTGTGCAGTGTCTGAAAAATGATATTTCCTAGTATACGGCGCAGTTTTCAGAAGAGAAAATATGTGATTTTTCTTAATATTGGCGAAATTCTCGAAAAGGGGGTACACGAATCGAGTGTTTGTGATACGGGCGTATATAGATTTCCTAATTTCCACATTTTTAAGCATTCCCATTCCAAATTCCCTACAATTTGGACCATTTTTTTCTATTCTTAATTACATTTTACAATTCCTTTTTGCCTTTTCAATTCCCTTATCCTTCAATATTTGCCACATGTTACCCATTTCCCGAAATCTTTCCCATTACCTCCAAACCGTGCCAACTCTCCCTTTTATCCGTCCGTTCGTTCGTCTTCTCCGACATATTTTACATCAACATTTATTTCTAATTCAGCCGATGGTTTAGTATACCCCTCCACGCTAAGTGGCGAGGTATTATGTGATACCCTTCGTTTGGTTTGATGTGTATGTGTCCGTCCATCCCTCTGTGCACCCCCAATGGTTTCCAGATATAACTTGAGAACGGATTTCAAATTTTGTACTGTTGTTTGATACCATGAAATACAGATCGAGTTCGAATTTCAGTGTGATCAGATAATTGGTTCAAAAGTTGTGACAGTTTGAAGACTGAAAATATGTGAAACGTGGCGGGGTATAAAAATCCAAGGCAAACAGTTTTTAATATGCTACACTGGGGATGAACTTTTAATTAAATACAATTAGTTCTAAGATTTCATTTTTACTAAACCCACTGTCAAAAGAGCATATGAAGTTAATTGGCTCCTTTTTAAAACGGTCATTAGAACTGAAATAGAAGAGTCCTGATGTCCGCATATTTTTTCTTCTCTTTTGATACTGTCTTCCTATTTTTTTTTTTTCAGTGTTTGTCACAAACATTTACTTGTTTATTTGACAATAAAGATATTTGATTTGTTAACTGGTATCATTTAATGTACCAATAGATGCCCTGTTTTAGTAAAACTAATGGGAGAGCGTCGAAAAATTTGTGGAAATAATTCCATTATTGTAACTGTGATTTTTTTTACGAATGCTTAGACGTCAATGATTATCATATTTTGAAAGGAAATCTCAGAAACTAAGTAGCAAATAAATTGTTAATGCAAAAAAACAAAAATAAAAAACAAAACTGATCAGCAATTAGACGAGATCTTCATCACCTCAATTTTTCATCGAAATCTGTTTATAAGTTGTATCCCTTGATTTTTTTTCCCAATTTTAGGAGTTTTGGCTATTTTCTCGGGGTACCTGTAAAGTGGAAACGAAATCGAAACGAAACGAAGTTACATTTCGTTTCGTTTCGATCGGTTTCGTTTCGTTTTGTTTGAAGTTACGTTTCGTTTCGATCTGTTTTGTTTGATTTCGTTTCGTTTCGTTCGGTTTCGTTTCTATTTCGTTTCGCACTTAACAGGTACCCCTTTAAAAGGCGTATAAATACGTTTCATAGAATTCATTTATTGGTGAGAATATTATATAATTTTGTGTCATGCAGACTAAAGTTTACGCCCGTTTATCCCACTAGAGCCCAAAATAACGAACAGATACAAAGGAGAAAATAGAGAGACATCGATATTGGTGAGCCTGATATTGAGGTCGCTTGTGTGTGAGTCGAGAAGAAGAATATAGCTGTTCTCTTTCATTTAAATTTCGAGACAAAACACGGCGTAAACTGCCGGTCTGTCGTCTCGAAAAATTGGAAATGTGAGATGCACAAACTAGCCATCTTGGCCAAGTTGTTCAAATTTTTTTCTGGCGGACAACTTCAACACAAGCGCACCAGATTAGGTAATTTATACAACGGATAACTTTTTCAAACGACTGGGTCCATATATAACGCATTCTCCGGTTGCGTTTCCCTTGGCGCGGAAATTGACGATGTCTAGGTTTGTCATGACAAATGCACGGTTTTTGTTCTGTAGATGAAAAACAAGCACATTTTTGTGAAAATTCTAAATGAAATCATTGCGAGAATATCATGACAAAATATTAAGAAAATATCAATTGGCATATTTTTTTCTACATGCAAATTTATTCATGAAGAAACCACTAAATAATCCATATTCCACAAATAAGTAGGTGTTACCTAACTTGGGACGAAGTCCAGTAAAAAAAATTAAACAATAATATGAGACAGGTGATACCTTTAGTGCAAGCGAAGCATAATCCACATTATCTCAATATTTAAGTAAATTCTTGGGATGATTGAAACACAGGTGCTTGTGTAGTGTCAAAAATATGCTCGCTATGTACCTAAAATGGGTTTTTTAGGTACATGTACATAGCGAGTGTATTTTTGACTCTACACAAGCGCCTGTGATTGAAATAGAAATTTTACTTACTTTTGTGTACTTTTTGGAGTGTACTGTAGTACAATGTAAGGATGCTCTTTCCATCTATTGAAACAGGCACGGCCATGAATGCTCGCGAATCTGAACATTATCTGCCAATTTCACGCTCATTCAGTGCATCAAAATAGTGTCGAGATTTTTTGAGCCGAGATATATCGGCATATTCAGAAATTGGTGGTACTTTCCTCATAAATATTCATCATATTTAAATTAGATTTTGATCACATGACTGCAGTTTCAAGCTTGATGGATCGTTTCTTAGATTTGTCAAAAAATAGCATACAGTACGGAAATTCAATGATTCGAAAATTAAAAGTTATTGTTTATTTCCGCAAAGTTTTTCTTCTGTCAAAATTCAAATATTTTTGCTTTGTAACGATTTTAGACATGTCTTTGATATCGCGATCATGCAAAAAATGATCATATTATATTTAATGTGGGAACCCCGAGTTTAGAAGCGAGAACTATAAGATAAGGCAATATAACTACATATATTACACGGGCGGATCCAGGATTTCAAGTTAGGGGGGGGGGGGCGAACTTAAACAATTTGCGCCGAGCAGAGGGAGGCGGGAACGTTTTTGGGGTATTTCGTGTGAAAAATCACGATTTTACGCCAAAAAATCATATTTTTTCCAATTTTAGGGGGGGGGGGCTGGATTCGCCCCTGTATTATTTGGGAATTTAAATAAATTTCAGAAAATATGTCGCCAAATGTCATTCATTGCTAAATTTTGAGTCACACGCCACCAGTTTCATGTATTTCAGACATTTTTACATAGACACTTAAGGCCAAATAAGGGTTCGTTGCCTCGGATTTTTATTTAGTCCAGGAACCTCGAATATTTAATTGTTTTCATTAATTTTTATTTCATTTAATTCAGCTTGATTCAATGTATCATTTTCAAGTTCAGAAAATGACACACATGCAATTATGAATGATATCGTCTATATATATCATATGAAAATTGCAGACGTCCCGGCGTCGCCATCTTAGATATGCAAATGAGCATACAAAAAAAGTACCCATCATTTCTGGCTATGGGGACAACTTTTTTTAAGGCCGAGATATATTGGGGACGACTTTTAATATTCATAACCGGAAGTTGTTCCAGATTACTGCGCATCCGATTTTCTGCAGATTTAACCATCTATTGGTTTCCGGTGTGTCGTTTCCTTTCCGGTGCATGAAATTTAAGCCATTAGTGATATGGATCTGGAATCAAAATATTGCTATTTCTACCATAGTTGGGATTGTGTCCCATAAAGGCATATTATTGGCAATGTACATGTTCATCATCTTTGAACGAAATTGTCATAGGAAGCTATTGCAAAAAACCGGATGCAATGGGGTTCACCTACGAATTTTACACTAATAGGTGGTGCATGTGTTCCATCAGTTATTACTTTCGGAACTCCTCGGCTAGCATCAATAACGTAACTAATGTAAACTACGATATTGATTTATATCTATTCGTGTAAAATGTCACAAATGCTGTGTTTAACAAGATGAGGGTAGCTGTCAAGAAGATTGACCATGCGACGAGAGGTCCGTGTACCCCAGGGAAATACGACGTGGTTTGCTTCAACTTCAACTTCAATCAGGTTACTTAGTAACATCCGCAAACAGACATCTCACTAAGGACTATATTTACACGCGCGCACAGCAGAGCCTCAAAGTTTAAAAGAAAAACATATTTACACTGTACAAGTATATGGAAGTTTAGAATACTCCCTTGAATGCGTCCAAGTCCGGGACGGCTATCACAGGCGGTGGTAGTTGGTTCCACAGGATGATCGTTCGTGGAAAGAATGAATATTTATATATATTTATGTTTGTCCTTATTGTCTGAAATTTCCAAGCATGACTGTGGCGAGTTGATGTTATTTCTGCCATAGTGGGGTGATGGTAAACCGGCACAGCGATGAGGTGGTGGACTACCTTATGCATGAGTGTTACGTCTGATCTTTTTCGCCTCTGTTCTAATTTTCCCCAATTTAGATCTTTAACCATTTTCGTTGTGCTGTCAGATTTTTTGTAGTCATGCGGCTTGTTCAGGACAAATCTTGCTACGTTCTTTTGGACAGATTATAATTTGTTGATGTTGCTCGTTGTATGAGGGTTCCAAATCGTTGAGCAGTATTCTAATTTTGGTCTTACAAGGCTGGTATATGCTCTATCTTTTACACTAGATGGACAGTGTTTAAGATTTCTTTTAAGGAAACCAAGTACTTTTGATGCCTTCTTGCAGGTTTGGTCGATGTGCAAGTTGTACTTGAGGTTGTTACTGAGTTCTACTCCAAGGTATGGTTGATGGTCAACTTTTTGTAGAGTCTCTCCTTTCATTTTATAAGGGAAATCGGTCTTTGATCTTTTGTTTGTCGTTTGCATTATTGCACATTTGGAAACATTGAATTCCATTTGCCAAGTGTTTGACCAGCCTACGAGTGTGTCCAGGTCTTCTTGCATTAGTTGATGATCTTTTTCTGTGTGTATAGGCCTATATATTACACAGTCGTCTGCAAATACTCTGGCGGTGGAATGGAGATTGTCTGCGATGTCATTGATGAACACCAGGAATAATGTAGGGCCGAGTACTGTTCCCTGGGGAACCCCTGATGTTACATGGGAACACCTGGAAGCTTCCCCCTCTACGACTACTCTTTGGATCCTTTTACTGAGGAATGCATCAATATATATGCTGGTGGTTCCATCAATGCCATAGTATTGGAGTTTCTCTGATAGTCTTTTATGAGCAACTTTATCGAAAGCTTTTGCAAAGTCAAGGATTGCTATGTCGACTTGTATGTTGTTGTTCATCCATTTGGTGATGTCGTTGGTTGTCATCAGGGGTTGGCTTTCGCATGATCTTTTTGCTCTGAACCCATGTTGATTTTCATTGAGGATGTTTTGGTTGTCTAAGTGGTCCATAATTTGTGATACAATGATATGTTCTAAGATTTTTGATGCCACTGATGTTAATGACACTGGTCTGTAATTAGATGGTTTTGAGCGATCCCCTTTTTTAAATATTGGAACTATGTTGGCATTTTTCCAATCCTCTGGTATTTGGCCTGTGTTGATCGACTGTTGATAAATTTTTGTAAGAATAGGTGTGATGATATTGGCTGTCTCTTTAAGTATTCTTACTGGAACTTTGTCGTGGCCGGTTGCTTTACACGGGTTTAATCTATTTAATTCTTTTTCTACACCTTTTTCGCTGATTTTGATATCCTTCATTGGCTTAAATGGCGAGTTTCCTTTCGATGGCATATTTGTGGTGTTTTCAGTTGTAAATACTGATGTAAACTGACTGTTTAGCATTTCAGCTTTCTGTTCTGCAGTCTCGGCTAATACACCGTTGTTCTTAAGAGTGCCAATCCCCATTGTGTCTTGTTTCCTTGATTTTATATATTTCCAAAATTTCTTACTGTTATTGTCTTTTTCAGGGTCTAACATGTTGTTTAGGTAATCCCAGTAGTTCTTGTGTAGTTTGTTTCTAATTAAGCTTCTGATGTCTTTGAAAGCTTTTTTGTGTGATGGTTTCTTGCTTTTCTTGCTTTTGTTGTATAAGCGTTGTTTTTTCCTAATAAGTCTTTTGATATCTGTTGTCATCCAAGGTACGTCGTGGTGTTTTCCTATTTTCTTTTTTGGAATATGTTTTTCAATACAGGTTTCAATGGCCTCTTTAAATTGTTTCCAGTTTTCTTCTATTGTGTCCATGTTTGTTCCTGATTCAAATTTGGCAATAAATTTGTCTCTGGATGATATGAGATCCTGTTTGATTCCTTCCCAATTTGCTTTTTTATAGTTTGGCACTGATCTACTTCGCTGTTTGCTAATTCTTGGTGTTATATTTGTTGATACTGATAATATATCATGGTCGCTTTTTCCAATAGGTGGACATGTGGTGGTTCTTGTAACAAGTGTTGGATGTGACGTTATCACAAGGTCTAATATTCTGTCGTTTCGTGTCGGTAGTTCATTGATTTGTTCCAAGTAGAAATTATTTAGTACGTTTATCAAGATGTTACTTTGAGATATGTCCCTCCCATCTGGAATTGTTCCTCCTGTCACCCAGTTTATGTCACCAAGGTTGAAGTCTCCTCCCAAGAATATTTTAGCATTTCTATATCTTTTGTCACTTTTGATTTTTGAACGTGATTTTTCTAATTCTTGTATTGCCTTTTCATCTGAGTCAGGTGGTCTGTAAAAGGATCCTATAAGTATTTCGTCTTTATCATTTGATCTAATTTCAATCCATTTTATTTCACATTCTGTGTCTAAATCTGGGCACTCATCTGATTTTATGTCTGGTCTTACCATAATGAGTACACCTCCATCGTTTTTGTCAATGAGTTCTTTCCGGTCTTTCCTGTATATTTTATACTGGTAGCTACTTGGTATGTCATACGGTAATATTTCGGCATTGTTATATGTTGGGTCCAGGTGTGTTTCGTGCCAATTATTATTTCAGGTGATGAACTTGATATGATGTTGTATAGTTCAGTGCCTTTATTTGTAATGCTTTGAAAGTTGATTGTCAAGATGGTTAAATTGTCAGTCTTTGTTGTAGTTTCTGACTGGCTGGTGGTGTTACTATTAGTTCTACTATAATGTACTGTAGATCTGGAGTTATCTCTGTTTTTTGGGGATGATGTAGCTATCGGCTCTAATTTTCCTGATGTAAGTTCATCTATTGTGGTGTTTAGGTGGTGTTTCGGTAGTGATCTAGTACTATTTCTTGATGTTTCCGCGGTGATCTCAATGGATGCTTCTTGGACGTTTCTCATACTGACAGCGTGGTTGTCAGGTGGTGGGTTAGAGATGTTAATCGGTATGACAGCAGGGCTGTCATTTAAAGTGTTAATCGGCATGACAGCAGGGCTGTCATTAAAGGTGTTAAATCTGTTCGATATTTCAATACGTTCTTCGATTTCGAAAAATGTAGTTGAGAAGTTTGGTAGACCACATTGAAAGCGTGTCCAGCTTAAGTTGTTACCTTGCAGTGCTTTGTAAATATGTGGTGGTACGTTTGAACACTGTGTATGGTACCAGATATCACAGCCGTCACATTGTAGGGCTTTTAGCATTCCAGTTGACATTTTTGCTACATATTCCACACGGATACTTTATATATGTTGGGCTTGGCTGAATTTGTATGTCCCCGGCCTGTAGAATTAACATATACAGGTAGAAGGCGGATTTACAAGTAATGTTTATGTGTAATATCTTTTTTAGAAGTTTTGACTGACTTACCATGAAATGTTGAAGGTTGTTATCTTCATTCCTGACCAAGCATTGTTTTGAACAGAATCGATCATTTTGCTTCATATGTTCTTCTGGTTTGCACGATATCAATGTTATTAATATAAAACAAATACAAATGTTTACTTCCGGTCTCATCATTTCCGATTGCGCAATACTATTGCCTGGGGCAGTCAAAGGATTTGAAGTCTGGAATTTTGCAAAGTTGTGTTTTTGCCAAATTGTAGGTTTTTACACATTTCACATTGACTACAAAGGATACTGAACAGATTTCCTGAATATTTGTGATCAGATTGTTGAATAACATGGATCTTAGCAGATTTTGTAGCTCCGAATTTTATTGAGGCTTTACTATACACGCATGCTCGGCACATAATGACATTTCAAGGACATCGGCTTCTCAGAGTGTCGGGATTATTATGTTAGATGTCTTCCAGTGTTGATTGAATAAAAAGTTTTAACTCGACCCTACCTAAAATTTAGTGCCTATAATCCTAGCTATTGTATTAGTTTTTCTCAACATCTTGGAACATCTGCATGCCCAATATATCCAATGCAAAAAAACAAATCCTGATCACCTTTACCTAACCCTTTTCACAGGGTTACCGGTAGCCCTAAGCACACAATTATTGTTTTAGGTCTCGTATGCATGTATCTTTTACCTCATGTATGTATAAAAAATATTTTTGATCTACCTGATGCTTGAAGAAACAAATTTGGATTCTCTACTGACAGACGTAAAAAATCCCATGCCCCCCTCCCTCCTTCACTAATGAAATTGTTGGTGTCTAATAAAGAAAACAAGTGAGTGGGAAGACATGTCACTCCACTCGGGCACATTAATAAATATTCCGATTCCTAGCCGGCCAGTCTTAAACTCTTTGTTCTTACTTGCATGCTTTAATAGCAGAGAAGCAACAAATACCAATTTTATAGTCTTTGGTTTGACCAGACTGGGGCTCTCTCTATCCCATGGATCTAACACACTCAAGGCGAGAATCCTAACCATTACACCACCGATGAGATAGGAAACCATTTTGTCTACAGACCAATAACATAATACCACC
This sequence comes from Bathymodiolus septemdierum, assembly GCA_963383655.1. Lineage (NCBI taxonomy): Eukaryota > Metazoa > Mollusca > Bivalvia > Mytilida > Modiolidae > Bathymodiolus > Bathymodiolus septemdierum. The sequence continues at coordinate 36,872,443 of OY726527.1, forward strand.
ACAACAAAATTTCTTTGATCGTGAAAAAAGCACACTGAAAAAGGAGTAGTCCTTCAAAACTTTCATTAAGCAAGAGACTTGTGCCCAAGTTGCTTAGTTGAAGTTAGTTAATACAGTCAATATCATTAAACACACATTAAAAAGCTCATAGATTAGCTTACAGTCAGATTTGAACTGACATCTTTTCAACTTTATTGAAATGTACTACCTTGTACTATAGAAGCCATAATGATTGTAATGTTACACAAAGTACACATACAGATAAATAAACCACTCAAGCAAGTACTTCAAAAGCATCTTGTACAAAGGACTGTATTTAAGACATATTATTAACTACAGATGTACATGTATTTTAATCTTCACCATAGGATAGTTAGATGTTTAAATTGTGTATTTATTGACACTGATTACATCAGGTAATAATATTAATTAAAAAGTTGTTAATGTTTTCGTGATTCATGAAACCTTTTTTTTCTCTAGCTACTGTTAGTAGTGACTAGCCCCTTCGCTTAAATAGTCTTAAACTTAAAAGGGTCAATATATTACTTTAATAACAATATATATATGATATAAATATACAAATATAACATGACAAAAAGACAAATATTTAATGAACTCAGATGCTCCATATGAGTCCGCAGTTTGAACTTCACTAATACCACTTCATGGGTGAAAGAGCTGGGGGCAATTGCCCTCCCTACTTTTAAAAATTGAGGAAGTGGGGGGGGCAAAAGAGTTTTGTCCCCCTTTTTGGCATTAAATTTAAGAAAAAAACTTTTACTTTAGTATGGAATCATATATTGTCCATTTAGCCAAGGGTATAAGGATATTTGGACAAGGGTATGCTTTGAAACCATAGTGACTTTTTAGCTCACCTGACCCAAAGTGAGCTATTGCCATCACCCGTCGTCCAGCGTCCGTCGTCCGTCTGTAAACTTTTTAAAAAATCTTCTCCTCTGAAACCACTGGGCCAATTTAAACCCAACTTGGCCTGAATCATCCTTAGGGGGTTCTCTTTAAAAGTTACGTCCGATGACCCTGCCGACCAACTTTCATGGCGCCATGTCTATAAATAGAACATAGGGGTAAAATTGCAGTTTTTGAGTAATAACTCAAAAACCGTTAATAAAAACAGAAATCTGACAAGGAGTAAAAATGATCAGCACAGCAAGAGCCACCTACCCTGCAATTTTGAAGTACATCTGATTACCCATCTTGGAGTTATTGCCCTTTGTTCATCAATTTTTTTAAATTTTAAAACTTTTCGTCTTATATTTCAAAAACTATAAGAGATAGATGTTAAGTTTAAATTGTAAACATGTTCAGCATGTCAAGATCTGCCTACCATGCAATTTTGAAGTAAATCCTGTAACCCATTTTGGAGTTATTTCCCTTTTTTCATAAAATTTTCAACATTTTAATACTGTTCGTCCTTTATTTCAAAAACTATTAGAGATAAATGTTAATTTTAAACTGCAAACATGTTCAGCATGTCAAGATCTGCCTACCATGCAATTTTGAAGTAAATCCTGTAACCCATTTTGGAGTTATTTCCCTTTTGTCATCAAATTTTCAACATTTTAATACTGTTCGTCCTTTATTTCAAAAACTATTAGAGATAAATGTTAAGTTTAAACGGCAAACATGTTCAGCATGTCAAGATCTGCCTACCATGCAATTTTGAAGTAAATCCTGTAACCCATTTTGGAGTTATTTCCCTTTTGTCATCAAATTTTCAACATTTTAATACTTTTCGTCTTATATTTCAACAACTATAAGAGATAGATGTTAAGTTTAACTGCAAAAATGTGCAACATCTCAAGATCTACCTACCCTGCAATTTTGAAGTAAATTCCATTACCTATTTTGGAGTTATTGCCCTTTTTTCATCAAATTTTCAAAATTTTAATACTTTTCGTCCTTTATTTCAAAAACTATCAGAGATAGATGTTAAGTTTAAACTGCAAACTTGTTCAGCCTGTCAAGATCTACCTACACTGCAATATTTAGCTCACCTGTATGAGCTATTGCCATCATTTGGCGTCCGTCTGTAAACTTAAAAAAAAAATCTTCTCCTGAAACCACTGGGCCAATTTAAACCAAACTTGGCATGAATCATCCTTAGGGGGTTCCCTTTAAAAGTTATGTCCAATGACCCTGTCGACCAACCATCATGGCCACCATGTCTATAAATAGAACATAGGGGTAAAATCAGCAAAAAAATCAATTAAAAAATCCAGAAAAATCCTTTAGAGAATATTGCAATTAAATTTGATACATATGTAATATTCTTTCAGAATTATGGTTGAGGACCCCATTCCCCATCAAACATGGCCACCATCGTTACTATAAATAGAAAATTAGTGAAAACATTCATTAAAACATTATTTTAATATCCTGTAAAGAGTCAAATGCAATCAAACCATATGGAAGGAATGCATATGTGGTCTTCTTTCAAAATTTTGATTGAAGACCTCCGGCTGTCATCCAACGTGGCCGTCACTGTTACAAAAAATAGAAAATGATTGCCAAAAAACATTTTAAAATCCGGTAAAAAGCCAGTTGCCACTAAACTTTATGGAAATGATGCATATATGATCCACTTTCAGACTTATGGTTGCTATCCCTGGTCGCTTATGAAAAATGGCTGCTATTGTTACAAAAAATAGATTTGTTTAATTTTTTTAATTCTTTAAATATTGTAAAGAGCCAATGTTGCTACCAAACTATAAAGGAACAATGCATATATAATTCTCTTTCAGACCATGAATGATGACCCCAACTGCCATCAAACATGGCCATTGCCGCTTCTCAAACTTGAAAATTAGTGGAAAAAAATCAGTAAAAAATAGAAAACTATTGAAAAAATTAGATTCTTCTCCTCAGAAAACGTTTGGCCAAATGAACCGAAACTTGGCCGCCACAGACAATTATTGTTTCTGATTGGTCAATTTCTAAAAATCTTCTACTCTGAAACATGGTAGGAAGCATCTATGGAATGTCCTCTGGGAATTGCTCATTCCGTTTTGATCTGATTTCTGAAACAGCTTTTCCTCTGAAACCACTTGGCCAAATGATATGAAACTTGATAAGAAGCATCTATGGAATGACCTCTATAGAGATTGCTCATTTCGTTTTGATCCATTAACAAACATGGCTGCCACAGGCAATTCTTGTTTTAGATTGGTCAATTTCTAAAAATCTTCTTCTCTGAAACTGCTATGCCAAAATGAACAGAAATTTGGTGGGAAGCACCTATGGAAGGTTCTGTATTAATTTTCTTCAAAGCAGAATGAAAGGTGAGCGACACAGGCTCAGCCTACTGAGCCTCTAGTTTTGTATTGCTGCAGTTTTGAAAATATACCAGACAAATAAGGAATACATTTTTTGTACAAATTTCATAAAGATGTATACCGAATGAGCATCATTTAAATTAGTATATTTATTGAGGTAATTACACATGATTGTGTATTTATATTTCTTTTCTTTTTTAATATAAAATGTTTCTTCAAAAACGTATGAGGGTACCCCTATTGAAAGCCCCATAATTTTTTTCTGTTGAAAATATTCCCCATTTTTTCACATTCTGAATGATACATGTATATGATGCTTTCATTGTGTTCTTTTTGAATATTTAATAAAAAAGAAAAGGTGTGTAAAAAGTTGGGTCAGTTTTTTTTAATAAAAATGATTTATTTTCCCTAACCTATGCCTGGATATGAATTCCATCTGGTTTTACAAAGACAGTTAACTTCAAAATCTTCTTTTTTCAATTATAATGGATAGCATAAATATGACAAATTATCCTGATCTTGTCTCTGAATCCTGTCACGAAAGCACATTCAAACTGATCCGTCATCATAATTTTAATGATGTTTTATTTTCAGTCGGGGCAACTTGGACATTCAACAAATACAATAATATTGAAAAGTAACGAACATAAATCGTATGCTTGGGTTTTCGATGTAATATGTACCTTTCATTCAAGTCAGTTTTCCGACCGTTTGTCGATGCATTTCGGCGTAGTTAGATCAGATTGTATGCCATGTATGTTAAATCCAATCAATCTAATCATACCAATTAATGTAAATATTGTGATTTTCATGTAATTATACTGCCTATCATGGGCGTCTTTAATTGACAAATAAACATATATTTATATTCTATTCTATTCTATTCTATTCGAGCTTCGGCACTGACCACAGCTGATCGCCGTCCGCCATCTTGGAATCGAATAACTGATAGTACACATGCACCACCTGTCGAGAATGGGATAGGTGAACACCATTATCTTTTACCGTTTTGAAATTGTGATATTTACTTTACCGCTATAGAAATCCGTATTTAAAAAATTTGTCGAAAAATGGTCGAAATTCGATCGTAAATATCTCAAAAACTAAGTCACGAAGGTATATTTTTCTTTGCATATTTGGAAAGAGCATGTCGAAATTGACCAAATCACGAATTTTCATGAAAAAATCATTTGGCAATCCCTACTGTATCGTATTCCCTCAAGGCCTACGTGACCAAAATCACTTTTGCACACGTCTGAGACTGACGTCTCGCAATATTGTCGATTAACGCTTCCTTTTTCAAATTTCCAATTACAGAAGCAGACGTGAATATGGATTTGTAAAAATTTTTTAAATTTTCTTCATTTTATATGCAATTTTAACACGACATTTTGCTGAAAACAGTTAAGAATAACATTGTTGCGTGTTTGTGCAATGGCAATGCACGAATTTATCTCTCTGGAACACAACAAGACATCATTTCATGTAGTACCTCGGGTGACGATATTTACTATTTGTTTTCTCCGCATGAAATAAAAAATGAAAAAATCCCAATGAAAACGTAAAATATGAACAAGGAATGTGAAGTCGTATGTTATATAGTATTATTGACTTTGTGTTGTTCGCATGCAAACGTCCACGTGGATCACAGGGACTTGCTCACGGCCTTTCGTTATCAATATAACGCTCAATGATGAGTACACTCTGTACACGGAAGAAGAAGAATTTTAAGCCTACTATCAATGTGCGGTACTAAAACACTTAATTTTAGTACCGCACATTGATAGTAGGGTTATAATTATTGATAGCGAAAGGTCGGGAGCAAGTACACACCACAGGCACTCAACGTTCAATGAATAAAATGTAGGGTCAATGTGGGGGAAAAAATATAACAGTGACACTATTTTTTTTTCCACATTGACCCTACATTTTATTCATTGAACGTCGAGTGCCTGTGTACACACATAATCTTGATAATTAATGTAATGATATGTATTTACTTTGTATTGATTTGAACACCCTCACTCTGTAACCTTTGTAACATTTATTAGTTTAGAGAATAAAGTTATATATTATATATACAAACATCTGTCAAAAGTATTCGGAAATGTAAAAAATCCCTATATAAATCAACCAAAACCATATTTTTTCAAAAAATTATTATGAAGTCATTTCTGGATAGATTTTAACAAATGTTACACCAAAACATTCGGAATTGTCAATATTTTGATTGTTTATTTACTCATTATGTTGTTTTTATTTGTACATAATTTAAACACAACAAATAAAAATTGACTGATTTTCCTATATACAGGTATTTCAACTAAATAAATCCTAAAAATTAAAAATCATGGAAAAATTATGTACAAATAAAAACCACTCATAAACATAATGAGCAAATAAACAAACAAAATATAGACAATTCCGAATGTTTTGGTGTAAAATATGTTAAAATGTATCCAGAAATGACTTCACAATAATTTTTTGAAAAAAATATGGTTTTGGTTGATTATACATGTATAGGGATTTTTTTACATTTCCGAATACTTTTGACAGATGTGTATATCGTGTAAAAAGCAATATTGACTTTCGCTACAAGTAATTTATTTTTGCTTTACATCAAAGTATTAAGTTTGAAGTCTAAGAAATGTTTATAATGTCATTAATGAGGTGTAGAGGACGACCATTTAATATTTAGGGGATGTCTTTCTTTTTTTCCCAAACCAAAAAAATTTTTGACATGAAACAAGAATTTATTTTTATATGAACAAATTTAAATGTTATTTTAATTCAAATTTAAAAAAAAAAGTTGCATCTTTCAAGTCACTATATTTTTTCTATTAAATTTGAGGCTTTTTTTTTTACAAACAAAAATATACCCCACCCTCCAAAAGTTAAATGATCGAATATAGTATTAAATATTTTTTTTCCGAGAGAGGTAAGAGACAAGAATAAAGAGTCGATCAATTTATACACAAAATTCCTGAATTGTGGACATTTGTTTGATCCTTTTGTACTTGACAAAATGTGGTTACTGTTCAAAGAAGAGTTTAAAGATACCAAAGGGGTAATCAGAATCCGTATATCGAAGAAGAACAGACAACACAATGGCCAAAAGAAAAAGGACAAACAACGATCTATAAAACATACACATAAACGTGCAAATAAAATATATGAATTGCTTTTTATTAGTTCACCTGGACCAAAGGTCCATGTGAACTATTGCCATCACTTGGCGTCCGTCGTCTGTCGTCTGTCGTCTGGCGTCTGTCGTCTGTCGTCTGTCGTCTGTAAACTTTTCACATTTCAAGCTTCTTCTCCGAAACCACTTGGCCGATTGGAACCGAACTTAGCAGGAATGTTCCTTGGATGGTCCTCTACAAAGTTACTGTTTTTCGTTCCAGTCGAATATTCAATATGGCTGCCAGGGCCAATAATATGCTCTGATTGGCTGAAATTTCAAAGATCTTCTTCTCTGAAACTAATGAACTGACTGAACCCAAACTGTAAAGGAATGATCATTGGAATGTCCTTTACCAAGTTACTGTTTTTTATGCCGATCGGAAATCCAAGATGGCCGCCATCGCAGGACATAGATTAACATTGGACCCTATGGGAAAATGTTCAAATGCCTTCTTCTCAGAAACTACAAATATGATTAAAGCCAAACTGTACATGAATGTTCATTGGATGGTCCTCTACAATCTCAAGGTTTTTTGTTCCGATATGAAATTCAAAATGGCGGCTACGGCAGGACTTAGTTTAACATTGGACCCTATGGGAAAAATGTTTCAAAATGCTTCTTCTCTGAAACCACTTGGACAGTTGAAACCAAACTGCCCAGGAATGATCATTGGAAGGTTCTGTACAAAGTTTCTGTTTTTTATGCCGATCGGAAATCCAAGATGGCCGCCACCGCAGGACATAGATTAACATTGGACCCTATGGGAAAATATTCAAATGCCTTCTTCTCAGAAACTACAAATATGATTAAAGCCAAACTGTACATGAATGTTCATTAGATGGTCCTCTACAAACTGTACGTTTTTTGTTCCGGTATGAAATTCAAAATGGCGGCTACGGCAGGACTTAGTTTAACATTGGACCCTATGGGAAAAATGTTTCAAAACGCTTCTTCTCTGAAACCACTTGGATAATTGAAACCAAACTGCCCAGGAATGATCATTGGAAGGTCCTCTACAAGGTGTGTGTTTTGTATGCCGATCGGAAATCCAAGATGGCCACCACCGCAGGACATAGATTAACATTGGACCCTATGGGAAAATGTTCAAATGCCTTCTTCTCAGAAACTGCAAATATGATTAAAACCAAACTGTACATGAATGTTCATTGGATGGTCCTCTACAAACTGTACGTTTTTTGTTCCGATATGAAATTCAAAATGGCGGCTACGGCAGGACTTAGTTTAACATTGGACCCTATGGGAAAAATGTTTCAAAACGCTTCTTCTCTGAAACCACTTGGATAATTGAAACCAAACTGCCCAGGAATGATCATTGGAAGGTCCTCTACAAGGTGTGTGTTTTTTATGCCGATCGGAAATCCAAGATGGCCACCACCGCAGGACATAGATTAACATTGGACCCTGTGGGAAAATGTTCAAATGCCTTCTTCTCAGAAACTGCAAATATGATTAAAGCCAAACTGTACATGAATGTTCATTGGATGGTCCTCTACAAACTGTACGTTTTTTGTTCCGATATGAAATTCAAAATGGCGGCTACGGCAGGACTTAGTTTAACATTGGACCCTATGGGAAAATGTTTCAAAACACTTCTCCTCTGAAACCACTTGAACAGTTGAAACCAAACTGCCCAGGAATGATCATTGGAAGGTCCTCTACAAATTTTATGTTTTTTATGCCGATCGGAAATCCAAGATGGCCGCCACCGCAATACATAGATTAACATTGGACCCTATGGGAAAATGTTCAAATGCCTTCTTCTCAGAAACTACAAATATGATTAAAGCCAAACTGTACATGAATGTTCATTGGATGGTCCTCTACAAACTGTACGTTTATTGTTCCGATAAGAAATTCAAAATGGCGGCTACGGCAGGACTTAGTTTAACATTGGACCCTATGGGAAAAATGTTTCAAAATGCTTCTTCTCTGAAACCACTTGGACAGTTGAAACCAAACTGCCCAGGAATGATCATTGGAAGGTCCTCTACAAAGTTTCTGTTTTTTATGCCGATCGGAAATCCAAGATGGCCACCACCGCAGGACATGGATTAACATTGGACCCTATGGGAAAATATTCAAATGCCTTCTTCTCAGAAACTACAAATATAATTAAAGCCAAACTGTACATGAATGTTCATTAGATGGTCCTCTACAAACTGTACGTTTTTTGTTCCGGTATGAAATTCAAAATGGCGGCTACGGTGGGACTTAGTTTAACATTGGACCCTATGGGAAAAATGTTTCAAAACGCTTCTTCTCTGAAACCACTTAGACAGTTGAAACCAAACTGCCCAGGAATGATCATTGGAAGGTCCTCTACAAATTTTATTTTTTTATGCCGATCGGAAATCCAAGATGGCCGCCACCGCAATACATAGATTAACATTGGACCCTATGGGAAAATGTTCAAATGCCTTCTTCTCAGAAACTACAAATATGATTAAAGCCAAACTGTACATGAATGTTCATTGGATGGTCCTCTACAAACTGTGCGTTTTTTGTTCCGATAAGAAATTCAAAATGGCGGCTACGGCAGGACTTAGTTTAACATTGGACCCTATGGGAAAAATGTTTCAAAACGCTTCTTCTCTGAAACCACTTGGATAATTGAAACCAAACTGCCCAGGAATGATCATTGGAAGGTCCTCTACAAAGTGTCTGTTTTTTATGCCGATCGGAAATCCAAGATGGCCGCCACCACAGGACATAGATTAACATTGGACCCTATGAGAAAATATTCAAATGCCTTCTTCTCAGAAACTACAAATATGATTAAAGCCAAACTGTACAAGAATGTTCATTAGATGGTCCTCTACAAACTTTACGTTTTTTGTTCCGGTATGAAATTCAAAATGGCGGCTACGGCAGGACTTAGTTTAACATTGGACCCTATGGGAAAAATGTTTCAAAACGCTTCTTCTCTGAAACCACTTGGATAATTGAAACCAAACTGCCCAGGAATGATCATTGGAAGGTCCTCTACAAGTTGTGTGTTTTTTATGCCGATCGGAAATCCAAGATGGCCACCACCGCAGGACATAGATTAACATTGGACCCTATGGGAAAATGTTCAAATGCCTTCTTCTCAGAAACTACAAATATGATTAAAGCCAAACTGTACATGAATGTTCATTGGATGGTCCTCTACAAACTGTACGTTTTTTGTTCTGATATGAAATTCAAAATGGCGGCTACGGCAGGACTTAGTTTAACATTGGACCCTATGGGAATTTTTTTTCAAAATGCTTCTTCTCTGAAACCACTTGGACAGTTGAAACCAAACTGCCCAGGAATGATCATTGGAAGGTCCTCTGTTTTTTATGCCAATCGGAAATCCAAGATGGCTGCCACCACAGGTCATAGTATTAACACAGAACCATATGGGGAAAATACAGAAATATATTCTTCTCTGAAGCTATTGCACTGATTGAACCTAAACTGTGCATCAATCATTGGAAGGTCCTTTACAAACTTTGTGTTTTTTATGTTGATCGTAATTCCAAGATGACTACCACTGCAGGACATAGTTTTTACATAGGACCAATTGGTTTTTTTTTATTACCAGGTGAACGATACAGGCTCTTGAGAGCCTCTGGTTGCACATTTTCATTAGCTTCAATCCCAGGACTACACACCAAACCTCGCAATCCCAAGCAATGCAAGTTTGGACCCATTTGAGGCCCCGAAGCCCATTGCACACCTCGCTAGATTTGCTTAATGCTCTGCATTTAAATCATGGGCATAGTAGGGCATCGCCAGCACTTTGGTAAGTGGGGGGGACTACTTCACTTGTTAAGGCAGAAATTTAATTAGCAACTGGATTTTAAGCATGAAAGCAAAAACAAAATATGTTGCCAACCTCTGTGTTTTTTTGTTTTTATTAATTTGCGTGTTAATTTTTTTCAAGCTTTCACCCCTCATGTCAACTCCAAATGACCCCTCCCCCCCCCCCCTTCCGATTCATTTCTAAAGCTTGATCTTCGCATCTGTAGCCCTTTGCTACTTCACTGCATATGCATAATGCACAGAAAACATCGGATTGGACGAATAGCAGTCGAGCTATTAGAGATTTAAAAAGTCGATATTTCAAGATTATAATGATGATTTTTTTTATTAATAAATGTTAAGATTTTTCTTTTTATTAATATATGTTAAGATTTTTCTTTTTATTAAATAATCAATATAATATTTCTACTTGTAGATCCATCATGGAAACAATTTGTGATCCATGTTCAGAAAAAAGGCTTGTTGCTGAAAAATATTGTTCGGACTGTGAAGAAAAGCTATGCACAGAATGCGCTGAATGACATCTGAGGTGTAAGGCATTTAGATCTCATCATGTCATCGGTGGGATCAAGAATACCACCATCTTCTAAAATAAACTGTGAAATACACACAGACGTCCAGATTGATTATTTCTGTAATCAACATGATGCTGTATGCTGTAGAGCTTGTCTCTCGGATAGTCACAGGTCTTGTGAGACTGTTATACCTTTAGACTTTGCTTCAAAGGACGTCAAAAATTCATCTTTACTTTCCGATACGTTAAAAGAACAAGATTATATGACTGAAACATTGGAGAAAATGGAAGAAAATAGAGACGAGAATAAAAAATTACTGAAACAGAAGAAGTCATTGATAATAAAACAAATCAGTGCAGCTAAATCAAAAGTTCCAAAATATCTAGATGACATTGAAGAAAGATTAATAGCTGAAGTAGGGTCTGTACAGGAAAAAAATGAGGAGAAAATAAACACAGAAAAACATGAAATTTGGCAATTAACATCGATTTTAAAAGACAATAAACAAGAACTAGAATTCCTAAAAGACCATGGCTCTAATAATCAGCTATTTTTAACTTTACGAAAACAAATAACAAACATCCAGAAAATAGACAAGAAGATTCATGATATGACGTCTGCTATTAATGAAATTGACATGGACATTGAAACAAATGGGTCACTGTCACAAATTACCCGACCTTGTCCTATTAAATATAAATCAATGAAAGTACAACATCAACAAGTACAACTAGATAGAAGACAAGCACTGACCGAATTCATAAAAGAAGGTGAAGTTAATCTAAAACATGGCGAACATTACTTTTTAACAGACATGGCTGTCACTTCTGACAACAAATTACTACTTTGTAATGAAATGTCATCTCGTGTATGTATATACAAGGATTGCAAAACCTATGAAGATGAAATATTGTTTACCAGTAAACCTATCTGTATTGCTGTAGTACCATGTACAGATAAAGCAGTAGTTACTTTTGTATTTGAGGATTCCATACAATTTATCAACACTACTAACAATACAAAGGGCAACAAGATAAACATAGGAGAATGGTGTTTCGGTGTCACTGCTGTAAAGGACAAAATTTACATCGGTGGAAGATATAAAGTTTTAATTTTAAATACAGATGGATCTCGTGTAAGAGAGATAACAACTGATGGTGGTAATAATTACAACTTATTGTATAATGAAAGGAATGATCAGTTGTTGTTAAGACAGCGTGACAGATATTCAAATCAGTCAAGATTGTGTTGTATCAATTTAGATGGCCACATTATATATAGATACGACATATCAGGAATCGTAGGACTGGCTGTGGATCAACAAGGTCATGTATACATTAGTGGACGTAATTCACATGACATACACAGGTTGTCACCAGATGGAACATTCCGTGATATAGTATTAAGTAAACATGATGGTGTTGTCTCTCCATGTGGTATAACATTTAACAATGACTTTACAAAACTGTTCATTATAAATGGAGATATTTTTGGAGGTAAGACTGTATTAGTTTATAGTTGTACAGATCCCTCCAAGTGTATCAACGATCAAACACTCAGGTCGGACAAAGAGTTTTGTCGAACTTTACTCTATTGTCCGACCAAATTGTCCGACAAATGTCCGACCAAATCCTCCCAGGTCGGAGTGAGAGTCTCCACTCTCAGATAGTTAAACTGTAAACAGGAAACATCCTCAAATTCTGCTAACCAATAAATTTGTGCATAAAGAAACATGCGTATCTTAGTAAAGCTGAAGTAAATGAGTGATATACAGTGGTACGGAAAGTATAGATATGTTAACGGCTGTCACGGGCGATATATACAATAATATCCATGAATAAAATGTATTAACATGCAGTACCCATGTTTTAAGTGCACTAGAAGTGAATATTAATATGTCCCTATGTACTCGCGACAATCGATGCCAAGGCCCTTTCACTTGCTGCAGACAGTTGCCGGTTTACGATATTGGGTGCGTTTGCTCATTTACGTGTTTGCCAAGTGTAGGGCGAACGAACCCTGGTAAATAATTCTAATTTATACATTTATTTCTTTAAAGGTAAATTTGGATTAAAATTAAATTAGTAAAATTTAAGTTTTATTTTGTTCATGGCGAATGGGTCATAAATCCGTAAATCCCGTTTTTTTTTCTTGAAAATTGGCAGTCTGCGGAGTCCTGATATAGGTGAAATAATATTTTATTAGTGTATTCTACGTTTTTTTTTTTACAGTTTATCTGTCAAAACATCACCCATCTCAGCATGTTGTCGCATCATGCATTCATGATATACAAATACCTATCACAGGTGTGAAAAAAAACGTTGCTCAAGACTCTTTTTACTAAGACTGATAAACATAGATAACTATTCTGCGTTTTCGATTTTCAAGCCGTCTTCCAATTTATTTGTACTTAAAAAATAAATTTATATCTTTTTTCTTATATATGTGTATAAATATCTTAATAAAATAAATACATTTACGGTGAGAAATTATTATACGTCATGATATCGTTATTTAGGTAAATACTTATTAGACAGATTTTTTTTAAAACCATTTTTGTCTTTTTAATTGATAACTGACCCAAGCTAAATAAATGAAATGTGACTTAATGTGTTAATTATATAAATCCTTGCCTTCTATAAATTTTAATTTCTTATCTAATTCTTATTCTTATTTAACAATATGGTCAGGTTGTTATTTTCATTGAATGGCTTCACAGTAGGGGCTCTTCCTGTATATTGGTTACATCCTGTATATTACAACTGACTGCTAATGCATGACAAACAATTTTAATCAGCCATCATTATCATGAAATACATTTGTTCATCATTATTTTGATGATGGCACCTAATTCCCATCACCTGATCCAAATTAGTATAGTAGAGGAGTACCGTATTTTTCGGACGATAAATCTAGATAAAAATGACGATTTTGTTCACAGTACAAAAAATGTATACCTTTATTTTGCTGTAGGTTTATTTCTGAATAAGAAGACTCGTATCATCGTGTTCTTGGTGTTATTTTTTTTTAAATAAAGCAATAAAAGTATACTAACAGGGGGTTCAATTCTGGGGATAAAATATTCAGCATTCGAAAAAATCAATATTCAATGATTGAAGTGTTATCGAAAATCAGTTCAATATTGTATTTTATAATAAAATATGTACTATAAAAAATGTATCTTGTTGAAAAAAATCACAGGGTGGATCGATTTACAATATAAAATTATTATCACAAAATATCTAAATATAGCTATAGCTTTCCATGAAACACGACCATGCGCACGTGATTGTAGTTAAAAATGGCGGTTGCAATACATCTCACAGTGAACGTGTAGAACAAGCTTTTTATACTAAATATACTGGAAAATAATTTATATCAATTTCGTTACTTAATCGATATTTTATTGCAATAATTTATATGAGGCTATGGGTGTTTAAACGTCACTTTTCAACAATATTTCAGTTATATATTGACCTTTGAGTCACCTTTCCTGGCGCGAATATGGTGCAAGGTAGAAATACACTAGGGTATTTACATAACCGGACATTCTACATACCGGAAAGAAAGTACGCTTACAAATACGCATCGATCACAAAATGTTTGACATGTTCACCTCGAGAAATGTAAAAAAAAATCTTTAAATATCCACTCCGGACTTAGAGAGTGTTGACTCTCAAATTAAGTTTACTTCAATGATTGCAAATGTACCTACAAACAAATAGTAATAAAAAACAGCAACATTAAATAGAATTAATTATAATTGTTCTCCCACTGGCACCTGAAAATTTGTGTCAACAAGATATTCCTTCCATTATTGACACCTGTAACCTGAGCTAATTAATTCATATCAAGCTGGCTGTAATACCTAGTCCAATACACATATTGCCGTCACAGATGAACAAGTATAGGGATTTGAAATATTTGTAAACGGAATATTGTGTAACTTTAGCCGGTGATTTTTGCATCCGTTATTTCACCTTTATATGGATATCACACTCCGAAAGAGTTATTTCGTATTCATTCATATACACAGCCGTACCGGCCTCACTGACTGTTTTAAGTGACAACAGATTTTTTTTTTTAAATCGTCTGATTTCTCCAAACAAACAAAGTCAAAACGCAACCTTAAGTCGAGTTTTTACTCAAATTTAATTTGGTTTGTTAAGAAAACTTTTTTCGAGAAATCCAAGCCAGGCTGGACTCGGCGTATATAATTTTAAAGTTTAGATTTCAGAAAAGTTACGATATTTCTAGCATTCCGATTGTAATCGTAAAATTTAAATGTACTAGAAAGATCTATTAAAATTAAACAGATTAAAGAAACACAAATGGTGTAACTCGAAATTATTGAACAATTCTTTGATTATGAGGTGCTCCTATGCATCGAACGACTGTTGTGCCCGAGCGTGACAAATATTGACCTTGGAGCTACCTTTCCTGGCGCGAATATGGTGCAAGGTAAAAATACACTAGGGTATTTACGTACCCGCACATTCTACACACCGGAAAGAAAGTACGCTTACAAATACGCATCGATCACAAAATGTTTGACATATTCACCTCGAGAAATGTAAAAAAAAATCTTTTAATATCCACTCTCACGTCCGACCAAATAGTCGGACTTAGAGAGTGTTGACTCAAATTTGTCGGACATTTTGGGAGGAATATGTCGGACCTGAGAGTATGATCGTTGATACACTTGGAGTGTACTGTAAATGAAAGATTATATATTTTGTTGATAAAGGATTTACATTTTAGTTGTAAATAAAAAACATTTTTTTTTATTTTGTGAACAAGATGGTATTGACAAGTCACAAACCACATGATATAGCATTTAACTATGACTTACAAAACTGTTAATTACAAGTAGAAATAAGACTATTAATTTATATTTTGTAGGTGAAGGATTTTTATATTTTGTAAATAAAATATTTTTTGTTTATTTTGTGAACATGATGGTATTGACAAGTCACAAACCACTGATATAATTAACAGTTTTGTAAGTCATTGTTAAATATTATAAGTAGAAATAAGACTATTAGTTTATATTTTGTAGATGAAGGATTTTTCTATTTTGTAAATAAAGGATTTTTATATTTTGTTGATGAAGGATTTTTATATTTTGTAAATAAAGTATTTTTTGTTTATTTTGTGGACAAGATGGTATTGACAAGTCGCAAACCACTGATATAATATTTAACAATAACTTATAAAACTGTTAATTATAAGTAGAAATAATTCTATATTAATTAGTTGATAGCTTTAACTGAAGATTGTTTTTTACTTTGTGATAACAATATGTTTCCTCATGAGTATGTACTGTAGATAAAAGTAGTCAAATATAGATCTAATTAATTTTACTGGATAATTTTAATTATAACCCCGCTCCCCGAAGGGGGAGGGGGGTATACTGTTTTACCTCTTTCGTCCGTCCAAGATATTTTTCGTCGCGTTTTTCTCAGTAACTGTTGATGGCAGAAATCTGATATTTGGTCACAAGCTTCATATAGGTACCCGATATCGTGGGAAGCGTTTTTGGACCCATTAGATTCCTACTTCCTGTTTGCCGACTTTGTTGATTTTTATACACATTGAACATATATGCTCATTTTTCTCAGCAACTATTGATGGCAGAAATCTGATATTTGGTCACAAGCTTCATATAGGTACCCCATATCGTGGGAAGCGTTTTTGGACCCATCAGATTCATACAGCCTGTTTGGCGATTTTGTTGATTTTTATACACATTTAACATACATTTGTATATGCACATTTTTCGTCGCATTTTTCTAAGCAACTGTTGATAACAGGAATCTGATATTTGGTCACAAGTTTCATATAGGTATGCCATATTGTGAGAAGTGTTTTTGGACCCGTCAGATTCCTACTTCCTGTTTGCCGACTTACATGTAGTTGGTTTTTATACACATTGAACATATATGCACATTTTTCGTGACATTTTTCTCAGCAACTATTGATGGCAGAGATCTGATATTTGGTCACAAGCTTCATATAGGTACCCCATATCGTGGGAAGTGTTTTTTGACCTGTCAGATTCCGACTTCCTGTTTGCCAAAGAGCGGGGGTATCATAGGTGAGCATTAGCTCACAGTTCATCTTGTTTGATTTGTGTTAATTATTGGAGTATAAAGGATGCTAATTAAAGGATTATTGCTAACATTGTACATTTTGAGGTGAACCTTGGAACTTTTGCTCATTTACATTGAAGTATCTGTACCAAGCCACCAAAATACTAGTGTGGTGGGTTTTTTTTTTACATTTTATCACAACGTTTACAATAGTTGGACAATTTACAACATTCCGCTCATTTATATGGACAATTAACAACCGTTGGATGTTTTACAACATTTGGACAATTTACAACAATTTGGTCATTTACCCGGTACAACATTTGAACTATTAACAATATTGTGATCATTTACAACATTTGGACTATTAACAATATTGTGATCATTTAAAACATTTGGATCATTCACAATATTCGGACAATTTACAACATTTGGATCATTACAATATTTGGACAATGTATAGCATGTTTTTATAGAATATTTCATACATACAATTTATATATTAAGTATGACCTGTACAATGTGTCTATTTAGGCAACGACCATTTAACTTGAAAAGGGGGGGGGGTTATGGTTTTTTTCTAAAAAAAATATTCTGATTCCCAATGTTGCTGAAAAAAATATTCTGATTTTGGTGGATGAAAAAAAAAATAATCTGATTCAGAGTTTTTGTCATATAACCTAATGTTAAATTCTGGGAAAAAAATTGCGCTTTGCGCGACAAAAAAAAAATTCTAACTCTTGTGTTGTCCGAAAAAAAAATTCTGAACGAAACAAAAAACCATAACCCCCCCTTCAAGTTAAATGGTCGGTCCCTTATAGCATATCAAATACACATTTATTATAAGTCCAATACATAACAAATATATCATGGCAATCGGAACAAACATTTTTTTTGGCCTAAAATTAAATAAAAATAAAAATCTAGATAATATATATTAAGGTTTTATGGTATTTAACACCACTTTCAACAATATTTTAATTATATCGTGGCGATCAGTTTTATTGCTGACAGAGTTCCCAGAGAAAACTACAGACCTGTCGCAAGTCACTGACAAACTTTATCACATAATGTTGTATCGAGTACACGACATACATTACTTGCTGTTCCATAATAATGTTCATCCTTAACAGTTTAACCTCATATTTTGCCTTATTAATAAAATGAGGGAAATTACATTTTACAAGACATTATCAATACTGAGATGACTATGATAGTTTGATATTAAATCAGTGCCTATCACCACTAAAGTTGTGCGTTCGATTCGCGCTTATGGCGAGGTGTACTCTATGCATCTTTATCATGTTTATGTTATCAAGTTTTAGAAATTTATTGCAGGTCAGTGGTTTTATCAATATTCCGGTTTCCTTCACCATAATACCACCAACCACCATCTCATGGGTAAAATATTGCTACAAGTGATGTTAAACACTAATTAATCTAGCGATTTTAAATTAATAATGATCTTATGTGTATAAATTTTTAATGGTGGTTGTTAGTTAAACCTGATCATTCAGAAACAACACACACACACTTAGTTTTTACAATTTGTACACACATAGAGAAAAACATAGCAATTTTCTTAATCACCTGGCATCTGTTGTCCGTTTCTCATTTCGTCAACACTTTATCTAACCTAATTATAAAGAATCATAGAAGTTGTCGCTCACATTAACCTCTCTTTGTCATTGATGGCCTTTTCAAATTTTAATTTTCTAATCAAAATCGCTGACGCAGAATGAACCGCACTATATTTACATTCTCAAATGTCTGGTTTGATGCGAATCAACACTGAAATAAGATCCTGATTGGCTCCCATGTCAAATATAAATTTTAGTACATTGTAAGAATATTTCTTCTTGCATCAAGTTTTTAGCTCACCTTGCCAATGGAAATGTGAGCTTTTGCCATCACTTGGCATCCGTTAACTTTTCACATTTTAATATTCTCCTCCAAAACCACTTGTCCCAATGAACAGAAACTTAGTAGCTATAGGAATCATCTATGGAAGATCTTCTATTAAAATTGCTCATTTTTTCTTGTTCGGTTAAAAAACATGGCCACCACAGACAATTCTTGTTTCTGATTGGTAATTTTTTTTTTAATTCTTCTCCTCTGAAACTCAGTTGCCAAATGAAAAAAAATTTGGTAGGAAGCACCTATGGAAAGTTCTGTATAAGGTTTCCTCAAAACAGAATGAAAGGTGAGCAACAAAGTGTTTTAGCTCCCTGACACGTGGCAGATTTTAACATAGGAGCCTATTGGGAAATGAATAACAGTTTTTCTTAAGAAGAGTTTCAAGATACCAAAACCGAAAGGGGTAATAAGAATCCGTAAATCGAAGGACGGACAACACAATAGCAAAAAAGGACAAAAGGACAAACCATGATCTACAAAACATACACATAAAACTAAAGATCGTATAACACAAGCCGCACTAAAAACCGGGACTGAATTCGGGTGATCGGGAAAGGTAAGCTGTTCCTGCTCCACTAGTGGTACTTGTCGTGTTAATCTGATTACAAATCCAGTGATAGGTCATGAATGAAGAAAGGACCGGTGTCATGGTAAATTGAACCCCCATGGTATTTTGATCCCCCTCATAATACTAATCAAGAGAAAGGCAGGGGGTCAAAATACCGTGGGTAGGGGTCGATATACCATGGGTAGGAGTGTCGATATACCAAGGGTAGGGGGCTCCATATACTATTGGTAGGGGTCAAAATACCATGGGTAGGGGTCGATATACCATGAGGAGGTGGTCAAAATACCATGGGTAGACAGGGCTTTCATTTGATTGGGTTTGTCGTTTTTGTCGTCCGTCAGTAAACATAATATGTGGTTGGGTTTATTGTTGTTATCGTCCGTCAGAAAGAACAATATGTGGTGGTATTATGGTTAGCTTTGTCGTTGCTGTCGTCTGTCAGTAGACATAATATATTGTCGTATTATGGTTGGGTTTGTCGTCGTCAGTCAGTAAACACAACATGTGATGGTATTATGATAGAGTTTGTCGTTTTTGTCGTCCGTCAGTAAACATAATATGTGGTCCTATTATGGTTGGGTTTGTCGTTGGTCAGTAAACACAACATGTGGTCGTAATAAGGCTGGATTTGTCGTTGCTGTCGTCCGTTAGTAAGCACAATATATGGTCCTATCATGGTTGGTTTTGTCGTCGTCGGTCAGTAAACACATGTGGTCGTAATAAGGTTGGATTTATCGTTGTTGTTGTCGATCAGTAAGCACATAGCATGGTCATACCGGTATTATGGATTGGGTTTGTCGTTGTTGTCATCAGACAGTAAAGACAAAATGTGGCCGTATTATGGTTGGGTTTATCGTTGTTGTCGTCTAAGCAAAATATGTGAAGGGGAATTTTGGTTGGATTTGATGTCGTCCGTCAGAAAACAGAATACATGGTCGTATTATGGTTGGGTTTGTCGTTGTTGTCATTAGTCAGTAAGCACAATAGGTGGTTGTATTATGGTTGGGTTTGTCGTACGTTGTCGTCAACCAGTAAACACAATATGTGGTTGTATTATGATTGGGTTGTCGTCGTCCGTTAGTAAACACAATATGTGGTTGTATTATGGTTGGGTTGTCGTTGTCGTCCGTTAGTAAACACAATATGTGGTTGTATTATGATTGGGTTGTCGTCGTCCGTTAGTAAGCACAATATGTGGTTGTATTATGATTGGGTTGTCATTGTTGTCGTCCGTTAGTAAGCACAATATGTGGTTGTATTATGATTGGGTTGTCGTTGTTGTCGTCCGTTAGTAAACACAACACGTGGTTGTATTATGATTGGGTTGTCGTTGTCGTCCGTTAGTAAACACAATATGTGGTTTTATTATGATTGGGTTGTCGTTGTTGTCGTCCGTTAGTAAACACAACATGTGGTTGTATTATGATAGGTTTGTCGTCGTCCGTTAGTAAACACAACATGTGGTTGTATTATGATTGGGTTGTCATTGTTGTCGTCCGTTAGTAAGCACAATATGTGGTTGTATTATGATAGGTTTGTCGTTGTTGTCGTCCATTAGGGACCGACCATTTAACTTGAAGGGGGGGTTATGGTTTTTTGTTTCGTTCAGAAAGTTTTTTGTTCGGACAACACAAGAGTTAGAATATTTATTTTTTTTGTCACGCAAAGCGCGAATTTTTTTTCAAGAATTTAACATTAGGTTATATGACAAAAACTTTGAATCAGATTATTTTTTTTCCTCCACCAAAATCAGAATATTTTTTTCAGCAACATTGGAAATCAGAATATTTTTTTAGAAAAAAACCATAAAAAGATTCATGCAGAAATAGCCAAGCACTAAAATAGAAAACTAAAATAAAATAAAGTTATACTGAAAAACATACAAAAGCAAGAAGGCAGCAGTAAGACAAATTTCATGCAATGTCTATTCTAGAAAAAAATTATACTAGCAGCAAGCATTGCAGCGGCACGAATTGCCATTCCATGAGTTTATTAAATTTTTGAATTGATTAAAAGATGTTTGTGTTCTAAAGTGATTTGACAACTCGTTCCACAGTTTAGCAGCAACATATCGAAAGGATTTTAGACCATACCTTGTTGTTCGTACTGAAGGGATTTCTGTAATGTTGTCGTACCTAAAACAATATTTAGTATCTTTAATTTTGATTAAGTCATGTAAATGTGAAGGACTTTCTTGATGTAACATTTTATAAACCTCAATGGCCATATTTCTCAGTCTTCTCACTTTTAATGTTGGAAGCTTAGAGACTATTAACAAGCTTTCATATGTACTATTATAATCATTATAAATAAATCTTAGTGCTCGCTCCTGAATTTTTTCAATTTTATTTGTATTGGCTTCACTACAAAAGTGCCATGAAAGTGGACAGAAGTTAAAGTTAGACAATATGAATGAATGATATATGGTTAATTTACCCAATTTATTTAAATATTTACCTAGACTTTTTAACACTTTACCACTTGTACAAGCTTTTGAATCTGTGCTCATTTCCTTTGACAGTGACGTCTAGAAACCCCCGTTTCCCCGCCGTTAAATAATAAGCGCGTGAAATCTGAAACGAGCACCTGTGGTTCAATAAACAGGACGTGCTCGTAATACGACAGTTTGAATTAGATACGGGCTGTTCTTGTGTCATTTACACGAATGTTGGTCACGTAATTTTATATATGTTGATATATTTAATTACATTTTAAATAAAAATATCATGGTGAAAACTAGTCCGAGATTCCTCTGCCGTCTAACGGCTTTTATGGATTTTCTGTAGCCGTTGGACGTCAGAGCGCTATGCATACGGAAAACAGCGGATTTGCTTTTCCAACTCTGGGTCAGCACATTTCCACGTTTCGTGGCTATCGGATTTTATTTTCTATCAGAAACCCTTATATAAATCGCTTCACCAATCATTTTTCTATTCATTCATAAACATCTTACCCTCAGAAAGTGGTGCTACACTCCATTACAGCACGATTTTGCCTTAGATCCTATGATTCCGCCATTTGTCTTCCATTTTTCAAACATTGGTCACGTGACTACGAGAAAACCACGATTACCGCAATGTATCATGGGAGATGATTTGCATATAAACAAACAAACAAATATTTGTATTGCCAATCATAGGTGCCTGTTAAGGCAGAGCAATTAACATAGAATTTAATGCAGTTGATTACATTGATTGGTAATGATTTTAACAGCAATAGTGAATTAGAGATAACCATAAGAAAAACTAATGATGTAGTACCTTGTACAAAAAGGGGCCCGTTGGTAACACTCTGCCATTGAATCTTTTCTTTCCAACACATTCTGTATTATTTCCTTCTGCTCTGCTTTGATCTATAGATGGACTGTTTGTCCTGCAGAATACGCTTAAATGTATCGTCTTCCATGTGATTTGAATGTTGTTTACGTATGCAAATAATGCTCAAATAATTTGGTGCGCTGAATTAAGTAGCTCCCATCATGCACTGCGTTACTGTTATCATTCAGTTAGCATCGCGAGATCACGTTTGTAGATTCGAAAATGGAAGTCAAATGGCGGAATAATAGGATCTAAGGCAAAATCGTGCTGTAATGGAGTGCAACACCACTTTCTGAGGGTAAGATGGTTATGAATGAATAGAAAAATGATTGGTGAAGCGATTTATATAAGGGTTTCTGATAGAAAATAAAATCCGATAGCCACGAAACGTGGAAATGTGCCGACCCAGAGCTGGAGAGGCAAATCCACTGTTTCCGTATAGAGTGCTCTGACGTCCAACGGCTACAGAAAATCCATAAAAGCCGTTAGACGGCAGAGGAATCTCTGACTAGGTGAAAACATGTATGGTCAAATGATCGGACAAATGTTGTCATACATTGTGTAATCGGTTTACTTCCGATAAATTCTGTTAAATTAAGTTCTCATTCACTCAGCCACGTCCATGCGTGCTATAACTATTAAAAACATACTTCTAATTCCCCTTTTTTTTTAAGAAATGAAGCAGAAACCAGCAATTTCTCGACATTCTGAACCACAGATGAACGCTTCATGCGATCGTCCTCGATCAAAGTGGAACAACTTCATTTTGGAATGTACCTAAAATAATTCTGAATTATACCGACCGTTATGCTCCTTTATGTCTTCACTGGAAACGTTTAATCCAAAATAAAAATCAGCATGTTGGTCTTTAATGCAATTAAATTTAATTATTTAAGTAAATTTAATTGTATTAAAGACCAACATGCTGATTTTTATTTTTTGTAGTATGATAGAATAAAAAAAACACATAAAACTTCTGATTGCTTCGAATTCGGTTCAATAGTTCAAATAAATTTCAGAGAATGATAATAATTCCATCAACAAGTAACTAATTTTTATTTAAAGTCGGAAGTAGGAGTTCCACAGTGTTGCTGCCTCATAACTATAACTCTTTTTTCCATACGTTGTTTTTGAACCTCCATTCTGTAATACCACTTCATACAAATGTAGTGGTTTCCCTAATGTAATTGACAGTTGGAATTTACTTGATGTAGACATGCAAAATCAACACAGTAGACTAATGTTAAAAAAGCAAATAAGATCTAATATATCTGTCCCTCCCCCTATTTTGCCTTGGGTAGAAGAAAATACAACATATTCCATTGTCAATTTATAAACTTGGCAAGTAACTTGAATCAACACAAGTTTTTTTTTTTTTTTTTTTTTTTTTTTTTTTTTTTTTTTCTTGTCACACTTGTCAGATGGTTCAGGGTATCCTTGTGGTGATGATGTTGAAGACCACTTTCACTACTTTTATGTCTGTCCACTTTTCATTTGCCAAAGAATTTTGCTGTTTACTCAACTGAGAGATTTAGCCTACTTCCTAAACATTGATGTACTCTTAAAGGGATCACCTGACCTTTCTTTTGATGATAATGTACTTATTGAACTCTGTCCACACCTTTATTTGTGGAACCAAAAGACTTGATTATTAATATTAACATTTTTCAATTTGATTTTGTATTATTTACTTTGAATCTTTTTTAATTTATTGCTCAAGATGTTTAAACAAATAAATATCTATATTTATGTGTACATGTGTAGTATACATATGTATGAATATGCCTTCTTATGTGCCTATATATACATGTACATATGTATCCTTAATATACAGAAGAATATATTAATTACAAGTTAACTTATTCACACTCTAAATTGGTAAAATTCACAATTATAATGAATAAATGGACAATTTTAAAATTATTACAAATTTTGAATTTCTCCTAAGTAAAACATTTGTGTACACTAATTACAATATAAATTAATTAATTATTCTTATCATTATACTTGATGTCCTTAGTTATTGAGGGAGAGCACTTACATAGGCTATGTCTGATGTGCAATCCCATTGGATATGGTATTTATGCATTTATTCGGACCCCCACACACCCCCTCCCCCAAACTTAGAATGTTCAATGTATATGTTGAAAGTGGTAAAAAAGGACATTGAATTGGTTTGATTTAGTCCGGACCCCCTTAAACTTCCACTTCCCCCTTCCCTGCCAGAGACAATTCTGGATCTGACCCAGCTGTCTGCAGTAGAAAAATTAAAACTAAATGTGTCTGTAATATCTGGTAGTTCATATTTGTCACATTCATGTTTTATGATCCTATGCAATTGTATTACACTGAATCACAATCAACAACATCAGCATTCAGAAGTGGCATTTAAAGTTCTTCATGATCTACTGAGACGACATGGTCACACCTGTAGAATAAAAAACATTAAGTTATAGAGAAAGAAAATGAAGAACTAAAAATAATAACTATCTTTTCCAGAAATAGTTTATCATGTACTTGTGCAAAAAGTTTATATAAAATGCAATTTAAAAATTAATTATCTTTATACATATATGTTTTGGTGGCAACTATATGAAAAAATAGCATTATTCCAGAAATGTTTGCTGCATGTTTCATAATGTCATACCAAACAAGTGTGCACACAATAATGATTATACTGAAACAAATGTAATTAATTAAACATAACATATCACAGATATGTACAGGTATGTTACATTACACCAGAATGTTAATACATGTTCATACTGTAATGTATGCATTACACATATATTTTGTAAAGCTTCCCTGATACCACTAAAACATGATAATATATGTTTTATCAAAAATTGTTTCAAAAATGTTGCATGGAAATTCATTTTAAAATAGACATATGTACATTTTATTTGTACAAAATACACTTGGGACTTAATAAAAAAAAATGTAAATTCATTATCTCAGTTTTCATGAAGAAAATTTCATTAAAGGAACAAAATGAAAAGAAATTTACACAAGACACCATCTTTTCTAAAAACACTATCAAAGAATATCGGAACAGCTCATTTAGATAGATGTATTAAACAATCCCGATATTTTCGAACAGCCATAATACGTCATATATATTCTCTGATTGGATAAAGTTATTTAAGGTTCCGCTGTATACCTGTTGTTGGGAACATCACCAATATCTGCCGAACTGCACAAAAGACAACTGAGCCTGCTCCACCAAATAGCGATGAGTGAAAATGTTTCAATTAGAGAAATAGCCTGGAGACAATACAATGTGGGCTGACCTGCTAGCTTTTTCATCAGAATAGTTGGCATACTAGACCTGTATGAACTGCCACCCTTTATTGAGATAATGAATGGACACTTCAAAAAAATTGAATGGAAAGGTATTGTAAAAAGGTCAATCAACACCTAATGGAATACAAAGTTACAACTGGACTGCCAGAGTAAATCATCCTTGAGCCTGCTCAGTACTACATCGCTAGAGATGGGGAAAACTCATATTGTTTGGGACTCGATCAACAATTCAGTCCGGGATGTAAGACAGGCCATCACAAAGGCAAGAATGCTAACAGGAACAGACATGCTACAAACACTAAAGAGCAAGTTCAACCAGTCCGAGGTGGATCCGACCTGCCCAATATGCAGACTGGAAACAGAAACCATAACTCACGTTATTACAAGCTGCCCACTATATAATGAGATCAGGAAAGAAAACTTTGTAAAAATTAAGGGAACTGTTATAACTGCTATTGGCTTTGATAGTTGGGAAAGAAATTTCAACAAAAAGGACATTATATGCCAGCTAGTCATTGACTGTCAAAAACTGGTGGATACTGGTCTGCTGCCAAAGATTGATGATCTAATATATGATATTGAAACAGCATCAAAGGTCCTATGTCACGCCATGCATACAAGAAGACTAAACTTCAACTGTGCCGAATAAAGGCTGGTATGGATGGCAGTCTCTGTGTAACATCCGCCACATCTCTATCCATTTATGTCACCATCTATTAGACTATTAGAAATTTACTTATCGTTACTTTAGTTTTAAATTTTATAATAAGTTCTTAACTTTTTATTCCTTTCTGTCACTGCTTGTGATATGATATGTATGAATCCTCAATATCGTTAATTGAGCTTTTAGATTTTAAAATAAGTCAACTACACCTTCCACAAGTTAGTTTTTTTAGATTTTAAGAATAATATAGTTATATATTTTACTATAAGCCCAATATATAGGATAGGTCGATTCAGGTGCGTCTGAATCCTATGAAAATTACAGGAACTTAACCGCCGTTGCCTATTAATGACAGTAATAAGCAAATAGTAAAGTAGTAGCAGGACATTATAGAGTTAACTTTTCTTAACTTTATCGCTACCCTATCTGCCCGTGCGGGTTCCGCAAATATCTTTGTATATAATTCCAGTGTACATATACCTGATTCATTCAAATTGGTGGAGGAATTTCATGGTCAACTCAAAATTGGTGGTGGAAACAAAAGGTGCTCCTAGACTGGAGGGAAAACGAAAAAAGAAGAAGAAGAAGAAGGTTGGGAGAATTTTATAACTTAATATGTGTGTTTGCTGTTTTCGCCATTTTCAGGTAAAAAAAACAAATTCGTGAATTATATTCTATCTCTTATTCACTTATAGAAACGGAGATCTATATATTTAGTTCGTGTAAATTTTCTGTGCGATATTTTTTCATCTTTTTGTTTCAAATTTAACCCCATTTGACCCGCTTGAAAACGATATTTCTTTTTAGACTATAACTATATTTTAGAAGAAGCTATGTTACTTATCGTGCATGGTTGATCTCCAAAGCCTGAGTACATCAATGCTAGACAACTATGTAGTCAATTGATAGAACAATATGTCGGTAAATTGCATATTTTGTTACGACTTTGTGAAATACTCCTAGCCAAGCACCACACAACGTACAATAACTCTTCCCGCTCTATCCTGATTGCAAGATCAGAAAATATGGCCCGAATATCCAATGATTTCTACGAGCTCTTGTTGCTTATCCATTGAAACTTTGGCGACATATTTTTAGAGGAAGATCCATTCTATTGATATATGGCTGAACACCTTTCACGGAAAATCGGCAATTGTGTATAAACACACTGCTTTGTAAACTTTTATATTTAACGTTCAGATTTCGACTCTTTTAAAATTATGTTCAACCGGATTTGTAAAATTGAAGTGTTTCCGCAAATTTTAAGCCATACATGAAGAATATTGGTCCAGAGATAGCTGTGTGGTTGTCAGTTGGTGTCAAACGTCACACACGTTTGATCTGGACGTCGCCATGTTTATTTACATCGTCTGCACATGACACACACTCGTGAATATTCATAGATATTACACGTTATTTATATCACATTCGGATTTTCTTATTTTGAAAATAGAAAGTTTGGAATCTGTAATTTCATTAACTGGTACAACTTTTGCAACATAGCGACTTAATTCTTCGGTATTTATGTTCAAAGCAATTATGTAACAGAATGCGTAGAATGCGTAGGTAAGGGGGAAAGGGGTATGCGTAAAAAGCGTAAGTGAAGGGGAAAGGGATATGCGTAAAAAGCGTAGAAGAGTGGAAAGGTATTAACACATTTAACTGCCTAGATGCTTTTTTTACAAATGTTTGAAATATGAGAATTAAATTTAAGTTCAAAATCAATTGTAACCGCTAGTAATTTTACTTCTTTTTCACATTTAATTTTATTTCCTGCTAAATCAAGAACAATATTTTTATCCATTGATTTTTTGCCAATAGCTAGGGCCTGACATTTATCAGGATTTGCCTTCATCTGGTTACATGAAAACCATTCTATTAATGCCAAACTGTCTTTTTCTAAATGTTAAACTACTTTATCAATATTATCATCTGCAATGTGTGCGAGAGTGTTGTCGTCTGCATAGTTATAAAGTGTGCTGCTTGTGGTAAAATGAAAAATGTCGTTTAAAAAGATGCTAAATAGTACAGGACCTAGAATTGACCCTTGTGGTACACCTTTGTAGATGTCTTGCCAGTTATTTAGTGTGGTACCAACTTTGACGCATTGTTTCCTGTTAGTAAGGTAGTTTTCAATTAACTGTAATGCAGATTTTGACATGCCATATGCTTCAAGTTTGAGTAATAATAATTTGTGTGGTAGGCAATCAAAGGCCTTGGACAGGTCCATTAGTATTGCTGCAATGTATTTATTTTTGGTCTAGTGCCTGTTTCCAATCTTCTATAATTTTTAGTAGTGTAGTATTGCATCCGTAGCCCGATCTGAAAGCTGACAGAAATGGATGGAAGTGATTGTTAAAATATTCTGTTAACTGTTCGTGAATGGCCCGTTCAAATAATTTTGAAATAACAGGTAGTATCCTTACCGGTCTATAGTTACTTTTGTCTAGTGCATTGTTCTTCTTGTGTAGTGCAACAACTTGTGCTTGTTTTAGTTGGTCTGGAAACACAGAATTTGTTATTGTTTTATTTATCATTTTTGTTATTGGTTTTGCAATTACAGGTTTAGCTAGTTTTAATAATTTAGCTGATATACCATCTCTACCTGTTGCTTTTTTAGCACTGGTCTTATTTATCTGTTTATGTACAAATTCATCAGATATTTCTTTAAATTCAAGATTAGGTATATCTTTTTTATTTTTGTTAATTTCAATGATACTAGGATGATTTTTATCTACAACAGTTTCATTTCCAATATCTTTTGCCACATTTATAAAGAAATCATTAAAACATTCTGCTACCATGTTTTTATCATTTATGATTTCATCTTTTTCACAGAGTATAATATTTTTAGTAAAATGGCTACCTTTGTTGGTAATAAACGGCTTAATAGTAGGCCAAAAATCCTTTGATTTGGGACCACCTATACATCTTTCAAAGAAATAAGTTTTAATAGACCTTTTCTTAATTTTTGTAGCTAGATTTCTCTGTTGTCTATAAATTTCCCAGTTACTCTTAGTTTTACATTTATTATGCAACTGTCTTTTTTTGTACACAGCTTTTCTTAATTCCTTATCTATAAATGGTGCTGGATTTTGACATGGTTTTCTTTGCTTTACTGGGGCATGTTTATCTACAGTCTGTAGGAAAGCTTCTTCAAAATCTGAATACATTTTGTTCACATCATTTTGATCAGTTATTTTATCAAAATCAATTTTATTTAGGTCTTTTGTAAATTTTTCCTCGTCAAAATTTTTAAAACTTCTAAAGCATTTTAACTCTTTTTTATTTGATGGCAGATTACTTTCATTTGTATTGATATAATGTTATATTACGAATTTAGTTTGTTACACATACTTTCATTGGTTCTTCAACCCTGAATGGCAGCATATATTCGGAAAACAGACGGGGTATATATTTCAGTCCCCAAAAACGATTAAAACATGGACGACAAAACATTACGCTTCACTGAATCAATGGTATAATACGGAATAATAAATGTATGTTTACCAAATTAAATGCTGTTTTTATACTCAAAACGGCTGCATGAACAAAAAAATATTACAACGGTTAATTCCGTCACAAATACCTGATCGATTCAGCAAACTCCTATGTTCCACGGCTGTACCATAACAAATAAACAAAACGCTGAGCCTTGAAAACTTTCGACGTCATGGGGCAACACCAAGGTTTTATTTACATTTTGTTTACATTTAAATTATTGAAACTGTTTCGCAAACCCGTTGTTTTGTTATGTGATATATTAATGTTATATTTATAAAGTTTATAAAATTTACTACATATGAAACTGTATTGATTTAGAAATTTAGTACATTATTTTCCTTCATGAGACACCCCATACATGAAATAGGACGCAACACATATTTTGACGTCATTGAAGAATGACGTCAAAGGTACGGAAACGGACATCTAGAGATGCGAAAAATGAAAAGAAAAGAGGCAAATTTATTTAATACAGTTGGATGTTATATATATAAAAAAAACAATGGTTAATACGTAATATATCTGTTATTCAGCTATCAGACAGGGTATATAATGTGACATTCCCGGCTTAAGATGTATATTCCCTTCGGCTGCGCCTCAGGAAATATAGATCCTAAGCCGGGAATGTCACATTATATACCCTGTCTGATAGCTGAATAACATATAATGTACATCACTAATACCACAGTTATAATTGTTGGTATTCATACAATAATTTGGTTTGTTAGTAAGTATGACATCATTTAAACTAGGCGATGCACCTTTTGTAAAACATGTTGGATCAACTACCATATTTGTTAGATAAAATATATCACAAACTTCTTTTAAAGCTGTACATTTTTCATTTACTAACATATCATAATTTAAATCACCAAGAATTAAGAAATTTTCATATTTAGTGGTTGTTTTATCAAACGTTTTGTAAACACCTAACTTGGATACCACCTTTTGTGGTGAGCTAAAATAAACTGTTCAATAGATAATTTTATTGCATTAATGAAAATATCCTTTTATTGCATTAATGAAAACATTCTTTTACTGCATTAATGAAAATATCCTTTTAGTGCATTAATGAAAATATCCTTTTACTGCATTAATGAAAATATCCTTTTACTGCATTAATGAAAATATCATTTTAATGCATTAATGAAAACATCCTTTTAGTGCATTAATGAAAATATCCTTTTATTGCATTAATGAAAATATCATTTTAATGCATTAATGAAAACATATTTGTCTCCTTTGGAGGGACACTGTTTCAGCAGGTCGTCGGCATACCAATGGGTACGAATTGTGCCCCTCTTCTAGCCGATTTATTTTTATACTCATATGAGTCGGAGTTTCTTCAAAAGCTTGTAAAAGATAAGAAGATTCATGAGGCTAGAGCCTTTAATTTCACATACAGGTATATTGATGACGTTTTATCTATCAATAATTCTAGATTTGCAGAATTTCTTCCATTGATATATCCTTCAGAGCTGGAAGTTAAAGAGACCACCGATACAGCTTCGTCCGCATCATTTTTGGACTTATACCTCGAATTTGACGACAGTGGTCAACTCAGTACTAAAATTTATGATAAGCGGGACGACTTCAATTTTAAAATCATAAATTTTCCAAACATGTGCAGCAATATACCAGCTTCTCCTGCATATGGTGTTTACATCTCGCAATTGATTCGCTATGCAAGGGCCAGTAGCATTTATTCTGATTTCCTGAAACGTCATCTTCATCTGAGAAACAGGCTACTGGACCAGGGCTATAAAAAGATTCGCCTTATTCGATCTCTTAAAAAGTTTATATTCCGATACCAATATCTTGTCGAAATATATTCCGTCTCTGCAGAAAAATTATAAGCGATGCATTTTCACTATGAAAATGTATAAAGATAAAGAAGTCAAAAATGTCAAGAATTTTTTGTCAATGTGTGACGTCAAAATATTTTTGACATTTACGTCACCGAATATGGTACTGCTTTGGCGGCTATTTTGCCTGTTTTGTTCCTGTATTTGGATACTGTTGCAGTGACAGCCGGAACCTTTGAACCGTAATGAGAGCGGGAGGTTTGGCGCCTTAAAATCTGATTCAACCCACCATTTCTTTGGAAATGCCTGTACCAAGTCAGGATCATTACGGTTTTCACAGTTTTCCGGTTGTTGACTGATTTTGTCTGTTTATATAATTATGAGTTTTGACTTTCCCTTTGTAAGATTGTTCGGAGTTCGGTAATTTTGTTATTACCTTTATTTACTGCATTAATGAAAATATCATTTTAGTGCATTAATGAAAATATCCTTTTACTGCATTAATGAAAATATCCTTTTAGTGCATTAATGAAAATATCCTTTTAGTGCATTAATGAAAATATCCTTTTACTGCATTAATGAAAATATCCTTTTCGTGTATTAATGAAAATATCCTGTTACTGCATTAATGAAAATATCCTTTTAGTGCATTAATGAAAATATACTTTTAGTGCATTAATGAAAATATCCTTTTAGTGCATTAATTAAAATATCCTTTTAGTGCAATAATGAAAATATCCTTTTACTGCATTAATGAAAATATCCTTTTCGTGTATTAATGAAAATATCCTGTTACTGCATTAATGAAAATATCCTTTTAGTGCATTAATGAAAATATCCTTTTAGTGCATTAATTAAAATATCCTTTTAATGCATTAATGAAAATATCCTTTTAGGGAATTAATGAAAATATCCCTTTAGTGCATTAATGAAAATATCCGCTTAGTGCATTAATGAATAAAGGTAATAACAAAATTACCGAACTCCGAACAATCTTACAAAGGGAAAGTCAAAACTCATAATTATATACAGACAAAATCAGTCAACAACCGGAAAACTGTGAAAACCGTAATGACCCTGACTTGGTACAGGCATTTCTAAAGGAATGGTGGGTTGAATCAGATTTTAAGGCGCCAAACCTCCCGCTCTCATTACGGTTCAAATATCATTTTAATGCATTAATGAAAATATCCTTTCATTACAATAATGAAAATATCCTTTTAGTGCATTAATGAAAATATCCTTTTATTGCATTAATGAAAATATTCTTTTATTGCATTGATGAAAATATCCTTTTAGTGCATTAATGAAAATATCCTTATAGTGCATTAATGAAAATATCCTTTTAGTGCATTAATGAAAATATCCTTTTAGTTCATTAATGAAAATATCATTTTAATGCATTAATGAAAATATCCTTTCATTACAATAATGAAAATATCTTTTTAGTGCATTAATGAAAATATCCTTTTATTGCATTAATGAAAATATTCTTTTATTGCATTGATGAAAATATCCTTTTAGTGCATTAATGAAAATATCCTTATAGTGCATTAATGAAAATATCCTTTTAGTGCATTAATGAAAATAGCCTTTTAGTTCATTAATGAAAATATCATTTTATTGCATTAATGAAAATATCCTGTTCTAAAAAGACAGATGAACACCATCTATTGCATAAAGAGCATCATGACAATCATCTAAATTATCATGATGAATGTAACATCCATTATGCTATAGCAAATAAGATAGTGTACCTCTATTTAAACGTTTGCGAATATCTTCCATTGCCCTGTGATTGATGGAATAACGTCATTCCTTTCTAGGTAAAATATTTGAGGAAAAATTATATTACTACAGGGAAACATTTTGTTGATCATAAACAGTGCAAGTTGTAAATGAAAATTTAAGCAACCAGTGGAAACACAGCATATGTCATTTCCACCACAGGGAATTACAATAGCTTTCGGAAGTCCAAAGCACTTCATTATATACAGAACTACAGATACAATGGACAACCATCGCATACCAGTCATTCCATCCCACAGCACATTTGATCCATATCTTTCTAATCCCATATTTCTACCAATAGGCCTGTTTTCAGTCTGTTCCATGGCTGATTATTGATGACTCCAATCATCCATATATTGTGAGAGCCTGAAAATGTTTTCGATATTTAAAAACCTAACCTAATGTATTTGTGAAAGGTATATTTAGATATATAGATAAAGTAGGTATACCCACCTTGGGTCTTGAAGGAACTGGCTCCGCAAGACCACCGACTCTCGCCCCTGCTCCAGAAGACTCAGGGATATTGGAGGAGACGGATAGATAAAGTAGGTATACCCACCTTGGGTCTTGAAGGAACTGGGTCCGCAAGACCGCCGACTCTCACCCCTGCTCCAGAAGACTCGCGGATATTGGAGGAGACGGACATGGTTGGGCTACTTACCGACACTTCTAAAGGATTGGGTACAGACCCATCCCAAAAACAATCCTTATCCGTTATGCTAACAGCCGCGTAAGGGAAAGTGTCATTCGGACTTGATACACTTTGTAAATTGTCGAAATCCATGTTCAGTTCAACTCACCAAGTCATATTATACTCTTTACCTGTCACTCGGTAAAACTTGTATGAATGACAATAAATACTAATAGTATTAAACAATAACTAAACAATTATGCAATGTTAGAACATAATCACCTCTCCTCGACCAATCAGAAGCTTGGATTTTTTACTCTTATTTTCATAAAACGTGGTTTTCTATGTTTTATAAAATGTCACGATTGACTGGATTTGCATTGTTCTCTTATTAGGTATAGAATGATTCAATAAAGTTCACACTAAGTCTGATTAGAGAACAATGAAAATCTGCTTGGATTACAATAAATTATCAAATATAGAAAACCATTTTTTTGAGAAAAAAAATGATAATAAAATAAAAATAGAGCAAAGCAAAAGCTTAAAATATAACTAATTTCACATTTTCAATATATCGATATCGTTTATGGAAAAAAATGCTATCCCTCCGAAATAAAAAGTTATCTGTATTTTTACGTTAATAAATGATACATGAAGAACTTACCTATTCCAGCTTGTGTTAACTCCTTCATCTTTGCATCAATTCCTTTTTGAAATAGGGGAAACACAGGTGAATTCTTTTGCATAAAGTTTATTTCTGGTCTATTATTTTCCCTTAGGTATCTCTGAATGCCATTTGCTAATGCCACTAATGTGTTTGGTGGATAAGTATGGGGGTGAACATTTTTAACACATGGTTCACTTATTTAAGAAACAGTTTTAATCATGATCACATTAAAATGAAAAGTCTTAAGGGTACATTTTCATTTTATTTGTTTGGACTTTTTTAAGTGAATACATTTTTCTCTGTACAGATACTGAAAGTTCATTATTTAACTAATTATTGTTTCTTTTATTTTTCTCGGATAGGCGATTATGTTCTAAATTGGTCAAGCACTAGTTTTCCATGTTTTATGAACATTAAAGCTCATAAAACATAGCAAACTATTGTTTAACCTATACATAATGTTCGAACCACACAATATAGAAATTAAACTCAAAGTCAGGTATGCGTAATCTGCATTTTTATACGATGCGATAATAGACGTTACGTTGCGTTACGTTACGATTCTCTGAAAATACATAAATAAAATTCATAAATAACAATGAATAATAATTCCGTTAAACATAAGAAAGTAGGCATATATTCAATTTCTCTCTCTCATTCAATAATAATAGGGATCATTCACCGCTTCCCCCGTTTGGTGACGCTACTGTTCCATAAGTGGTTAATTGTGCGTTTGAATCACAAAGACGCTTGTATCTTAACGTTAACCTAATGACGACACTGAATTATAAAACTTGGATGGTGCAAACATTGAACCTTAACTAGTACAGCGTGGGTGATATTACCTGTTAGAAGTATAGATTTAGTTGACGAGTATATGTAAAATAAAAGTATTATCTTTAAGTCGCAAGAAAAGAGTTTTATTATGACGATATTAAGAAATAAAACGGACTTTTGCAGGCCATATCGACATGTACCTTGGTGTAGCCTTTACATGTTCATAAAAGGTGTACATAATGTTTGGTTACTCACACTGCAATACTGATGAACTTCATTCCAACATTTTAAAGTATACCTGAATTTCGGGAAATACTACCTCCAAGTGAACAAAATAGAATAATAAAGTCCCTGTCTCCACATACAAAATTTTTGAATTAATATATCTAAGTCTCTCAATATTTAGGCAATCTTCAAATTTAAATCACACTCTTTAAAATGATTTGGTACACAATTATACAGATAATATATTCCTTCTTCGTGTAGTGTCATTAACGGTTAAAGATTCGATAACAAGCGGGTTAATCATAGCATTTATTTTAGAAAGATTTTGAGCAGATGTATTATGAATGGCATAATAAATACTTAAATAAAGAAAATTCGTTGTTTCCTACAATTTTAAATTATTTTCGACAAATTTTGGTAGCATTCAAATATTTTGTACAATCAGACTGGCGGATCATCGTAAAAACTAAAGACTCAAGTTGTCACCGACAGAATTCCGTCCAGGTTTTATGTGGGATTCGTGCTGCTCAATCTTCAGTTTTCTGTGTAGTTTTTTGTAGACCACTGTTTATCATTTTGTCCTTTTTCGTTTGGCCATTGCATTACCCGCCCTTCTTCGAATTATGACTTCCGACAACCCTTTTGGCATCTACAAACTTTTCTTATCTGTTGACCTATACACACACAACTATACTATCCCAATTATCAAATTTATTTCATTGTAATATATATGTAAAAATATATTGAAGATTACAATTATTTGGCATAATGAACTTTTTAATGGTAACGGAATAAAGGCAAAGCACATGATTTGTGTAGGTTTATTCCATTCTAATGCAGGTAATAACGTTATTGGTAACTTTAGATTTAAATTACAATTTCAGTAATGCTACGAAAAATATCGGGAATTTGCATAAAACAATAAAAAAAAATATATATATATATAAATATGTAAACGTTCACGATTGGAAGCGTACAGACTACTGGGTTTGGTATTTAATACCACTTTCAACAAATTTCAGTGCGGGTGTTTTATTGGTGGAGTAAAATTGAGAGCACAGAGAAAACCACGGACCTGCCACAAGTCACTGGCAAACTTTATCACATAATGTTGTATCGCCTGAACTAGATTCGAACTCGTAGCGTTAGTGGTGATAGATACTGATTGCATAGGTAGTTGTAAATCCAGCTACCAAACGATCACGACCACAAAGGCCCGATACGGACTACTGAGTTAAATATTGAGAATCTAAACAGATTTTTTTTTAGTTTAAGCTAAATATTGAAACAAAAGTGAGAAAAGGAAAATATGTTTTAAAAATAAAAACTGTGATCATCTAGGCAAGGATTTGTATAGTAGAACTACTATATAAATCCGAAGGTCAATTAAGCTTTCCCTTTCCGTAAACTGGATATATCATACAGATGAAGAATATTTTTTGCTGAAATGTTTTGAAAATAATCATAAATGTGTTCCCTTTGGATTGTTAATTACCAACATAAATTTATTATTGCTATTATTTTATTTTCATTATTGGCCATTTTTATATTTATTTTGAATAATATAAATGATATAAAGTACCAACTATGCTACTTGAAAAGGTGTCTATACACACAGAAATTATATTTGTTCATTGTTACAAGTTTTTTTTATTATTACTCGTTCTTTTCTGTGTTTGTTGAAAATTGTATATTACTGCCTATGAGGTATAACTGAATTTGTTGTGTTCCTGTGTATTGTACATGTATGGTTTTGATTTTTTTATCCTTTTACCCAGATTGTTATTATTAGTCATAAAGGGACAATTTTTTCCCAGAACAAACATTCTGTTTCAGAGTGCATTTTTATTTTCAGGTACAAAAATGTAGCATCGAAATCTTTTTATCAGAATAAAATACACCCTTTTCCCCTAATGCTAATGCAAAGAAATGAAATGTGATACACGTATACACCGTCAGGAATTTAATTAATAACCTAATATCCCTGTCGTTCTGTAGTCAACTGTTCCAGAGCAATGGTTGTAAGTATAAGATACAGTACTATCAAAAAAAAAAAAGAAGCGACCCGTATTGAATATCCCGCAATACGGGTAACTTCTTTTGTTTCATAGTAGTTTATCTAACTTGCACAATAATGTTATAGTTTATAATATAAAAAAAAAGTCGTGAGAACAGTTTTGCTTGTGAACGAAATGTATAGAATTTTCCTATTTATGTTATAAGGGCATTATATATTGACGTGTCCTTGTACCTAACGTTAACAATTCAAGCGTCATCGAGATTAAAACGTTCCGCTAACCACTTATGGAACAACAGCGACGTCTGTCGAAAGAAATATGGTGAATGATCCCCATTGAAACCAATAAATATTTACAGTCAATGTAAAGTTTGCGTAGATAAATTTAATTTAATAAAAAAGTTACAAAAATGTTACAATTCTTGTACAATAAAAAATGTTAAAACATGTTGAATACACAAACAATATGCTTACAGACTATGATCTTTCTAAAACAATCTTGTGTGTGCGAAAACCAATTACAAAATGAAACTGCCGTAAACAACTTAAACGTCATAAACATAACGTCATAATACGGACGGCAAATAAAATAGAAAGGTTTAGCGCCGTAAACGTAAATACAAATGTCCTGACAAAACGGACGCTAAATCAAAGCTCTGAGCGTACTCAAATCATTACACTTTAAATTAACCAAATTGACCATATATAATAGCTTAATTATAGCTTAAATAAATGTACAACTTACATTTTTTTCTAACACATAATATAAAATATCTTTGGTTTTCTGTATAAATCAGCTGTCCATTATTATCACGTGCGTGATGGATCGCAGTTTGCTAGTTTGGTATTATGTTACGTCAGGCGTAGCAATTGTCGACTTGCTACTGTGTTATCATGTTACGTCAGACGTAACCCTTGTCGACTTAGCACTGTGCATCATGCTACGCCAATCGTAGCCCTTGTCCATTTGCTACTGTGGTATTATGTTGCGTCAAGAGTAACCCTTGTCTCCTTGATACAGTGGTATCATGTTACGTCAGGGGTAGTCCTTGTCGACTTGCTACTGTGATATTTTGCTACGTCAAGCGTAGCCCTTGTCTACTTGCTACCGTAGTATCATGTTACGTCAAGCGTAGCCCTTGTCGACTTTTTACTGTGGTATCATGTAGTCAATAATGTAGGGCCCGAGTGGCTCGATGAGTTAGGTAGTTGGA
The DNA here is from genome assembly GCA_963383655.1 of Bathymodiolus septemdierum. Taxonomy (NCBI): domain Eukaryota; kingdom Metazoa; phylum Mollusca; class Bivalvia; order Mytilida; family Modiolidae; genus Bathymodiolus; species Bathymodiolus septemdierum. The sequence continues at coordinate 36,911,737 of OY726527.1, forward strand.
TTACCTTCCAACTCAAACAAGCCTATCACCAATAAATTGATAAAAGGGTGCACTGCACTCGCAGCTGCAAGTGATAAAGTTTCCCATTTGCTTGCCTATGGTCGGTGGTTCTCTCCGGGTACTCCGTCTTCTTCCACCACTAAAACTGGTCGCCATGATATAGCTGAAATATTAACGAAAGTGGCGTTAAACACAAGAAATCCAATCCAATAATGACAAGAGCATTACAAGGCCGAGTAAGACTAGTGTTTGCTTAACCAAGGCAATGATTAATACTATTACAACACTGTCTGTGATCATATCGTGTTGCTCATATTTTCAGTTTACGTTGTTGCGGTTTTGTTTTTTGCTGTGGTTTTAGGTGACCGTAGCCGATTTTTGGGTATCGTGTTTAAGCACTTTGGTTTTATTTCTCCAAAAACTGGATTTGGCTTTGGAAGCATTCGATTGTGAGCGTACCTGAAGAAGGTTATTCCAGAAACGCATCGTGCGCACTAAATTGTTCGCCTTCGTCCGGTGTTTTGCATGCCCAAAGATGCCAGTGGCCCTGGATTGTATAGTGTTGCAAGATTGTCCCTTTTGGTTTTCTGTAACCTTTATTTCCATTTCAATTGCAACCCCCCTTTATTATTCGAATTTTCATGTTCGACAGACCTTGTAGTTAATATGATAAATAAGAACCCATAGAAAGAAACGTAAATGATATCGTACTGGACAATTTTATCCTTTCTTAATGGGGCTATCATATTCTTTTATTATATATTCAACCGAGTTTCTGACTTAACAATTTAAATGTTATTTATAAAACAACGATCTTGAACTACATTTAATTTTTGTTATCTACATATTCTATAAGGTTAACTTAACTCGGATTCAGTGCATGATCACTAAAATGTTTAATTCATGCGTAACAGTAACAAAATATAAATCTCGTGACCATTTAATTTCCTCTTCTACAAAGTCCCTGATTTGTTGATATTTCGTCAAAAGACATTATTTTCACGTATTTTCAGGTCATGTATATTGTTTTTATTATAATTCTCATGATATTTTCTGACTTAAACAAGTCAGTTGTTGAGAAATCTATTTAAACTGAATTATTGTGCATTTATCAATATGTAGAGACCCCTTATCTTCACTTTACATCATTATATGATAAAGTTTGTAAGTAACTTGATACATGTCTGTGGTTTTCTCTGGGTCCTTCAGTTTCCTCTACCACTAAAACCGAAAGACACGATATAACTGAAATATTGTTGAACATGGCGTTAACCACCATTATTCTGCCTCCACCCCTATCTCTACACAAACATTGCAATTTACAAAAACTGTATTTTCACAATTAATATTCAAGAGGTTAAAAAAATTATCCACTCCACTCTCGTGGATAAGTAGTCTGTATGTGTTTTGCAATCCCCCTCTCCCAAATATCAGCCAGCAAAAATAAAGCGTGATGAAATACAATTATTATATATATGTTTTTAATCTAATATGCATAAGACCATGACAACATCTTGTTGGTGCTCGATTATCTCGCACACTAAAACCTGGAGTGGACTAGAGTTTGAATACGGAACTATGAATGTGTACATTTTCCTTCAACCTGCAATACACTTGATTCTTTTTGTACTTTGTGTTTTCCGCAAATTTTTCTTTAATGCATGGTATAGATACAAGCAAATGCCATTTTGTGAACTAAGATATCAAAACAAATGAAGAACTAAGGACAGCATATGTTAGTATTTTTAGATATTAGCAATGGTAAAATTATCTATATTGAAATAACTCCTGGTATATTCCTTCTGTGATAAGAAGAGTTTGACGATACCAAAAGGGCCAACCAGAAACCGTAAATCAAAGAAGGTCAGACAACACAATGGCCAAAAGAATAAAAAGAAAAGGACAAACAACGATCTACAAAACACTACACATAAAATAAATCGAATAACACAGACCCCACTAAAACTGAGAGTGAACTCAGATGCCCCGGAAGTGTAAGCAGTTCCTACTCCACTAATGGCTGATTGATTGCTTAATTGATTGGGGTTTAACGTCCATCGAGCAATTTTTCAGCTATATTCAGGACGAGAACATTTAAACGCCACGGGACTCGAAACAAGGAAAGGTGATGGGTAGGGACGGATAATTTTGCCAGTGCAACAGGTCACTTATGGACCACTCTTCATGAGCATAATGCTCATAATGAGCTGTTACACTGGGTTCTTTAACGTGCGGAGAGGGTGGCAATCTCTCAATACGGGACCTCGGTTTTATTTACGTCTCATCCGCAGGACGGATTGGTTGTGAATTTATACATCCCGCACAACCGACGGACGCCCCTTCAAGCCGAAGAAGCTCTCGGTCCCATTTCTATACCCCGGGGTTCCCGCGGGGTTGTCCACTAATGGCAGCCGTCGTGTTCATCTAGTTACAAATCCGATGTAAAGTCATGAATGAGGAAAGGACACGGAAATGTTTACAACAAGTGGAACATTTCCGTGGTCATTTGTGATACAGATGTTCCATAACAGTTAACCAAGTCATGGTGGTGACCGTAAAACTTTCGCAGCGATGACTTCAACTTAGTTAAGATGAGCCTTTGGTTCAATAGGTTCATTTTTAGCAGCAACCCTCTATCAATGAAATCCTGATATGAACCCACAGCCTCTAGAAAATCGTGATAACAAAAGAGTTATTTTTACTGAAATAATGTTATAATTTAAAATATTAGACAATGCTATAGACACTTGCTATGTGAGATCAGTGTGGTGATTGAAATAGAAAACATAGTGCCTGCACCATGCTGAAATTTTCGAGGGAAAACATAAAATGTATTCTGAATATAAATAAACGTTAGAGAATCCGAAGAGGCAATCAAGAATGTACAATCCAGAGAAATGGCAACATTGTGAACACAAGACACAATACACAAGACGAATACAAGAAAAACAAAACACACAGCATAATATGTGTTGGACATAATTATACGCAAACAAACATAAATGACGTAAATAAGACATGAGCCTTCCTACGAATTTAGGATTAAGCTAGTTATCTAATATACAATGCGACAATGCACATTAGAAGAGTTTGAAGATACCAAGGGGGTAATGAAAGTCCTAAAATCGAAGAAGGTCAGACAAAACAAAGTCCTAGAGAAAAAGAACAAAAGAACAAACAACAATCTACAAAACATACATAAAGCTAAAGATCGAGTAACACAAACAACACCAAAACCTGGGTGTTCCGGAAGGGTAGGCAGTTCCTGCTCCACTAGTGACACCCGTCGTGTTTATCTAGTTACAAACCCGATGATAAGTCGTGAATGAGGAAAGGACCGGGAAGTGACTACGACAAGTGGAACATACCCGTGATCATAATATTAGTCATTGACATTAACTAAGAATATTATAGTTCACTGCATTGCAGAGGTACTCCACTAGTGTCACCATATATTAATTCTCCAGATATAATTATCCAAATTTCGAGTTGGAATATATAACTATACTGTCGGTATAGTATTTTTTCATTTTATTTCCGATTGTATCTTCGGTGTAATAACAGAGAGCACAGGAAAAGAAAGTGTTAATTGAAAAGTCAATTTGATTTTAATAAAATAATTTTAGGGATGTATAGAATTCAAAGTGAAAAAAGATTGTGAATAAATGTCAATTTCCATTTTAATACCAGTAATATATTACAGGATATCAACATCATGTCAAGTTCTCCATCTTTCTGTGGAATGTGTGATAGCCGCCATATTTCTAGACCATCAGAAGTCTGGTGCTCTGATTGTGAAGAAGGTCTTTGTACAGAATGCTTAGAACAGCACAGTTTAGCGAAATCTTGCCGAAATCATACCACGATACCTATATCGGAATACCGGAAATTGACATCGTATATGTTGGAAATTAACGAACTTTGCAAAGAACACCACGAAAAGTTCATTTTATACTGTAAAGAACACGAGCGTCCGTGTTGCAGAATTTGCATACTGGAAAATCACAAAGACTGTAAGGAGGTAGTTATTCTTGAAAATATAATTAATAATATAAAGATCTCAAATATGTTCAATGAAATCGAACGATCAATTGATGAATTAATTGAAACTATTGGTAAAATTAGACAAAATAGAGAGACAAATGCTAGTGCTGTTAAAGAGCAGAAAATATTAGTTGAGAATGAAATACGGGAACTGAGGACAAAAATCAATAAACATCTTGACAAGTTACAAGAAGGTCTGATGAAGGAATTGACTGAAAAAGAAAACGGAATAACAATAGAAACACGCGAACTACTGGTATCTTTAGACGAGAAACAGAAAGAACTTACCGAACACCAGATAAATATAGTCAGCATAAAAAAGTATGCATCGGACTTACAAACATTTTTAGCCGTAAAGCAAATAGAGAAAGACGTAGAAACACAAGACACGTGTATACAGACAATAGTTAACAGCGATAGTCTAAATCAAACCAAACTATCATACAAGATGGACAGCGGTCTTACGACTATAGCCACCAATATTCAAAAGTTTGGAGAAGTAGTTGTTGAATCAAAACCTTGTGAGTTGATCTTTGTTAGAAAAAAAGATAAGCAAGCCCAGATGATGGTAGCTGACATATCACCACCTATGTCAGTTGCAAATATACAGTTGAATCTGAAACAAAAGATAAACAAGGGGAGTAGAATCAGGGGATGTACTTTACTTCCAGATAGTAGAATGGTATTGTCTTGTTACAATACTAATATTGTAAGCTTTATCAACAAAGAAGGAGTAGAAATTTTCCAGGTAGGTAAAGATAAAACAGGATGCTGTACTTATGACACGGTTTATATTAAAGATTACAATAGCGTTGCTGTGTCATCAGGAAGGGGAGATGACATATGTTTATCTATAATAGACTTAGAAAGTCAGAAAGTCATGACAACTATCTCCATGGATACGTTCATTAATGGCATGGCAGTGAGAGGTAGAACAATATATTACTCTGCATCTAATAAAGGACTAAAGATGTTAAACCTTAGTGATAAATCTGTAAGTGATATCATCAACAGTGATATGTCTAAAGTTTATTACGTAGCTACATCTGGAGACAAACTTTACTACGCAAACTGTGACACACATACCGTGACATGTTGTGATTTACATAGTAAAACACAATGGGAATTCAATGATGAAAGTGTTCTACGGTCTCCACTTGGTATCTCTGTAGACAATGATGGGAACGTGTTTGTCGTCGGTTATGATTCCCAAAACGTCGTGGTTATCTCCCCTGATGGACAACGTCATAGACAACTATTGTCTTCCAGTGATGGTCAAGTCAACCTACGACTACTTGATTATGACAAATCTACCAAAAGTTTATTAGTTGTAAGTGAAAGTAAATATGCTTTTTTGTTTGATGTTTCAGTAGAGGAGTGGTAGAACATTAAACACCATGTTATAAAATTATTTAAATTTTAATACAATAAGTCAAACATTCTTCTACCACTTATAATTCTATAACAATTTTTATACTTGTACATTTTTAGTAAGTTTTTGCTGTGGTTATTTGTACTGGTGATTATATAAATTAATTAGAAAACAAATATTTTATTGGCGAGTAGTAACTATTCGAAACTTTATTAGTAAAGTGAGACCAGCGCCATGTACTCGAACGTATGAATTTGATTTCATTTATCTAGTATTAATGCAGTAGGTAAAAACCTTAAATTGTGTGCGCTCGATTTGTGCTCGTGGCAAGGTGTACTTGTATATCTTGATATAATAAAATGCATCCGGTATTTACGGCACTTCTGCTGCCATAAATCACTGACCTCCATTGCATAACTGTTATATTGTTGAAAGTGGATGGATGATTGATTGATTTGATTTGATTTTTGGTATTTTAACGCCACCTTCAGCAGTATTTCAGTTATGTCATGGCGACCAGTCTTAGTGGTGGAGGAAGCCGGAGTACCCGGAGAGAACCACCGATCCTGGGAAAGCAACTGGTAAACTTTATCACTTGCAGCTGCGAGTCGAGTGCACCCTTTTTTGTATTTTACAAAGCTGGGCGCGAACCTACGCCGTATTGGTGATAGGCTTGTATGAGTTGTTAGATCCAACGACCTAACTCATTGAGCCATCCCGGCCCCCAGAAAGTGGATGGACTAATGGGATATAATTGATAGAGTTGACACATGGTGTTAACCATCAATAATTCCAAAAGACAGCTAAGCGGTAGCTAATTACTAATAGAAATATTTCTTAGTCCTCTGAATCCTCTCAAGCGAAACTAAGAAGATTGTTTATTGCATGTTAGTAATAATCAACTCCATCCTGCTACCGCGAAGAACACATGTTACCTCACACAGAATATATGTTTTGAAGAACATCAAACATATTAATTATAAAAATATTATGAGAAGAGTTTGAAGATATCAAAGGGACCCGTAAATTGAAGGACAGATAAAACTATTGCCAAAAGAAATAAAAGGACAAACAAAGATCTACAAAGCACTACACAGAAAACTAAAGACTGAGCGGCACGAACTCCACTAACAACAGGGGTGAACTCGGTTGCTCCGGAAGGCTTAGCAGTTCCTGCTCCACTAGTGGCATCTGTCGTGTTACTGTTAAACTACAGGAATATCATCTGAAATGGAAATCGTGTTGGACAAAAGTATAAGTAAATAAATACAAATAACATAAATAAAACATGAAATCCCGACAAAACAAATGGGAAGAAAGACGAACCGAACATTTTTTTTTCAAGGAAATCGTAGGGTACATAATAACACGGAACTAAGCACGTAACAAATTTAGTTGACATGAATAACGTAAACCCCACTAATGCATATAACAATAGGGTGAGCAGTTACTCCAGTTACTAACCCGGTGATACGCCATGAATTAGAAAAGGACCGGAAAGTGATTACGACTTTTGAAGCATATGTCGTCATTTGTGACACGGATATTCCGTACCGGTTGACCAATTCATGATGGTGATCGTAATACTTTCGAAGCGATGACTTCAACTTAACCAATATAAACCCGTGATTAAGTAGCTTTCTTGTAAGCAGTACCCTTCCACCAAGGAAATCTGGATAGGAAACATAAGCTCTGGAATATTGCATTAACTGAGAGATACATATACCATATGTAGGTGCTGCTGGAATGTTGCTACATGCGAATGGAAAGTTCACAATGGGAAACTTGAAATTATCTCTTTTTTTTTAATAAAGTTGCGTTCTTAACCATCCCTCACTGTCAATTTCGAAGTGTAGGTCAAGGTATGAAGCAGAACTAATTGTATCTGTGGTATCCTTTGCTTCATGCTCAATGGGACAGATGCGATCAACAAAATCATCAAACTTAGAATTATTTGGTGAAAGGACATCATCTAATAGCGGAACGTGAAATTAAAGGATCGGGCTTGCTTCATTTCGTTTTTCTTGAATAGACATTGTGTGATCTCTATCTCATACGAATAAAGGAACAAGTCGGCGAGACGATCGCAGTTTGAATCCAGGGAAATGCCGACTGTCTGTTGAAAAACACTTCCATCAAATATAACAAATATGTTATCAATCAATAACTCGACCCTTTTGATGATATCAGTTTCAGAGATCGTTTTATTTTTTAAATAAGATTTATCCCTTCCCAAGACAAGGTATGTGTATCTACTTTGGCCATTGTGTTCTATGAATTACAGTTGGACCAATTATTTTAATTCGTCTTTTAGCTTTGAGTTGAGATAGTTGTGCAGAGAGTAGAGAAGTCAAGTATTTCGGTTTTGAGCGTATCCGATGAAGGTTATTCCAGAAACGCGTCGTGTACCAAGTCAGGGTCATTACGGTTTTCACAGTTTTCCGGTTGTTGACTGATTTTGTCTGTTTATATAATTATGAGTTTTGACTTTCCCTTTGTAAGATTGTTCGGAGTTCGGTAATTTTGTTATTACCTTTATTTGATATCTACGTTTTAGCTACATTTTTAATACGAGCATGTGAACTTTGACCTGTATACAGACTACACGATACCATAAATTCTACAAATCATGTTTGCTTGTCTGTTGTCTCTAAATATTCATAGTAGACATTCGTCAATGCTGTGACAACTTACATACATATATAATCCTAGAGCCATCGCTGTCTATCTGTATAAAATCGTTTAATCTTAATATTATATCAGTATCTGGATAGTGACTCAATTAATTATTTTTTTTATAAATTATTTGTAATCACCATGGTTTCCTGAATTGTTCTCCAGACAGACAGTAATTGTATAATATGCACAATAAGTTACATTGTCATTAACCAGATTAGTCACGTGATATCTTATTGGTACAATATATCATACTAAGATTTAACCGTTGACGGACTTAAACTTAATTCATTCAACAAATTTACAATTCCAGCTTCTTATGGAGTTAACTTATTCCTATAATTAGATACATGTGTGTTTCATGTGACATGATATTCAATCGATTGGAAAGTTAAATACTTTAAAAGTATTCAGATGCTAGCTAAGAAGAATTTGAAGATACCAAAGGGGTAATCAGAATCCGCATTTCGAAGAAGAACAGACAACACAATGGCCAAAAAAAAAGTACAAAGGGACAAACAACGATCTACAAAACATACATATAAAACTAAAGACCGAATAACACGAACCCCACTAAAAGCCGGGGGTGAACTCAGGTAGGGTAGACAGTTCCTACTCCACTAGTGATACCCGTCGTGTTAATCTAGTTACAAACCTAGTGATAAGTCGTGAACGAGGAAAGGACCGGGAAGAGTTTACGATAAGTGGAACATATCCGTGGTCATTTGTGACACAAGGGGACTAAAGAAAATAGCCAAAATCTGCTAAGATTATTTGTGTCTGAGGTAAAGAAAATAGCCAAAATCTGCTAAGGTTATCTGTGTCTGAGGTAAAGAAAATAACAAAAATCTGCTAAGGTTATTTGTGTATGGGGTAAAGAAAATAGCCCAAATCTGCTAAGGTTATTTGTGTTTGAGGTAAAGAAAATAGCCAAAATCTGCTACGGTTATTCGTGTCTGAGGTACAGAAAATAGCCAAAATCTGCTAGGGTTATTTGTTTCTGAGGTAAAGAAAATAGCCAAAATCTACTAAGGTTATTTGTGTCTGCGGTACAGAAAATAGCCAAAATCTGCTAGGGTTATTTGTTTCTGAGGTAAAGAAAATAGCCAAAATCTACTAAGGTTATTTGTGTCTGAGATACAGAAAATAGCCAAAATCTGCTACGGTTATTTGTGTCTGAGGTAAAGAAAATAGCCAAAATCTGCTACGGTTATTTGTGTCTGAGGTAAAGAAAATAGCCAAAATCTGCTAAGGTTATTTGTGTCTGAGGTAAAGAAAATAGCCAAAATCTGCTAAAGTTATTTGTGTTTGAGGGAGATTGGCCTTAGATTTGATACATTACATTATTTAACTGCATATCGTGTCTCCAAGTGGTAGATAGGATTTGCACTCTCCGTGGGAGTTGTCAGATTATAATACAGAAAGAATAATGGACGATAGTGGGTAACGGGCATAGAGAGTATCATGATCCCTGAACGTTGAATAACAATTGTATATTTCAGAAAAGAGTAGATACATTGTAGCCGTTACAAAAGACTTGATTTTTTGTAATTACTCAGTTCTCCATAATTTATGAAATCTTAGAAATAGGTGACATTAGTCGATTTGGGCTATCCTGTGCACTCTCTGTTTCACTGGCGGTAAACTGATCGTGGTAGCTGCAGTTACGACGATCACAACATGGCGGAGGTAGAAATAGGTAAAATCGCTTTCTGCTAATTTCTCCATTCTAATGTGTTGTTGTCAAGAATTACTCAGCCGCAAGGTTGATCTGTACGATTTTGTTGTATATGTGTGTTCTTGATACCATATATGGTCTCGTTACCAAGAAAATAGCCGTCGGAAATTTAAGGAAGATAATCGTAACTCCAAAAGAAGATAATCTATTTTTATATATTATAATTTATGGAGTTACGATTATCTTCCTTAAATTTCCGACGGCTATTTTCTTGGTAACAAGACCATATATGGTATCAAGAACACACACATACAACAAAATCGTACAGATCAACCTTGCGACTGAGTAATTCTTGACAACAACACATTAGAATGGAGAAATTAGCAGAAAGTAATCTTACCTATTTCTACCTCCGCCATGTTGTGATCGTCGTAACTGCAGCTACCACGATCAGTTTACCGCCAGTGAAACAGAGAGTGCACAGGATAGCCCAAATCGGCTAATGTCACCTATTTCTAAGATTTCATAAATTATGAAGAACTGAGTAATTAAAGTTGTATACAAGACTTAATATACGATGTTCTATTGAGTGAAATATTATGGGATGGGAATGTAAAGAACTCTTTTGAATTAAGCTCTTCAAACACATGATCATACATTCATATTAATAAAAAGCCAGAAATGCAACATTTACATGCAATAAATCTGCAAAATGATCGTTCACCTTCCCGGATTTGGTACAGACACTTCAATAAAAAAAGGTGGATTGGTTAAACTACTTGTACATCTTTAAATATGTTTATTTTAAAAACAAATTATTAAGCACAAGAATATAAAAAACCTAAAAATGTGGGATCTTTCAGTATTCAGAAACAGTAAATTTCAAACATAAATTCAACAATATTTCAGGTATATCATACCTACAGAAATCCATCGATCTGCCTCAAATCACTGGCTTTAATAGATGTAAATCCATCTACCATGTGAACATAAAAACCCTACCATGTATGTTATTTCAGAAAATGCGTCGTCCGCACTATGTTCATATTTCCGTTTTTATTACTATAACTGAGTCGATACATCTGCTTGTGAACTATACTAGTCAACAACAGAAACGATACAACGATATTTTTTTAAATATATTTTTATGTTTAAACCAAAACAATTGCTTATTATCATTTACGTCTATGTTTGCGTGAAATGCGTTTATCCTCATAGAACAAACCATAACATCCTGTTCCGTTACGAATAATTCCGGAAAGTCAATTTTCTGTCCCATGATCGAGTTTGCGATGATTGAATTAGGCATTTAAATCACCTGCGGTCAATAATTGTGCGGTCAACAAAAGTAAACAATTTGCCATTCTAAAAATTTGAATTTTCACAAGAACGTCGATACCACGGCTCCGTCAAAATGACCCATGAGCGAGCGGTGGGTATGGTTCAGGCTGGAATGACTCACCAGGCAGTTTCATACCACATTAATATGTCTAGAATAACCATTTCAAGACTACTGATTCGTCTTCGACAAACAGGTAGGAAGAATGACAGACCCCGTGACGGCAGGCCGCGTGTGACGTCACAATGTCAAAGCATACATTTACGCCTTATTCACCTCCGGAATCGTATGATAACGGCTGAGAACACCTGGTCTAGCAAATTCCATAGGACCGCGAGACTAGCCTGTGCTCGTGTACGCCGTCGTTGGAGGCTTGACACCTGGCAACACATCTTTTTTAGTTATGAATCCCGATTTTCACTTCGGTCTTAGTGATTGACGTTATCGTGTGTACCGCAGGCGTGGGGAACGTTATACGAACCAGTGTGTGTACGAGTCCGACCGTTTTGGAGGCGGAAGTGTTATGGTCTGGGCTGGAATTTGACATGATGGTCGCACTCAGCTCAAAATTGGTCAAGGAACATTGAATGCCGTAAAATACAGAGACGATATTCTTGATCCTATCGTTCTGCCCTTTCTGCAACAGCGAAACATTAATCACGTCTTCAATATGACAATGCAAGATGTCACATAGCTCGTGTTTGTCAAGATTTTATGAACCAGAGAATCACATCCGTGTTCTTCCTTGGCCGGCATTATATCACCGTATCTCTCATCAATTGAACATTTATGGGATGAACTCGGTAGACGTGTTCGCCACCGTCAAAATCCACCGGAAACACTACAGGAGCTGCGTGATGCACTTGTGCACGAGTGGAACAACATCCTACAAGCCTTTATCCAACGATTGATTGGTTCTAGTCGTCGGAGATGCGAAGCTGTCGTGGCTGCAAGAGGTGGTCACACACGTTACTGAGCTCCGCAAACCTCCATACTACATGACAATTTTTGTCTGTCCATGATTTGTTCTGATAATGATGTTGAGAAATTTTGCTGATATTGCCTTATTTGCTTGCCAATATGAATCTAAATTATACAAATTTTTGCGATTTTATTTTCTCTATGTAAAATATATTGAGCATCAAACCCTTGTATCGTTTCTTTTGTTGACTAGTATATTAGTTCCAATGGGTATCATCCGCCCAGTAGACATTGGCATAGTTTTCTAGATATATTTATTACTAAAATTTACAGTTCCTAAATAATGTAATAATTAATAAAAACCAAGGTGTGCCTCCCTCAGGAATAGGTGACCTTAGCCGAATTGGGATATCCTGTTCAGGCTCTTTGGTTTTATTGCACTCAAAACTTTAAGTTATTTAGCTTTCCAATCTTTCGATTTTAAGCGTACCTGATGAAGGTTATTCCAGAAACACTTCATTTGGTACCAAACACTACAGGGAGATAACTCTTTAAAATCAGTTGAACGTTTTGATCATATGATGATTGTATGCAGATTTCAAGCATCTCGGTGATCAAAACCACAGAGAGAAAAGCTGTTATGTGGCTAGTGAATTCATAGCTCTGAGTCTGTTGGTTGGAATTTGTTAAAATTTTGATATTTATTGCAGTGAATATATTCAAACACACTGCCAAAAAAATCATAAAATTAAACGAGCAGATCAAATTTTACCTGATGTGTATGGTACCACCCTAATTACACTGTAAATTATGTGGAGTGGCTATATTTGCTCTGCGCATGTTATTTTTACATCAAGATCAGCGATATCTTAAGTAGTCTTATTGATTCTGTGCGAAAGAGAACAATACGAAAAAGCAATACATAGCGCTCTGGTAATCTATCAGATTCGTCATACCTCCTAAATGGTGGTAAAAAATCATGTCGATGAAGATCTCAAACGGCGCGCGCAATACAATTGCCGGACTTAATTTGATATCCACGTTTTACTATTGTTGTATACGCTCAAAATCGAAAGATTTGAAAGCCAAATAATTCGAAAGCAATAAAACCAAAGGGCCTAAATAGGATAGCTAAAATCGGATAAGGTCACCTATGGCTGAGGGAAAAGAACCTTAATGTTAAATTATTTTTAGCACGCATGACGCGTTTTTTGTAATAACACTCATGGGGTACTCTTAAAAAAATGCAAAGCCAAATAATTTATTCATTTGAAGGTTATAGTGTAGAGAAAGTTCAACTCATGGTGAGAAAAAAATAAAAACACAGATATCAAATTGTGTGCGCACGGTACGCTTCTGGAATAATTTTCATGGGTTCTCATAATTAGAAATATTTAATTTATGCTTCAGAAAGCGAACTCGATAATTCTCACCATAGATATATTATCTGATGATTTATTATTACACTATTCTGTGTATAAATAGTAAGGGTGAATTGCATTACTGATACGACACACGGGCGTCTTGCTCTATGACCCACGTCTGTCTATATAGATGCACAGAGATATTAAAAACGATGTACAGTTAGAAGAGTTTGAAAGGGAGGTAATCAGAATCCGTAAGTCGAAGAAGAACAGACAACACAATGGCCAAAAGACAAAGGATAAAAGGACAAATAATGAAGAATGTCTTAACCAAACCCGGAATAAACCGTAATCTTGTATAAGCTGAATATTAAATAAAGTTTCAATGTAGAAACTCTTTGCTAATTTAACCTGCATAAACCGAACATATATCTATAAAGCCTATCACCAATGCGGCGTGGGTTCGAGCCCGGCTTTGTAAATTACAAGAAAGAGTGCACTCGACTCGCAGCCACAAGTGATAAAGATTACCAGTTACTTGCCCATGGTCGGTGGTTCTCTCCGGGTACTCCGGCTTCTTCCACCACTAAAACTGGTCGCCATGACATAGCTGAAATATTGCTGAAAGTGGCGTTGAAAAATATAAATCAAATCTACTGAAGTTCATAGACTCGAAACACATTTTCTGCTTCTTTCGTATGAAACGAAAACAAAATAGCGACATGTGGTTGGTTATACTGTCGACCACTACTGTAGGAGAAGTGGTTGGCGTTTATGATTGATTGATTTATTTTTTGATGTTTTAACGCCACTTTTCAGCAATATTTCAGCTATATCATGGCGACCAGTTTTAGTGGTGTAAGAAGCCGGAGTACCCGGAGAGAACCACCGATAATGGGCAAGGACTGGTAAATTTTATCACTTGCGGCTGCGAGTCGAGTGCACCCTTTGTGTAATTTACAAAGCCTGCACGAACCCACGCCGTATTGGTGATAGGCATGTATGAGCTGTTAGATTCAACGACCTAACTCATTGAACCACCCGGGCCCCTGGTTGGCCTTTATATTGTTGACCATTATATTTATAGTTAGTGTCGACCATTGCCTTTTTGTGATTCGCAACAGAAGTGATTCTATAATTATGTGTTACTTTTGTATTTTCATTTTGATAACAAGAGTAAATGTATTCTAATTTTTACTAAGCAGAATGACAGTAACAAAGTAAATCAGACATAAACAAACAAATGCATAGGACAATATACAACATGTGAAATATAACATAAATCAGTCAATTATCACGTGATGGTAACATATTAACGAGACGTTGATATTCAGAACACGTATGATGGCACCAAGCTTAAGGAGAGGGGGTATTCAGTCAACACATGACGGAAACATGTCTAAGGAAAGAGGGTATTCAATCAACACATGATTGTGACATGTCTAAGTAAAGAGGGTATTCAGTCAACACATGACGGAAACATGTTAAAGGGGAGGAGGTATTCAGTCAGTACATGACGGAAACATGTCTAAGTAAAGAGGGAATTCAGTCAACACATGATGGTGACATGTCTAAGTAAAGAGGGTATTCAGTCAACACATGACGGAAACAAGTTAAAGGAGAGGGGGTATTCAGTCAACACATGACCGAAACATGTTAAAGGGGAGGGGGTATTCAGTCAGTACATGACGGAAACATGTCTAAGTAAAGAGGAAATTCAGTCAACACATGATGGTGACATGTCTAAGTAAAGAGGGTATTCAGTCAACACATGATGGAAACAAGTTAAAGGAGAGGGGGTATTCAGTCAACACATGACCGAAACATGTTAAAGGTGAGGGGGCATTCAGTCAGCACATGACGGAAACATGTCTAAGCAAAGAGGGAATTCAGTCAACACATGATGGCAACAAGTTAAAGGGGAGGGGGTATTCAGTCAACACATGATTGTGACATGTCTAAGTAGAGAGGGTATTCAGTCAACACATGATGTCAACAAGTTAAAGGGGAGGGGGTATTCAGTCAACACATGGCGGAAACATGTCTAAGTAGAGAGGGTATTCAGTCAACACATGGCGGAAACATGTCTAAGTAGAGAGGGTATTCAGTCAACACATGATGTCAACAAGTTAAAGGGGAGGGGGTATTCAGTCAACACATGATGGCAACAAGTTAAATGGGAGGGGGTATTCAGTCAACACATAATGGCAACAAGTTAAAGGGGAGGGGGTATTCAGTCAACACATGATGGCAACAAGTTAAATGGGAGGGGGTATTCAGTCAACACATGATGTCAACAAGTTAAAGGGGAGGGGGTATTCAGTCAACACATGGCGGAAACATGTCTAAGTAGAGAGGGTATTCAGTCAACACATGATGGCAACAAGTTAAGGAGGGAGGGGTTATTCAGTCAACACATGATGGCAACAAGTTAAAGGGGAGGGGGTATTCAGTCAACACATGATGGCAACAAGTTAAAGGGGAGGGGTATTCAGTCAACACATGATGGCAACAAGCTAAAGGGGAGGGGGTATTCAGTCAACAGATGGCGGAAACATGTGTAAGTAAAGAGTGTATTCAGTCAACACATGATGGCAACAAGTTAAAGGGGACGGGTATTCAGTCAACACATGGCGGAAACATGTCTAAGTAGAGAGGGTATTCAGTCAACACATGGCGGAAACATGTCTAAGTAGAGAGGGTATTCAGTCAACACATGATGGCAACAAGTTAAGGAGGGGAGGGGGTTATTCAGTCAACACATGATGGCAACATGTTAAAGGGGAGGGGTATTCAGTCAACACACGATGTCAACAAGTTAAAGGGGAAGGGTATTCAGTCAACACATGATGGCAACAAGTTAAAGGGGACGGGTATTCAGTCAACACATGGCGGAAACATGTCTAAGTAGAGAGGGTATTCAGTCAACACATGATGGCAACAAGTTAAGGAGGGGAGGGGGTTATTCAGTCAACACATGATGGCAACATGTTAAAGGGGAGGGGTATTCAGTCAACACATGATGTCAACAAGTTAAAGGGGAGGGGGTATTCAGTCAACACATGATGGCAACAAGTTAAAGGGGAGGGGTATTCAGTCAACACATGATGGCAACAAGTTAAATGGGAGGGGGAATTCAGTCAACACATGATGGCAACAAGCTAAAGGGGAGGGGGTATTCAGTCAACACATGATGGCAACAAGTTAAAGGGGAGGGGGTATTCAGTCAACACATGATTGTGACATGTCTAAGTAGAGAGGGTATTCAGTCAACATATGATGTCAACAAGTTAAAGGGGAGGGGGTATTCAGTCAACACATGGCGGAAACATGTCTAAGTAGAGAGGGTATTCAGTCAACACATGGCGGAAACATGTCTAAGTAAAGAGGGTATTCAGTCAACATATGATGGCAACAAGTTAAAGGGGGTATTCAGACAACACATGATGGCAACAAGTTAAAGAGGAGGGGGTATTCAGTCAACACATGATGGCAACAAGTTAAAGGGGATGTGGTATTTAGTCAACATATGATGGTGACATGTTAATGGGAGGTGGTATTCAGTCAGCATATGATGGTGACATGTTAAACGGGAGGGGGTATTCAGTCAACACATGATGGCAACAAGTTAAACGGGAGGGGGTATTCAGTCAGCATATGATGGTGACATGTTAATGGGGAGGTGGTATTCAGTCAGCATATGATGGTGACATCTTAAAGGGCAAGGTGGTATTCAGTCAGCATATGATGGTGACATCTTAAAGGGCAAGGTGGTATTCAGTCAGCATATGATGGTGACATGTTAATGGGAGGTGGTATTCAGTCAGCATATGATGGTGAAATGTTAAACGGGAGGGAGTATTCAGTCAACACACGTTGGCAACAAGTTAAACGGGAGGGGGTATTCAGTCAGCATATGATGGTGACATGTTAATGGGGAGGTGGTATTCAGTCAGCATATGATGGTGACATCTTAAAGGGCAGGTGGTATTCAGTCAGCATATGATGGTGACATGTTAAAGGGCAGGTGGTATTCAGTCAGCACATGATGGTGACATGTTAAAGGGCAGGTGGTATTCAGTCAGCACATGATGGTGACATGTTAATGGGGAGGTGGTATTCAGTCAACACATGATGATGACATGTTAAAGGGCAGGTGGTATTCAGTCAGCACATGATGGTGACATGTTAATGGGGAGGTGGTATTCAGTCAGCATATGATGGTGACATGTTAAAGGGCAGGTGGTATTCAGTCAGCATATGATGGTGACATGTTAAAGGGCAGGTGGTATTCAGTCAGCACATGATGGTGACATGTTAAAGGGCAGGTGGTATTCAGTCAGCACATGATGGTGACATGTTAATGGGGAGGTGGTATTCAGTCAACATATGATGATGAACTAGGACTACATGTAACAAAATATATAGTACTGACAAATATACAGCGTAAAATCAGACCATTATCATCATCATTATTAGAAATGACAAATAATATATACGTAAAAGACAAGAATTTTAATTGTGGTAAATCGCACAACACATAAATTAAAATATTTACCTCAACGCCTTACCACTGACATAATTAAAGGGCCCGGGTGGCTCAATGAGTTAGGTAGTTGGATTACCTAACAACTCATACAAGCCTATCACCAATACGGCGTGGGTATGCGCCCTGCTTTTTAAATTACAAAAATAGGTGCACTCGACTCGCAGCCGCAAGTGATAAAGTTTACCAGTTGCTTGCCCATGGTCGGTGGTTCTCTCCGGGTACTCCGGCTTCTTCCACCACTAAATCTGGTCGCCATGATATAGCTGACATATTGCTGAAAGTGGCGTTAAACACCAAATATCAATCAAATCTGGCATAATTAAATCTGGGAAACAATATAAACAATAATTTTTTTTAAATATAATACACTTTTTCTATAAATAGGCAAATAAGGGTAATAACAAAATTACCGAACTCCGAACAATCTTACAAAAGGAAAGTAAAAACAGTATATAAACAGACAAAATCAGTCAACAACCGGAAAACTGTGAAAACCGTAATGACCCTGACTTGGTACAGGCATTTCTAAAGAAATGGTGGGTTGAATCAGATTTTAAAGCGCCAAACCTCCCGCTTTCATTACGGCTCAAAGGTTCCGGCTGTCACTGTAAAGATATAAGCGTACACTATAAACAGAATCAATAATACTTAGCTTAAAATGCCAAATATTTGCATGTTCTAAGATTAGATTAGATTAAACATATTGTATTGCTAAATATTATAACAATTGGATTGGTAACAAAATGTAACAATTTACAAGGGTCCTCTCCACATAATAAATAATTACAATAGTACATGCGTCAGCAATAGTAAAATACAATAAACAACATTATAAATATATTCTTTGAAAAATGAAAAAATAAGAAACACAAAAAATACCCCAAAAAAGCATGAAATTATATAATATAAGCATTCTTTTGAGCATACTTGTATGTGAAATGAAAGCAATGGGTTGATTAAAAAAAATGGGAGGAGTGTTCTGATCATAAATGGGTAAAAATGTTCTAACACCATTAGATCCAAAACAACCAGAGATATAGACATGTTATTGAGCAAATTTCACCTTGATGGGAACGTCACCTTCCTAAGGGTCGCTCATTCGTAGAGTGGAATGCACCAAAAATAAGGACTAATCAATAAAATGCAAACTGGGTGCTTAACGACACTTTCAACAATATTTCAGTTTAATTGTTACGTTCAGTGTTTTCATGGAGGACACCGGAGATAACTACGGACCTGCTGCGAAAATATACTACTCAAAAAAGGTTTTGCGACATGGTAGTAAGTTTTTTGATATATTACATAAAAATTCAAATTTTACGAAAACGTTGCTTCGAAAGGCTTGAAACTTATAAATATAACATTTCCTACCAGAATGATTGACTTGACCTTAAGACAAAAAAAGAAACATTTACCCCAAAAATATTAAGATTTTGAGATTTAAAAAGCACATTTTTTCACCCAAATTTTTCAATTATATGACTAAAAGTATTCAATTATATAACTAAAAATATTCAATTATATAACTAAAAGTATTCAATTATATAACTAAAAGTATTCAATTATATAACTAAAATTATTTAATTATAATAACTAAAAGTATTCAATTATATAACTAAAAGTATTCAATTATATAACTAAAAGTATTCAATTATATAGCTAAAATAATTTAATTATAATAACTAAAAGTATTCAATTATATAACTAAGAGTATTCAATTATTCAACAATAAGTATTCAATTATTGAACAATAAGTATTCAATAATATCTTAAAGTATTCAATTATATAACTAAAGTTGTTCAATTATATAACTAAAAGTATTAAATTAGTTAACTAAAAGCATACAATTATATAGCTAAAAGTATTCAATTATATAGCTAAAAGTATTTAATTATAAAACTAAAAGTATTCAATTATATAACTAAAATCATTTAATTATAATAACTAAAAGTATTTAATTATATAACTAAAAGTATTCAATTATATAACTAAAAGTATTCAATTATATAACTAAAAGTATTCAATTATTTAACTAAAATTATTCAATTATACCTAAAAGTATTCAATTATATAGCTAAAAGTATTCAATTATTTAACTAAAAGTATTCAATTATTTAACTAAAAGTATTCAATTATTTAACTAAGGGTATTCTTTATATAACTAAAAGTTTTCAATTGTATTAATTACTTTCTTAGAACAGTTTGAAGATTCCAAAGGGGTAGTTAGAAGCCGTAAATCGGAGGACAGACAATACCATGACCATAAGAAAACGTGCAAAAGGACAAACAATAATCTATAGAACACTACACACAATAATAAACAATGTTAAGTCCAGCACTTGTCTATTTCCAAATAAAATCGCTGCACAATTACTAGAAAAATTGGAAAAATAGGTCACACCCCTCACTCCACCCCTTCCCCCCCCCCCCCCCCCCCCCCCCCCCTCCCCACTGTAATCTTTGATTTTCTATGTAATATTTATGTACTGTATGCTTCGCGACATGTTTACAGCATTAATATATATTGTATCACAAAAAGTATCAGAATGAAAATATATATCACACAATAAACAAATGTGATATAAATATATGCAAAGCAATGAAAGATGCCGAGGATTATTATTTCCCACACATTTCGGTAGTCCTCTCTCGCTTTCCATATAAATCAAGGTTTTCATTTTGATATGTGTCGGTGGACTTTCCTGTTTATTTAAGTAACATGAGAAAGTTTGATGAAATCTGATAATTCATGTTCACTTTTATTCACGCATAACAATGCCTTGACCTCCTTTCGGATATCCTCGGACATTATCATAAAGACAAGAAAGTCCGTAAAGCTGTTTAAAACCTTAAATATATAGCACCCATTAAGTATTATAACTAATATGTACGGTCCGAGAGGTTGTCCGAGACCTTGAGATAAAATAGACACAGTTAATGAAATTTGAGTAGGGAGAAACGCCGCTATATTGGAAATTATCAAAACGAAGAAAATCTTGCAGAGTTTAACCTGTAATTTACTGATGCTTTTAGTGCGATCCACGTTTCCAGAAATTGCTCGTGATTTCTTATTTTCATGTAGAAAATAAATAATCATCACATTAATTATAATCAGAAATATTGTTTGGACCGGACCACTGAGTATCCTCGTAACAATAGCGAAAAGATCACATATTTTCTTGCTCTCGTAACTCCAATCTGTTTTAAGTTGGATGTAACTAGTGGTATTAGTAACATTATCGAAAATTGAGACTTCTTTTTTGGAGAACTCTGTAAATATTGGAGAAAGGCCACTATAAAAGACACTATACAGAAACGATATCAACAGAAAAACAGATGAATGCGTTACAGTAAAGGATTTGTTAAGATGAAGAGGTCTAGATATTGCAATCAGGCGTTCGTATGATAGAACACAGAGAATATTAAAAACAAAACGTCGAAAACAGACGCTAATTACAATCTTACTCCAGTAAATAATGTCAGTACCTATTTGACTCATAACTGCAGAATTTGTCATTTTGAGTCCATACCCAATCGGCAACAAAATATCGGAGATTAAACTTACAATGTCTGCTAATAATATGAATGTCATGTAAATGAAAGACGAATTGGAATTCTTCTTCTTAAGGAGCACGTAAGCTACAAAACTATTGCCAATAATCCCAAAGGGACAAAGGATTGGCGTCAGAACCATATAATTTATAAAAACCAAATTATTATAAACCCTTTTTAATGGATGGTCTGTTGTTTCTGTAGATTGAGTCGAATCTTCCTTTGGTTCCCAATTTTGTGTTGAAGCTGTTGTATTCTGAAACGTGTTTATGTGGCTTATTGTATCATCTTCAACTAATATGATCGTTGGTTGGTGTACATCTGTTGTATGAAGGATTATCCCCCCTTGTTGAAGTTCCTGTCCAGTC
This sequence comes from Bathymodiolus septemdierum, assembly GCA_963383655.1. Taxonomy (NCBI): domain Eukaryota; kingdom Metazoa; phylum Mollusca; class Bivalvia; order Mytilida; family Modiolidae; genus Bathymodiolus; species Bathymodiolus septemdierum. Next base: position 36,933,601 of record OY726527.1, read on the forward strand.
ACACCGTTGTCACGTGGTCGTGTTGCATCTGTCGTATGGCTGATTATCTCCCCTTGTTGAAGTTCCTGCTCAGTCACAACGTTGTCACGTGGTCGTTGCATGGTTTCATTTTGCGGAGTGGCTGTTATTGTGCTAACCACACATGCGAGTATTACAAAATTGACACAAGTGTATTTATGAACCCTTGCCATTTCCAGATCTGCAAAGCTACAAAACACAAATAAGGGATCCTTAATTACTGTTATAATATCAGTATATTGTATAATGAAATGAAATCAACTTAAAAAAAATACCACGCTGTCGAACAGTTTCAAAATCGAATAGAACAAAATCGTAGTAAGAGGGAAAATCGCTACCCCCTAACACAAATACATTACCGCTCATTTTCTGGCTTGATACAGGCATTTCAATAAAACAAAAGTGGTGGGGTTCAACTGCAGGGGCGGATCCCCTAAAATTGGAAAAAATATGATTTTTTGGCATAAAATCGTGATTTTTCACACGAAATACCCCAAACATTTTCGCGCCTCCCTCCACTCGGCGCAATTTTTTTTAAGTGCGCCCCCCCCCCCCCCTAACTTGAAATCATGGATCTGCCCCTGAACTGAGTGGAATGATGACGTCATGTGAGTAAAATGCCAACCCTTACGTTTAACCTGGCGAACAGCGTTGTTATAAAGAGTAAGATAAATAGCCAGAAACATCGTTTATAATAAAAACAAAAAAGATATGTTTGGAGTACTCGATCGATCGATCCATCTGGAAGAAGAATTAAAAGCTTTCCCAAGATATTATTGGCCATTCTCATGGAGCGTATCATAATGGGTAAAACATTTATGCAAACTCTTTAAAGGGTCTAGGAACGTCTCTACTATATCCTTCTATTGACTTAGTTGGTAATTGGTTCGAGCCCCGATCAGGCCAAACCAAAAACTATAAAATTGGTATTTGTTGCTTCTTCACTAAGCACGCAGCATTAAGGAGAAAGAACAAAGAGATGTTGACTGGGAATCAGGATAATGTTTCAGAGTGGGGTGACATGTCTATCCACGGACTGTTGTTTCAGTGAGCTAGCACTATAAAAATCCAACTGTGTGTATTGGTATAGTACAATGCGGACCTCATCATCATCTCATTGAACATTAACTTGTTCTCACCATGATATAGTTGACAAATTGCTGAGTTGGCTCTAAACAACAATCACTCACTAGTTGGTAATTAATTACTCGGTGGTGTACATGTTCCGTTGGCAAGATAACATATTGTCAGGCTTGTGTCTGAGATTTCCACAAAATATATTCTCCAGGGGCATATTTTGAGATTATCATGATAGGCATCCTCACCTCATGATTGTCTAGTAAATGTCAGAGAATATCGAAGAGGCAATCAAAAAAGAAAAATCCAGAGAAACTGGCAACATAGTGTACACAAGAGGAAGAAAAATAAAACAAAAACGCAACACAATATGTTGGACACCGCTATTAGCAAGCAAACAAAATTAACGTAAATAAGACATGCGCCCTTCTACAAACGACTGGAGGTAAAGACTAGCCGAACATCGTGTGCATGCGGAAATCGTAGCGTACATTACAACACGGAACTAAGAATTCCAAGGTAAAGACACGTAATAGGACAACACGAAAAACTAAAAACAGATGAGTAGCACGAACCCACCAAACAACAGATGGTGAACACAGGTGCTCTCGAAGGATAAGCAGTTCCTTCTTCCTATAAGACAACTGTCGTCATAGGAAGGATAAAAGGACTAACAATCATCTACAAAACACTACACAGAAAAAGACTGAGCAATACGCATCTAAATACAAACCGAGGATAAACTCAAGTGCTCAGGTATGGCTCTTGCCCCACTAGTGGCATTCCGTTGTAGTTTGTCCACCAAAGGCCTCGACTCTACAAGATCAACAGTTGTTTCAAATCGTTGGGCCAACATGGGACCAATATCGTTATCCCAACAGACAAGACAAAATCGTATTTATAGCGCCTGTTCAAGAAATGGGTTATTATGTATTCTAACATGACGTGCTACTTTCGCTTTGAAAACAATAGAGGGCTCTAAATAGCACAGAACACCCTAGCACATGCGCAGAAGGCATATCTAATCGACAGCGTATTTTGCATATTTGTACTTTATGTATGTTAAATTAAAAGAATGAAAATAATAAATATACAAAAAAAATCAGATGAAACTAATTTTTGATCGTTATCAATTTTTATAACGTTTCTGTAGCGTTATATATTCTTGTAAATAATAGCTGGAGGTAATTGGAACAGCTTCTGTAGCGTTATATATTCTTGTAAATAATAGTGGGCGGTAATTGGAGCAGCGCCCAAAAATAACCTCCGCTTGAATGCATAAAATTACCGTAAATGCCCTATTAGAATCGAAATAATTCTCAGATGCCGGGCTCTATGCTTATTTTAACATGGGTAGGCATTATATTTGTCAAGATTTTATACCTCGCTGTCCCTCGGTGTAAAATAATGACAAATATAATGCCTACCCATGTTAAAATAAGCATAGAGCCCGGCATCCGAGGATTATTTCTTAAATATAGGTATAATACAAACGTAGATATAAAATATAGTGTGCACTGCGCGTATATTTAAGGGTTTATATTTATTGAATTCCATGTCCTTTAATTCTGTTGTATTTATTTTTTATTTAAAATGATGATTTTTATTGTGTTTAACGCCACTTTCAGCCATATTTCAGTTATATTATGACGACCAGTTTTTAGTGGTGGAAGAAGCCGGAGTACCCGGAGAGAACCACCGACCGTGGACAAGCAACTGGTAAACTTTATCACTTGCGGCTGCGAGTCGAGTGCACCCTTTTTATAATTTACAAAGACGGGCGCGAATCCACGCCGTATTGGTGATAGGCTTGTATGAGTTGTTAGGTAATCCAACTAACTAACTCATTGAACCACCCGGGCCCTCTATTTAAAATGAAAATTCTGTACATATATAAAATATAGGTAGAATTTATATTTATTGAATTCCATATTATTCATTGTTTCCTATTTTTAATTCTATTTCAAACAAATTGCGTTGTGTAGCAAATCTGGTAATGAAATGAGAATTTGTATATAAATGTGTGAATTTTTATTTCCTTATCTAAGCATGAGACACGCTTAAGATTTAGTTTAACTGGAAGTGATGTAGACTTGCGACACGTCTTTGTTAACCTCTTTCCAGATAATATACTGAATTGAAGGTTTATATATTCGGTGGCCACATAGTTCTGCACTGATTGCATAAAGAGAAAGGAACTTGTATAATAGCAGCGACCTGATACTGGCCGCTAATAAATTATAAGAGGAGTTTGAAGATGCCAAAGGGTGATCAGAATCCATAAATAGGAGGACAGACAACACAATGACCAAAAGAAAAAGTACAAAAGGACAAACAACGATCTACAAAACGTACAGAGAAAACAAAAAATCGAGCATCACGAACCCCACTATAAACCGGGGTGAACTCAGGTTCTCCGGAAGGGTAAGCAGTGTATGTTCTTCTAGTGACACTCGTCGCGTTACTCTAGTTTAAAACCCGGTGATTAATCATGAATGAGGAAATGACCGGGAAGTTCTTACGACAAATCCAATATATCCTTAATCATTTGTGACAAGATATTCCGAAACGGTTAACCAAGTCATGGTTGCTATAATTTCACTCCTGGCGATAAGAATGAATTTGGACCTATAGACGAAAATTTAGATTACCACAGGTAAAAATGTAGATATAATGGGTGTGGTCGGAAAGGGTTGCCTTGCTACGGGCTACAAACGACCGCTCTTGTCAAACTGTTGCTTGGTTATGAGATTATGGTGTTCAACGCCTCTTTCAATACTATTTCAGTTATATCTTGGCGGTCAGTGCTATTGGTGGAGGAAACTGGTGAAAACCTGCCGCAAGTCACTGACAAACTTTATCACATAATGTTGTATCAAGTACACCTCGCCATTACCAGGATTCAAACTCATACTTTAGTGGTGATAGGCACTGATTGCACATGTAGTTGTATATCTAACTACCATACGATCACGATCACGACGGTCCCTGCTTTGTTAGATTGACTGCTGTTTAACACCAAAGTGAGCAAAAAAATATTTGGATAATATTTTATTGCATAAACTGTTGACATGAAAACCGTTATTCACGGAACGTAAAATATGACATAGATAAGAAAAAACGCACACAATAAAAAAAAAAGAGTGAGTGATTTGTAGCTTAACGTCAAATGAGTAATTTTTCAGCTATATGATGACGAGAAGAAGCTACATTCGATGAGGTGATGTTCGCTGAGTACTAGACCAACAAGCTTAGCTGGATTTTAACAGTGCTACATGTAGCTCACTGAAACAACAGTCCTCGGTTGACATATCAGTACAATTGGACACATTATCACGAGCCAACCAGTTTATGTTCTTTCTCATTATTGCTACGGACTTCGCGGAAAAACAAAGCATACTGATTTTATAGTCTTTGTTTGGATTGTCCCGACCGGACTCCGAACCAACGATCTATCACATTCCAGGAAGGCACGCTAGTCTTTTGCTTAATAGAAGCTGCTTCAGCTTGTAGATCTCTCCAAAAACGAGCCCATCATTAGACAAGTGGTGTATTAGATTGGTCCCTAACAACTAGCGAAGGGCCCGGGTGGCTCAATGAGTTAGGTTGTTGGATTACCTAACAACTCATACAAGCCTATCACCAATACGGCGTGGGTTCGCACCTGGCTGTGTAAATTACAAAAAGGGTGCACTCGACTCGCAGCCGCAAGTGATGAAGTTTACCAGTTGCTTGCTCATGGTCGGTAGTTCTCTCCGGCTTGTTCCACCACTAATACTGGTCGCCATGATATAGCTGAAATATTGCTGAAAGTGGCGTTAAAACACCAAAAAATCAATCAATCACCCGTGTCAGATGAAGTGTTACTCCACAGAGCAGAGTAAATAGGTCCTGTTTTGGTTAGATGCCCAAAGACTTTTAAATTAGTTGGTTTTCCAATCTTTTGATTATGAGCGTACCTGATAAAGATTATTCCAGCAACGCGTCGACGTGCGCACTAAATTCAACATCTACGTTGTTATCGACAACGGGGCGTACCTGGTGAAGATTATTCCAGCAACGCGTCGACGTGCGCACTTAATTTGATATCTACGTTGTTATCGACAACGGGGCGTACCTGGTGAAGATTATTCCAGTAACGCGTCGACGTGTGCACTAAACTTGATATCTACGTTGTTATCGACAACGGGGCGTACCTGGTGAAGATTATTCCAGCAACGTGTCGACGTGCGCACTAAATTCAATATCTACGTTGTTATCGACAACGGCGCGTACCTGGTGAAGATTATTCCAGAAACACGTCGTCGTGTTCACTAATTTTTTTTAAACATTTTTATCGGCAACCCGGGGTTCCCTGTATAATTCTATATATAGGTGTGACAAATGCATTATTAGTAACGAATTGATGGTTTATGGTGTTTAACGCCACTTTCAACAATAGTTCAGTTATATCGTGGCGGTCAGTTTTATTGGTGGAGGAAACCGGAGTACCCGGAGAAAACCACCGACCTGTTGAAAGTCACTGACGAACTTTATCACATAATGTTGTGTCAAGTACACTCCGCCTGAGCGGGATTCGAACTCACAACGTTAGTGGTGAGAGGCACTGATTACATAGGTAGTTATAAATCCAACTAATTGTACTTACCAAGTCATAACAGAAGATGCATAGCAATGTCCTTACGACAGTCATCGACTAAGACAGTAAATAATTGGTGTATTAGATAGCCCAAAGCCTAATACCAAATAAAATGCGGTTGCTCTCTTGTATAGTGTATTCTCAGAACTTTTCTTTCGATTCGCTGTCAATGGCGCAATAAAGTTTCATTTATTTTTCTTCAAATATTAAAAAGAACATTACTTGTGTCAGTAGTTCCTGGATTAAAAATAAAAATAATCATTTATAAATTTTATAATGAAATTGCTTAAAGAGCGTATTACTAAAACTTTAAAAAAAAAACAAAAACAAAAAAAACAAAAAAACCTTCCAATTATAAGTTAGTGCGCATGACACGTTTCTGGAATAACCTTCATCAGGTGACGCTCAAAATCAAAAGAATGGGAAACCAACAAATTCTTAGAGATCAAGTAAACCATAAACAGGATAGACAAAATCGGCTAAGGTCACCTAAGTGTACACTAATTTAATTTGAGTAAGACGACGGGAAACACTATTGGAGCTGGACTGGCTTATCTGTCCGGATCACCTGAGTTCATTCCCGGTTTTAAGTTGAGTTTGTCTTGCTCAATCTTCACTTCTCTGAGTAATGTTTTGTTGACCTTTGTTTGTATTTCAGTCCGTTTTCGTTCGGCCATCGTATTTGCCTGTCGTTTTCGTTCGGCCATCGTATTTGCTTGTCGTTGTTGTTCGGCCATCGTATTTGCTTGTCGTTTTCGTAGGGCTATCGTATTTGCCTGTCGGTTTCGTTCGGCCATCGTATTTACCTGTCGTTTTCGTTCGGCCATCGTATTTGCCTGTCGTTTTCATTCGGCCATCGTATTTGCTTGTCGTTTTCGTTCGGCCATCGTATTTGCCTGTCGTTTTCGTTCGGCCATCGTATTTACCTGTCGTTTTCGTTCGGCCATCGTACTTGCCTGTCGTTTTTGTTCGGCCATCGTATTTGCCTGTCGTTTTCGTTCGGCCATTGTATTTGCTTGTCGTTTTCGTTCGGCCATCGTATTTGCTTGTCGTTTTTGTCCGGCCTTCGTATTTGCCTGTCGTTTTCGTTCGGCCATCGTATTTGCCTGTCGTTTTCGTTCGGCCATCGTATTTGCCTGTCGTTTTCGTTCGGCCATCGCATTTGCCTGTCGTTTGATATTTTCAATCTTCTTTTATGACGTTGCTGCCAGCTTTATTCATGGCCAGTGAAAACTACCGCTCTGCCGCAAATCAGATAAACTATATCATATAAAGTTGAATCGCGTTCAATTCGTCACGAAATATGGAATTAGATATGTATGCTGAAACTTTATTACATTTCACTACAGCATTATATTATATAAGCTCATTTTGTATTAATTAATGTATGTATTGGAGAAGACGTTTCTAAGTTGTAAAACTTGTGTCCTATCCAATTGTATATTAAACAATAAAATATGCTTAAAGTTACACTACAGCACCTATCTTCACAGGAACACAAAAACAAGCATTACCGTATGATAGTTGGATTTACAACTATCTTTGCAATGAATTTCTATCACCAATGAAGTTGTGAGTTCAAATCCCGCTCATGACGAGGTGTGCTCGATACAACATTATGTGATAATACTTGTCAGTGACTTGTAGCAGGTCGGTGGTTTTCTCCGGATACTCGGGTTTCATCCACTTATAAAACTGACCGCTATGATATACAGTAAAACCTGCTTTAGTGACCACCTCTATTAAGCAATAATTTGCATTATGTGACCTTAATTTTTATTTCCCTTCGCAGTGCATTTGGTATCAAATAAACCTGTATTAAGTGACCACCTGCCTTATGTGACCATATTTTACTGTTCCCTTGGAAGTTCACACAAGACGGGTTTGACTGTAGCTGAAATATCACTGAAAGTGGCGTTAAACACTATAACCCTAGCCCCAACCATTACCAATTGTCGACCAGACTAGTCAATGTATATCAACTATTATCTACATCTGATCGATATTCGTACATCAGACGCATAATAAGGGCCCGGGTGGCTCAATGAGTTAGGTAGTTATTACCTAACCACTCATACAAGCCTATCACAAATATGGCGTGGGTTCGCGCCCGGCTTTGTAAATTACAAGAAATGGTGCACTCGACTCGCAGCCGAAACTGATAAAGGTTTCCATTTGCTTGCCCATGGTCGGTGGTTCTCTCCGGATACTTTGGCTTCTTCCACCACTAAAACTGTTCGCCATGATATAGCTGAAATATTGCTGAAAGTGGCGTTATACACCACAAATCAAAATATCAAATCAGACGTATAATAATAGAAGCATAGAAATAGGACCAGTTTTACCCATGGCTTATCACCGGTTTGTAACTAGAGTAACACGACGGGTGGCACTAGTGGAGTAAACGTTGCTTACCCTTCCGGAGCACATGAATTCAACACCAGTTTTTAGTGGAGTTCGTGTTACTTAATCTTTAGCTTTCTGTGTTCTTCTTTTGTTGTTTGTCCTTTTTAGCTTTTTTCGTTTGGCTTCTTCCACCACTAAAACTAGTCGCCATGATAAAGCTGAAATATTGCTGAAAGTGGCGTTAAAACACAAAAAATCAATCAATAATTATATCTTATAAGCCTTGTAAATGACCAATCAGTGACTACCTGGTAGATTATACTTACGGGGAATAATAGTCTACCAACAGAGGTATCGACCCAATGAGAGTAATACAAACACAGATACAGTCCAACCTATCCATGCGGTCACCTTTATTAAGCAGTCACCTATATTAAAAGGTCACGTTTTGCTTGTTGTCATAGAATATTTCAAATGAATTGAACCCCTAAAAAGAGGTCACCTGTTTTACAAGACCACTTTTTTCTTTATCCCAAAGGTGTCCTCTCAATACAGGGCTGACTGTATAATTTAGTGACGGCGTGTTTCTGGAATAAATTTTATTGTTGCACTTTAATTCTTAATCAGTATTTGAAACTATTTTTGCAAGCATGCACAAAACACATTTATTATCCAGTTAGACATAACGATTGTTAATTTTTATACATCTGATTACATTCAGCTGAATTTATGCATGCTTTGTTATCAATTTCCTAATATTTTTGCCACTTAATTTATTTCTGAACAAAATTATAGTCATTTTGTGGAAGATCACACGAAGATGATTTGTTATTATCCAGTAAAGTATTAAATTCGATCATGAAAATTTATTGAAAAAATGCTACGGATCTGCATCCACCGGTCACAAACCTTTCCGAACTAAACTTTCCTAAGGCTTAGTATAGTAGAAGGATTAATAGCGAATTGATTTTTTATCCTAACAATTAGCACATTATACCTTGTTAGTTAGTGATCAGTTTACTACGAGTGTTTACTGACCTGTTTGTTTATATTCTACCATCTTAGTTAATAGCCAGTTAATTTCACGTGTTTACTGACCTGCTTGTTTATATTCTACCATCTTAGTTAATAGCCAGTTAACTACATGTGTTTACTGACCTGCTTGTTTATATTCTACCATCTTAGTTAATAGCCAGTTAACTACATGTGTTTACTGACCTGCTTGTTTATATTCTACCATCTTAGTTAATAGCCAGTTAACTACATGTGTTTACTGACCTGCTTGTTTATATTCTACTATTTTAGTTAATAGCCAGTTAACTACATGTGTTTACTGACCTGCTTGTTTATATTCTACCATCTTAGTTAATAGCCAGTTAACTACATGTGCTTACTGACCTGCTTGTTTATATTCTACCATCTTAGTTAATAGCCAGTTAACTACATGTGTTTACTGACCTGCTTGTTTATATTCTACCATCTTAGTTAATAGCCAGTTAACTACATGTGTTTACTGACCTGCTTGTTTATATTCTACCATCTTAGTTAATAGCCAGTTAACTACATGTGTTTACTGACCTGCTTGTTTATATTCTACCATCTTAGTTAATAGCCAGTTAACTACATGTGTTTACTGACCTGCTTGTTTATATTCTACCATCTTAGTTAACAGCCAGTTAACTACATGTGTTTACTGACCTGCTTGTTTATATTCTACCATCTTAGTTAATAGCCAGTTAACTACACGTGTTTTCTAACCTGCTTGTTTACATGTATATATTATCATTATCTGTTGCCTGTGTTAAGTCAGGACCTAAACTTTCTTATTTACGTTATTTGTGTTTGTTTGTGTATTGTTGTGATGTTGTCTTGATGGTCTTCGTCTTGTTGCCAGTTCTCCTGGATTGTCCAATTTTGATTGCGTCTTCGATATTCTCTAACGTTTATTTAGCACAAATCTAAGGGAGATTTTCGACGTCACAGTTTTCTATGATAATATAGATCTAGTAACATTTGGTGAACAACAATTAAAACTTTGCATTTAAATAGTAGGGTTATGGTGTCTAACGACACTTTCAACAATATTTAAGTTATATCGTGGCGGTCAATTTTATTAATGGAGGACACCGGAGTACCCGGAGAAAACAAACGACCTTCGACCAGTCACTGACCTTTTTGACGTAATGTTGTATCGAGTACACCTCACTGAGAGGGATTCGAACTCACATCTTTAGTGGCGATAGGCACTGTATTTAAATCAAATTTTAATGTGAAGTAGAAATACAATGTTATGACTATTGTAATAAAATTAAACTATATTAATTTCTGTTTTAATGCTGGATTTCATTTTTTTTTGTTGGTTTTTTTTCCCGCTGTTAAGGGTTCCTTTTGGTAAAGTTGAAGTCATCACTTCGAAAATGTTTACGGTTGACCGTTATGGAATATATGTGTCACAAATGACCACGAATGTTCCGCGTGTCGTAAACACTTTCCGGTCCTTTCCTCATTCACGACTTATTACCGGGTTTGTAACTAGATAAACACGACGGGTGCTACTAGTGGAGCAGGAACTGCTTACCCTTCCGGATCACCTGAGTCCACCCCCGGTTTTTAGTAGGGTTCGTGTTACTCAATCTTTAGTTTTATATGTATGTTAGATCGTTGTTTGTCCTTTTGTACTTTTTCCTTTTGGCCATTGTGTTGTCTGTTCTTCTTCGATATACAGATTCTGATTACCTCCCTTTGGTATCTTCAAACTCTTCATAAGATCATTTTTATATGACAGTGTTTTTGGTTCCACTAATAAAACAAAAAAGTTATTTTTATAATGGCGTAAAGATTTAGTGAAAAGAACTCATTTAAGCCTTAAATCCATACATAATTCCTGTCAACTTTCTGTGCTAGAACTAGAACCGGATTCAACAATTGTAATATGCAAGTTCGTGCCCGCTGTATACCATCTAATTGTGTTGTCCTATGTCTTTACGTTCTGAGTGCCATGCTGTGGTGTCCGTTGTCGATTTTCGCATAACAAACGATGTTCTGTTCATCTTTACCTCCAGTTGTTTGTAGGAGAACTCTGTCTGTTTTTACGTTATTTATGTTTGTTAGCGTATAGTAGTGACAACACATATTGTGTTGTGTTTTTGTTTCGTTTATCTTCGTCATAGGTACCCTATGTTGCCAGTTTCTCTGGATTGTCCATTTTTAATTGTCCCTTCGGCATTCTCTAACGTTTATATAAAATTAGATTCTCCGTAAACTTGGGATACCAGCAGCAGTTGATGTAGCAGTGACTGTTCCATTACGTAGATGGAACACCCCGATATACCGATATTGGCCTAACACTTCTAGAGCGATCGTGAGCTGATACAGTTTGATTTAATCTCTGCGTGGTAATAACTATATCGTCTAATTGTGTATATTATGATGAAATGTAAATAAAATGATTATAAAGAATGTTTGAGTTGATTTAAAAAAAAATATTCACTTGATACCCTTGGACAAGTGAAATTGATGTAAAACAGTAAACCTTAATGTGCAACTCTGTACTATTGAGTTTATTTGTAAATATGCATTTTTTTTTTATTAAATATATTATGATGTGAAATTTTGCTGAAGCGTACCTGATGAAGATTATACCAAAAATACGCCCTGTACACTTAAGTATATATCTACGCTTTATTTGCAGTAAATAATTACAAATTGTATTAAAATAAAAGGTTGAATATTATAATCTGATGAAATAAGCCACTGGTAAGATTAAACAGTATTTTGATTGGATGAAATAAAAACAATATAACTCACTCGTAGAAATAGGAAGTACGCTTCCAAAAGAGGTGGAAAGAAGGAAAACACTAATTACTCATAAAACACAACTTGTACTAATTAGAGCTCAAGAACATTTAGTTGGGAGTGATCGTAAGTGACCCTTCGCACGGCAAATTTCCAATCCAGTTAATCACGCTTCCAAAAGAGGTGGAAAGAATTGAAAAACAACTAATTACTCATAAAACACAACTTGTACTAGCTCCAGCCGAAGAACATTTAGTTGGGAATGGTCGTTACTGACCCTTCGCACGGCAAATTTCCAATCCAGTTAATCACGCTTCCAAAAGAGGTGGAAAGAAGGAAAACACTAATTACTCATAAAACACAACTTGTACTAATTAGAGCTCAAGAACATTTAGTTGGGAGTGATCGTAAGTGACCCTTCGCACGGCAAATTTCCAATCCAGTTAATCACGCTTCCAAAAGAGGTGGAAAGAATTGAAAAACAACTAATTACTCATAAAACACAACTTGTACTAGCTCCAGCCGAAGAACATTTAGTTGGGAATGGTCGTTACTGACCCTTCGCACGGCAAATTTCCAATCCAGTTAATCACGCTTCCAAAAGAGGTGGAAAGAATTGAAAAAAAATCTAATTACTCATCAAACACAACTTGTACTAGCTCCAGCCGAAGAACATTTAGTTGGGAATGGTCGTTACTGACCCTTCGCACGGCAAATTTCCAATCCAGTTAATCACGCTTCCAAAAGAGGTGGAAAGAATTGAAAAACAACTAATTACTCATAAAACACAACTTGTACTAGCTCCAGCCGAAGAACATTTAGTTGGGAATGGTCGTTACTGACCCTTTGCACGGCAAATTTCCACTCCAGTTAATCACGCTTCCAAAAGAGGTGGAAAGAATTGAAAAAAAAACTATTTACTCATAAAACACAACTTGTACTAGCTCCAGCCGAAGAACATTTAGTTGGGAATGGTCGTTACTGACCCTTTGCATGGCAAATTTCCAATCCAGTTAATCACGCTTCCAAAAGAGATGGAAAGAATTGAAAAAAAAATCTAATTACTCATCAAACACAACTTGTACTAGCTCCAGCCGAAGAACATTTAGTTGGGAATGGTCGTTACTGACCCTTTGCACGGCAAATTTCCACTCCAGTTAATCACGCTTCCAAAAGTGGTGGAAAGAATTGGAAAAAAACATAATTACGCAGCTGAACGACATATGTGTTAGGAGTGGTCGCTAGTGACCCTTTGCACGGCAAATTCACGATTATCTAAAACACGCTTCCAAAAGAGGTGAAAAGAATTTAAAAAAAAAACAAAAAACATAATTACTCATAAAACTCATTTAGTTCTAGCTGAAGACCATGTTTGCTATGAGTGGATGTTACTGACCCTTTGCACGGCAAATTGCAGTTAATAACGCTTCCAAAAGAGGTGGAAAGGATTGGGGGAAAAAACACAATTACTCATAAAACACAACTAGTAGTAACTGCAGCTGAACGACATATTTGTTAGGAGTGGTCGCTAGTGACCCTTTGCACGGCAAATTCACGATCATCTAAAACACGCTTCGAAAAGAGGTGAAAAGAATTTAAAAAAAAACAAAACATAATTACTCATAAAACACATTTAGTTCTAGCTGAAGAACATGTTTGTTAGGAGTGGGCGTTACTGACCCTTTGCATGGCAAATTTCCGATCCTGTTAATCGCGCTTCCAAGGGGTGGAATGAATTTTAAAATAAAACCTATTTACTCATAAAACACAACTTGTAGCAACTCCTTCTAATCGAAAGCTCACATCTTGAGACCCGACCAGGTGTTAGGGTTATTGTGTTTAAGGCCACTTTCAACAATATTTCAGTTATATCGTGGCAGTCAGTTTTATTAATGGAAGAAACCGAGGTACCCGGAGAAAATCACCGACCTGACAAACTTTATCACATAAAGTTGTATCGAGTACACCTCACCATGAGCGGGATTCGAACTCTCAACTTTAGTGTCATTCATTGCATAGGTAATTCTAAATCCAACTATCATACTATCACAACCACGACCACGAACGCCTCTAGAAGTCATGTCGATGTTGGTATGATTTAGGAAGGTTTTTATTTATATAACCCCATAAGATCATGGTTTTGATGGACTGATATATGAAGACATTTACAGAGAATATCTAGGACATTTTGGAGGTTCATTGCAGAAATGATCTTTTAGCGATCCTGAAAGTATATTCTTAAAAACCGAACTCGCACTAAGGTTTATCTCCGCTGTAACTTTGAAGACAGCATCTATGGTTTTCCTCATTTCGTTCAGTCAAGATTAAACAGTATTTAATGAATAGAAAATATTAATACAAAATAATAAAGAATGATTGATTGATTGCCTGATTGCTTTGCGTCAGTAATATCAATGACGAGAACACGTTTATATAAGGAATATTTCCAATTTTTGAACAGGTTATACGACAAAACCTGGTTTGAGGCAGTTCACTCGTACTAAATCGGGAAGCGGTTTATGAAAAGCATAAACTGTTCTAAAGAAGGCTATACAAGTATAACCTGTTCAAATATTCCTTATAATTTAATTTTTACAACAAAATTTAATGATTTCTCGAGTTTAATTTCGATTATTTCATGGAACTATTTGAATTAATCGTTCGCGAATGATTACTTGGCGACGTCACAATACCAACCCAGGTTATCATGTATGATCAATGTTGCTCCAGGCGATTCAGCCAATCAGATCACTTTATTCACAGCAAATTAAATTATAATTGTGTAGATAAGTCACCAAGATGTGCATGTGGACAGAATTATGAAAAGCTTAAACAGTGATGGTCAATAATTCCACCAGCGAAACGGACAACCATCTCTCACTTAAACCATTCAACACAAACTATATACCACGACATAGGGTTTTGAAATCCAAGTCATGGCTTGGGACAGGCACACAAATGTGGCGATGTTAAACCGCAAAACATATATAAATAAAAAAAAAGATAATCTTTCATTCAAAAAGATCACCCAATAATCCAAAAGTGAACGACAACATAAACATGGAACAAGCTGATACTTTATAAAGTTTAAACACCTATTTATGTAAAATGTTTAATACTCAAGAACGGTTTGAAGATACCAAAGTCGTTATCAGAATATGTAAATCGAAGGACAGACAACACAAAGGCCAAAAGAAAAAAGGACAAACAACGATCTACAAAACACTACACAAAAAACTAAAGATCGAGCAACACGAATCCCACTAAAACCGGGAGTAACCTCGGGTGTTCCGGAAGGGTAAAACGTTTCTGCTCCACTAGTGGGACCCGTCGTGATACACTAGTTTTAAACCCGGTGATAAGTTATCATTGAGGAAAGGACCGGGAAATGCTTACGACAAGTGGAACATATCCATGATCATTTATATAACTTTGTAATATTTTTGGCCATGAGTGTACCTGGTGAAGGTTGCTCCTGAAACACTACGTGCGCACTATGTTAGATATCTAGTTTTGTAGATCTTTGCTTGTCCTTTTGGCCATTGTGTTGTCTGTTCGTCTTTGATTTACTAGCCCTTTGATATCTTCAAACTCTTCTTCGTCTACTGTGCGTCTTTAATACATCATCAAACATATAGCAAATAGTTCATGGCACTGAGGGTCATATGGCAGTATATGGACCGGTCCGTCACCAAAAAAATATTATATGGACCGAAGCTTCCGAGTGTAATATATATTTATATGATCTTACTTACCAAATATGACGTGAATTTCCAACATCAATTCCTTACATACTTGTCGAATATTTAAAGATGCGCTTTGTGCATTCAAAATTAATATGCAGATGATGTCGATTTCAGTATATTTATATAACAAGTGTTTTTTATTTTCCATTTAATAACGAAAGTACTGTGCTTTATTATCGAAATTATATCTTTAATTTTAGAAACCTGTACCATCATTAAATACAACCTAATTTAGGCTGTGTCGCAATTATATTAATTTTCCTGGGAGGATTTGCAGTCATTATGACATTTTGGACAATCAAGTCACAAGTGTTTTATGACCTCATTACCGTAAGCCTTTAATCATCTCCACTGAATATTTCGTAGTAGACTGCTATTATGTAATAAGATAGTTCTTGCATGTGAACAACCAGTTGAAACTAGTTTAGGTTAGTTGGCAAATGTAATAAAAACTAGAGTCACTACAGGATATTTTGCGATGAGTTAGCTAGTTAAAGAAATAATTCTAGTATTTTATTTTCAATAACATAGCTTAATAGTTCAGCATGTAGATATCGCTGAATATAAACCTTGAGACGGAAAGGAATTTGTCTTGAATGAGTGAATGCTAGCGACAAAAACCAGCACGTGTCATATCCAATCAAATACATGATGCAGATCTTATCTTCTGGGTCATTTCGATGTTTTAAAAGTTTTTTTGTTTTCGCGATGAGCCTGACAAGTAAATCGTAATTAGTAGAAAAAAAATGCATTAGTTATTAGTGACTTTTTTGGTTCATGGTGTTTAACACCACTTTCAACAATAGTTCAGTTATATTGTGGCGGTCAGTTTTATTGGAAGAGAAAACCACCAACCTGTCGCAAGTTACTGACAAACTCTATTTACCGCACTCGAGACGAGCACGCTAACAATTACACCACCGATCGTATGGTAGTTGAAATATATCGAAACCTGCAATCAGTATTTATCACCGCTAGATTTGTCAGTTCGGTTCCTGTCCCTGAAGAGGTGTGTTCGAGTCAACATTCTAAAATCTGAAGTTTTTTCGGCAGTTCTGCACACCGCATATAATTGAAATAGTATTGCAATTAGCGCTAAAATATTCAAAAGGATGTTAAAACAGACGACGTCGTCATCACAACATATGAAAACCCATATCTATCTATTTCGCTACTGCCAAAAAAAAAAGACAGACTTAAGCCACCCTTGAAACACCTCGACACATACATTCCTCGTCCTTTATTATTCATCAAAGATAAGAATCGTTTCCCCATGTTCGATATCTGATTGAAACCGGTTGTCACAGCCATAGTTGTGGATGATTGTTTGAAACATTCAAGGCTGCTATCCCCCTCTATTAAATACACTGACAAGGTTTATTAGATATATCTTTAATTTACAGTTTCTAATTCATGTAATTATTATTAAAGCCCAGGCTCTCCTCTCTCAGACATAGGTGAACTAACCGATTTTGGCTATCTTGCTTAGGCCCTTTGGCAGTGCCGGATCTAGATAAAGAGAGGCCCTAGGCTAATCCACTTGTGAGGCCCCTCCCAATTTCCCACCTTCACAACTGGAGGAACATGGAAGTGTGCTTAATCAATTTCAATAAAGGCAAGGATAATGAAGGGTGTTTAAAATTCTACAATATTCTAAAAATGGAGTGCCACCCTGTAAGGAAAACTACTGAAGGGTTGTTTAGAAATTACAATACATTATGACAGCATAAGTGTGAAAGTCCAATAACAGTGTTAAAAATATTATACACCCCCTAAATTTTGAGGCCCTAGGCTTCAGCCTATCGAGCCTATAGGTAAATCCGGCACTGCCCTTTGGTTTTCATGATCCTAAAGATTATTAAATTAACTGGCTTTGAACGTACCTGGTGACAGGTTTTCCAGAAACACGTTGTATCCACTAAACTTGATATCAACGTTTTTATTATGACACCTTTAAACAGTTTTAACCTTTTTCAATTGTCGTGTGCAACCTCTGACATAATCTCCAACTTGTTGAAGGCGGTCAGTATTCGGTAGAAGTAGTACAACCTCTGACATTATCTTCAACTTGTTGAAGGCGGTCAGTATTCGGTAGAAGTAGTACAACCTCTGACATTATCTCCAACTTGTTGAAGGCGGTCAGTATTCGGTAGAAGTAGTACAACCTCTGACATTATCTCCAACTTGTTGAAGGCGGTCAGTATTCGGTAGAAGTAGTACAACCTCTGACATAATCTTCAAATTGTTGAAGGCGGTCAGTATTTGGTTGAAGTAGAATAAGATAAGCATAAAATATTATTGAAATTAAAACAAAATATTGTGCTGTGTGTAAATAAACTTACTTTAAAAACGACTGAGATGGGATATGCATCAAATCAATCAGCTCCTTGCAGATCAATTGGAGATAGTGACTTGGCATCTTTTTATACAGGATTTATATGGAGATTTTTTGTAATATAGATTTGTATCTTTGAATCATGCTTAATTTTAAATTTACTGAGTTTTTTCAAATGAAACTCCATCTTAAGATAAATCAAATCCACCGCGCCTTGCAATTATCTTAATGTCTGATATTCGTTAATGTCATTTAATTCATCACATTTAGAAAAAATTATTCGATAATCTGATTGAAAGTCGTGAAGAAGGTATTTGTGATCTTTTTGGTAATAATAGGGCAGTTTTATAATATCCTCCATTCGAATGTTATTGCACGAGGGCGACAGTATATTGAAAGTCGTGAAGAAGGTATTTGTAATCTTTTTGGTAATAATAGGGCAGTTTTATAATATCATCCATTCGAATGTTATTGCACGAGGGCGACAGTCGTGGATTTAAAATATCAAAATATATTTCAAAAGAGAACATTGAACTCTAACTTAGTACCTTCAATTGATAATGTCATCTTTATTCATTGGGTTTCATAGCTTTTCAAGTTTGTAATGATATGTTTTCATAAAAGATGGCAAGACCTTCAATGTTTGTTCATTATGGTTTGCTGATTAAACAAATGCTCGTGTCGGTTATGGCGTGATTATCTGCGGTAATCAAGTCATCCGCCCATGGGCGACTTTTTACCTACATGTTATTGCCTACCGCCGACGACGCGTTTTTTTGGAATAACCTTCATCATTCGGACTCAAAAAGCAACAAAATGGAAAAGCAAAACCATTTAAAACTCTTTGGGCTAATCTATGCTTCTTCAGTAACCGTCGCCTGATTGTCTTTCAAAAATCGCACGCTTTTCGCTTTCTATTGTTTTTATTAAATAAGAGAAATGCTGTAGAAAATCTATTGTATATATTAATTTTAGCCCAGCGACAGTAGAGTGAATATCGCGCGATGGTCGCACGACCGTCAAGCGACGGTCGCTGAGGAAGTATAAATTATCCCTTTTAGCTAAACGGACGGTACATGAAGGGCCGGCGTGGGGGGAAATGAATACATTCAATGAATGAGTTAATAATGTAGTCCAGGAAGATATTTACGGACGGACGGACGGACTGACAGCCTGTTACTAAAACGGCTAATTTACATGCTAATTACACAGTAACAAAAGAACATTATTTTGTTACATTTATAGAGTTAGATTTGATTTCACATCAATCGATTGTGTTGATGGGAGTTTCTATATAAATGATAACACTTTGTAAGATACAATATATACATAATGTGCTTGTATAAACAAATTGAAATGTTTTGCATGAAGTTCAACGAAAAATATTTCAATTAAAATCACTGACAACGAACTATAGAACGTCAATAATCAATTCTTAAGGAATTTATCGAGTACTTTGCCGATTTGTTTCTCCATTTGCTTGTGTCGTTTTGCTGACGAGATAAACCTCATATGATTCTCGCGCGAGTTCGCATGTCGTTTTTCTGTTTTTTGATTTGCCGTTGACAATTCATCATCAGAACTAGAGGTATTTGTATCCGTTTCAACATCAACCACAGGGATGACATTTGTCCAGTTACCATTGCCTGGTTTTGACCTTTCATTAGCGCTCGATATAGGCGTAATATTTGGTGTAAGCCTATGCTGCTCTATTCCATGTGCATTTTGCAAGCTGGGATCCGATTGATCGTCATCTTGAATAATTGTCTCAGAGCGACTTGTTGATAGATCATCCAACTATTCTGGCGAGCGAATAAATTGAAAAACATTTGTTAATGGAACTTCATCAAATCTAATTGATCCCTGGTCAAATGCTCTCAACTGTTGATCATTAAACGATGCTGTCATGAGGTTGTGCCTCAGTATCCTCTTAGCCCAATCCAGAATGAGTAGTGGCTGTAATATGTTGTGTTGACCTTCCCTCCTTGTTGGGTTGTGCCTCAATAGCCTCTAAGACTAATCCAGATTGAGTAGTGACCTTAATGTTGTCGGTTGACCTTCCCTCCTTGTTGGGTTATTCCTCAATAGCCTCTAAGACCAATCCAGAATGAGTAGTGGCTGTAATGTTTTGTGTTGACCTTCCTTCCTTGTTGGGTTGTTCCTCAATAGCCTCTAAGACCAATCCAGAATGAGTAGTGACTGTAATGTTTGGGTTGACCTTCCTTCCTTGTTGGGTTGTGCCTCAATAGCCTCTAAGACTAATCCAGAATGAGTAGTGACTGTAATGTTTTGTGTTGACCTTCCCTCCTTGTTGGGTTGTGCCTCAATAGACTCTAAGACCAATCCAGAATGAGTAGTGACTGTAATGTTTGGGTTGACCTTCCTTCCTTGTTGGGTTGTGCCTCAATAGCCTCTAAGACTAATCCAGAATGAGTAGTGACTGTAATGTTTTGTGTTGACCTTCCCTCCTTGTTGGGTTGTGCCTCAATAGACTCTAAGACCAATCCAGAATGAGTAGTGACTGTAATGTTTTGTGTTGACCTTCCCTCCTTGTTGGGTTGTGCCTCAATAGCCTCTAAGACCAATCCAGAATGAGTAGTGACTGTAATGTTTTGTGTTGACCTTCCTTCTTTGTTGGGTTGTGCCTCAATAGCCTCTAAGACTAATCCAGAATGAGTAGTGGCTGTAATGTTTTGTGTTGACCTTCCCTCCTTGTTGGGTTGTGCCTCAATAGCCTCTAAGACTAATCCAGAATGAGTAGTGACTGTATTGTTTTGTGTTGACCTTCCCTCCTTGTTGGTATGTGCCTCAATAGCCTCTAAGACTAATCCAGAATGAGTAGTGGCTGTAATGTTTGGGTTGACCTTCCCTCCTTGTTGGGTTGTGCCTCAATAGCCTCTAAGACCAATCCAGAATGAGTAGTGACTGTAATGTTTTGAGTTGACCTTCCCTCCTTGTTGGGTTGTGCCTCAATAGCCTCTAAGACCAATCCAGAATGAGTAGTGGCTGTAATGTTTTGTGTTGACCTTCCCTCCTTGTTGGGTTGTGCCTCAATAGCCTCTAAGACCAATCCAGAATGAGTAGTGGCTTTAATGTTTTGTGTTGACCTTCCCTCCTTGTTGGGTTGTGCCTCAATAGCCGCTAAGACCAATCCAGAATGAGTAGTGGCTGTAATGTTTGGGTTGACCTTCCTTCCTTGTTGGGTTGTGCCTCAATAGCCTCTAAGACTAATCCAGAATGAGTAGTGGCTGTAATGTTTTGGGTTGATCTTCCTTCCTTGTTGGGTTGTGCCTCAATAGCCTCTAAGACTAATCCAGAATGAGTAGTGGCTGTAATGTTTTGTGTTGACCTTCCCTCCTTGTTGGGTTGTGCCTCAATAGCCTCTAAGATTAATCCAGAATGAGTAGTGGCTGTAATGTTTTGGGTTGATCTTCCTTCCTTGTTGGGTTGTGCCTCAATAGCCTCTAAGACCAATCCAGAATGAGTAGTGACTGTAATGTTTTGAGTTGACCTTCCTTCCTTGTTGGGTTGTGCCTCAATAGCCTCTAAGACCAATCCAGAATGAGTAGTGACTGTAATGTTTTGAGTTGACCTTCCTTCCTTGTTGGGTTGTACCTCAATAGCCTCTAAGACCAATCCAGAATGAGTAGTGACTGTAATGTTTTGTGTTGACCTTCCTTCCTTGTTGGGTTGTGCCTCAATAGCCTCTAAGACCAATCCAGAATGAGTAGTGACTGTAATGTTTTGTGTTGACCTTCCTTCCTTGTTGGGTTGTGCCTCAATAGCCTCTAAGACCAATCCAGAATGAGTAGTGACTGTAATGTTTTGTGTTGACCTTCCCTCCTTGTTGTGTTGTGCCTCAATAGCCTCTAAGACCAATCCAGAATGAGTAGTGGCTGTAATGTTTTGTGTTGACCTTCCCTCCTTGTTGGGTTGTGCCTCAATAGCCTCTAAGACCAATCTAGAATGAGTAGTGACTGTAATATTTTGTGTTGACCTTCCTTCCTTGTTGGGTTGTGCCTCAATAGCCTCTAAGACCAATCCAGAATGAGTAGTGACTGTAATGTTTTGTGTTGACCTTCCCTCCTTGTTGTGTTGTGCCTCAATAGCCTCTAAGACCAATCCAGAATGAGTAGTGGCTGTAATGTTTTGTGTTGACCTTTCTTTCTTGTTGGGTTGTGCCTCAATAGCCTCTAAGACCAATCCAGAATGAGTAGTGGCTTTAATGTTTTGTGCTGACCTTCCTTCCTTGTTGGTTTGTGCCTCAATAGCCTCTAAGACCAATCCAGAATGAGTAGTGGCTGTAATGTTTTGTGTTGACCTTCCCTCCTTGTTGGGTTGTGCCTCAATAGCCTCTAAGACCAATCCAGAATGAGTAGTGGCTGTAATGTTTTGTGTTGACCTTCCTTCCTTGTTGGGTTGTGCCTCAATAGCCTCTAAGACTAATCCAGAATGAGTAGTGGCTGTAATGTTTTGTGTTGACCTTCCTTCCTTGTTGGGTTGTGCCTCAATAGCCTCTAAGACCAATCCAGAATGAGTAGTGGCTTTAATGTTTTGTGTTGACCTTCCTTCCTTGTTGGGTTGTGCCTCAATAGCCTCTAAGACCAATCTAGAATGAGTAGTGGCTGTAATGTTTTGGGTTGACCTTTCTTTCTTGTTGGGTTGTGCCTCAATAGCCTCTAAGACTAATCCAGAATGAGTAGTGGCTGTAATGTTTTGGGTTGACCTTCCTTCCTTGTTGGGTTGTGCCTCAATAGCCTCTAAGACTAATCCAGAATGAGTAGTGGCTGTAATGTTTTGGGTTGACCTTCCTTCCTTGTTGGGTTGTGCCTCAATAGCCTCTAAGACCAATCCAGAATGAGTAGTGGCTTTAATGTTTTGTGTTGACCTTCCTTCCTTGTTGGGTTATGCCTCAATAGCCTCTAAGACCAATCCAGAATGAGTAGTAGCTGTAATGTTTTGGGTTGACCTTCCCTCCTTGTTGGGTTGTGCCTCAATAGCCTCTAAGACCAATCCAGAATGAGTAGTGGCTGTAATGTTTTGGGTTGACCTTCCTTCCTTGTTGGGTTGTGCCTCAATAGCCTCTAAGACCAATCCAGAATGAGTAGTGGCTGTAATGTTTTGGATTGACCTTCCTTCCTTGTTGGGTTGTGCCTCAATAGCCTCTAAGACCAATCCAGAATGAGTAGTGGCTGTAATGTTTTGTGTTGACCTTCCTTCCTTGTTGGGTTGTGCCTCAATAGCCTCTAAGACCAATCCAGAATGAGTAGTGGCTGTAATGTTTTGTGTTGACCTTCCCTCCTTGTTGGGTTGTGCCTCAATAGCCTCTAAGACCAATCCAGAATGAGTAGTGGCTGTAATGTTTTGTGTTGACCTTCCTTCCTTGTTGGGTTGTGCCTCAATAGCCTCTAAGACTAATCCAGAATGAGTAGTGGCTGTAATGTTTTGGGTTGACCTTCCCTCCTTGTTGGGTTGTGCCTCAATAGCCTCTAAGACTAATCCAGAATGAGTAGTGACTGTAATGTTTTGTGTTGACCTTCTCTCCTTGTTGGATTGTGCCTCAATAGCCTCTAAGACCAATCCAGAATGAGTAGTGGCTGTAATGTTTTGGGTTGACCTTTCTTTCTTGTTGGGTTGTGCCTCAATAGCCTCTAAGACTAATCCAGAATGAGTAGTGGCTGTAATGTTTTGGGTTGACCTTCCTTCCTTGTTGGGTTGTGCCTCAATAGCCTCTAAGACTAATCCAGAATGAGTAGTGGCTGTAATGTTTTGGGTTGACCTTCCTTCCTTGTTGGGTTGTGCCTCAATAGCCTCTAAGACCAATCCAGAATGAGTAGTGGCTTTAATGTTTTGTGTTGACCTTCCTTCCTTGTTGGGTTGTGCCTCAATAGCCTCTAAGACTAATCCAGAATGAGTAGTGACTGTAATGTTTTGTGTTGACCTTCCCTCCTTGTTGGGTTGTGCCTCAATAGACTCTAAGACCAATCCAGAATGAGTAGTGACTGTAATGTTTTGTGTTGACCTTCCCTCCTTGTTGGGTTGTGCCTCAATAGCCTCTAAGACCAATCCAGAATGAGTAGTGACTGTAATGTTTTGTGTTGACCTTCCTTCTTTGTTGGGTTGTGCCTCAATAGCCTCTAAGACTAATCCAGAATGAGTAGTGGCTGTAATGTTTTGTGTTGACCTTCCCTCCTTGTTGGGTTGTGCCTCAATAGCCTCTAAGACTAATCCAGAATGAGTAGTGACTGTATTGTTTTGTGTTGACCTTCCCTCCTTGTTGGTATGTGCCTCAATAGCCTCTAAGACTAATCCAGAATGAGTAGTGGCTGTAATGTTTGGGTTGACCTTCCCTCCTTGTTGGGTTGTGCCTCAATAGCCTCTAAGACCAATCCAGAATGAGTAGTGACTGTAATGTTTTGAGTTGACCTTCCCTCCTTGTTGGGTTGTGCCTCAATAGCCTCTAAGACCAATCCAGAATGAGTAGTGGCTGTAATGTTTTGTGTTGACCTTCCCTCCTTGTTGGGTTGTGCCTCAATAGCCTCTAAGACCAATCCAGAATGAGTAGTGGCTTTAATGTTTTGTGTTGACCTTCCCTCCTTGTTGGGTTGTGCCTCAATAGCCGCTAAGACCAATCCAGAATGAGTAGTGGCTGTAATGTTTGGGTTGACCTTCCTTCCTTGTTGGGTTGTGCCTCAATAGCCTCTAAGACTAATCCAGAATGAGTAGTGGCTGTAATGTTTTGGGTTGATCTTCCTTCCTTGTTGGGTTGTGCCTCAATAGCCTCTAAGACTAATCCAGAATGAGTAGTGGCTGTAATGTTTTGTGTTGACCTTCCCTCCTTGTTGGGTTGTGCCTCAATAGCCTCTAAGATTAATCCAGAATGAGTAGTGGCTGTAATGTTTTGGGTTGATCTTCCTTCCTTGTTGGGTTGTGCCTCAATAGCCTCTAAGACCAATCCAGAATGAGTAGTGACTGTAATGTTTTGAGTTGACCTTCCTTCCTTGTTGGGTTGTGCCTCAATAGCCTCTAAGACCAATCCAGAATGAGTAGTGACTGTAATGTTTTGAGTTGACCTTCCTTCCTTGTTGGGTTGTACCTCAATAGCCTCTAAGACCAATCCAGAATGAGTAGTGACTGTAATGTTTTGTGTTGACCTTCCTTCCTTGTTGGGTTGTGCCTCAATAGCCTCTAAGACCAATCCAGAATGAGTAGTGACTGTAATGTTTTGTGTTGACCTTCCTTCCTTGTTGGGTTGTGCCTCAATAGCCTCTAAGACCAATCCAGAATGAGTAGTGACTGTAATGTTTTGTGTTGACCTTCCCTCCTTGTTGTGTTGTGCCTCAATAGCCTCTAAGACCAATCCAGAATGAGTAGTGGCTGTAATGTTTTGTGTTGACCTTCCCTCCTTGTTGGGTTGTGCCTCAATAGCCTCTAAGACCAATCTAGAATGAGTAGTGACTGTAATATTTTGTGTTGACCTTCCTTCCTTGTTGGGTTGTGCCTCAATAGCCTCTAAGACCAATCCAGAATGAGTAGTGGCTGTAATGTTTTGTGTTGACCTTCCCTCCTTGTTGTGTTGTGCCTCAATAGCCTCTAAGACCAATCCAGAATGAGTAGTGGCTGTAATGTTTTGTGTTGACCTTTCTTTCTTGTTGGGTTGTGCCTCAATAGCCTCTAAGACCAATCCAGAATGAGTAGTGGCTTTAATGTTTTGTGCTGACCTTCCTTCCTTGTTGGTTTGTGCCTCAATAGCCTCTAAGACCAATCCAGAATGAGTAGTGGCTGTAATGTTTTGTGTTGACCTTCCCTCCTTGTTGGGTTGTGCCTCAATAGCCTCTAAGACCAATCCAGAATGAGTAGTGGCTGTAATGTTTTGTGTTGACCTTCCTTCCTTGTTGGGTTGTGCCTCAATAGCCTCTAAGACTAATCCAGAATGAGTAGTGGCTGTAATGTTTTGTGTTGACCTTCCTTCCTTGTTGGGTTGTGCCTCAATAGCCTCTAAGACCAATCCAGAATGAGTAGTGGCTTTAATGTTTTGTGTTGACCTTCCTTCCTTGTTGGGTTGTGCCTCAATAGCCTCTAAGACCAATCTAGAATGAGTAGTGGCTGTAATGTTTTGGGTTGACCTTTCTTTCTTGTTGGGTTGTGCCTCAATAGCCTCTAAGACTAATCCAGAATGAGTAGTGGCTGTAATGTTTTGGGTTGACCTTCCTTCCTTGTTGGGTTGTGCCTCAATAGCCTCTAAGACTAATCCAGAATGAGTAGTGGCTGTAATGTTTTGGGTTGACCTTCCTTCCTTGTTGGGTTGTGCCTCAATAGCCTCTAAGACCAATCCAGAATGAGTAGTGGCTTTAATGTTTTGTGTTGACCTTCCTTCCTTGTTGGGTTATGCCTCAATAGCCTCTAAGACCAATCCAGAATGAGTAGTAGCTGTAATGTTTTGGGTTGACCTTCCCTCCTTGTTGGGTTGTGCCTCAATAGCCTCTAAGACCAATCCAGAATGAGTAGTGGCTGTAATGTTTTGGGTTGACCTTCCTTCCTTGTTGGGTTGTGCCTCAATAGCCTCTAAGACCAATCCAGAATGAGTAGTGGCTGTAATGTTTTGGGTTGACCTTCCTTCCTTGTTGGGTTGTGCCTCAATAGCCTCTAAGACCAATCCAGAATGAGTAGTGGCTGTAATGTTTTGTGTTGACCTTCCTTCCTTGTTGGGTTGTGCCTCAATAGCCTCTAAGACCAATCCAGAATGAGTAGTGGCTGTAATGTTTTGTGTTGACCTTCCCTCCTTGTTGGGTTGTGCCTCAATAGCCTCTAAGACCAATCCAGAATGAGTAGTGGCTGTAATGTTTTGTGTTGACCTTCCTTCCTTGTTGGGTTGTGCCTCAATAGCCTCTAAGACTAATCCAGAATGAGTAGTGGCTGTAATGTTTTGGGTTGACCTTCCCTCCTTGTTGGGTTGTGCCTCAATAGCCTCTAAGACTAATCCAGAATGAGTAGTGGCTGTAATGTTTTGGGTTGACCTTTCTTTCTTGTTGGGTTGTGCCTCAATAGCCTCTAAGACTAATCCAGAATGAGTAGTGGCTGTAATGTTTTGGGTTGACCTTCCTTCCTTGTTGGGTTGTGCCTCAATAGCCTCTAAGACTAATCCAGAATGAGTAGTGGCTGTAATGTTTTGGGTTGACCTTCCTTCCTTGTTGGGTTGTGCCTCAATAGCCTCTAAGACCAATCCAGAATGAGTAGTGGCTTTAATGTTTTGTGTTGACCTTCCTTCCTTGTTGGGTTATGCCTCAATAGCCTCTAAGACCAATCCAGAATGAGTAGTAGCTGTAATGTTTTGGGTTGACCTTCCCTCCTTGTTGGGTTGTGCCTCAATAGCCTCTAAGACCAATCCAGAATGAGTAGTGGCTGTAATGTTTTGGGTTGACCTTCCTTCCTTGTTGGGTTGTGCCTCAATAGCCTCTAAGACCAATCCAGAATGAGTAGTGGCTGTAATGTTTTGGGTTGACCTTCCTTCCTTGTTGGGTTGTGCCTCAATAGCCTCTAAGACCAATCCAGAATGAGTAGTGGCTGTAATGTTTTGTGTTGACCTTCCTTCCTTGTTGGGTTGTGCCTCAATAGCCTCTAAGACCAATCCAGAATGAGTAGTGGCTGTAATGTTTTGTGTTGACCTTCCCTCCTTGTTGGGTTGTGCCTCAATAGCCTCTAAGACCAATCCAGAATGAGTAGTGGCTGTAATGTTTTGTGTTGACCTTCCTTCCTTGTTGGGTTGTGCCTCAATAGCCTCTAAGACTAATCCAGAATGAGTAGTGGCTGTGATGTTTTGGGTTGACCTTCCCTCCTTGTTGGGTTGTGCCTCAATAGCCTCTAAGACTAATCCAGAATGAGTAGTGACTGTAATGTTTTGTGTTGACCTTCCCTCCTTGTTGGATTGTGCCTCAATAGCCTCTAAGACCAATCCAGAATGAGTAGTGGCTGTAATGTTTTGTGTTGACCTTCCCTCCTTGTTGGGTTGTGCCTCAATAGCCTCTAAGACCAATCCAGAATGAGTAGTGACTGTAATGTTTTGAGTTGACCTTCCTTCCTTGTTGGGTTGTGCCTCAATAGCCTCTAAGACCAATCCAGAATGAGTAGTGACTGTAATGTTTTGAGTTGACCTTCCTTCCTTGTTGGGTTGTGCCTCAATAGCCTCTAAGACCAATCCAGAATGAGTAGTGACTGTAATGTTTTGAGTTGACCTTCCTTCATTGTTGGGTTGTGCCTCAATAGCCTCTAAGACCAATCCAGAATGAGTAGTGACTGTAATGTTTTGTGTTGACCTTCCTTCCTTGTTGGGTTGTGCCTCAATAGCCTCTAAGACCAATCCAGAATGAGTAGTCGCTGTAATGTTTTGTGTTGACCTTCCTTTCTTGTTGGGCTGTGCCTCAATAGCCTCTAAGACCAATCTAGAATGAGTAGTGACTGTAATGTTTTGTGTTGACCTTCCTTTCTTGTTGGGTTGTGCCTCAATAGCCTCTAAGACTAATCCAGAATGA
The DNA here is from genome assembly GCA_963383655.1 of Bathymodiolus septemdierum. Taxonomy (NCBI): domain Eukaryota; kingdom Metazoa; phylum Mollusca; class Bivalvia; order Mytilida; family Modiolidae; genus Bathymodiolus; species Bathymodiolus septemdierum. The sequence continues at coordinate 36,962,086 of OY726527.1, forward strand.
GTAGTGGCTGTAATGTTTGGGTTGACCTTCCTTCCTTGTTGGGTTGTGCCTCAATAGCCTCTAAGACCAATCCAGAATGAGTAGTGGCTGTAATGTTTTGTGTTGACCTTCCCTCCTTGTTGGGTTGTGCCTCAATAGCCTCTAAGACTAATCCAGAATGAGTAGTGACTGTAATGTTTTGTGTTGACCTTTCCTCCTTGTTGGGTTGTGCCTCAATAGCCTCTAAGACCAATCCAGAATGAGTAGTGGCTGTAATGTTTTGGGTTGACCTTCCTTCCTTGTTGGGTTGTGCCTCAATAGCCTCTAAGACCAATCCAGAATGAGTAGTGGCTGTAATGTTTTGGGTTGACCTTCCTTCCTTGTTGGGTTGTGCCTCAATAGCCTCTAAGACCAATCCAGAATGAGTAGTGGCTGTAATGTTTTGTGTTGACCTTCCTTCCTTGTTGGGTTGTGCCTCAATAGCCTCTAAGACCAATCCAGAATGAGTAGTGGCTGTAATGTTTTGTGTTGACCTTCCCTCCTTGTTGGGTTGTGCCTCAATAGCCTCTAAGACCAATCCAGAATGAGTAGTGGCTGTAATGTTTTGTGTTGACCTTCCTTCCTTGTTGGGTTGTGCCTCAATAGCCTCTAAGACTAATCCAGAATGAGTAGTGGCTGTAATGTTTTGGGTTGACCTTCCCTCCTTGTTGGGTTGTGCCTCAATAGCCTCTAAGACTAATCCAGAATGAGTAGTGGCTGTAATGTTTTGGGTTGACCTTTCTTTCTTGTTGGGTTGTGCCTCAATAGCCTCTAAGACTAATCCAGAATGAGTAGTGGCTGTAATGTTTTGGGTTGACCTTCCTTCCTTGTTGGGTTGTGCCTCAATAGCCTCTAAGACTAATCCAGAATGAGTAGTGGCTGTAATGTTTTGGGTTGACCTTCCTTCCTTGTTGGGTTGTGCCTCAATAGCCTCTAAGACCAATCCAGAATGAGTAGTGGCTGTAATGTTTTGGGTTGACCTTCCTTCCTTGTTGGGTTGTGCCTCAATAGCCTCTAAGACCAATCCAGAATGAGTAGTGGCTGTAATGTTTTGTGTTGACCTTCCTTCCTTGTTGGGTTGTGCCTCAATAGCCTCTAAGACCAATCCAGAATGAGTAGTGGCTGTAATGTTTTGTGTTGACCTTCCCTCCTTGTTGGGTTGTGCCTCAATAGCCTCTAAGACCAATCCAGAATGAGTAGTGGCTGTAATGTTTTGTGTTGACCTTCCTTCCTTGTTGGGTTGTGCCTCAATAGCCTCTAAGACTAATCCAGAATGAGTAGTGGCTGTAATGTTTTGGGTTGACCTTCCCTCCTTGTTGGGTTGTGCCTCAATAGCCTCTAAGACTAATCCAGAATGAGTAGTGGCTGTAATGTTTTGGGTTGACCTTTCTTTCTTGTTGGGTTGTGCCTCAATAGCCTCTAAGACTAATCCAGAATGAGTAGTGGCTGTAATGTTTTGGGTTGACCTTCCTTCCTTGTTGGGTTGTGCCTCAATAGCCTCTAAGACTAATCCAGAATGAGTAGTGGCTGTAATGTTTTGGGTTGACCTTCCTTCCTTGTTGGGTTGTGCCTCAATAGCCTCTAAGACCAATCCAGAATGAGTAGTGGCTTTAATGTTTTGTGTTGACCTTCCTTCCTTGTTGGGTTATGCCTCAATAGCCTCTAAGACCAATCCAGAATGAGTAGTAGCTGTAATGTTTTGGGTTGACCTTCCCTCCTTGTTGGGTTGTGCCTCAATAGCCTCTAAGACCAATCCAGAATGAGTAGTGGCTGTAATGTTTTGGGTTGACCTTCCTTCCTTGTTGGGTTGTGCCTCAATAGCCTCTAAGACCAATCCAGAATGAGTAGTGGCTGTAATGTTTTGGGTTGACCTTCCTTCCTTGTTGGGTTGTGCCTCAATAGCCTCTAAGACCAATCCAGAATGAGTAGTGGCTGTAATGTTTTGTGTTGACCTTCCTTCCTTGTTGGGTTGTGCCTCAATAGCCTCTAAGACCAATCCAGAATGAGTAGTGGCTGTAATGTTTTGTGTTGACCTTCCCTCCTTGTTGGGTTGTGCCTCAATAGCCTCTAAGACCAATCCAGAATGAGTAGTGGCTGTAATGTTTTGTGTTGACCTTCCTTCCTTGTTGGGTTGTGCCTCAATAGCCTCTAAGACTAATCCAGAATGAGTAGTGGCTGTGATGTTTTGGGTTGACCTTCCCTCCTTGTTGGGTTGTGCCTCAATAGCCTCTAAGACTAATCCAGAATGAGTAGTGACTGTAATGTTTTGTGTTGACCTTCCCTCCTTGTTGGATTGTGCCTCAATAGCCTCTAAGACCAATCCAGAATGAGTAGTGGCTGTAATGTTTTGTGTTGACCTTCCCTCCTTGTTGGGTTGTGCCTCAATAGCCTCTAAGACCAATCCAGAATGAGTAGTGACTGTAATGTTTTGAGTTGACCTTCCTTCCTTGTTGGGTTGTGCCTCAATAGCCTCTAAGACCAATCCAGAATGAGTAGTGACTGTAATGTTTTGAGTTGACCTTCCTTCCTTGTTGGGTTGTGCCTCAATAGCCTCTAAGACCAATCCAGAATGAGTAGTGACTGTAATGTTTTGAGTTGACCTTCCTTCATTGTTGGGTTGTGCCTCAATAGCCTCTAAGACCAATCCAGAATGAGTAGTGACTGTAATGTTTTGTGTTGACCTTCCTTCCTTGTTGGGTTGTGCCTCAATAGCCTCTAAGACCAATCCAGAATGAGTAGTCGCTGTAATGTTTTGTGTTGACCTTCCTTTCTTGTTGGGCTGTGCCTCAATAGCCTCTAAGACCAATCTAGAATGAGTAGTGACTGTAATGTTTTGTGTTGACCTTCCTTTCTTGTTGGGTTGTGCCTCAATAGCCTCTAAGACTAATCCAGAATGAGTAGTGGCTGTAATGTTTGGGTTGACCTTCCTTCCTTGTTGGGTTGTGCCTCAATAGCCTCTAAGACCAATCCAGAATGAGTAGTGGCTGTAATGTTTTGTGTTGACCTTCCCTCCTTGTTGGGTTGTGCCTCAATAGCCTCTAAGACTAATCCAGAATGAGTAGTGACTGTAATGTTTTGTGTTGACCTTTCCTCCTTGTTGGGTTGTGCCTCAATAGCCTCTAAGACTAATCCAGAATGAGTAGTGACTGTAATGTTTTGTGTTGACCTTTCCTCCTTGTTGGGTTGTGCCTCAATAGCCTCTAAGACCAATCCAGAATGAGTAGTGGCTGTAATGTTTTGTGTTGACCTTCCCTCCTTGTTGGGTTGTACCTCAATAGCCTCTAAGACTAATCCAGAATGAGTAGTGACTGTAATGTTTTGTGTTGACCTTTCCTCCTTGTTGGGTTGTGCCTCAATAGCCTCTAAGACTAATCCAGAATGAGTAGTGACTGTAATGTTTTGTGTTGACCTTTCCTCCTTGTTGGGTTGTGCCTCAATAGCCTCTAAGACCAATCCAGAATGAGTAGTGGCTGTAATGTTTTGGGTTGACCTTCCTTCCTTGTTGGGTTGTGCTTCAATAGCCTCTAAGACTAATCCAGAATGAGTAGTGGCTGTAATGTTTTGGGTTGACCTTCCTTCCTTGTTGGGTTGTGCCTCAATAGCCTCTAAGACCAATCTAGAATGAGTAGTGACTGTAATGTTTTGTGTTGACCTTCCTTCCTTGTTGGGTTGTGCCTCAATAGCCTCTAAGACCAATCCAGAATGAGTAGTGGCTGTAATGTTTTGTGTTGACCTTCCTTCCTTGTTGTGTTGTGCCTCAATAGCCTCTAAGACCAATCCAGAATGAGTAGTGACTGTAATGTTTTGTGTTGACCTTCCTTCCTTGTTGGGTTGTGCCTTAATAGCCTCTAAGACCAATCTAGAATGAGTAGTGACTGTAATATTTTGTGTTGACCTTCCTTCCTTGTTGGGTTGTGCCTCAATAGCCTCTAAGACCAATCCAGAATGAGTAGTGACTGTAATGTTTTGTGTTGACCTTCCCTCCTTGTTGTGTTGTGCCTCAATAGCCTCTAAGACCAATCCAGAATGAGTAGTGGCTGTAATGTTTTGTGTTGACCTTTCTTTCTTGTTGGGTTGTGCCTCAATAGCCTCTAAGACCAATCCAGAATGAGTAGTGGCTTTAATGTTTTGTGCTGACCTTCCTTCCTTGTTGGGTTGTGCCTCAATAGCCTCTAAGACCAATCCAGAATGAGTAGTGGCTGTAATGTTTTGTGTTGACCTTCCCTCCTTGTTGGGTTGTGCCTCAATAGCCTCTAAGACCAATCCAGAATGAGTAGTGGCTGTAATGTTTTGTGTTGACCTTCCTTCCTTGTTGGGTTGTGCCTCAATAGCCTCTAAGACTAATCCAGAATGAGTAGTGGCTGTAATGTTTTGTGTTGACCTTCCTTCCTTGTTGGGTTGTGCCTCAATAGCCTCTAAGACCAATCCAGAATGAGTAGTGGCTTTAATGTTTTGTGTTGACCTTCCTTCCTTGTTGGGTTGTGCCTCAATAGCCTCTAAGACCAATCTAGAATGAGTAGTGGCTGTAATGTTTTGGGTTGACCTTTCTTTCTTGTTGGGTTGTGCCTCAATAGCCTCTAAGACTAATCCAGAATGAGTAGTGGCTGTAATGTTTTGGGTTGACCTTCCTTCCTTGTTGGGTTGTGCCTCAATAGCCTCTAAGACTAATCCAGAATGAGTAGTGGCTGTAATGTTTTGGGTTGACCTTCCTTCCTTGTTGGGTTGTGCCTCAATAGCCTCTAAGACCAATCCAGAATGAGTAGTGGCTTTAATGTTTTGTGTTGACCTTCCTTCCTTGTTGGGTTATGCCTCAATAGCCTCTAAGACCAATCCAGAATGAGTAGTAGCTGTAATGTTTTGGGTTGACCTTCCCTCCTTGTTGGGTTGTGCCTCAATAGCCTCTAAGACCAATCCAGAATGAGTAGTGGCTGTAATGTTTTGGGTTGACCTTCCTTCCTTGTTGGGTTGTGCCTCAATAGCCTCTAAGACCAATCCAGAATGAGTAGTGGCTGTAATGTTTTGGGTTGACCTTCCTTCCTTGTTGGGTTGTGCCTCAATAGCCTCTAAGACCAATCCAGAATGAGTAGTGGCTGTAATGTTTTGTGTTGACCTTCCTTCCTTGTTGGGTTGTGCCTCAATAGCCTCTAAGACCAATCCAGAATGAGTAGTGGCTGTAATGTTTTGTGTTGACCTTCCCTCCTTGTTGGGTTGTGCCTCAATAGCCTCTAAGACCAATCCAGAATGAGTAGTGGCTGTAATGTTTTGTGTTGACCTTCCTTCCTTGTTGGGTTGTGCCTCAATAGCCTCTAAGACTAATCCAGAATGAGTAGTGGCTGTAATGTTTTGGGTTGACCTTCCCTCCTTGTTGGGTTGTGCCTCAATAGCCTCTAAGACTAATCCAGAATGAGTAGTGACTGTAATGTTTTGTGTTGACCTTCCCTCCTTGTTGGATTGTGCCTCAATAGCCTCTAAGACCAATCCAGAATGAGTAGTGGCTGTAATGTTTTGTGTTGACCTTCCCTCCTTGTTGGGTTGTGCCTCAATAGCCTCTAAGACCAATCCAGAATGAGTAGTGACTGTAATGTTTTGAGTTGACCTTCCTTCCTTGTTGGGTTGTGCCTCAATAGCCTCTAAGACCAATCCAGAATGAGTAGTGACTGTAATGTTTTGAGTTGACCTTCCTTCCTTGTTGGGTTGTGCCTCAATAGCCTCTAAGACCAATCCAGAATGAGTAGTGACTGTAATGTTTTGAGTTGACCTTCCTTCATTGTTGGGTTGTGCCTCAATAGCCTCTAAGACCAATCCAGAATGAGTAGTGACTGTAATGTTTTGTGTTGACCTTCCTTCCTTGTTGGGTTGTGCCTCAATAGCCTCTAAGACCAATCCAGAATGAGTAGTCGCTGTAATGTTTTGTGTTGACCTTCCTTTCTTGTTGGGCTGTGCCTCAATAGCCTCTAAGACCAATCTAGAATGAGTAGTGACTGTAATGTTTTGTGTTGACCTTCCTTTCTTGTTGGGTTGTGCCTCAATAGCCTCTAAGACTAATCCAGAATGAGTAGTGGCTGTAATGTTTGGGTTGACCTTCCCTCCTTGTTGGGTTGTGCCTCAATAGCCTCTAAGACTAATCCAGAATGAGTAGTGACTGTAATGTTTTGTGTTGACCTTTCCTCCTTGTTGGGTTGTGCCTCAATAGCCTCTAAGACTAATCCAGAATGAGTAGTGACTGTAATGTTTTGTGTTGACCTTTCCTCCTTGTTGGGTTGTGCCTCAATAGCCTCTAAGACCAATCCAGAATGAGTAGTGGCTGTAATGTTTTGTGTTGACCTTCCCTCCTTGTTGGGTTGTACCTCAATAGCCTCTAAGACTAATCCAGAATGAGTAGAGACTGTAATGTTTTGTGTTGACCTTTCCTCCTTGTTGGGTTGTGCCTCAATAGCCTCTAAGACTAATCCAGAATGAGTAGTGACTGTAATGTTTTGTGTTGACCTTTCCTCCTTGTTGGGTTGTGCCTCAATAGCCTCTAAGACCAATCCAGAATGAGTAGTGGCTGTAATGTTTTGGGTTGACCTTCCTTCCTTGTTGGGTTGTGCCTCAATAGCCTCTAAGACTAATCCAGAATGAGTAGTGGCTGTAATGTTTTGGGTTGACCTTCCTTCCTTGTTGGGTTGTGCCTCAATAGCCTCTAAGACCAATCTAGAATGAGTAGTGACTGTAATGTTTTGTGTTGACCTTCCTTCCTTGTTGGGTTGTGCCTCAATAGCCTCTAAGACCAATCCAGAATGAGTAGTGGCTGTAATGTTTTGTGTTGACCTTCCTTCCTTGTTGTGTTGTGCCTCAATAGCCTCTAAGACCAATCCAGAATGAGTAGTGACTGTAATGTTTTGTGTTGACCTTCCTTCCTTGTTGGGTTGTGCCTCAATAGCCTCTAAGACCAATCCAGAATGAGTAGTGGCTGTAATGTTTTGTGTTGACCTTCCTTCCTTGTTGGGTTGTGCCTCAATAGCCTCTAAGACCAATCCAGAATGAGTAGTGGCTGTAATGTTTTGTGTTGACCTTCCTTTCTTGTTGGGTTGTGCCTCAATAGCCTCTAAGACCAATCTAGAATGAGTAGTGACTGTAATGTTTTGTGTTGACCTTCCTTCCTTGTTGGGTTGTGCCTCAATAGCCTCTAAGACCAATCTAGAATGAGTAGTGACTGTAATGTTTTGTGTTGACCTTCCTTTCTTGTTGGGTTGTGCCTCAATAGCCTCTAAGACCAATCCAGAATGAGTAGTGGCTGTAATGTTTTGTGTTGACCTTCCTTCCTTGTTGGGTTGTGCCTCAATAGCCTCTAAGACCAATCCAGAATGAGTAGTGGCTGTAATGTTTTGGGTTGACCTTCCTTCCTTGTTGGGTTGTGCCTCAATAGCCTCTAAGACCAATCCAGAATGAGTAGTGGATGTAATGTTTTGTGTTGACCTTCCTTCCTTGTTGGGTTGTGCCTCAATAGCCTCTAAGACCAATCCAGAATGAGTAGTGGCTGTAATGTTTTGGGTTGACCTTCCCTCCTTGTTGGGTTGTGCCTCAATAGCCTCTAAGACCAATCCAGAATGAGTAGTGGCTGTAATGTTTTGTGTTGACCTTCCTTCCTTGTTGGGTTGTGCCTCAATAGCCTCTAAGACTAATCCAGAATGAGTAGTGGCTGTAATGTTTTGGGTTGACCTTCCCTCCTTGTTGGGTTGTGCCTCAATAGCCTCTAAGACTAATCCAGAATGAGTAGTGACTGTAATGTTTTGTGTTGACCTTCCCTCCTTGTTGGATTGTGCCTCAATAGCCTCTAAGACCAATCTAGAATGAGTAGTGGCTGTAATGTTTTGGGTTGACCTTTCTTTCTTGTTGGGTTGTGCCTCAATAGCCTCTAAGACTAATCCAGAATGAGTAGTGGCTGTAATGTTTTGGGTTGACCTTCCTTCCTTGTTGGGTTGTGCCTCAATAGCCTCTAAGACTAATCCAGAATGAGTAGTGGCTGTAATGTTTTGGGTTGACCTTCCTTCCTTGTTGGGTTGTGCCTCAATAGCCTCTAAGACCAATCCAGAATGAGTAGTGGCTTTAATGTTTTGTGTTGACCTTCCTTCCTTGTTGGGTTATGCCTCAATAGCCTCTAAGACCAATCCAGAATGAGTAGTAGCTGTAATGTTTTGGGTTGACCTTCCCTCCTTGTTGGGTTGTGCCTCAATAGCCTCTAAGACCAATCCAGAATGAGTAGTGGCTGTAATGTTTTGGGTTGACCTTCCTTCCTTGTTGGGTTGTGCCTCAATAGCCTCTAAGACCAATCCAGAATGAGTAGTGGCTGTAATGTTTTGGGTTGACCTTCCTTCCTTGTTGGGTTGTGCCTCAATAGCCTCTAAGACCAATCCAGAATGAGTAGTGGCTGTAATGTTTTGTGTTGACCTTCCTTCCTTGTTGGGTTGTGCCTCAATAGCCTCTAAGACCAATCCAGAATGAGTAGTGGCTGTAATGTTTTGTGTTGACCTTCCCTCCTTGTTGGGTTGTGCCTCAATAGCCTCTAAGACCAATCCAGAATGAGTAGTGGCTGTAATGTTTTGTGTTGACCTTCCTTCCTTGTTGGGTTGTGCCTCAATAGCCTCTAAGACTAATCCAGAATGAGTAGTGGCTGTAATGTTTTGGGTTGACCTTCCCTCCTTGTTGGGTTGTGCCTCAATAGCCTCTAAGACTAATCCAGAATGAGTAGTGACTGTAATGTTTTGTGTTGACCTTCCCTCCTTGTTGGATTGTGCCTCAATAGCCTCTAAGACCAATCCAGAATGAGTAGTGGCTGTAATGTTTTGTGTTGACCTTCCCTCCTTGTTGGGTTGTGCCTCAATAGCCTCTAAGACCAATCCAGAATGAGTAGTGACTGTAATGTTTTGAGTTGACCTTCCTTCCTTGTTGGGTTGTGCCTCAATAGCCTCTAAGACCAATCCAGAATGAGTAGTGACTGTAATGTTTTGAGTTGACCTTCCTTCCTTGTTGGGTTGTGCCTCAATAGCCTCTAAGACCAATCCAGAATGAGTAGTGACTGTAATGTTTTGAGTTGACCTTCCTTCATTGTTGGGTTGTGCCTCAATAGCCTCTAAGACCAATCCAGAATGAGTAGTGACTGTAATGTTTTGTGTTGACCTTCCTTCCTTGTTGGGTTGTGCCTCAATAGCCTCTAAGACCAATCCAGAATGAGTAGTCGCTGTAATGTTTTGTGTTGACCTTCCTTTCTTGTTGGGCTGTGCCTCAATAGCCTCTAAGACCAATCTAGAATGAGTAGTGACTGTAATGTTTTGTGTTGACCTTCCTTTCTTGTTGGGTTGTGCCTCAATAGCCTCTAAGACTAATCCAGAATGAGTAGTGGCTGTAATGTTTGGGTTGACCTTCCTTCCTTGTTGGGTTGTGCCTCAATAGCCTCTAAGACAAATCCAGAATGAGTAGTGGCTGTAATGTTTTGTGTTGACCTTCCCTCCTTGTTGGGTTGTGCCTCAATAGCCTCTAAGACTAATCCAGAATGAGTAGTGACTGTAATGTTTTGTGTTGACCTTTCCTCCTTGTTGGGTTGTGCCTCAATAGCCTCTAAGACTAATCCAGAATGAGTAGTGACTGTAATCTTTTGTGTTGACCTTTCCTCCTTGTTGGGTTGTGCCTCAATAGCCTCTAAGACCAATCCAGAATGAGTAGTGGCTGTAATGTTTTGTGTTGACCTTCCCTCCTTGTTGGGTTGTACCTCAATAGCCTCTAAGACTAATCCAGAATGAGTAGAGACTGTAATGTTTTGTGTTGACCTTTCCTCCTTGTTGGGTTGTGCCTCAATAGCCTCTAAGACCAATCCAGAATGAGTAGTGGCTATAATGTTTTGGGTTGACCTTCCTTCCTTGTTGGGTTGTGCCTCAATAGCCTCTAAGACTAATCCAGAATGAGTAGTGGCTGTAATGTTTTGGGTTGACCTTCCTTCCTTGTTGGGTTGTGCCTCAATAGCCTCTAAGACCAATCTAGAATGAGTAGTGACTGTAATGTTTTGTGTTGACCTTCCTTCCTTGTTGGGTTGTGCCTCAATAGCCTCTAAGACCAATCCAGAATGAGTAGTGGCTGTAATGTTTTGTGTTGACCTTCCTTCCTTGTTGTGTTGTGCCTCAATAGCCTCTAAGACCAATCCAGAATGAGTAGTGACTGTAATGTTTTGTGTTGACCTTCCTTCCTTGTTGGGTTGTGCCTCAATAGCCTCTAAGACCAATCCAGAATGAGTAGTGGCTGTAATGTTTTGTGTTGACCTTCCTTCCTTGTTGGGTTGTGCCTCAATAGCCTCTAAGACCAATCCAGAATGAGTAGTGGCTGTAATGTTTTGTGTTGACCTTCCTTTCTTGTTGGGTTGTGCCTCAATAGCCTCTAAGACCAATCTAGAATGAGTAGTGACTGTAATGTTTTGTGTTGACCTTCCTTCCTTGTTGGGTTGTGCCTCAATAGCCTCTAAGACCAATCTAGAATGAGTAGTGACTGTAATGTTTTGTGTTGACCTTCCTTTCTTGTTGGGTTGTGCCTCAATAGCCTCTAAGACCAATCCAGAATGAGTAGTGGCTGTAATGTTTTGTGTTGACCTTCCTTCCTTGTTGGGTTGTGCCTCAATAGCCTCTAAGACCAATCCAGAATGAGTAGTGGCTGTAATGTTTTGGGTTGACCTTCCTTCCTTGTTGGGTTGTGCCTCAATAGCCTCTAAGACCAATCCAGAATGAGTAGTGGATGTAATGTTTTGTGTTGACCTTCCTTCCTTGTTGGGTTGTGCCTCAATAGCCTCTAAGACCAATCCAGAATGAGTAGTGGCTGTAATGTTTTGGGTTGACCTTCCCTCCTTGTTGGGTTGTGCCTCAATAGCCTCTAAGACCAATCCAGAATGAGTAGTGGCTGTAATGTTTTGTGTTGACCTTCCTTCCTTGTTGGGTTGTGCCTCAATAGCCTCTAAGACTAATCCAGAATGAGTAGTGGCTGTAATGTTTTGGGTTGACCTTCCCTCCTTGTTGGGTTGTGCCTCAATAGCCTCTAAGACTAATCCAGAATGAGTAGTGACTGTAATGTTTTGTGTTGACCTTCCCTCCTTGTTGGATTGTGCCTCAATAGCCTCTAAGACCAATCCAGAATGAGTAGTGGCTGTAATGTTTTGTGTTGACCTTCCCTCCTTGTTGGGTTGTGCCTCAATAGCCTCTAAGACCAATCCAGAATGAGTAGTGACTAATGTTTTGAGTTGACCTTCCTTCCTTGTTGGGTTGTGCCTCAATAGCCTCTAAGACCAATCCAGAATGAGTAGTGACTAATGTTTTGAGTTGACCTTCCCTCCTTGTTGGGTTGTGCCTCAATAGCCTCTAAGACCAATCCAGAATGAGTAGTGACTGTAATGTTTTGGGTTGACCTTCCTTCCTTGTTGGGTTGTGCCTCAATAGCCTCTAAGACTAATCCAGAATGAGTAGTGGCTGTAATGTTTTGTGTTGACCTTCCCTCCTTGTTGGGTTGTGCCTCAATAGCCTCTAAGACTAATCCAGAATGAGTAGTGACTGTAATGTTTTGTGTTGACCTTTCCTCCTTGTTGGGTTGTGCCTCAATAGCCTCTAAGACTAATCCAGAATGAGTAGTGGCTGTAATGTTTTGTGTTGACCTTTCTTTCTTGTTGGGTTGTGCCTCAATAGCCTCTAAGACTAATCCAGAATGAGTAGTGGCTGTAATGTTTTGTGTTGACCTTCCTTCCTTGTTGGGTTGTGCCTCAATAGCCTCTAAGACCAATCCAGAATGAGTAGTGGCTGTAATGTTTTGGGTTGACCTTCCCTCCTTGTTGGGTTGTGCCTCAATAGCCTCTAAGACCAATCCAGAATGAGTAGTGACTGTAATGTTTTGTGTTGACCTTCCTTCCTTGTTGGGTTGTGCCTCAATAGCCTCTAAGACTAATTCAGAATGAGTAGTGGCTGTAATGTTTTGTGTTGACCTTCCCTCCTTGTTGGGTTGTGCCTCAATAGCCTCTAAGACCAATCCAGAATGAGTAGTGGCTGTAATGTTTTGTGTTGACCTTCCTTCCTTGTTGGGTTGTGCCTCAATAGCCTCTAAGACTAATCCAGAATGAGTAGTGGCTGTAATGTTTTGTGTTGACCTTCCCTCCTTGATGGGTTGTGCCTCAATAGCCTCTAAGACTAATCCAGAATGAGCAGTGGCTGTAATGTTTTGGGTTGACCTTCCCTCCTTGTTGGGTTGTGCCTCAATAGCCTCTAAGACTAATCCAGAATGAGTAGTGGCTGTAATGTTTTGGGTTGACCTTCCTTCCTTGTTGGGTTGTGCCTCAATAGCCTCTAAGACCAATCCAGAATGAGTAGTGGCTTTAATGTTTTGTGTTGACCTTCCTTCCTTGTTGGGTTGTGCCTCAATAGCCTCTAAGACCAATCCAGGATGAGTAGTGGCTTTAATGTTTTGGGTTGACCTTCCCTCCTTGTTGGGTTGTGCCTCAATAGCCTCTAAGACCAATCCAGAATGAGTAGTGGCTGTAATGTTTTGGGTTGACCTTCCTTCCTTGTTGGGTTGTGCCTCAATAGCCTCTAAGACTAATCCAGAATGATTAATGGCTGTAATGTTTTGTGTTGACCTTCCCTCCTTGTTGGGTTGTGCCTCAATAGCCTCTAAGACTAATCCAGAATGAGTAGTGACTATAATGTTTTGTGTTGACCTTCCCTCCTTGTTGGGTTGTGCCTCAATAGCCTCTAAGACCAATCCAGAATGAGTAGTGACTGTAATGTTTTGAGTTGACCTTCCTTCCTTGTTGGGTTGTGCCTCAATAGCCTCTAAGACCAATCCAGAATGAGTAGTGACTGTAATGTTTTGAGTTGACCTTCCTTCCTTGTTGGATTGTGCCTCAATAGCCTCTAAGACCAATCCAGAATGAGTAGTGACTGTAATGTTTTGAGTTGACCTTCCTTCCTTGTTGGGTTGTGCCTCAATAGCCTCTAAGACCAATCCAGAATGAGTAGTGACTGTAATGTTTTGTGTTGACCTTCCTTCCTTGTTGGGTTGTGCCTCAATAGCCTCTAAGACCAATCCAGAATGAGTAGTGACTGTAATGTTTTGTGTTGACCTTCCTTCCTTGTTGGGTTGTGCCTCAATAGCCTCTAAGACCAATCCAGAATGAGTAGTGGCTGTAATGTTTTGTGTTGACCTTCCTTTCTTGTTGGGTTGTGCCTCAATATCCTCTAAGACCAATCCAGAATGAGTAGTGGCTTTAATGTTTTGTGTTGACCTTTCTTTCTTGTTGGGTTGTGCCTCAATAGCCTCTAAGACCAATCCAGAATGAGTAGTGGCTTTAATGTTTTGTGTTGGCCTTCCTTCCTTGTTGGGTTGTGCCTCAATAGCCTCTAAGACCAATCCAGAATGAGTAGTGGCTGTAATGTTTTGTATTGACCTTCCCTCCTTGTTGGGTTGTGCCTCAATAGCCTCTAAGACCAATCCAGAATGAGTAGTGGCTGTAATGTTTTGTGTTGACCTTCCTTCCTTGTTGGGTTGTGCCTCAATAGCCTCTAAGACTAATCCAGAATGAGTAGTGGCTGTAATGTTTTGGGTTGACCTTCCTTCCTTGTTGGGTTGTGCCTCAATAGCCTCTAAGACCAATCCAGAATGAGTAGTGGCTTTAATGTTTTGTGTTGACCTTCCTTCCTTGTTGGGTTGTGCCTCAATAGCCTCTAAGACCAATCCAGAATGAGTAGTGGCTGTAATGTTTTGGGTTGACTTCCCTCCTTGTTGGGTTGTGCCTCAATAGCCTCTAAGACCAATCCAGAATGAGTAGTGGCTGTAATGTTTTGGGTTGACCTTCCTTCCTTGTTGGGTTGTGCCTCAATAGCCTCTAAGACCAATCCAGAATGAGTAGTGGCTGTAATGTTTTGGGTTGACCTTCCTTCCTTGTTGGGTTGTGCCTCAATAGCCTCTAAGACCAATCCAGAATGAGTAGTGGCTGTAATGTTTTGTGTTGACCTTCCTTCCTTGTTGGGTTGTGCCTCAATAGACTCTAAGACCAATCCAGAATGAGTAGTGGCTGTAATGTTTTGGGTTGACCTTCCCTCCTTGTTGGGTTGTGCCTCAATAGCCTCTAAGACCAATCCAGAATGAGTAGTGGCTGTAATGTTTTGTGTTGACCTTCCTTCCTTGTTGGGTTGTGCCTCAATAGCCTCTAAGACTAATTCAGAATGAGTAGTGGCTGTAATGTTTTGTGTTGAACTTCCCTCCTTGTTCGGTTGTGCCTCAATAGCCTCTAAGACCAATCCAGAATGAGTAGTGGCTGTAATGTTTTGTGTTGACCTTCCTTCCTTGTTGGGTTGTGCCTCAATAGCCTCTAAGACTAATCCAGAATGAGTAGTGGCTGTAATGTTTTGTGTTGACCTTCCCTCCTTGTTGGGTTGTGCCTCAATAGCCTCTAAGACTAATCCAGAATGAGTAGTGGCTGTAATGTTTTGGATTGACCTTCCTTCCTTGTTGGGTTGTGCCTCAATAGCCTCTAAGACTAATCCAGAATGAGTAGTGGCTGTAATGTTTTGGGTTGACCTTCCTTCCTTGTTGGGTTGTGCCTCAATAGCCTCTAAGACCAATACAGAATGAGTAGTGGCTTTAATGTTTTGTGTTGACCTTCCTTCCTTGTTGGGTTGTGCCTCAATAGTCTCTAAGACCAATCCAGAATGAGTAGTGGCTGTAATGTTTTGGGTTGACCTTCCCTCCTTCTTGGGTTCTGCCTCAATAGCCTCTAAGACCAATCCAGAATGAGTAGTGGCTGTAATGTTTTGTGTTGACCTTCCTTCCTTGTTGGGTTGTGCCTCAATAGCCTCTAAGACCAATCCAGAATGAGTAGTGGCTGTAATGTTTTGTGTTGACCTTCCTTCCTTGTTGGGTTGTGCCTCAATAGCCTCTAAGACCAATCCAGAATGAGTAGTGGCTGTAATATTTTGGGTTGACCTTTCCTCTTTGTTGGGTTGTGCCTCAATAGCCTCTAAGACCAATCCAGAATGAGTAGTGGCTGTAATGTTGTGTTGACCTTCCTTCCTTGTTGGGTTGTGCCTCAATAGCCTCTAAGACTAATTCAGAATGAGTACTGGCTGTAATGTTTTGTGTTGACCTTCCCTCCTTGTTGGGTTGTGCCTCAATAGCCTCTAAGACCAATCCAGAATGAGTAGTGGCTGTAATGTTTTGTGTTGACCTTCCTTCCTTGTTGGGTTGTGCCTCAATAGCCTCTAAGACTAATCCAGAATGAGTAGTGGCTGTAATGTTTTGTGTTGACCTTCCCTCCTTGTTGGGTTGTGCCTCAATAGCCTCTAAGACCAATCCAGAATGAGTAGTTACTGTAATGTTTTGTGTTGACCTTCCCTCCTTGTTGGGTTGTGCCTCAATAGCCTCTAAGACTAATCCAGAATGAGTAGTGGCTGTAATGTTTTGGATTGACCTTCCCTCCTTGTTGGGTTGTGCCTCAATAGCCTCTAAGACTAATCCAGAATGAGTAGTGGCTGTAATGTTTTGGGTTGACCTTCCTTCCTTGTTGGGTTGTGCCTCAATAGCCTCTAAGACCAATCCAGAATGAGTAGTGGCTTTAATGTTTTGTGTTGACCTTCCTTCCTTGTTGGGTTGTGCCTCAATAGCCTCTAAGACCAATCCAGAATGAGTAGTGGCTGTAATGTTTTGGGTTGACCTTCCCTCCTTCTTGGGTTGTGCCTCAATAGCCTCTAAGACCAATCCAGAATGAGTAGTGGCTGTAATGTTTTGGGTTGACCTTCCTTCCTTGTTGGGTTGTGCCTCAATAGCCTCTAAGACCAATCCAGAATGAGTAGTGACTGTAATGTTTTGTGTTGACCTTCCTTCCTTGTTGGGTTGTGCCTCAATAGCCTCTAAGACCAATCCAGAATGAGTAGTGGCTGTAATATTTTGGGTTGACCTTTCCTCTTTGTTGGGTTGTGCCTCAATAGCCTCTAAGACCAATCCAGAATGAGTAGTGGCTGTAATGTTGTGTTGACCTTCCTTCCTTGTTGGGTTGTGCCTCAATAGCCTCTAAGACTAATTCAGAATGAGTACTGGCTGTAATGTTTTGTGTTGACCTCCCCTCCTTGTTGGGTTGTGCCTCAATAGCCTCTAAGACCAATCCAGAATGAGTAGTGGCTGTAATGTTTTGTGTTGACCTTCCTTCCTTGTTGGGTTGTGCCTCAATAGCCTCTAAGACTGATCCAGAATGAGTAGTGGCTGTAATGTTTTGTGTTGACCTTCCCTCCTTGTTGGGTTGTGCCTCAATAGCCTCTAAGACTAATCCAGAATGAGTAGTGGCTGTAATGTTTTGGGTTGACCTTCCCTCCTTGTTGGGTTGTGCCTCAATAGCCTCTAAGACTAATCCAGAATGAGTAGTGGCTGTAATGTTTTGTGTTGACCTTCCCTCCTTGTTGGGTTATGCCTCAATAGCCTCTAAGACCAATCCAGAATGAATAGTGACTGTAATGTTTTGTGTTGACCTTCTGACCTTCCCTCCTTGTTGGGTTGCGCCTCAATAGCCTCTAAGACCAATCCAGAATGAGTAGTGACTGTAATGTTTTGAGTTGACCTTCCTTCCTTGTTGGGTTGTGCCTCAATAGCCTCTAAGACCAATCCAGAATGAGTAGTGACTGTAATGTTTTGAGTTGACCTTCCTTCCTTGTTGGGTTGTGCCTCAATAGCCTCTAAGACCAATCCAGAATGAGTAGTGACTGTAATGTTTTGTGTTGACCTTCCCTCCTTGTTCGGTTGTGCCTCAATAGCCTCTAAGACCAATCCAGAATGAGTAGTCGCTGTAATGTTTTGTGTTGACCTTCCTTTCTTGTTGGGTTGTGCCTCAATAGCCTCTAAGACCAATCTAGAATGAGTAGTGACTGTAATGTTTTGTGTTGACCTTCCTTTCTTGTTGGGTTGTGCCTCAATAGCCTCTAAGACTAATCGAGAATGAGTAGTGGCTGTAATGTTTGGGTTGACCTTCCTTCCTTGTTGGGTTGTGCCTCAATAGCCTCTAAGACTAATGCAGAATGAGTAGTGGCTGTAATGTTTTGTGTTGACCTTCCCTCCTTGTTGGGTTGTGCCTCAATAGCCTCTAAGACTAATCCAGAATGAGTAGTGACTAATGTTTTGTGTTGACCTTTCTTCCTTGTTGGGTTGTGCCTCAATAGCCTCTAAGACCAATCCAGAATGAGTAGTGGCTGTAATGTTTTGTGTTGACCTTCCCTCCTTGTTGGGTTGTGCCTCAATAGCCTCTAAGACTAATCCAGAATGAGTAGTGGCTGTAATGTTTTGGATTGACCTTCCCTCCTTGTTGGGTTGTGCCTCAATAGCCTCTAAGACTAATCCAGAATGAGTAGTGGCTGTAATGTTTTGGGTTGACCTTCCTTCCTTGTTGGGTTGTGCCTCAATAGCCTCTAAGACCAATCCAGAATGAGTAGTGGCTTTAATGTTTTGTGTTGACCTTCCTTCCTTGTTGGGTTGTGCCTCAATAGCCTCTAAGACCAATCCAGAATGAGTAGTGGCTGTAATGTTTTGGGTTGACCTTCCCTCCTTCTTGGGTTGTGCCTCAATAGCCTCTAAGACCAATCCAGAATGAGTAGTGGCTGTAATGTTTTGGGTTGACCTTCCTTCCTTGTTGGGTTGTGCCTCAATAGCCTCTAAGACCAATCCAGAATGAGTAGTGACTGTAATGTTTTGTGTTGACCTTCCTTCCTTGTTGGGTTGTGCCTCAATAGCCTCTAAGACCAATCCAGAATGAGTAGTGGCTGTAATATTTTGGGTTGACCTTTCCTCTTTGTTGGGTTGTGCCTCAATAGCCTCTAAGACCAATCCAGAATGAGTAGTGGCTGTAATGTTGTGTTGACCTTCCTTCCTTGTTGGGTTGTGCCTCAATAGCCTCTAAGACTAATTCAGAATGAGTACTGGCTGTAATGTTTTGTGTTGACCTTCCCTCCTTGTTGGGTTGTGCCTCAATAGCCTCTAAGACCAATCCAGAATGAGTAGTGGCTGTAATGTTTTGTGTTGACCTTCCTTCCTTGTTGGGTTGTGCCTCAATAGCCTCTAAGACTGATCCAGAATGAGTAGTGGCTGTAATGTTTTGTGTTGACCTTCCCTCCTTGTTGGGTTGTGCCTCAATAGCCTCTAAGACTAATCCAGAATGAGTAGTGGCTGTAATGTTTTGGGTTGACCTTCCCTCCTTGTTGGGTTGTGCCTCAATAGCCTCTAAGACTAATCCAGAATGAGTAGTGGCTGTAATGTTTTGTGTTGACCTTCCCTCCTTGTTGGGTTGTGCCTCAATAGCCTCTAAGACCAATCCAGAATGAATAGTGACTGTAATGTTTTGTGTTGACCTTCTGACCTTCCCTCCTTGTTGGGTTGTGCCTCAATAGCCTCTAAGACCAATCCAGAATGAGTAGTGACTGTAATGTTTTGAGTTGACCTTCCTTCCTTGTTGGGTTGTGCCTCAATAGCCTCTAAGACCAATCCAGAATGAGTAGTGACTGTAATGTTTTGAGTTGACCTTTCTTCCTTGTTGGGTTGTGCCTCAATAGCCTCTAAGACCAATCCAGAATGAGTAGTGACTGTAATGTTTTGTGTTGACCTTCCTTCCTTGTTCGGTTGTGCCTCAATAGCCTCTAAGACCAATCCAGAATGAGTAGTCGCTGTAATGTTTTGTGTTGACCTTCCTTTCTTGTTGGGTTGTGCCTCAATAGCCTCTAAGACCAATCTAGAATGAGTAGTGACTGTAATGTTTTGTGTTGACCTTCCTTTCTTGTTGGGTTGTGCCTCAATAGCCTCTAAGACTAATCGAGAATGAGTAGTGGCTGTAATGTTTGGGTTGACCTTCCTTCCTTGTTGGGTTGTGCCTCAATAGCCTCTAAGACTAATGCAGAATGAGTAGTGGCTGTAATGTTTTGTGTTGACCTTCCCTCCTTGTTGGGTTGTGCCTCAATAGCCTCTAAGACTAATCCAGAATGAGTAGTGACTAATGTTTTGTGTTGACCTTTCTTCCTTGTTGGGTTGTGCCTCAATAGCCTCTAAGACTAATCCAGAATGAGTAGTGGCTGTAATGTTTTGGGTTGACCTTCCTTCCTTGTTGGGTTGTGCCTCAATAGCCTCTAAGACTAATCCAGAATGAGTAGTGGCTGTAATGTTTTGTGTTGACCTTCCCTGCTTGTTGGGTTGTGCCTCAATAGCCTCTAAGACTAATCCAGAATGAGTAGTGACTGTAATGTTTTGTGTTGACCTTCCCTCCTTGTTGGGTTGTGCCTCAATAGCTTCTAAGACCAATCCAGAATGAGTAGTGACTGTAATGTTTTGAGTTGACCTTCCTTCCTTGTTGGGTTGTGCCTCAATAGCCTCTAAGACCAATCCAGAATGAGTAGTGACTGTAATGTTTTGAGTTGACCTTCCTTCCTTGTTGGGTTGTGCCTCAATAGCCTCTAAGACCAATCCAGAATGAGTAGTGACTGTAATGTTTTGAGTTGACCTTCCTTCCTTGTTGGGTTGTGCCTCAATAGCCTCTAAGACCAATCCAGAATGAGTAGTGACTAATGTTTTGTGTTGACCTTCCTTCCTTGTTGGGTTGTGCCTCAATAGCCTCTAAGACCAATCCAGAATGAGTAGTGACTGTAATGTTTGGTGTTGACCTTCCTTCCTTGTTGGGTTGTGCCTCAATAGCCTCTAAGACCAATCCAGAATGAGTAGTGGCTGTAATGTTTTGTGTTGACCTTCCTTTCTTGTTGGGTTGTGCCTCAATAGCCTCTAAGACCAATCCAGAATGAGTAGAGACTGTAATGTTTTGTGTTGACCTTCCTTCCTTGTTGGGTTGTGCCTCAATAGCCTCTAAGACCAATCCAGAATGAGTAGTGACTGTAATGTTTTGAGTTGACCTTCCTTCCTTGTTGGGTTGTGCCTCAATAGCCTCTAAGACCAATCCAGAATGAGTAGTGACTGTAATGTTTTGAGTTGACCTTCCTTCCTTGTTGGGTTGTGCCTCAATAGCCTCTAAGACCAATCCAGAATGAGTAGTGACTGTAATGTTTTGTGTTGACCTTCCTTCCTTGTTCGGTTGTGCCTCAATAGCCTCTAAGACCAATCCAGAATGAGTAGTCGCTGTAATGTTTTGTGTTGACCTTCCTTTCTTGTTGGGTTGTGCCTCAATAGCCTCTAAGACCAATCTAGAATGAGTAGTGACTGTAATGTTTTGTGTTGACCTTCCTTTCTTGTTGGGTTGTGCCTCAATAGCCTCTAAGACTAATCGAGAATGAGTAGTGGCTGTAATGTTTGGGTTGACCTTCCTTCCTTGTTGGGTTGTGCCTCAATAGCCTCTAAGACTAATGCAGAATGAGTAGTGGCTGTAATGTTTTGTGTTGACCTTCCCTCCTTGTTGGGTTGTGCCTCAATAGCCTCTAAGACTAATCCAGAATGAGTAGTGACTAATGTTTTGTGTTGACCTTTCTTCCTTGTTGGGTTGTGCCTCAATAGCCTCTAAGACTAATCCAGAATGAGTAGTGGCTGTAATGTTTTGGGTTGACCTTCCTTCCTTGTTGGGTTGTGCCTCAATAGCCTCTAAGACTAATCCAGAATGAGTAGTGGCTGTAATGTTTTGTGTTGACCTTCCCTGCTTGTTGGGTTGTGCCTCAATAGCCTCTAAGACTAATCCAGAATGAGTAGTGACTGTAATGTTTTGTGTTGACCTTCCCTCCTTGTTGGGTTGTGCCTCAATAGCCTCTAAGACCAATCCAGAATGAGTAGTGACTGTAATGTTTTGAGTTGACCTTCCTTCCTTGTTGGGTTGTGCCTCAATAGCCTCTAAGACCAATCCAGAATGAGTAGTGACTGTAATGTTTTGAGTTGACCTTCCTTCCTTGTTGGGTTGTGCCTCAATAGCCTCTAAGACCAATCCAGAATGAGTAGTGACTGTAATGTTTTGAGTTGACCTTCCTTCCTTGTTGGGTTGTGCCTCAATAGCCTCTAAGACCAATCCAGAATGAGTAGTGACTGTAATGTTTTGTGTTGACCTTCCTTCCTTGTTGGGTTGTGCCTCAATAGCCTCTAAGACCAATCCAGAATGAGTAGTGACTGTAATGTTTTGTGTTGACCTTCCTTCCTTGTTGGGTTGTGCCTCAATAGCCTCTAAGACCAATCCAGAATGAGTAGTGGCTGTAATGTTTTGTGTTGACCTTCCTTTCTTGTTGGGTTGTGCCTCAATAGCCTCTAAGACCAATCCAGAATGAGTAGTGACTGTAATGTTTTGTGTTGACCTTCCTTCCTTGTTGGGTTGTGCCTCAATAGCCTCTAAGACCAATCCAGAATGAGTAGTGGCTGTAATGTTTTGTGTTGACCTTTCTTTCTTGTTGGGTTGTGCCTCAATAGCCTCTAAGACCAATCCAGAATGAGTAGTGGCTTTAATGTTTTGTGTTGGCCTTCCTTCCTTGTTGGGTTGTGCCTCAATAGCTCTAAGACCAATCCAGAATGAGTAGTGGCTGTAATCTTTGTGTTGACCTTCCCTCCTTGTTGGGTTGTGCCTCAATAGCCTCTAAGACCAATCCAGAATGAGTAGTGGCTGTAATGTTTTGTGTTGACCTTCCTTCCTTGTTGGGTTGTGCCTCAATAGCCTCTAAGACTAATCCAGAATGAGTAGTGGCTGTAATGTTTTGGGTTGACCTTCCTTCGTTGTTGGGTTGTGCCTCAATAGCCTCTAAGACCAATCCAGAATGAGTAGTGGCTTTAATGTTTTGTGTTGACCTTCCTTCCTTGTTGGGTTGTGCCTCAATAGCCTCTAAGACCAATCCAGAATGAGTAGTGGCTGTAATGTTTTGGGTTGACTTCCCTCCTTGTTGGGTTGTGCCTCAATAGCCTCTAAGACCAATCCAGAATGAGTAGTGCTGTAATGTTTTGGGTTGACCTTCCTTCCTTGTTGGGTTGTGCCTCAATAGCCTCTAAGACCAATCCAGAATGAGTAGTGGCTGTAATGTTTTGGGTTGACCTTCCTTCCTTGTTGGGTTGTGCCTCAATAGCCTCTAAGACCAATCCAGAATGAGTAGTGGCTGTAATGTTTTGTGTTGACCTTCCTTCCTTGTTGGGTTGTGCCTCAATAGCCTCTAAGACTAATTCAGAATGAGTAGTGGCTGTAATGTTTTGTGTTGACCTTCCCTCCTTGTTGGGTTGTGCCTCAATAGCCTCTAAGACCAATCCAGAATGAGTAGTGGCTGTAATGTTTTGTGTTGACCTTCCTTCCTTGTTGGGTTGTGCCTCAATAGCCTCTAAGACTAATCCAGAATGAGTAGTGGCTGTAATGTTTTGTGTTGACCTTCCCTCCTTGTTGGGTTGTGCCTCAATAGCCTCTAAGACTAATCCAGAATGAGTAGTGGCTGTAATGTTTTGGGTTGACCTTCCCTCCTTGTTGGGTGCTGCCAATACCCTCTAAGACTAATCCAGAATGAGTAGTGGCTGTAATGTTTTGTGTTGACCTTCCCTCCTTGTTGGGTTGTGCCTCAATAGCCTCTAAGACCAATCCAGAATGAGTAGTGACTGTAATGTTTTGTGTTGACCTTCCCTCTTTGTTGGATTGTGCCTCAATAGCCTCTAAGACCAATCCAGAATGAGTAGTGGCTGTAATGTTTTGTGTTGACCTTCCCTCCTTGTTGGGTTGTGCCTCAATAGCCTCTAAGACCAATCCAGAATGAGTAGTGACTGTAATGTTTTGTGTTGACCTTCCCTCCTTGTTGGGTTGTGCCTCAATAGCCTCTAAGACTAATCGAGAATGAGTAGTGGCTGTAATGTTTGGGTTGACCTTCCTTCCTTGTTGGGTTGTGCCTCAATAGCCTCTAAGACTAATGCAGAATGAGTAGTGGCTGTAATGTTTTGTGTTGACCTTCCCTCCTTGTTGGGTTGTGCCTCAATAGCCTCTAAGACTAATCCAGAATGAGTAGTGACTAATGTTTTGTGTTGACCTTTCTTCCTTGTTGGGTTGTGCCTCAATAGCCTCTAAGACTAATCCAGAATGAGTAGTGGCTGTAATGTTTTGGGTTGACCTTCCTTCCTTGTTGGGTTGTGCCTCAATAGCCTCTAAGACTAATCCAGAATGAGTAGTGGCTGTAATGTTTTGTGTTGACCTTCCCTGCTTGTTGGGTTGTGCCTCAATAGCCTCTAAGACTAATCCAGAATGAGTAGTGACTGTAATGTTTTGTGTTGACCTTCCCTCCTTGTTGGGTTGTGCCTCAATAGCCTCTAAGACCAATCCAGAATGAGTAGTGACTGTAATGTTTTGAGTTGACCTTCCTTCCTTGTTGGGTTGTGCCTCAATAGCCTCTAAGACCAATCCAGAATGAGTAGTGACTGTAATGTTTTGAGTTGACCTTCCTTCCTTGTTGGGTTGTGCCTCAATAGCCTCTAAGACCAATCCAGAATGAGTAGTGACTGTAATGTTTTGAGTTGACCTTCCTTCCTTGTTGGGTTGTGCCTCAATAGCCTCTAAGACCAATCCAGAATGAGTAGTGACTGTAATGTTTTGTGTTGACCTTCCTTCCTTGTTGGGTTGTGCCTCAATAGCCTCTAAGACCAATCCAGAATGAGTAGTGACTGTAATGTTTTGTGTTGACCTTCCTTCCTTGTTGGGTTGTGCCTCAATAGCCTCTAAGACCAATCCAGAATGAGTAGTGGCTGTAATGTTTTGTGTTGACCTTCCTTTCTTGTTGGGTTGTGCCTCAATAGCCTCTAAGACCAATCCAGAATGAGTAGTGACTGTAATGTTTTGTGTTGACCTTCCTTCCTTGTTGGGTTGTGCCTCAATAGCCTCTAAGACCAATCCAGAATGAGTAGTGGCTGTAATGTTTTGTGTTGACCTTTCTTTCTTGTTGGGTTGTGCCTCAATAGCCTCTAAGACCAATCCAGAATGAGTAGTGGCTTTAATGTTTTGTGTTGGCCTTCCTTCCTTGTTGGGTTGTGCCTCAATAGCTCTAAGACCAATCCAGAATGAGTAGTGGCTGTAATCTTTGTGTTGACCTTCCCTCCTTGTTGGGTTGTGCCTCAATAGCCTCTAAGACCAATCCAGAATGAGTAGTGGCTGTAATGTTTTGTGTTGACCTTCCTTCCTTGTTGGGTTGTGCCTCAATAGCCTCTAAGACTAATCCAGAATGAGTAGTGGCTGTAATGTTTTGGGTTGACCTTCCTTCGTTGTTGGGTTGTGCCTCAATAGCCTCTAAGACCAATCCAGAATGAGTAGTGGCTTTAATGTTTTGTGTTGACCTTCCTTCCTTGTTGGGTTGTGCCTCAATAGCCTCTAAGACCAATCCAGAATGAGTAGTGGCTGTAATGTTTTGGGTTGACTTCCCTCCTTGTTGGGTTGTGCCTCAATAGCCTCTAAGACCAATCCAGAATGAGTAGTGCTGTAATGTTTTGGGTTGACCTTCCTTCCTTGTTGGGTTGTGCCTCAATAGCCTCTAAGACCAATCCAGAATGAGTAGTGGCTGTAATGTTTTGGGTTGACCTTCCTTCCTTGTTGGGTTGTGCCTCAATAGCCTCTAAGACCAATCCAGAATGAGTAGTGGCTGTAATGTTTTGTGTTGACCTTCCTTCCTTGTTGGGTTGTGCCTCAATAGCCTCTAAGACTAATTCAGAATGAGTAGTGGCTGTAATGTTTTGTGTTGACCTTCCCTCCTTGTTGGGTTGTGCCTCAATAGCCTCTAAGACCAATCCAGAATGAGTAGTGGCTGTAATGTTTTGTGTTGACCTTCCTTCCTTGTTGGGTTGTGCCTCAATAGCCTCTAAGACTAATCCAGAATGAGTAGTGGCTGTAATGTTTTGTGTTGACCTTCCCTCCTTGTTGGGTTGTGCCTCAATAGCCTCTAAGACTAATCCAGAATGAGTAGTGGCTGTAATGTTTTGGGTTGACCTTCCCTCCTTGTTGGGTGCTGCCAATACCCTCTAAGACTAATCCAGAATGAGTAGTGGCTGTAATGTTTTGTGTTGACCTTCCCTCCTTGTTGGGTTGTGCCTCAATAGCCTCTAAGACCAATCCAGAATGAGTAGTGACTGTAATGTTTTGTGTTGACCTTCCCTCTTTGTTGGATTGTGCCTCAATAGCCTCTAAGACCAATCCAGAATGAGTAGTGGCTGTAATGTTTTGTGTTGACCTTCCCTCCTTGTTGGGTTGTGCCTCAATAGCCTCTAAGACCAATCCAGAATGAGTAGTGACTAATGTTTTGAGTTGTCCTTCCTTCCTTGTTGGGTTGTGCCTCAATAGCCTCTAAGACCAATCCAGAATGAGTAGTGACTAATGTTTTGAGTTGACCTTCCTTCCTTGTTGGGTTGTGCCTCAATAGCCTCTAAGACCAATCCAGAATGAGTAGTGACTAATGTTTTGAGTTGACCTTCCTTCCTTGTTGGGTTGTGCCTCAATAGCCTCTAAGACCAATCCAGAATGAGTAGTGGCTGGTTGACCTTCCCTCCTTGTTGGGTTGTGCCTCAATAGCCTCTAAGACCAATCCAGAATGAGTAGTCGCTGTAATGTTTTGTGTTGACCTTCCTTTCTTGTTGGGTTGTGCCTCAATAGCCTCTAAGACCAATCCAGAATGAGTAGTGGCTGTAATGTTTGGGTTGACATTCCTTCCTTGTTGGGTTGTGCCTCAATAGCCTCTAACACTAATCCAGAATGAGTAGTGGCTGTAATGTTTGGGTTGACCTTCCCTCCTTGTTGGGTTGTGCCTCAATAGCCTCTAAGACCAATCCAGAATGAGTAGTGGCTGTAATGTTTTGTGTTGACCTTCCCTCCTTGTTGGGTTGTGCCTCAATAGCCTCTAAGACCAATCCAGAATGAGTAGTGACTGTAATGTTTTGTGTTGACCTTCCTTCCTTGTTGGGTTGTGCCTCAATAGCCTCTAAGACTAATTCAGAATGAGTAGTGGCTGTAATGTTTTGTGTTGACCTTCCCTCCTTGTTGGGTTGTGCCTCAATAGCCTCTAAGACCAATCCAGAATGAGTAGTGGCTGTAATGTTTTGTGTTGACCTTCCTTCCTTGTTGGGTTGTGCCTCAATAGCTTCTAAGACTAATCCAGAATGAGTAGTGGCTGTAATGTTTTGGGTTGACCTTCCCTCCTTGTTGGGTTGTGCCTCAATAGCCTCTAAGACTAATCCAGAATGAGTAGTGGCTGTAATGTTTTGTGTTGACCTTCCTTCCTTGTTGGGTTGTGCCTCAATAGCCTCTAAGACTAATCCAGAATGAATAGTGGCTGTAATGTTTTGTGTTGACCTTCCCTCCTTGTTGGGTTGTGCCTCAATAGCCTCTAAGACCAATCCAGAATGAGTAGTGACTGTAATGTTTTGTGTTGACCTTCCCTCCTTGTTGGATTGTGCCTCAATAGCCTCTAAGACCAATCCAGAATGAGTAGTGGCTGTAATGTTTTGTGTTGACCTTCCCTCCTTGTTGGGTTGTGCCTCAATAGCCTCTAAGACCAATCCAGAATGAGTAGTTACTGTAATGTTTTGAGTTGACCTTCCTTCCTTGTTGGGTTGTGCCTCAATAGCCTCTAAGACCAATCCAGAATGAGTAGTGACTGTAATGTTTTGTGTTGACCTTCCTTCCTTGTTGGGTTGTGCCTCAATAGCCTCTAAGACCAATCCAGAATGAGTAGTGACTGTAATGTTTTGAGTTGACCTTCCTTCCTTGTTGGGTTGTGCCTCAATAGCCTCTAAGACCAATCCAGAATGAGTAGTGACTGTAATGTTTTGAGTTGACCTTCCTTCCTTGTTGGGTTGTGCCTCAATAGCCTCTAAGACCAATCCAGAATGAGTAGTGACTGTAATGTTTTGTGTTGACCTTCCTTCCTTGTTGGGTTGTGCCTCAATAGCCTCTAAGACCAATCCGGAATGAGCAGTCGCTGTAATGTTTTGTGTTGACCTTCCTTTCTTGTTGAGTTGTGCCTCAATAGCCTCTAAGACCAATCTAGAATGAGTAGTGACTGTAATGTTTTGTGTTGACCTTCCTTTCTTGTTGTGTTGTGCCTCAATAGCCTCTAAGACCAATCCAGAATGAGTAGTGGCTGTAATGTTTGGGTTGACCTTCCTTCCTTGTTGGGTTGTGCCTCAATAGCCTCTAAGACCAATCCAGAATGAGTAGTGGCTGGTTGACCTTCCCTCCTTGTTGGGTTGTGCCTAAATAGCCTCTAAGACCAATCCAGAATGAGTAGTCGCTGTAATGTTTTGTGTTGACCTTCCTTTCTTGTTGGGTTGTGCCTCAATAGCCTCTAGACCAATCCAGAATGAGTAGTGGCTGTAATGTTTGGGTTGACCTTCCTTCCTTGTTGGGTTGTGCCTCAATAGCCTCTAAGACTAATCCAGAATGAGTAGTGGCTGTAATGTTTGGGTTGACCTTCCCTCCTTGTTGGGTTGTGCCTCAATAGCCTCTAAGACCAATCCAGAATGAGTAGTGGCTGTAATGTTTTGTTTTGACCTTCCTTCCTTGTTGGGTTGTGCCTCAATAGCCTCTAAGATTAATCCAGAATGAGTAGTGGCTGTAATGTTTTGTGTTGACCTTCCCTCCTTGTTGGGTTGTGCCTCAATAGCCTCTAAGACCAATCCAGAATGAGTAGTGACTGTAATGTTTTGAGTTGACCTTCCTTCCTTGTTAGGTTGTGCCTCAATAGCCTCTAAGACCAATCCAGAATGAGTAGTGACTGTAATGTTTTGTGTTGACCTTCCTTCCTTGTTGGGTTGTGCCTCAATAGCCTCTAAGACCAATCCAGAATGAGTAGTCGCTGTAATGTTTTGTGTTGACCTTCCTTTCTTGTTGGGTTGTGCTTCAATAGCCTCTAAGACCAATCTAGAATGAGTAGTGACTGTAATGTTTTGTGTTGACCTTCCTTTCTTGTTGGGTTGTGCCTCAATAGCCTCTAAGACTAATACAGAATGAGTAGTGGCTGTAATGTTTGGGTTGACCTTCCTTCCTTGTTGGGTTGTGCCTCAATAGCCTCTAAGACCAATCCAGAATGAGTAGTGGCTGGTTGACCTTCCCTCCTTGTTGGGTTGTGCCTCAATAGCCTCTAAGACCAATCCAGAATGAGTAGTCGCTGTAATGTTTTGTGTTGACCTTCCTTTCTTGTTGGGTTGTGCCTCAATAGCCTCTAAGACCAATCCAGAATGAGTAGTGGCTGTAATGTTTGGGTTGACCTTCCTTCCTTGTTGGGTTGTGCCTCAATAGCCTCTAAGACTAATCCAGAATGAGTAGTGGCTGTAATGTTTGGGTTGACCTTCCCTCCTTGTTGGGTTGTGCCTCAATAGCCTCTAAGACCAATCTAGAATGAGTAGTGGCTGTAATGTTTTGTGTTGATCTTCCTTCCTTGTTGTGTTGTGCCTCAATAGCCTCTAAGACCAATCCAGAATGAGTAGTGGCTGTAATGTTTTGGGTTGCCCTTCCCTCCTTGTTGGGTTGTGCCTCAATAGCCTCTAAGACCAATCCAGAATGAGTAGTGGCTGTAATGTTTTGTGTTGACCTTCCTTCCTTGTTGGGTTGTGCCTCAATAGCCTCTAAGACTAATCCAGAATGAGTAGTGGCTGTAATGTTTTGTGTTGACCTTCCCTCCTTGTTGGGTTGTGCCTCAATAGCCTCTAAGACTAATCCAGAATGAGTAGTGGCTGTAATGTTTTGTGTTGACCTTCCCTCCTTGTTGGGTTGTGCCTCAATAGCCTCTAAGACTAATCCAGAATGAGTAGTGGCTGTAATGTTTTGTGTTGACCTTCCCTCCTTGTTGGGTTGTGCCTCAATAGCCTCTAAGACCAATCCAGAATGAGTAGTGACTGTAATGTTTTGTGCTGACCTTCCCTCCTTGTTGGATTGTGCCTCAATAGCCTCTAAGACCAATCCAGAATGAGTAGTGGCTGTAATGTTTTGTGTTGACCTTCCCTCCTGGTTGGGTTGTGCCTCAATAGCCTCTAAGACCAATCCAGAATGAGTAGTGACTGTAATGTTTTGAGTTGACCTTCCTTCCTTGTTAGGTTGTGCCTCAATAGCCTCTAAGACCAATCCAGAATGAGTAGTGACTGTAATGTTTTGTGTTGACCTTCCTTCCTTGTTGGGTTGTGCCTCAATAGCCTCTAAGACCAATCTAGAATGAGTAGTGACTGTAATGATTTGTGTTGACCTTCCTTTCTTGTTGGGTTGTGCCTCAATAGCCTCTAAGACTAATCCAGAATGAGTAGTGGCTGTAATGTTTGGGTTGACCTTCCTTCCTTGTTGGGTTGTGCCTCAATAGCCTCTAAGACCAATCCAGAATGAGTAGTGGCTGGTTGACCTTCCCTCCTTGTTGGGTTGTGCCTAAGTAGCCTCTAAGACCAATCTAGAATGAGTAGTGACTGTAATGTTTTGTGTTGACCTTCCTTTCTTGTTGTGTTGTGCCTCAATAGCCTCTAAGACCAATCCAGAATGAGTAGTGGCTGTAATGTTTGGGTTGACCTTCCTTCCTTGTTGGGTTGTGCCTCAATAGCCTCTAAGACCAATCCAGAATGAGTAGTGGCTGGTTGACCTTCCCTCCTTGTTGGGTTGTGCCTAAATAGCCTCTAAGACCAATCCAGAATGAGTAGTCGCTGTAATGTTTTGTGTTGACCTTCCTTTCTTGTTGGGTTGTGCCTCAATAGCCTCTAGACCAATCCAGAATGAGTAGTGGCTGTAATGTTTGGGTTGACCTTCCTTCCTTGTTGGGTTGTGCCTCAATAGCCTCTAAGACTAATCCAGAATGAGTAGTGGCTGTAATGTTTGGGTTGACCTTCCCTCCTTGTTGGGTTGTGCCTCAATAGCCTCTAAGACCAATCCAGAATGAGTAGTGGCTGTAATGTTTTGTTTTGACCTTCCTTCCTTGTTGGGTTGTGCCTCAATAGCCTCTAAGATTAATCCAGAATGAGTAGTGGCTGTAATGTTTTGTGTTGACCTTCCCTCCTTGTTGGGTTGTGCCTCAATAGCCTCTAAGACCAATCCAGAATGAGTAGTGACTGTAATGTTTTGAGTTGACCTTCCTTCCTTGTTAGGTTGTGCCTCAATAGCCTCTAAGACCAATCCAGAATGAGTAGTGACTGTAATGTTTTGTGTTGACCTTCCTTCCTTGTTGGGTTGTGCCTCAATAGCCTCTAAGACCAATCCAGAATGAGTAGTCGCTGTAATGTTTTGTGTTGACCTTCCTTTCTTGTTGGGTTGTGCTTCAATAGCCTCTAAGACCAATCTAGAATGAGTAGTGACTGTAATGTTTTGTGTTGACCTTCCTTTCTTGTTGGGTTGTGCCTCAATAGCCTCTAAGACTAATACAGAATGAGTAGTGGCTGTAATGTTTGGGTTGACCTTCCTTCCTTGTTGGGTTGTGCCTCAATAGCCTCTAAGACCAATCCAGAATGAGTAGTGGCTGGTTGACCTTCCCTCCTTGTTGGGTTGTGCCTCAATAGCCTCTAAGACCAATCCAGAATGAGTAGTCGCTGTAATGTTTTGTGTTGACCTTCCTTTCTTGTTGGGTTGTGCCTCAATAGCCTCTAAGACCAATCCAGAATGAGTAGTGGCTGTAATGTTTGGGTTGACCTTCCTTCCTTGTTGGGTTGTGCCTCAATAGCCTCTAAGACTAATCCAGAATGAGTAGTGGCTGTAATGTTTGGGTTGACCTTCCCTCCTTGTTGGGTTGTGCCTCAATAGCCTCTAAGACCAATCTAGAATGAGTAGTGGCTGTAATGTTTTGTGTTGATCTTCCTTCCTTGTTGTGTTGTGCCTCAATAGCCTCTAAGACCAATCCAGAATGAGTAGTGGCTGTAATGTTTTGGGTTGCCCTTCCCTCCTTGTTGGGTTGTGCCTCAATAGCCTCTAAGACCAATCCAGAATGAGTAGTGGCTGTAATGTTTTGTGTTGACCTTCCTTCCTTGTTGGGTTGTGCCTCAATAGCCTCTAAGACTAATCCAGAATGAGTAGTGGCTGTAATGTTTTGTGTTGACCTTCCCTCCTTGTTGGGTTGTGCCTCAATAGCCTCTAAGACTAATCCAGAATGAGTAGTGGCTGTAATGTTTTGTGTTGACCTTCCCTCCTTGTTGGGTTGTGCCTCAATAGCCTCTAAGACTAATCCAGAATGAGTAGTGGCTGTAATGTTTTGTGTTGACCTTCCCTCCTTGTTGGGTTGTGCCTCAATAGCCTCTAAGACCAATCCAGAATGAGTAGTGACTGTAATGTTTTGTGCTGACCTTCCCTCCTTGTTGGATTGTGCCTCAATAGCCTCTAAGACCAATCCAGAATGAGTAGTGGCTGTAATGTTTTGTGTTGACCTTCCCTCCTGGTTGGGTTGTGCCTCAATAGCCTCTAAGACCAATCCAGAATGAGTAGTGACTGTAATGTTTTGAGTTGACCTTCCTTCCTTGTTAGGTTGTGCCTCAATAGCCTCTAAGACCAATCCAGAATGAGTAGTGACTGTAATGTTTTGTGTTGACCTTCCTTCCTTGTTGGGTTGTGCCTCAATAGCCTCTAAGACCAATCTAGAATGAGTAGTGACTGTAATGATTTGTGTTGACCTTCCTTTCTTGTTGGGTTGTGCCTCAATAGCCTCTAAGACTAATCCAGAATGAGTAGTGGCTGTAATGTTTGGGTTGACCTTCCTTCCTTGTTGGGTTGTGCCTCAATAGCCTCTAAGACCAATCCAGAATGAGTAGTGGCTGGTTGACCTTCCCTCCTTGTTGGGTTGTGCCTAAGTAGCCTCTAAGACCAATCCACAATGAGTAGTCGCTGAAATGTTTTGTGTTGACCTTCCTTTCTTGTTGGGTTGTGCCTCAATAGCCTCTAAGACCAATCCAGAATGAGTAGTGGCTGTAATGTTTGGGTTGACCTTCCTTCTTTGTTGGGTTGTGCCTCAATAGCCTCTAAGACTAATCCAGAATGAGTAGTGGCTGTAATGTTTGGGTTGACCTTCCCTCCTTGTTGGGTTGTGCCTCAATAGCCTCTAAGACCAATCCAGAATGAGTAGTGGCTGTAATGTTTTGTGTTGACCTTCCTTCCTTGTTGGGTTGTGCCTCAATAGCCTCTAAGACCAATCCAGAATGAGTAGTGGCTGTAATGTATTGGGTTGCCCTTCCCTCCTTGTTGGGTTGTGCCTCAATAGCCTCTAAGACCAATCCACAATGAGTAGTGGCTGTAATGTTTTGTGTTGACCTTCCTTCCTTGTTGGGTTGTGCCTCAATAGCCTCTAAGACTAATTCAGAATGAGTAGTGGCTGTAATGTTTTGTGTTGACCTTCCACCTTGTTGGGTTGTGCCTCAATAGCCTCTAAGACCAATCCAGAATGAGTAGTGGCTGTAATGTTTTGTGTTGACCTTCCTTCCTTGTTGGGTTGTGCCTCAATAGCCTCTAAGACTAATCCAGAATGAGTAGTGGCTGTAATGTTTTGTGTTGACCTTCCCTCCTTGTTGGGTTGTGCCTCAATAGCCTCTAAGACTAATCCAGAATGAGTAGTGGCTGTAATGTTTTGTGTTGACCTTCCCTCCTTGTTGGGTTGTGCCTCAATAGCCTCTAAGACTAATCCAGAATGATTAGTGGCTGTAATGTTTTGTGTTGACTTTCCCTCCTTGTTGGGTTGTGCCTCAATAGCCTCTAAGACCAATCCAGAATGAGTAGTGACTGTAATGTTTTGTGTTGACCTTCCCTCCTTGTTGGATTGTGCCTCAATAGCCTCTAAGACCAATCCAGAATGAGTAGTGGCTGTAATGTTTTGTGTTGACCTTCCCTCCTTGTTGGATTGTGCCTCAATAGCCTCTAAGACCAATCCAGAATGAGTAGTGGCTGTAATGTTTTGGGTTGACCTTCCTTCCTTGTTGGGTTGTGCCTCAATAGCCTCTAAGACTAATCCAGAATGAGTAGTGACTGTAATGTTTTGTGTTGACCTTCCCTCCTTGTTGGGTTGTGCCTCAATAGCCTCTAAGACTAATCCAGAATGAGTAGTGGCTGTAATGTTTTGTGTTGACCTTCCCTCCTTGTTGGGTTGTGCCTCAATAGCCTCTAAGACCAATCCAGAATGAGTAGTGACTAATGTTTTGTGTTGACCTTCCCTCCTTGTTGGATTGTGCCTCAATAGCCTCTAAGACCAATCCAGAATGAGTAGTGGCTGTAATGTTTTGTGTTGACCTTCCCTCCTTGTTGGGTTGTGCCTCAATAGCCTCTAAGACCAATCCAGAATGAGTAGTGACTGTAATGTTTTGAGTTGACCTTCCTTCCTTGTTGGGTTGTGCCTCAATAGCCTCTAAGACCAATCCAGAATGAGTAGTGACTGTAATGTTTTGAGTTGACCTTCCTTCCTTGTTGGGTTGTGCCTCAATAGCCTCTAAGACCAATCCAAAATGAGTAGTGACTGTAATGTTTTGAGTTGACCTTCCTTCCTTGTTGGGTTGTGCCTCAATAGCCTCTAAGACCAATCCAGAATGAGTAGTGACTGTAATGTTTTGTGTTGACCTTCCTTCCTTGTTGGGTTGTGCCTCAATAGCCTCTAAGACCAATCCAGAATGAGTAGTCGCTGTAATGTTTTGTGTTGACCTTCCTTTCTTGTTGGGTTGTGCCTCAATAGCCTCTAAGACTAATCCAGAATGAGTAGTGGCTGTAATGTTTGGGTTGACCTTCCTTCCTTGTTGGGTTGTGCCTCAATAGCCTCTAAGACCAATCCAGAATGAGTAGTGGCTGGTTGACCTTCCCTCCTTGTTGGGTTGTGCCTCAATAGCCTCTAAGACCAATCCAGAATGAGTAGTCGCTGTAATGTTTTGTGTTGACCTTCCTTTCTTGTTGGGTTGTGCCTCAATAGCCTCTAAGACCAATCCAGAATGAGTAGTGGCTGTAATGTTTGGGTTGACCTTCCTTCCTTGTTGGGTTGTGCCTCAATAGCCTCTAAGACCAATCCAGAATGAGTAGTGACTGTAATGTTTTGAGTTGACCTTCCTTCCTTGTTGGGTTGTGCCTCAATAGCCTCTAAGACCAATCCAAAATGAGTAGTGACTGTAATGTTTTGAGTTGACCTTCCTTCCTTGTTGGGTTGTGCCTCAATAGCCTCTAAGACCAATCCAGAATGAGTAGTGACTGTAATGTTTTGTGTTGACCTTCCTTCCTTGTTGGGTTGTGCCTCAATAGCCTCTAAGACCAATCCAGAATGAGTAGTCGCTGTAATGTTTTGTGTTGACCTTCCTTTCTTGTTGGGTTGTGCCTCAATAGCCTCTAAGACTAATCCAGAATGAGTAGTGGCTGTAATATTTGGGTTGACCTTCCTTCCTTGTTGGGTTGTGCCTCAATAGCCTCTAAGACCAATCCAGAATGAGTAGTGGCTGGTTGACCTTCCCTCCTTGTTGGGTTGTGCCTCAATAGCCTCTAAGACCAATCCAGAATGAGTAGTCGCTGTAATGTTTTGTGTTGACCTTCCTTTCTTGTTGGGTTGTGCCTCAATAGCCTCTAAGACCAATCCAGAATGAGTAGTGGCTGTAATGTTTGGGTTGACCTTCCTTCCTTGTTGGGTTGTGCCTCAATAGCCTCTAAGACTAATCCAGAATGAGTAGTGGCTGTAATGTTTTGTGTTGACCTTCCCTCCTTGTTGGATTGTGCCTCAATAGCCTCTAAGACCAATCCAGAATGAGTAGTGGCTGTAATGTTTTGTGTTGACCTTCCCTCCTTGTTGGGTTGTGCCTCAATAGCCTCTAAGACCAATCCAGAATGAGTAGTGGCTGTAATGTTTGGGTTGACCTTCCTTCCTTGTTGGGTTGTGCCTCAATAGCCTCTAAGACTAATCCAGAATGAGTAGTGGCTGTAATGTTTTGTGTTGACCTTCCCTCCTTGTTGGGTTGTGCCTCAATAGCCTCTAAGACTAATCCAGAATGAGTAGTGGATGTAATGTTTTGTGTTGACCTTCCCTCCTTGTTGGGTTGTGCCTCAATAGCCTCTAAGACTAATCCAGAATGATTTATGGCTGTAATGTTGTGTTGACCTTCCCTCCTTGTTGGGTTGTGCCTCAATAGCCTCTGAGACCAATCCAGAATGAGTAGTGACTGTAATGTTTTGTGTTGACCTTCCCTCCTTGTTGGATTGTGCCTCAATAGCCTCTAAGACCAATCCAGAATGAGTAGTGGCTGTAATGTTTTGTGTTGACCTTCCCTCCTTGTTGGGTTGTGCCTCAATAGCCTCTAAGACCAATCCAGAATGAGTAGTTACTGTAATGTTTTGAGTTGACCTTCCTTCCTTGTTGGGTTGTGCCTCAATAGCCTCTAAGACCAATCCAAAATGAGTAGTGACTGTAATGTTTTGAGTTGACCTTCCTTCCTTGTTGGGTTGTGCCTCAATATCCTCTAAGACCAATCCAGAATGAGTAGTGACTGTAATGTTTTGTGTTGACCTTCCTTCCTTGTTGGGTTGTGCCTCAATAGCCTCTAAGACCCATCTAGAATGAGTAGTCACTGTAATGTTTTGTGTTGACCTTCCTTTCTTGTTGGGTTGTGCCTCAATAGCCTCTAAGACTAATCCAGAATGAGTAGTGGCTGTAATGTTTGGGTTGACCTTCCTTTCTTGTTGGGTTGTGCCTCAATAGCCTCTAAGACCAATCCAGAATGAGTAGTGGCTGGTTGACCTTCCCTCCTTGTTGGGTTGTGCCTCAATAGCCTCTAAGACCAATCCAGAATGAGTAGTCGCTGTAATGTTTTGTGTTGACCTTCCTTTCTTGTTGTGTTGTGCCTCAATAGCCTCTAGGACCAATCCAGAATGAGTAGTGGCTGTAATGTTTCGGTTGACCTTCCTTCCTTGTTGGGTTGTGCCTCAATAGCCTCTAAGACCAATCCAGAATGAGTAGTGGCTGTAATGTTTGGGTTGACCTTCCCTCCTTGTTGGGTTGTGCCTCAATAGCCTCTAAGACCAATCCAGAATGAGTAGTGGCTGTAATGTTTTGGGTTGACCTTCCTTCCTTGTTGGGTTGTGCCTCAATAGCCTCTAAGACCAATCCAGAATGAGTAGTGGCTGTAATGTTTTGTGTTGACCTTCCCTCCTTGTTGGGTTGTGCCTCAATAGACTCTAAGACTAATCCAGAATGAGTAGTGACTGTAATGTTTTGTGTTGACCTTCCCTCCTTGTTGGGTTGTGCCTCAATAGCCTCTAAGACTAATCCAGAATGAGTAGTGGCTGTAATGTTTTGTGTTGACCTTCCCTCCTTGTTGGGTTGTGCCTCAATAGCCTCTAAGACCAATCCAGAATGAGTAGTGACTAATGTTTTGTGTTGACCTTCCCTCCTTGTTGGATTGTGCCTCAAAAGCCTCTAAGACCAATCCAGAATAAGTAGTCACTGTAATGTTTTGTGTTGACCTTCCCTCCTTGTTGGGTTGTGCCTCAATAGCCTCTAAGACCAATCCAGAATGAGTAGTGACTGTAATGTTTTGAGTTGACCTTCCTTCCTTGTTGGGTTGTGCCTCAATAGCCTCTAAGACCAATCCAGAATGGGTAGTGACTGTAATGTTTTGAGTTGACCTTCCTTCCTTGTTGGGCTGTGCCTCAATAGCCTCTAAGACCAATCCAGAATGAGTAGTGACTGTAATGTTTTGTGTTGACCTTCCTTCCTTGTTGGGTTGTGCCTCAATAGCCTCTAAGACCAATCCAGAATGAGTAGTCGCTGTAATGTTTTGTGTTGACCTTCCTTTCTTGTTGGGTTGTGCCTCAATAGCCTCTAAGACTAATCCAAAATGAGTAGTGGCTGTAATGTTTGGGTTGACCTTCCTTCCTTGTTGGGTTGTGCCTCAATAGCCTCTAAGACCAATCCAGAATGAGTAGTGGCTGGTTGACCTTCCCTCCTTGTTGGGTTGTGCCTCAATAGCCTCTAAGACCAATCCAGAATGAGTAGTGGCTGTAATGTTTGGGTTGACCTTCCTTCCTTGTTGGGTTGTGCCTCAATAGCCTCTAAGATTAATCCAGAATGAGTAGTGGCTGTAATGTTTTGTGTTGACCTTCCCTCCTTGTTGGATTGTGCCTCAATAGCCTCTAAGACCAATCCAGAATGAGTAGTGACTGTAATGTTT
Source organism: Bathymodiolus septemdierum (assembly GCA_963383655.1). Lineage (NCBI taxonomy): Eukaryota > Metazoa > Mollusca > Bivalvia > Mytilida > Modiolidae > Bathymodiolus > Bathymodiolus septemdierum. The sequence goes on from OY726527.1 coordinate 36,999,175, forward strand.
TGAGTTGACCTTCCTTCCTTGTTGGGTTGTGCCTCAATAGCCTCTAAGACCAATCCAGAATGAGTAGTGACTGTAATGTTTTGTGTTTACCTTCCTTCCTTGTTGGGTTGTGCCTCAATAGCCTCTAAGACCAATCCAGAATGAGTAGTCGCTGTAATGTTTTGTGTTGACCTTCCTTTCTTGTTGGGTTGTGCCTCAATAGCCTCTAAGACCAATCTAGAATGAGTAGTGACTGTAATGTTTTGTGTTGACCTTCCTTTCTTTTTGGGTTGTGCCTCAATAGCCTCTAAGACTAATCCAGAATGAGTAGTGGCTGTAATGTTTGGGTTGACCTTCCTTCCTTGTTGGGTTGTGCCTCAATAGCCTCTAAGACCAATCCAGAATGAGTAGTGGCTGGTTGACCTTCCCTCCTTGTTGGGTTGTGCCTCAATAGCCTCTAAGACCAATCCAGAATGAGTAGTCGCTGTAATGTTTTGTTTTGACCTTCCTTTCTTGTTGGGTTGTGCCTCAATAGCCTCTAAGACCAATCCAGAATGAGTAGTGGCTGTAATGTTTGGGTTGACCTTCCTTCCTTGTTGGGTTGTGCCTCAATAGCCTCTAAGACTAATCCAGAATGAGTAGTGGCTGTAATGTTTGGGTTGACCTTCCCTCCTTGTTGGGTTGTGCCTCAATAGCCTCTAAGACCAATCCAGAATGAGTAGTGGCTGTAATGTTTTGTGTTGACCTTCCTTCCTTGTTGGGTTGTGCCTCAATAGCCTCTAAGACCAATCCAGAATGAGTAGTGGCTGTAATGTTTTGGGTTGCCCTTCACTCCTTGTTGGGTTGTGCCTCAATAGCCTCTAAGACCAATCCAGAATGAGTAGTGGCTGTAATGTTTTGTGTTGACCTTCCTTCCTTGTTGGGTTGTGCCTCAATAGCCTCTAAGACTAATTCAGAATGAGTAGTGGCTGTAATGTTTTGTGTTGACCTTCCCTCCTTGTTGGGTTGTGCCTAAATAGCCTCTAAGACCAATCCAGAATGAGTAGTGGCTGTAATGTTTTGTGTTGACCTTCCTTCCTTGTTGGGTTGTGCCTCAATAGCCTCTAAGACTAATCCAGAATGAGTAGTGGCTGTAATGTTTTGTGTTGACCTTCCCTCCTTGTTGGGTTGTGCCTCAATAGCCTCTAAGACTAATCCAGAATGAGTAGTGGCTGTAATGTTTTGTGTTGACCTTCCCTCCTTGTTGGGTTGTGCCTCAATAGCCTCTAAGACTAATCCAGAATGATTAGTGGCTGTAATGTTTTGTGTTGACCTTCCCTCCTTGTTGGGTTGTGCCTCAATAGCCTCTAAGACCAATCCAGAATGAGTAGTGACTGTAATGTTTTGTGTTGACCTTCCCTCCTTGTTGGATTGTGCCTCAATAGCCTCTAAGACCAATCCAGAATGAGTAGTGGCTGTAATGTTTTGTTTTGACCTTCCCTCCTTGTTGGGTTGTGCCTCAATAGCCTCTAAGACCAATCCAGAATGAGTAGTGACTGTAATGTTTTGAGTTGACCTTCCTTCCTTGTTGGGTTGTGCCTCAATAGCCTCTAAGACCAATCCAGAATGAGTAGTGACTGTAATGTTTTGAGTTGACCTTCCTTCCTTGTTGGGTTGTGCCTCAATAGCCTCTAAGACCAATTCAAAATGAGTAGTGACTGTAATGTTTTGAGTTGACCTTCCTTCCTTGTTGGGTTGTGCCTCAATAGCCTCTAAGACCAATCCAGAATGAGTAGTGACTGTAATGTTTTGTGTTGACCTTCCTTCCTTGTTGGGTTGTGCCTCAATAGCCTCTAAGACCAATCCAGAATGAGTAGTCGCTGTAATGTTTTGTGTTGACCTTCCTTTCTTGTTGGGTTGTGCCTCAATAGCCTCTAAGACCAATCTAGAATGAGTAGTGACTGTAATGTTTTGTGTTGACCTTCTTTTCTTGTTGGGTTGTGCCTCAATAGCCTCTAAGACTAATCCAGAATGAGTAGTGGCTGTAATGTTTGGGTTGACCTTCCTTCCTTGTTGGGTTGTGCCTCAATAGCCTCCAAGACCAATCCAGAATGAGTAGTGGCTGGTTGACCTTCCCTCCTTGTTGGGTTGTGCCTCAATAGCCTCTAAGACCAATCCAGAATGAGTAGTCGCTGTAATGTTTTGTGTTGACCTTCCTTTCTTGTTGTGTTGTGCCTCAATAGCCTCTAAGACCAATCCAGAATGAGTAGTGGCTGTAATGTTTGGGTTGACCTTCCTTCCTTGTTGGGTTGTGCCTCAATAGCCTCTAAGACTAATCCAGAATGAGTAGTGGCTGTAATGTTTGGGTTGACCTTCCCTCCTTGTTGGGTTGTGCCTCAATAGCCTCTAAGACCAATCCAGAATGAGTAGTGGCTGTAATGTTTTGGGTTGACCTTCCTTCCTTGTTGGGTTGTGCCTCAATAGCCTCTAAGACTAATCCAGAATGAGTAGTGGCTGTAATGTTTTGTGTTGACCTTCCCTCCTTGTTGGGTTGTGCCTCAATAGCCTCTAAGACTTATCCAGAATGAGTAGTGGCTGTAATATTTTGTGTTGACCTTCCCTCCTTGTTGGGTTGTGCCTCAATAGCCTCTAAGACTAATCCAGAATGAGTAGTGGCTGTAATGTTTTGTGTTGACCTTCCCTCCTTGTTGGGTTGTGCCTCAATAGCCTCTAAGACCAATCCAGAATAAGTAGTGGCTGTAATGTTTTGTGTTGACCTTCCCTCCTTGTTGGGTTGTGCCTCAATAGCCTCTAAGACCAATCCAGAATGAGTAGTGACTAATGTTTTGAGTTGACCTTCCTTCCTTGTTGGCTTGTGCCTCAATAGCCTCTAAGACCAATCCAGAATGAGTAGTGACTGTAATGTTTTGAGTTGACCTTCCTTCCTTGTTGGGTTGTGCCTCAATAGCCTCTAAGACCAATCCAAAATGAGTAGTGACTGTAATGTTTTGAGTTGACCTTCCTTCCTTGTTGGGTTGTGCCTCAATAGCCTCTAAGACCAATCCAGAATGAGTAGTGACTGTAATGTTTTGTGTAGACCTTCCTTCCTTGTTGGGTTGTGCCTCAATAGCCTCTAAGACCAATCCAGAATGAGTAGTCGCTGTAATGTTTTGTGTTGACCTTCCTTTCTTGTTCGGTTGTGCCTCAATAGCCTCTAAGACTAATCCAGAATGAGTAGTGGCTGTAATGTTTGGGTTGACCTTCCTTCCTTGTTGGGTTGTGCCTCAATAGCCTCTAAGACCAATCCAGAATGAGTAGTGGCTGGTTGACCTTCCCTCCTTGTTGGGTTGTGCCTCAATAGCCTCTAAGACCAATCCAGAATGAGTAGTCGCTGTAATGTTTTGTGTTGACCTTCCTTTCTTGTTGGGTTGTGCCTCAATAGCCTCTAAGACCAATCCAGAATGAGTAGTGGCTGTAATGTTTGGGTTGACCTTCCTTCCTTGTTGGGTTGTGCCTCAATAGCCTCTAAGACTAATCCAGAATGAGTAGTGGCTGTAATGTTTGGGTTGACCTTCCCTCCTTGTTGGGTTGTGCCTCAATAGCCTCTAAGACCAATCCAGAATGAGTAGTGGCTGGTTGACCTTCCCTCCTTGTTGGGTTGTGCCTCAATAGCCTCTAAGACCAATCCAGAATGAGTAGTCGCTGTAATGTTTTGTGTTGACCTTCCTTTCTTGTTGTGTTGTGCCTCAATAGCCTCTAAGACCAATCCAGAATGAGTAGTGGCTGTAATGTTTGGGTTGACCTTCCTTGCTTGTTGGGTTGTGCCTCAATAGCCTCTAAGACTAATCTAGAATGAGTAGTGGCTGTAATGTTTTGTGTTGACCTTCCCTCCTTGTTGGGTTGTGCCTCAATAGCTTCTAAGACTAATCCAGAATGATTAGTGGCTGTAATGTTTTGTGTTGACCTTCCCTCCTTGTTGGGTTGTGCCTCAATAGCCTCTAAGACCAATCCAGAATGAGTAGTGACTGTAATGTTTTGTGTTGACCTTCCCTCCTTGTTGGATTGTGCCTCAATAGCCTCTAAGACCAATCCAGAATGAGTAGTGGCTGTAATGTTTTGTGTTGACCTTCCCTCCTTGTTGGGTTGTGCCTCAATAGCCTCTAAGACCAATCCAGAATGAGTAGTGACTGTAATGTTTTGAGTTGACCTTCCTTCCTTGTTGGGTTGTGCCTCAATAGCCTCTAAGACCAATCCAGAATGAGTAGTGACTGTAATGTTTTGAGTTGACCTTCCTTCCTTGTTGGGTTGTGCCTCAATAGCCTCTAAGACCAATCCAAAATGAGTAGTGACTGTAATGTTTTGAGTTGACCTTCCTTCCTTGTTGGGTTGTGCCTCAATAGCCTCTAAGACCAATCCAGAATGAGTAGTGACTGTAATGTTTTGTGTTGACCTTCCTTCCTTGTTGGGTTGTGCCTCAATAGCCTCTAAGACCAATCCAGAATGAGTAGTCGCTGTAATGTTTTGTGTTGACCTTCCTTTCTTGTTGGGTTGTGCCTCAATAGCCTCTAAGACCAATCTAGAATGAGTAGTGACTGTAATGTTTTGTGTTGACCTTCTTTTCTTGTTGGGTTGTGCCTCAATAGCCTCTAAGACTAATCCAGAATGAGTAGTGGCTGTAATGTTTGGGTTGACCTTCCTTCCTTGTTGGGTTGTGCCTCAATAGCCTCCAAGACCAATCCAGAATGAGTAGTGGCTGGTTGACCTTCCCTCCTTGTTGGGTTGTGCCTCAATAGCCTCTAAGACCAATCCAGAATGAGTAGTCGCTGTAATGTTTTGTGTTGACCTTCCATTCTTGTTGTGTTGTGCCTCAATAGCCTCTAAGACCAATCCAGAATGAGTAGTGGCTGTAATGTTTGGGTTGACCTTCCTTCCTTGTTGGGTTGTGCCTCAATAGCCTCTAAGACTAATCCAGAATGAGTAGTGGCTGTAATGTTTGGGTTGACCTTCCCTCCTTGTTGGGTTGTGCCTCAATAGCCTCTAAGACCAATCCAGAATGAGTAGTGGCTGTAATGTTTTGGGTTGACCTTCCTTCCTTGTTGGGTTGTGCCTCAATAGCCTCTAAGACTAATCCAGAATGAGTAGTGGCTGTAATGTTTTGTGTTGACCTTCCCTCCTTGTTGGGTTGTGCCTCAATAGCCTCTAAGACTTATCCAGAATGAGTAGTGGCTGTAATGTTTTGTGTTGACCTTCCCTCCTTGTTGGGTTGTGCCTCAATAGCCTCTAAGACTAATCCAGAATGAGTAGTGGCTGTAATGTTTTGTGTTGACCTTCCCTCCTTGTTGGGTTGTGCCTCAATAGCCTCTAAGACCAATCCAGAATAAGTAGTGGCTGTAATGTTTTGTGTTGACCTTCCCTCCTTGTTGGGTTGTGCCTCAATAGCCTCTAAGACCAATCCAGAATGAGTAGTGACTAATGTTTTGAGTTGACCTTCCTTCCTTGTTGGGTTGTGCCTCAATAGCCTCTAAGACCAATCCAGAATGAGTAGTGACTGTAATGTTTTGAGTTGACCTTCCTTCCTTGTTGGGTTGTGCCTCAATAGCCTCTAAGACCAATCCAAAATGAGTAGTGACTGTAATGTTTTGAGTTGACCTTCCTTCCTTGTTGGGTTGTGCCTCAATAGCCTCTAAGACCAATCCAGAATGAGTAGTGACTGTAATGTTTTGTGTAGACCTTCCTTCCTTGTTGGGTTGTGCCTCAATAGCCTCTAAGACCAATCCAAAATGAGTAGTGACTGTAATGTTTTGAGTTGACCTTCCTTCCTTGTTGGGTTGTGCCTCAATAGCCTCTAAGACCAATCCAGAATGAGTAGTGACTGTAATGTTTTGTGTAGACCTTCCTTCCTTGTTGGGTTGTGCCTCAATAGCCTCTAAGACCAATCCAGAATGAGTAGTCGCTGTAATGTTTTGTGTTGACCTTCCTTTCTTGTTCGGTTGTGCCTCAATAGCCTCTAAGACTAATCCAGAATGAGTAGTGGCTGTAATGTTTGGGTTGACCTTCCTTCCTTGTTGGGTTGTGCCTCAATAGCCTCTAAGACCAATCCAGAATGAGTAGTGGCTGGTTGACCTTCCCTCCTTGTTGGGTTGTGCCTCAATAGCCTCTAAGACCAATCCAGAATGAGTAGTCGCTGTAATGTTTTGTGTTGACCTTCCTTTCTTCTTGGGTTGTGCCTCAATAGCCTCTAAGACCAATCCAGAATGAGTAGTGGCTGTAATGTTTGGGTTGACCTTCCTTCCTTGTTGGGTTGTGCCTCAATAGCCTCTAAGACTAATCCAGAATGAGTAGTGGCTGTAATGTTTGGGTTGACCTTCCCTCCTTGTTGGGTTGTGCCTCAATAGCCTCTAAGACCAATCCAGAATGAGTAGTGGCTGGTTGACCTTCCCTCCTTGTTGGGTTGTGCCTCAATAGCCTCTAAGACCAATCCAGAATGAGTAGTCGCTGTAATGTTTTGTGTTGACCTTCCTTTCTTGTTGTGTTGTGCCTCAATAGCCTCTAAGACCAATCCAGAATGAGTAGTGGCTGTAATGTTTGGGTTGACCTTCCTTGCTTGTTGGGTTGTGCCTCAATAGCCTCTAAGACTAATCTAGAATGAGTAGTGGCTGTAATGTTTTGTGTTGACCTTCCCTCCTTGTTGGGTTGTGCCTCAATAGCTTCTAAGACTAATCCAGAATGATTAGTGGCTGTAATGTTTTGTGTTGACCTTCCCTCCTTGTTGGGTTGTGCCTCAATAGCCTCTAAGACCAATCCAGAATGAGTAGTGACTGTAATGTTTTGAGTTGACCTTCCTTCCTTGTTGGGTTGTGCCTCAATAGCCTCTAAGACCAATCCAAAATGAGTAGTGACTGTAATGTTTTGAGTTGACCTTCCTTCCTTGTTGGGTTGTGCCTCAATAGCCTCTAAGACCAATCCAGAATGAGTAGTGACTGTAATGTTTTGTGTAGACCTTCCTTCCTTGTTGGGTTGTGCCTCAATAGCCTCTAAGACCAATCCAGAATGAGTAGTCGCTGTAATGTTTTGTGTTGACCTTCCTTTCTTGTTCGGTTGTGCCTCAATAGCCTCTAAGACTAATCCAGAATGAGTAGTGGCTGTAATGTTTGGGTTGACCTTCCTTCCTTGTTGGGTTGTGCCTCAATAGCCTCTAAGACCAATCCAGAATGAGTAGTGGCTGGTTGACCTTCCCTCCTTGTTGGGTTGTGCCTCAATAGCCTCTAAGACCAATCCAGAATGAGTAGACGCTGTAATGTTTTGTGTTGACCTTCCTTTCTTGTTGGGTTGTGCCTCAATAGCCTCTAAGACCAATCCAGAATGAGTAGTGGCTGTAATGTTTGGGTTGACCTTCCTTCCTTGTTGGGTTGTGCCTCAATAGCCTCTAAGACTAATCCAGAATGAGTAGTGGCTGTAATGTTTGGGTTGACCTTCCCTCCTTGTTGGGTTGTGCCTCAATAGCCTCTAAGACCAATCCAGAATGAGTAGTGGCTGGTTGACCTTCCCTCCTTGTTGGGTTGTGCCTCAATAGCCTCTAAGACCAATCCAGAATGAGTAGTCGCTGTAATGTTTTGTGTTGACCTTCCTTTCTTGTTGTGTTGTGCCTCAATAGCCTCTAAGACCAATCCAGAATGAGTAGTGGCTGTAATGTTTGGGTTGACCTTCCTTGCTTGTTGGGTTGTGCCTCAATAGCCTCTAAGACTAATCTAGAATGAGTAGTGGCTGTAATGTTTTGTGTTGACCTTCCCTCCTTGTTGGGTTGTGCCTCAATAGCTTCTAAGACTAATCCAGAATGATTAGTGGCTGTAATGTTTTGTGTTGACCTTCCCTCCTTGTTGGGTTGTGCCTCAATAGCCTCTAAGACCAATCCAGAATGAGTAGTGACTGTAATGTTTTGTGTTGACCTTCCCTCCTTGTTGGATTGTGCCTCAATAGCCTCTAAGACCAATCCAGAATGAGTAGTGGCTGTAATGTTTTGTGTTGACCTTCCTTCCTTGTTGGGTTGTGCCTCAATAGCCTCTAAGACCAATCCAGAATGAGTAGTGACTGTAATGTTTTGAGTTGACCTTCCTTCCTTGTTGGGTTGTGCCTCAATAGCCTCTAAGACCAATCCAGAATGAGTAGTGACTGTAATGTTTTGAGTTGACCTTCCTTCCTTGTTGGGTTGTGCCTCAATAGCCTCTAACACCAATCCAAAATGAGTAGTGACTGTAATGTTTTGCGTTGACCTTCCTTCCTTGTTGGGTTGTGCCTCAATAGCCTCTAAGACCAATCCAGAATGAGTAGTGACTGTAATGTTTTGTGTTGACCTTCCTTCCTTGTTGGGTTGTGCCTCAATAGCCTCTAAGACCAATCCAGAATGAGTAGTCGCTGTAATGTTTTGTGTTGACCTTCCTTTCTTGTTGGGTTGTGCCTCAATAGCCTCTAAGACCAATCTAGAATGAGTAGTGACTGTAATGTTTTGTGTTGACCTTCTTTTCTTGTTGGGTTGTGCCTCAATAGCCTCTAAGACTAATCCAGAATGAGTAGTGGCTGTAATGTTTGGGTTGACCTTCCTTCCTTGTTGGGTTGTGCCTCAATAGCCTCCAAGACCAATCCAGAATGAGTAGTGGCTGGTTGACCTTCCCTCCTTGTTGGGTTGTGCCTCAATAGCCTCTAAGACCAATCCAGAATGAGTAGTCGCTGTAATGTTTTGTGTTGACCTTCCTTTCTTGTTGTGTTGTGCCTCAATAGCCTCTAAGACCAATCCAGAATGAGTAGTGGCTGTAATGTTTGGGTTGACCTTCCTTCCTTGTTGGGTTGTGCCTCAATAGCCTCTAAGACTAATCCAGAATGAGTAGTGGCTGTAATGTTTGGGTTGACCTTCCCTCCTTGTTGGGTTGTGCCTCAATAGCCTCTAAGACCAATCCAGAATGAGTAGTGGCTGTAATGTTTTGGGTTGACCTTCCTTCCTTGTTGGGTTGTGCCTCAATAGCCTCTAAGACTAATCCAGAATGAGTAGTGGCTGTAATGTTTTGTGTTGACCTTCCCTCCTTGTTGGGTTGTGCCTCAATAGCCTCTAAGACTTATCCAGAATGAGTAGTGGCTGTAATGTTTTGTGTTGACCTTCCCTCCTTGTTGGGTTGTGCCTCAATAGCCTCTAAGACTAATCCAGAATGAGTAGTGGCTGTAATGTTTTGTGTTGACCTTCCCTCCTTGTTGGGTTGTGCCTCAATAGCCTCTAAGACCAATCCAGAATGAGTAGTGACTAATGTTTTGAGTTGACCTTCCTTCCTTGTTGGGTTGTGCCTCAATAGCCTCTAAGACCAATCCAGAATGAGTAGTGACTGTAATGTTTTGAGTTGACCTTCCTTCCTTGTTGGGTTGTGTCTCAATAGCCTCTAAGACCAATCCAAAATGAGTAGTGACTCTAATGTTTTGAGTTGACCTTCCTTCCTTGTTGGGTTGTGCCTCAATAGCCTCTAAGACCAATCCAGAATGAGTAGTGACTGTAATGTTTTGTGTAGACCTTCCTTCCTTGTTGGGTTGTGCCTCAATAGCCTCTAAGACCAATCCAGAATGAGTAGTCGCTGTAATGTTTTGTGTTGACCTTCCTCTCTTGTTGGGTTGTGCCTCAATAGCCTCTAAGACTAATCCAGAATGAGTAGTGGCTGTAATGTTTGGGTTGACCTTCCTTTCTTGTTGGGTTGTGCCTCAATAGCCTCTAAGACCAATCCAGAATGAGTAGTGGCTGGTTGACCTTCCCTCCTTGTTGGGTTGTGCCTCAATAGCCTCTAAGACCAATCCAGAATGAGTAGTCGCTGTAATGTTTTGTGTTGACCTTCCTTTCTTGTTGGGTTGTGCCTCAATAGCCTCTAAGACCAATCCAGAATGAGTAGTGGCTGTAATGTTTGGGTTGACCTTCCTTCCTTGTTGGGTTGTGCCTCAATAGCCTCTAAGACTAATCCAGAATGAATAGTGGCTGTAATGTTTGGGTTGACCTTCCCTCCTTGTTGGGTTGTGCCTCAATAGCCTCTAAGACCAATCCAGAATGAGTAGTCGCTGTAATGTTTTGTGTTGACCTTCCTTTCTTGTTGTGTTGTGCCTCAATAGCCTCTAAGACCAATCCAGAATGAGTAGTGGCTGTAATGTTTGGGTTGACCTTCCTTGCTTGTTGGGTTGTGCCTCAATAGCCTCTAAGACTAATCCAAAATGAGTAGTGGCTGTAATGTTTGGGTTGACCTTCCCTCCTTGTTGGGTTGTGCCTCAATAGCCTCTAAGACTAATCCAGAATGAGTAGTGGCTGTAATGTTTTGGGTTGACCTTCCTTCCTTGTTGGGTTGTGCCTCAATAGCCTCTAAGACTAATCCAGAATGAGTAGTGGCTGTAATGTTTTGTGTTGACCTTCCCTCCTTGTTGTGTTGTGCCTCAATAGCCTCTAAGACTAATCCAGAATGAGTAGTGGCTGTAATGTTTTGTGTTGACCTTCCCTCCTTGTTGGGTTGTGCCTCAATAGCCTCTAAGACTAATCCAGAATGAGTAGTGGCTGTAATGTTTTGCGTTGACCTTCCCTCCTTGTTGTGTTGTGCCTCAATAGCCTCTAAGACCAATCCAGAATGAGTAGTGACTGTAATGTTTTGTGTTGACCTTCCCTCCTTGTTGGATTGTGCCTCAATAGCCTCTAAGACCAATCCAGAATAAGTAGTGGCTGTAATGTTTTGTGTTGACCTTCCCTCCTTGTTGGGTTGTGCCTCAATAGCCTCTAAGACCAATCCAGAATGAGTAGTGACTGTAATGTTTTGAGTTGACCTTCCTTCCTTGTTGGGTTGTGCCTCAATAGCCTCTAAGACCAATCCAGAATGAGTAGTGACTGTAATGTTTTGAGTTGACCTTCCTTCCTTGTTGGGTTGTGCCTCAATAGCCTCTAAGACCAATCCAAAATGAGTAGTGACTGTAATGTTTTGAGTTGACCTTCCTTCCTTGTTGGGTTGTGCCTCAATAGCCTCTAAGACCAATCCAGAATGAGTAGTGACTGTAATTTTTTGTGTTGACCTTCCTTCCTTGTTGGGTTGTGCCTCAATAGCCTCTAAGACCAATCTAGAATGAGTAGTCGCTGTAATGTTTTGTGTTGACCTTCCTTTCTTGTTGGGTTGTGCCTCAATAGCCTCTAAGACCAATCTAGAATGAGTAGTGACTGTAATGTTTTGTGTTGACCTTCCTTTCTTGTTGGGTTGTGCCTCAATAGCCTCTAAGACTAATCCAGAATGAGTAGTGGCTGTAATGTTTGGGTTGACCTTCCTTCCTTGTTGGGTTGTGCCTCAATAGCCTCTAAGACCAATCCAGAATGAGTAGTGGCTGGTTGACCTTCCCTCCTTGTTGGGTTGTGCCTCAATAGCCTCTAAGACCAATCCAGAATGAGTAGTCGCTGTAATGTTTTGTGTTGACCTTCCTTTCTTGTTGGGTTGTGCCTCAATAGCCTCTAAGACCAATCCAGAATGAGTAGTGGCTGTAATGTTTGGGTTGACCTTCCTTCCTTGTTGGGTTGTGCCTCAATAGCCTCTAAGACTAATCCAGAATGAGTAGTGGCTGTAATGTTTGGGTTGACCTTCCCTCCTTGTTGGGTTGTGCCTCAATAGCCTCTAAGACCAATCCAGAATGAGTAGTGGCTGTAATGTTTTGGGTTGACCTTCCTTCCTTGTTGGGTTGTGCCTCAATAGCCTCTAAGACCAATCCAGAATGAGTAGTGTCTGGTTGACCTTCCCTCCTTGTTGGGTTGTGCCTCAATAGCCTCTAAGACCAATCCAGAATGAGTAGTGGCTGTAATGTTTTGGGTTGACCTTCCCTCCTTGTTGGGTTGTTCCTCAATAGCCTCTAAGACTAATCCAGAATGAGTAGTGCCTGTAATGTTTTGTGTTGAACTTCCCTCCTTGTTGGGTTGTGCCTCAATAGCCTCTAAGACTAATCCAGAATGAGTAGTGGCTGCAATGTTTTGTGTTGACCTTCCCTCCTTGTTGGGTTGTTCCTCAATAGCCTCTAAGACTAATCCAGAATGAGTAGTGCCTGTAATGTTTTGGGTTGACCTTCCTTCCTTGTTGGGTTGTTCCTCAATAGCCTCTAAGACCAATCCAGAATGAGTAGTGACCGTAATGTTTTGGGTTGACCTTCCCTCCTTGTTGGGTTGTTCCTCAATAGCCTCTAAGACTAATCCAGAATGAGTAGTGGCTGTAATGTTTTGTGTTGACCTTCCCTCCTTGTTGGGTTGTTCCTCAATAGCCTCTAAGACTAATCCAGAATGAGTAGTGGCTGTAATGTTTTGTGTTGACCTTCCTTCCTTGTTGGGTTGTGCCTCAATAGCCTCTAAGACTAATCCAGAATGAGTAGTGGCTGTAATGTTTTGTGTTGACCTTCCCTCCTTGTTGGATTGTGCCTCAATAGCCTCTAAGATTAATCCAGAATGAGTAGTGGCTGTAATGTTTGGGTTGACCTTCCTTCCTTGTTGGGTTGTGCCTCAATAGCCTCTAAGACCAATCCAGAATGAGTAGTGGCTGGTTGACCTTCCCTCCTTGTTGGGTTGTGCCTCAATAGCCTCTAAGACCAATCCAGAATGAGTAGTGGCTGTAATGTTTTGTGTTGACCTTCCCTCCTTGTTGGGTTGTTCCTCAATAGCCTGTAAGACTAATCCAGAATGAGTAGTGCCTGTAATGTTTTGTGTTGAACTTCCCTCCTTGTTGGGTTGTGCCTCAATAGCCTCTAAGACTAATCCAGAATGAGTAGTGGCTGTAATGTTTTGTGTTGACCTTCCCTCCTTGTTGGGTTGTTCCTCAATAGCCTCTAAGACTAATCCAGAATGAGTAGTGGCTGTAATGTTTTGTGTTGACCTTCCTTCCTTGTTGGGTTGTGCCTCAATAGCCTCTAAGACTAATCCAGAATGAGTAGTGGCTGTAATGTTTTGTGTTGACCTTCCCTCCTTGTTGGATTGTGCCTCAATAGCCTCTAAGACTAATCCAGAATGAGTAGTGGCTGTAATGTTTTGGGTTGACCTTCCCTCTTTGTTGATGCTTCCAAGTGATGTGGCTTACTGCAATAAAAATGATTTTTCTTAAAATTATTAATACTAGGCGTTTAGTAATATGGTCTGGTAAGAGTAATTCCAGACAGAATTAATTATTGATAAATAGAGTTACACAACCTGCAAAAAAGGGGGGGGGGGGGTTGTGAAATTGTTGTCCTATTTACTTTAGATGTGTACTTCATATTATTTTTTATTTAGTGAATTATGTAAAACATAATTTCTAAAATCGATTACTTTATTTTTGTTCTTACTGAAAGTACTTTTTATAATATTTAAAGTATCAATTTGTAAAAAATAAATACTGAGAGAAGCAGATATATAACACCGGCACTGACCTAGCTTCATCATCTGTCTCACTTATTTGTATCTTAATTGACGGTCGCCGCAGAAACAGCATACATGTATCAACTAAATGTGTTGAATTTCTTTTATTTTTATTCGTTTACAGAATGTATTTATTTTTTTGTGCTAGTCCAGAAAAAAAATTACGTATTTGAATTGGTCGTTATATACCACGATTAAATTTAGACGAGACAAAGTGAGAAAAAAATATGCAAATGTTCAAACAGTAACGAAATAGAACTATTCGTAAGCGGATATTCACACAATAAAGGATCCCATTGTTTGTTTCGTATGCTTACGTTGAGTTACGTTCGTAATCTTTCGTTCGTCAGTTATCGAAAAATCGTCATTAGTAATACATTTTGTATATATATTTCTTACTTGTGGTTTAGTTTGGCTAAATGATACAATGGTATATAATACATAGGAGTGGAATGCCTTGTATGCAAGTTCATTTCAACCAAAGAAATTACAGGCTAGATTCGAAACAATATGTCGCACCATCTTACCTCGAAAATTGTATTTAAATTCAAAAATTCTTACAAATTATTAAATTTTTGATAAACTGATTTTTTTTTCCTTTGTTAAATATTTGCGTCATATTATTTAAAATATGTGAATATGTTATTGTGTTATATATACTTTGCTGATATCTATGTCCATGTATACTTAGGTATTGTTTTCAGAGAGCCTTATTAACTTATTGAAAATTGGTTTAATCCAAATAAGTTACTCTCTCTAAATAAAGATTTGTAGTTATTTACCACATAAAGAGAAAAACGAATCAGTTATTTCCACGTGGATACCAGGACCTTGTCCATACATTCGAAGTTCATGTCTACGTGTGCGGCCCCCATTTAGGCCATGAGGCAACTAAAAACATTTGGGATTAGCGTTAGTTTTTGTTTCTCAATAGTTACCTGATCATCAGTCACATTTTCGAGGAGGCGTCGTGATCGTATGGTAGTTGGATTTACAACTACCTATGCAATCAGTGCCTATCCGTTGCGAGTTCGAACAACCGGGTCTAGATTGATATTTTGTATGATACTTTGTTTGTTCTTCGACTTCGATCTGTGTCTTGTTCCCATTGTTGCCGGTTTCTCTGGATTATCCTTCGGTTTTCTCTAATGTTTGGTTATATGTATCATAAAAAGACTACGAGTGTGTATATAACTTTCAAGGGCATCGGAACATTCGATTTAGTATAATAACCTTTCGATTTTATAACAAATGTTTCATCATGACACAATTAAATGACCTTTCTTTAACCCTGGAAATTGTTTGCATTAAGATGTAAAAATGTAAGTTTAGTAATATTTAACACTTTTTATTCTAAAATATATATTTTTTTCCCAGAACAAGATACTAATTTCAACAAAATCTATATTTCAAACATTATTTCCTCGAAATTATTGCATACACCTTAACAAGATGGTTTGATTTAATCTGTGCATTATTAATGACTAGTTCATACAGAGTAAGACAACGAGATTTGAAAGATTATTTTTTAATCCAACTTTGTTTATTTCCAAACAAGATTAAATTGATTCAGTCGAATTTTCAATATTAGCCATTACAGAGTTTTGAAAGATTGGTTTTAATCCGATAAACCGTAAATATCAAAGTGTGTAGCACCTACGGGTTTCTGATATAACCTTCAACAAACATGTATGGATGTTTATTTGACAATCAAAAAAACAAAATTATAAAACCCAAGAGGAATTGTTAAATGTTCAAAGTTTTATAAGTTCCTGCAAGCTACCATCGATATTTAAACAGTTTATGTTTGACAGAAAGTAAAGAGCATGTTTTATGAAAGACAATAAAAATAAGTAGCAATATAACAATTATATGTGCATACAATGAATACATGGTTTAGAGGTTATGGTGTTTAACGCCACTTTCAACAATATTTCAGTTTTATCACATATTTTGTTGTTTTTGCATGTCCAATAATAGGTAGAAGTCAGTGTTGGTTATATATCCGTATTGGCCCTTAAACATCCGTATTTGCCCCCGAATTTAACTTACGGTATCTGCGCAGTGGTCTCAAAGAAAATATGTCAAAGTACAAGGAAAGATGGTGCATAAAATCGTATTTCAATCAAATTAACACGTTTTAAAATATTGGAATAAAGCTTAAATAACTTGAAACGGAATAATTAGCTCAAATGTATACGTCGTGTTGAATAGGAATTTCCATTCAAATGTCAACGTCTTGGGTAGATTTTACAAACATTTTCTAATGTCATTGTACAAAACTCGAAACAAAAATATTTGCAAGTTGAACAAAGGCACTTATCTTACGGATTTATTTTCGTTATTTGTCAGTTCAACGATCTTTTTTGCAATATAAAAGTCAATGCTTAAAAAAATGTAAAATATGTGATAAATAGATTATGACATGAAATTTTACATATCGTCCCTGGTATCAGCCCTCGACCCATTATCGGCTTCGCTGTCGGGCTTGATATGGGAGTCTCGAGCTGATACCAGGGCCGATATGGAAAATGTCATGTAATAATCACTTAATATCGTGGCGGTCAGTTTTATTGGTGGAGGAAACCGGAGTAAACCACCGACCTGTCGCAAGTCACTGACAAACTTTATCACAGAATGTTGTAAATCGAGTACACCTCACCATGAACGGGGTTAGGCACTGATTGCACAGGTAGTTATAAATTCAACTACCATACGATCACGACGGCTCTGGTTTTATTTAGAGTCGGTACATAATACTGACAAGTATTGTAAGTCGTCGCACCAATATTGGTTCCGCTTCCGTTTCTAATTTAAATATCATCTGCTATAGCAAGCTCCCACCTACCAAATAAGGGCCGTCGTGATCGTATGGTAGTTGGGTTTACTACTACCTATACAATCAGTGCCTAATCCCGTTAATGGTCGGGTGTACTCGATTTACCACTGATCATAAATATTAATAAAAGTGAGTATTTCCTAAAAAAACTCATTTATTTAGAGAAAAATAACGGTTTTTAATTATGTCCCACAATTTGAATTCTATCCTGTTACCGAACGATATTTTGGTGTTTTTAAAACACATATACTACCGAGTACACGTTCCCATATGTCATATCCACCATATCATTTCCTGAAGCCATTAGTCAAAGAAAAAAGTTTGAAAGGCGCACATTACAAAAATCAGTGGACATCCAAGTGAAGACTTGTTACCACAATACTGTTTGTACTTCTGTCCTGTTACTAGCTTTTGATCATTAAATCGGTCAAATTTTTAGACAAGATTTCATATGAATTAATTCAAAAATAGCATTTGACCCAATAGAGGACATTAAAAGAGAATTGAAGAATATAACTAAATATTGAATATTTCTGTGTTACTGTAGCCAATGAAACGGGACAGACCAAAATTGGTAACAGAACGGAAATTATAATTCATATTTTCCGTTTATTTAAATACAAGACAAGAGTTCTTGAAATAGTATTTTTCATTTTTTCACGTTCAAGAAAATGTTATATATAGCTTTTCTATACAGTTTTAAGATTATGAATTCTGTGCAACTGCTCCTGTTTTGAGATCGATCAAGAAATGGACGCCATCTTATTAATTATCGGCATTGTTTACGGGGTTTGCCGAATCGTCATTAAATCAGTACAACAATGCACTTATTTCTTATTTTTTGTGAATCTGCTTTTAGTCGGCGTTAATTAAGGACAAAGAACCATGCAAGTTTGCAGTTAATAAGCAACAAAATACAAATTATTCGTTTTTACCTGTCACTAGTAAGGTCAGTTGCATACGGAGAAAGCGAGGTCAAATTATTTGCTTGCAAGGAAATAATAAATCGATGGTAATGTTCGTTCTCAAAAGGCGATAAGTGGTACGATAAGCTGTTTAATGTGAAATATTTATCTTTATTTCATCATTTTAAAGCTATTTACCAATTTCCAAAACATATAAATTTGTTGGTCAAAATCGTAGCTAATGCCTCTTTAAATTACATGAAAAACTAAGTAACAGGTGATTTTTATTACACATCAGTAACAGGAAAGAATGTATAAAGTGACGACAGATATTTGATAGGATTCAAACAAATACGAGAAGAACAAAGAGTCAAATGTTGTAGTTGATCACCAGGATTTAAATGAGATTCTACTTCAGATAAACGACAAAGAGAAAGAAACATGTACAGTTGTTTGTCATGAATGAGTTCGTAATATGGCTGACGTTACGTTATACATAATAAAATCACATTGGCATTTAAAAAATCCAATTATTATTAATAAAAAAATATTTTACTTACCGGAATTCTTCAGTATTTTGATATATGACCCCTAGAACGTAAAACACATCGTATTCTTCGTGGTAGACTTGCATACAGGCTGCGTACGTAGTGTAAAGGGAGGGAACTCCAAATGTCAGATACAATTCGTTTCAAGTCCTGAGCATTTCGGATTTCGTTTCCTCATCGTTGCACCTGAATTTTTAGCACTTTCCATTAGTTTTCTATAATATTTAAATCAGGGATTTGTGCTGGCCAAGGAAGGGTATTTATATCATTTTCTTCCTTCCATTGGTTGGCTCTAACTGAAACATGGCACGGTGCATTATCCTCCTGAAAAATCCAGAGTCGGTTTGAAAAATGTCTTGCGATAACTGGCCAAAGGTTATCGTCTAATATTGAGATATACTTTTCAGTGTTCATGTTCCCTTCAACTGGTGTCAGTGATCCCACGCCATAATATGATATGCATCCCCAAAACATTACTGATGCACGACTGCATGTGGTTTCCCAGTCGTCTCGACGACCTACACATTCCGGACGCAATCTTTCATCAGCCTTTCTCCAGACATAAATTTTGCGATTTTGCCCAAGTATTATCTTTGTCTCATCACTGTAAAATATATGTGACCACTGGTCTACTGTCCAGTGCAATTTCCAGCGACAAAATCCAACCCACCGCTGGCGATTGACTTGAGAAATTGTGATTTTCTTGGACACTACTCTACGTTTGTACCCTTCCCGAAACAGTCTTCTGCAAACTGTTCTAGATGAAACATTACAGCCAGTTCTTTGATTAAATCTTGCTGTTACATCTTTCAGAGTTTGTCGTCTGTTTGTTTTCACGCTACGAAAAAGAATCCTGTCATCCCGAGGAGTCGTTTTTCGTCTACCCCCACTTCGTGGCAAGTTTTCAATGTTTCCTTTTTCTCTCATCTGCTTCACAAAATTATAGATTGTTCTACTGTTGATGCCCGTCATATTCTGTATTTTATAGCTCGAAAAACCTTCATTTGACAAATTTACAATTATTTCTTTCTGCTCGGTGGTAAGTTCCTTACCGTGCGGTGCCATTGTTGCTTAGCAGACGATATTTTGTTTATCTAAGGGGAATTAATAATCAAACTTTGGACGACTGCAGATTTTACCGCATGTTCGTAGAAAGCACAATAACGTCCGACGTCGCCATTTTGCGAAGTCATTCATGACAAACGATTGTATATATAAAGAAGAGAGGAATTTTACAATGGGCGCCTAAAGAATTCAGAATCATCAAAAAAACAAGGAATTGAAAGAAATTTGTGAATCCATATATAGCTTGATGATATCAAAGGACATGAACGCACTATTGTAGAATTCAGATCTACTGTAGATCAGATTGCCTTAGACTTATGCCCAGATGATATACCAAGCGACAAAGCAGTGTTTCCTGTTGTTGTTAGGACAGATGGTGAATGGCATCTAGGCTGTGGAAATATTTTTGCTTATGGCAATGATAGTCAGGTCGCCGAAATGAGATTTAATGGTGGATATGGCGTTTAACAGACAAACTGCTCCTCTTCTCGCCGACTTATTCCTTTATTCATGCGAGGCAGTCTTCATACGGGGATTTCTCAAGAAAAATGAAAAGAAGCTAGCTCAAATCTTTAATTTCACGTTCAACTATATCGATGAACAATTCTAAGTTTGATGATTTTGTTGATCACATCTACCTCATTGAGCTTTAGATAAAGGATACCACAGATACAAGGGGCCCGGATGGCTCAATGAGTTAGGTAGTTGGATTACCTAACAACTCGTACACGCCTCTCATCAATATGGCGTGGGTTCGCGCCCGGTTTTGTAAATTACGAAAAAGGGTGCACTCGACTCGTAACCGATAAAGTTTACCAGTTGCTTGCCCATGGTCGGTGGTTCTCTCCGGTCTCTTCCACCACTAAAATTGGTCGCCATGATATAGCTGAAAAATGGCTGAAAGTGGCACTAAACACCAAAAATCAAATCAATCAATCTCGTAATAAGATTTTAATGAGTAATCTGCTAACGTTAGTCGATATACATTTTTAATAACCCAAAATTGTCCCCTTTTATGATGTAAAATATAATCTACTTTTGTTCACAAATTTATGCAAGTTTTACTATTTCAATCATTATGAATATTATGATATATTAACTATTTTATCTTTGCAGGAACCGCCTCTGATCATAACCAATAATGATGTTGGATGCTTACTGCAGTCATGTGGTCACCCATGTATGATGTGTTTGCAAGCCAACAATTCGAATTCATCAATACTGACTGCAGATCACAGTTACACTAAGTCAGAAAGCAGTAGCATAAGTACTCGCTCCATCGGAGTAAATACAGAAGAAACCATGCAAAATTCGCATATGGGAGCAAAACCATTTTTAGCAAGTAGTACACCTATAAAATTGCCAAGCACACACAAAACTCCAAACAAGCTGGACAATAAACTTTTGAATTCTTCATTTACAAGCAATTCATTTTGCGATGATCGTAATCGACTTGACTTTTGAAGTTGACATAGATTGTGATAGTTCTGATGATAGCACACACACAAATGACAGCACTGAATTTATTGAGGGCGACACTCAAACTTTAATAGCTAATCAGAGAAAGTTTCTTGTGTTTGAAAGTCAATTAGACGATCTGTTTGCTAGACTCAAATGTCGTGAATGTGATTGTACAGTGGATATGTCAGACACTGTTAAAGACTGTTCATCTGGAACAATCCTTAAAGAGTTTCTGTATTTTGCACAAATGGACATCTTATTCATAGGTGGTTATCACAACCTCTTGTAGGGAAAATGCCAGCTGGTAACCTACTTGTTTGTGCTGCTACACTGTTTTGTGGACAAACCTACACACATATTGCGCAGTTTGCTGAATTCATGAATCTGAAATGTATTACAGAGTCGACATTCACAACTATACAGCGTGAATATCTTATGCCAGTTATTCAACATACTTGTTCACTACTACAGGCAAAGCTAGGACAAGATTAAGAGCACAAACAGAACACTACAGCTGGCAGGAGATGGTAGGTGTGATTCACCTGTCTTTAGTACAAAATACTGTACCTATTCTTTACTAGACATGGAAAGCCAGCACATACTAACATTTGTTACCATTAAGGTTACTGAAACGGGCAGCTCTTGCAAAATGGAGGTCGAGGGTTTTCGTAGGTGTATGGAATATCTTTTAGATAAAGGGTTTCAAATTGTTGTTCTCGGTACAGATCGACATGTTCAAATTAGAAGTCTGATGAAAAAACAATACCCTGAAATTGAACACCAATTTGATGTTTGGCATTTAGCAAATAGTGTTTACAAAAAACTCTTGGCAAAATCAAAACTAAGGGGAGCAGAAGATCTTGGGTCCTGGATTAAGGCCATTTGCAACCACTTGTGGTGGTGTTCAAGTAACAGCAGTGGGAACAAAGAATGGCTAGAGGAAAGTTTTATCTCCATAGTTCAGCATGTTGTAAACGAGCACACTTTTGAAGGTAAAATGGTAACATGTGCACATGAGCCAATAGCCCCAGAAATGGCAAGGACAAAAAAATGGATGAAAAAGGGTTCCAAGGCACACAATGCATTGAAAGAAGTCGTACTTAACAAACACTTAAGGAATGACATTAAATACTTAAGCGAGTTCTATCACACTGGGAATTTGGAGGTGTACCATAGCCTATTGCTCAATTATGTTCCAAAAAGGCAAGAATTTGATGGCGATCAAATGGACGCAAGAACAACATTGGCAGTTATTGATCACAACTTGTCACAAAATCGAAGACAAAAGATTGACGCACAAGGACAAGGCGTTTATAAAACGGCCTACTCAAAAGGAACGGGAAAATGGGTTGCCAAACCAGTTTATAATAAAAAGTCTTACAAGTGGGTAAGCACTATGATGATAATGTGTGTCCTGCAGAAAGAAGAGATGATTTTTCCACAAATTGTTACAAAAAATTGCACCTATTCCTGCACCAGTCAAGTCAGAACTTGTACAGAATCTTATTTCGAGATTCAAAACCTATGATTAGTATAAGTATAAGCATGTAAATGTACATTGTACAACGAATGACATACATATACATGATATGTATTACAATGTTTGGTGACAATTGTTCCATTCTTTTGGTAAATGTATTTGTTTTTTATGCAATAAAGTTTTCAGTGAATAGTATCTAAGCATGTGGTATTATTTGCTGAAATTCTGCTGAAAATTATTTGACAACAAAATAGGATTTTTTTCACCAAAATATACATGTAAAGTATATGTACTTTTGACGAAGTAGACAAAGACTTCATTTAAAATTTTTTGGCAAATTGATTGTAGATTCTTGTTTATTTGTTTTAGACATTTTTATGCTTATACAGTGTACATATACTCAGTACATTGCATTTCTGCAGTAGGGGCCCGGGTGACTCGATGAGTTAGGTCGTTGGATCTAACAACTCATACAAGCCCATCACCAATATACGCGCCCGGCTTTATAAATTAAAATTACAAAAAAGGTGCACTCGACTTGTAGCCGCCAGTGATAAAGTTTACCAGTTGCTTGCCCATGGTCGGTGGTTCTCTCCAGATACTCCGGCTTCCTCCACTACTAAAACTGGTCGCCATGATATAGCCGAAATATTTTTGAAAGTGGCGTTAAAACACCAAAAGTCAAAATCAAATCATTTCTGCAGTACTAGTGACGTCAGAAATGAGTCTACCAGGCACTTAATAAAAAAACTGTGTGTTACATGTATGTTGTGCATCTTTTTAATATATCTTATTAAACATGCTGGATGGTGTTATGATGATTTATGTACACAGATTTTATCTAAATTATTGTCAAATATAATCCGATTGTGAAAACCTGTGCATTGTCCATTAGGTTCTGGAAATGCTCTCCGAATACATTTCACAACACGTGCTGGAATAACAACTCGCTTTCCTTTGCCAAGTTTTCCCCCTCTCAACATCCAACATACAAACTGTCTGTAGGCAGTTAACCTAAGACTCTCCGAACAAACATTAACATTATTACATATGCAAGTTTTTTGAACACCAGTTATATTTAATATTTTCATGTGACTAACATTTAAGAAACTGTGTACAGATGTCTGCTTACATGTACATTTGCACATCATGTGTGTTTTAATGGTAATTTAGCAATATTTCAGTTATATCATGAAAAGAATACATTTTCTTGGATACCACCTCAGGGGCCCCGGGTGGCTCAATGAATTAGGTCGTTGGATCTAACAACTCACAAGTCTATCACCAATACGACATGGGTTCGCGTCCAGCTTTGTAAATTGCAAAAAGGGCCACCGGTGCACTCGACTCGCAGACGCAAGTGATAAAGTTTACCAATTACTTGCCCATGGTCGGTGGTTCTCTCTGGCTTCCTCCACCACTAATGAAATTGGTCGCCATGATATACCTGTGTAGCTGAAATATTGTTGACACCAACTCTGAGATTGATATACCTGTACATGCATATTATATTGAGCTAGCGCATCCCTGAATTACAGTTGTCCACAGTTAGACATGAAACCATTCTCGGACACATTCTTCGTCCAAACCGATCAGTCCATATCGTTATGTCCAAAATACTGCAGCGATGAGTTAATTTATGTAAAGGTGTTTGGTACAAGCACTTGTGAGGACAGCACAATGTACACCATGACATGCATCCAAGCTGAATGTCTGAAGAACAAAATCATTATTTACAAATTCACACTCTTAAAAATAAACAATCAAGCAAATTTTGTTTTTGTGTCCTCGCATTGGTATGACCAGGTAAGACCCACACTTTCGGGGGGGGAGGGGGTGATTCTGTTAACTACTACTTCTACCATACTGAGACCACCGTCATCTGGCCGACTATTCCGTCACTTTAGGTGTGCACATTGCCACATGTACTGGATAAGCTAAATCGGTGCTTTACATATTTACAGCGAGAATAAAAAATTAGAACAAAACTAGTACATTTTGTATCATCAAGTGACATCATAGGGACTGCACCCTTAGTTTGTGCTTAGGACATATACTGGACATGTTGAGAAGTATAAAGAACCAGCAAGAAAATGTGTGTTAGCAAAAAAAGCTGTTGATAACTTACATATTTGTCAAATTGTCAGGTGCTCACCCGGGTTGTCTCTTGTACATCATTATTTGAATGAAGGCTACTGTCAGTACATCTGGATTCAGGATTAGAAGCTGAAACTGAGGGTGTTCCGTAATGGATTCTAATTCGTCAATGTTTGGTTGGACATATTTCGACGAACGACAGCACATACATTCTTCCGAAGTAGGCATTTCCTCGCATTCATTACAACTACACCATTCTTCCAAACTCACAGGTTCATCATTTACCGGCGTTTCGGTTGTAATATATAGCATTTCCTCCTCCGTAAATTCAGGTTCATAATTATAGGCCACTAGTCCCAAGCTTTCACGTTCTTCTGACATTATTAGAACACTATTTGGTCTCACTCGATGAACTTCCTTCTCGCTTGTAAACAAACCGACTGTGTGACGTCGTGTGTCAGCGGGTCATGGCCGCTTCCACAGGCGCGGGGAATTCAAATTTGCTTTTATTTCAAACACGATTTTTGGCGTTTAGAAATGGAAATTAATTTTCTTAATACAATTTTTACTTTCATATAACATATTAGTTTTGAAATTTGTGAATTTCATATGAACATGGGTCTTTTCCTTTAAATTAGGATTTATTTGTATATGAAAACAAATTGCTGTATTTCGCAATGGACATACACGAACGATTCCTTTGTTATTTGACTTATGACTAACAATAAGAAAATGCTGTTGAGGTGGTGAATATTCACATACTTTATTTATTAATGATAGGTGAAAGGTGTACTCTATACGATAGACAAATTACAGGTGATTGTACAAGCTTTTGTCTGTGCGATTTTTATTAAATTTTTAAGTTTGATTGATATTTGCAGAAAATATAGTATAAATACAAATGTCCTTTAGTTTGCATTGACATGATCAATTATATTACCCCAACAATTAACAATATGTGATCCCGTGTGTCATGCGCAGTGGACTTAAGTCGAGTAATGTAGCTTATGTCGAGCAAGTATAGGAGAATGTCCGAGTAACTCTCCATTCATTAAAAGTAATGTAGCCGAGGCCCATTGTTTTTAAGGAATGGAGAGATACGAGGACATTCTCCAACTTAAAATCCACCCATTGTATTTTATTAATTATTAATCTTGTAACAAAAAAAAGTCTGTGTATAGTATCTAAAGTACAAAGAGAACAATAACTCCGCCCCTGTCAACATTGTTCATAACTCTCCATTCATTAAAAATAATGGAGAGTTTAGACAATAGATTTACATCACAGGTGGATTTTAATGTAGAGTAATGTCAATTTGTGCAACATCCCTATTAAGCGGAAACCAAATGTGGAATGTACCTATAAACGGATAATTGTGATGGTGATGATGATTAATGTATTTGCAGAGATGTACGAAGTAGAGTAACACATGTGTGTTGTCAACATATAATTTAATATCAATTGTGGTATCATATATAATTTAATATCAATTATGGTATCATATATAATTTAATATCAATTGTGGTATCATATATAATTTAATATCAATTGTGGTATCATATATAATTTAATATCAATTGTGGTATCATATATAATTTAATATCAATTGTGGTATCATATATAATTTAATATCAATTGTGGTATCATATATAATTTAATATCAATTATGGTATCATATTAACTCTGTAATTTTCAAATAAATAACTGTGCATTTTAATGAGTGAATGTTCTTTCAGGTAAAATTTCAAATGTTTTCGGTCTTGGTATAAATTGCGTAAAGATATTTTTGGAGTGTTCTTGTTTAGGCTGCCTCGTTTTCCCCTTCCTCTTCTTCCTCAAATCCACCTTCCTCCTCTGCTGTAGCATCTTGGTATTGTTGATATTCTGATACCAAATCATTCATGTTGGATTCAGCTTCTGTGAATTCCATTTCGTCCATACCTTCACCAGTGTACCAATGTAAGAAAGCTTTACGACGGAACATAGCCGTGAATTGTTCGGATATTCTCTTAAATAATTCCTGAATGGCGGTACTATTTCCGATAAATGTGGCAGCCATCTTGAGACCACGTGGCGGTATGTCACAAACGGCCGTCTTGACATTGTTGGGGATCCATTCAACAAAATAGCTACTATTTTTATTTTGTACGTTCAACATTTGTTCATCTACTTCCTTCATTGACATACGTCCACGGAACATGCATGCTACTGTAAGATATCGACCATGTCTTGGGTCACATGCAGCCATCATGTTCTTAGCGTCGAACATTTGTTGTGTGAGTTCTGGAACAGTGAGTGCTCTGTACTGTTGGCTACCACGTGATGTCAGGGGAGCGAATCCTGGCATGAAGAAATGGAGACGTGGGAAAGGTACCATGTTGACTGCCAATTTACGGAGATCAGCGTTCAATTGACCTGGGAATCTGAGGCAGGTGGTTACTCCAGACATTGTTGCTGAAACTAGATGGTTCAAATCACCATATGTTGGTGTGGTAAGTTTAAGGGTTCTGAAACAGATGTCATATAGAGCCTCGTTATCGATACAGTATGTTTCGTCAGTATTTTCTACCAATTGATGTACTGAGAGTGTGGCGTTGTATGGTTCTACTACTGTGTCAGATACCTGAAATAAATTGAAAATTTATTTTGTTATCTTACATGATATTTGATAATATTTATTTCATTGCTATTGAAAACAAAGCGACGAGTTACAATCTCAACAGCCATAATACGAACCAAGAACATATCTCATTTACGAGTAATTCCTTGGACTCGTTTTATAATACTACACAGAAAACAGTTAACACCACAGGAAAAAACGATTCTTGTCTTTGTTGAGTCCTACAAGAAATGTTAATGGAAGCCAATGAATGCATGTGTTGTGATTGTCGCACGGGTGGTTTAAGTCTGTCTTTAGTAGTAGCTATACCTTTCCGTTTGTTTCTTATTATATTATATATATATTTGTTATTGAAATTTACAGTTCCTAAATAATGAAATTGTTAATAAAACTAAGGTTATCTCCCCTCAGACATAGGTGACCTTAGTTCCCCTCCCTCAAACATAGGTGACCTTAGTTCTCCTCCCTCAGACATAGGTGACCTTAGTTCTCCTCCCTCAGACATAGGTGACCTTAGTTCTCCTCCCTCAGACATAGGTGACCTTAGTTCTCCTCCCTCAGGCATAGGTGACCTTAGTTCTCCTCCCTCAGACATAGGTGACCTTAGTTCTCCTCCCTCAGACATAGGTGACCTTAGTTCTCCTCCCTCAGACATAGGTTACCTTAGTTCTCCTCCCTCAGACATAGGTTACCTTAGTTCTCCTCCCTCAGACATAGGTGACCTTAGTTCTCCTCCCTCAGACATAGGTGACCTTAGTTCTCCTCCCTCAGACATAGGTGACCTTAGTTCTCTCCCCTCAGACATAGGTGACCTTAGTTCTCCTCCCTCAGACATAGGTGACCTTAGTTCTCTCCCCTCAGACATAGGTGACCTTAGTTCTCTCCCCTCAGACATAGGTGACCTTAGTTCTCCTCCCTCAGACATAGGTGACCTTAGTTCTCTCCCCTCAGGCATAGGTGACCTTAGTTCTCCTCCCTCAGACATAGGTTACCTTAGTTCTCCTCCCTCAAACATAGGTGACCTTAGTTCTCCTCCCTCAGACATAGGTGACCTTAGTTCTCCTCCCTCAGACATAGGTGACCTTAGTTCTCTCCCCTCAAACATAGGTGACCTTAGTTCTCCTCCCTCAAACATAGGTGACCTTAGTTCTCCTCCCTCAGACATAGGTGACCTTAGTTCTCCTCCCTCAGACATAGGTGACCTTAGTTCTCCTCCCTCAGACATAGGTGACCTTAGTTCCCCTCCCTCAGACATAGGTGACCTTAGTTCTCCTCCCTCAGACATAGGTGACCTTAGTTCTCCTCCCTCAGACATAGGTGACCTTAGTTCCCCTCCCTCAGACATAGGTGACCTTAGTTCTCCTCCCTCAGACATAGGTGACCTTAGTTCTCCTCCCTCAGACATAGGTGACCTTAGTTCCCCTCCCTCAGACATAGGTGACCTTAGTTCCCCTCCCTCAGACATAGGTGACCTTAGTTCCCCTCCCTCAGACATAGGTGACCTTAGTTCCCCTCCCTCAGACATAGGTGACCTTAGTTCCCCTCCTTCAGACATAGGTGACCTTAGTTCCCCTCCCTCAGACATAGGTGACCTTAGTTCCCCTCTCTCAGACATAGGTGACCTTAGTTCCCCTCCCTCAGACATAGGTGACCTTAGGTGATTTTGGATATCTTGTTTAGGCCCTTTGGTTTTATTGCTCCCAAAACTTTAAATTATTTGGTTTTCCAATCTTTCGATTTTGAGTGAACCTGATGAAGGTTATTCCATAAACGTGTTGTGCGCACTAAATTTGATATCTACGTTTTATACATCATAACAAGTCGAGCATATTTACGAGTGTCTTCAAAACCGCTGCAGTTCATGTGTTGTAACATGTCACCAACACGAGATATGTTTCGCTGTCTGTTGGCGACGAACCTTTCATGTCTGAGTTGGATCATTGGAGTTGATCGAGTTCATTGTAGTGTGTAACACCGATATATGACATGAAATATGATATGTGTAGCGGTGTCTATTATAATATAGTATAATAGTGTGTTATGAATTTAGTATGTACTTAAATGAACATTTATATAATAATGTTGTTTTCAGCATTCACTATGCGAAAATAGTGGCAAAGTTGAAAACATAATGCACGATCCGAAGTGGAGTGCATGGTCACTCGCTAAACATAACATAATATGATTACTATACCGACTGTTCACTATATACATTTTAACAAATAAAACAAATGTGTTTGGTGATTATATATTATTGTCAATAGTAGCGTCTCCTATTGCCATGTTATGCCTATATAATTATGACTAAGGGATTTACAATTACCTGTGCAATTAGTGCCCATCACCACTAACGATGTGAGTTCGAATCCCGTTGAGGCGAGGTGTACTTGATACAACATTATGTGATAAAGTTTGTCAGTGACTTATGACAGGTCAGTGGTTTTCTACGGATACTCAGGTTTCCTCCACAAATAAAACTGGCCATCACGATATAGCTGACATATTGTTGAACACCATAATCATAACCCACTAATTTCACGTGAGCAGGATTGCAAATATATTCATGACGAGATGTTGCACGCTACGTCGTGCTAAGAATACCCCCACTCGTTCATCTGCAAGTCGAACGGTAAACAGGAAGTAGATGTGCGGTAAACCTGGAAAGGGGAGACACGGTACAAGTCACTATGCCAGAGCCATATATCAAATATAAAATCATTTCTTCCAGTAGAAGCTGAGATAACTGTTACGAAAGTTTTCATTACGGCAAACACGAAAAATTCTAAGTCGCACTGTAAACAGGAAGTAGATGTGCGGTAAACCTGGAAAGGGGAGACACGGTACAAGTCACCATGCCAAAGCCCTATATCAAATATAAAATCATTTCTTAAAGTAGAAGCTGAGATATCTGTTACGAAAGTGTGAACGGACGGACGGACAAGGTGAGTGCAATATAGCCCCCTCTCTATGAGTGGGGGTATAACAAGAAAAAAAAACATAACAAACAAGATGAACTGTGAGCTAATGCTCACTTATGATACCCTCGCTCTTTGGCAATCAGGAAGTAGAAATCGGACAGGTCAAAAAACGCATCCCACGATATGGGGTACCTATATAAAGCTTGTGACCAAATATCAGATTTCTGCCATCAATAGTTGCTGAGAAAAATGCAACTAAAAATGTGCATATACAAAATGTATGTTCAACAAAGTCGGCAAACAGGAAGTAGGAATCTGATGGATCCAAAAACGCTTCCCACGATATGGGGTACCTATATGAAGCTTGTGACCAAATATCAGATCTCTGTTATCAACAGTTGCTGAGAAATATGTGCATATACAAATGTATGTTAAATGTGTATAAAAATCAACAAAATCGGCAAACAGGAAGTAGGAATCTGATGGGTCCAAAAACGCTTCCCATGATATGGGGTAAGCTTGTGACCAAATATCAGATTTCTGCCATCAATAGTTGTTGAGAAAAATGTGACGAAAAATATCTTGGACGGACGGACGGACAGAGGTAAAACAGTATCCCCCCTTCGGGGAGCGGGGGAGGGGTATAATCATAAATCTAGCTGGTAAATAGATACATGTAGCACTGCGATGTGACTGGATGTATGTTTTGATTTTGACAAGATTGAGATGTATGATCAATCTTTGTCAGAGTTGTCGTTCCTTGTTCCCACATCAACCTCCATCAATTGTCTCAACTTTTACAAGTTTCTTTTAAGACTAAAACTCTGCTCATCCAACGAAGTACTCTATACGTATTATCCTAAGCTCAAATTTCAATGATTTCTCCATTTAGCTTCCACTTATTATCACATATATCGATCATTTCAGATTGTTTTCAATGATTATTTCGTCACGGTGCGCTTTTAAAATTTGTAATATTTTAAACCATCAATTGGAACGGAATAGCATCAGGACAATGTTAGTTTCATTTCCATTCCGATTAATTAATGGGGTTTTTTTTATTTTAGATATTCTTGTACAAAAAGTTTATCATGTAATAGTGCATATATACAATTGAATAATGTGTGATTACGATATTGGTCAAAACCTCGAACATTGTAAGTTTTATATTTGGTTGTGTATAATGCTCAACATTTCATGTAGCAATGAATGCCATTCGAAAATTAAACAAAAAAAGTTACAGATTCTTACCTTTGGTGACGGTACAACTGAGAATGTAAGCATAATTCTGTCTGGGAATTCTTCACGGATTTTGGAGATGAGGAGTGTTCCCATTCCTGATCCAGTACCACCACCAAGTGAGTGTGTAAGTTGGAATCCCTGAAGACAGTCACAGCTTTCAGCCTCCTTCCTGACAACATCCAGTACAGAGTCTACAAGTTCAGCACCTTCTGTGTAATGTCCCTTAGCCCAGTTGTTTCCTGCACCACTCTGTCCGAAAACAAAGTTGTCTGGTCTGAAGATTTGACCAAATGGTCCAGATCGGACAGAGTCCATGGTACCAGGCTCCAAATCAACAAGAACTGCACGTGGCACATATTTTCCCCCTACAATACAACAAGACAAATTATAGTATTTTTTTTTTATCATATTATACTGTGATATATGTGTTTTTGTATCGGTAATATGGTTGAATTGGCCGCATCCATATCAGGCCCCCGGCTGATATACGGGGGCTGTTACGTATTTACAATCTAACAAAACAATTTTTACTTTGTGAAAAAAGATGGAATCTGTTGGAACAATAAGTGTATGTCACTTGGTCACTTGAAATATCATCTGTCACTTTTCTAATACTGTTGGATACAAAACAAAATACAACCTCATTAATATGCATATTAAAGAATAAATACAATTAAATACCTGTAGCTTCATTGTAGTATACATCAATTCTCTCCAGTTGTAAATCTGAATCTCCATGGTAGGATCCTGTAGGGTCAATACCGTGCTCATCTGAGATCACTTCCCAGAACTGAAATGCAATTGCCAAAACAAATTATGTTTGTGTCTTTGAAATTTTAGCATATAAAATAAAGAAGCAATTTTTCTGATTTGCCTAACAATCCGTCAAATACTTTATTAAATTTAGATATTAGAGGTTGATTTGCCCTAGGTGTTTACTGTAACAAGCCACATCAAGTGTGTAGAAACTGGAAGCAAGGGACAAGCTGACCATTGCCTTTTATATTTATATACAATAGTAAGCATGGATATCTCGATTTGTAATATTTTTTTGCACATCCATCAATTCCTATCCTAATAAATGTTGTTATCATATAATATGCATGCCATGTACAGGAGGAGAATAGATTTATCACGTAAATTTCAAATCAATATAAATCAAAAGTTATTTCGGCTTTCTGCTTTGTCGGCCATTGTGTCTTTTTGTGCTTTTCTTGATGACCGTTGCATTGCCTGTCCTTAGATTCAAGACTTCTGATTATTGCTTTTGTATCTTTAAAACTTCTCTGTACGTCATCATCTTAGTAAACCAACGTCATCATCTTAGTAAATCAACGTCATCATCTTAGTAAACCAACGTCATCATCTTAGTAAACCAACGTCATCATCTTAGTAAACCAACGCAGTGTTTCCTTGGGGTCGTTGCTTTGGATGTCATGTTTTTAAATATGTTGGTTTTTCCACTATGCGCCTTGTGACCACTGGTAGGACATTCACACTTTAACTTTAAGTAGAAAAGAGCAGTTGGCGGACTCAGCAATATAACGCTTTTGTAAGAACACTTGTGGAATTTAGGTATCCAATAGAGTGGCGGAAGATTCAGTTCTTCATATTTGATTGAAATACCAAAGGAACACTAATCACATTTAAGATTCTCCAGGATTTCTTCTATCGGAAGTGTCTTCCAGTATATGTAGGGTTGCCTAATTCCTTTATCAAACAGTCTACTAGTATGTAATGTGGATTATTTACAAAAACCATATAATTACCGACCTTGTCTTCAGGGACAATAAAATACTTGAGGCAAGACGGGTGTTTTGCAACATTACTATTAGGGTCAAAGTTCGAGGTCACCCAAATATTCTGAAGTTTAAAAAAAAAAAAAATTATATGAATTTGTATCAATGACCTCATAACCTTAACATATGGGGAAGCTAAAGAGTAAACAAGTGTGGAGGAAATAGAATTTCAGATCATATATGAGACGAGGGGTCAAGCAATAAAAAACATCATTCAAATGGAGAGGATGGGTCTAAATGTTAACCCCTTTAAAAACATCATAAAAAAAGAGCATATACATGTACAGTGAAACTTGTGCAATCCGACATCGGAGTTCTCCGACATCCACTGTCATCCGACAAAAAATTATACTCCCAAAGTATTTCTGTTAACTAAAATTCCAACATCCTGTACAATCCGACACACTTCCCTGGTCCCTTGGTGTATCAGATTGGACAGGTTCCAATGTACTGCAGTTTTCATATTTCATGTAGTGATTATGCATTTAATTGTTTAATGATAAATATCCACTATACTGTACACTTATATACACTGAATTTATCTTCCTGTTCTGAAATGCATCTAGTATATTGATAAAAATATAACCAGTTAGTTATTATTATTTATTACATTTATGGTTTTATACAGTATTATTATTTTTCATTGCAATTAGATTTCATTGATTGGAGGAATTTGTGACACGTGATAAAATATATAAACATTAGCATGCTACAATAAAATTGTAAACCTCATGTTTCCTAAAATAGATTCGCATTCAAATATCCCCGCTAATTTCATTCGTTTGCGCATGCCGACACAATTTAACAATGTGTTTACCAAAATTTCAACAAATTTCCAAAAATTCATAAAATTTCAAAATTTCAAAAAAAAAAAATTTAATTTTCCAAAATTCAAAAATTTCAAAATAATAATTTAAAGTTCAAAATTTCAAAATATCCATAAGATTTCAATTTTTTTCAAAAATTAAAAAAATTTCAGTTTTTATATTTAAATAATATTTATTGAAAAATGATAAAACAATTATAG
Source organism: Bathymodiolus septemdierum (assembly GCA_963383655.1). NCBI lineage: Eukaryota > Metazoa > Mollusca > Bivalvia > Mytilida > Modiolidae > Bathymodiolus > Bathymodiolus septemdierum. The sequence continues at coordinate 37,032,551 of OY726527.1, forward strand.
CCTACCATTTCGGTCAATACATGGATTTATTAATTAACTGACTTATTAGCCTTTATATGATCAAATCTGTCAATACAATATAAAAGCTTGCATTGGGCCAATACAGCAAAACCAGTCCAATACGGATATTTTCCGTATTGGCCCGATTCCAATCAGTCCAATAACAGCTAGATCGGAATCCGCTAGACTTTTCAACAATTGCAAGGAAAAGTCCAGAGAAATATTGGACTGGTTAATTAATAAAGGCATCATTACGTGATGTTTTTCATATTGGCCTAGTTATAGATCCTCGGTCTGCTGTATTGACCTTCAGCTGCGCCTCAGGCCAATACAGCAGTCCTCAGACCTATAATTAGGCCAATATGAAAAACATCACGTAATAATACTCTATTACAGGGTGCCCACTGAGTTTTGAAACTGGGGGTACAATTGCTGTTTTTTCCTTAACTTTGTACCCTTGCATATAGAAAGTCCCTACAATTTTGGGGGTACAAGGCCTATTTTGGGGGTAAAAAACCCTCTGCAGAGGGTAAATGGGCACGCTGTATTATAGACCTAAAAATATATATCGACCTCGGACTTCGTCCTCGGTCCATATATATTTTTAGGTCTATAAATCCATGTATTGACCTCAATGGAAGGCTATATTTGTATATTATAAAACCATACAATTCGTTTTTTTGTGATAAATTGTCATATTGCACGTCAGGATTTCATATTGAACGATCAATTTAGCGGTGGGCGAAATCCCAGCAAAATTTTAAAATACCAGCCAATCGTTTTCAACGTCCGTTGCATTGACGTCACACAATATGTTTTTAGATGTATGAAACTCTACTGTACTTTATTTGTTATAATTATTTGTCAGTTAATTGTATTGGTGGTGTCATGTTTGTTTAATAAAGTACAATGTCCTGAAATTTCTTTTATCCTCCTTAATTAGGTGTTGACAACAAATTACTAAATAAACAACAAAGAAACAAATTATCTTTAATAGACATAACTACATCATAACATATTTGAAGCAAGGCATATTCATAGTTAATAAAAAAAAAATTATATTCATATCACAAAACTAACGCAAAATTCAGTGATATTCATAAGGTAAGGGACCGACCATTTAACTTGCAGGGGAGGTTATGGTTTTTTGTTTCGTTCAGAAATTTGTTTTCGGACAACACAAGTTAGAATATATTTTTTTTGTCACGCAAAGCGCGAATTTTTTTTCCAGAATTTAACATTAGGTTACATGACAAAAACTCTGAATCAGATTATTTTTTTCCTCCACAAAAATCAGAATATTTTTTTCAGCAATATTGGGAATTAGAATATTTTTTTTAGAATAAAAAACCATATCTCAAATTGACCAAACTTTGATTCAATTCTGTTCAGTAATAAAAAAAAAAATATAGCCGATTATAGGTCTGTATTTCCATTTTCAGGTCATGCAATCGCACGATTTTTTGTAAAGTATATATGATACAAGATTGTTATTTTTCTAATCATAAGGGACCAAAATGGGCATATTAATCAACAACATGAAGATCATTCATACATCAACATTTACAATCATTCACATTAATTTTAATCATTATTTGGAGACGACACAAAGAAAACAAAGAGAAATTAAAGTTTGTTTTTGCGGGCAAAAGCGTATGTCTCCCCTGTTTAGTAGTTTCAGAGGAGTTGTGCTGACAAGCTGCTTCAGTAGTAAATTTCGGGAAATTTCTAAGTTCAAAGGGGCATAACTCCCACAAAATTCAGGCGATCACAATTTCCTGGTAATATGCACAACTACATATAGTGTCCTTACTATTTACCAGGTTTCATGAAATTCTGTTCAGTAGTTTCAGAGGAATTGCGCTGACAAACTGTGACGGACAGATGGACAGGACAAACACAATATGTCTCCCCACAAAAGTGGTGGGAGACAATAATAATAATACGGAGGAAAGAGTCAGTCAGCCACAAAGAGGATACTACATGTGTATTTATGAATATATTTATTATATTAAAAAGTCATTAAAAATAATTATAGTCTTCTTTACTCTAAATAATCTTCTTTTCTTTTCTTGATAAAAAGTTATTATCTAAATACTCAATAAATGCAGATAAAAAAACAGGATCATCATTTGACATCATCCAAATAAAAAAGTTTGGATGATCTAGATTATATAGATTTGGAAATTTTATATATAAATTGTCTAGAATGGTTTTTCTTTGCTTTTGATATATAGGACATTCCAGAGTAAAGTGCAGTTCATCCTCAATAGAATTACTAGTACAGTGCTGATAAGAGTCTCTCACACCTTGGAAGCAACTCAAGTTTTCCAGAGACTGAATTGAGTTTCCACGTTCATCGTCTACCAGTCTCTATTCTTAATGTATGGTTACTAAGTCTGAATTTTGTCAAAATATGACGATTTTTAAGATTTTTAATAATCAAATAATTTTCAAGGTTAAAAGATATTTTATATTTAAAATATGTGTTTAATTTTCCTTTATCTAATAAATATGTGTTTCTTATTTCATTCCATATTAGAAAGTTATTTTTCAGTGCCATTTTTAGCAAAAATTTACACTTAGATTTATCAGTCTTTACAGACTGCAAGATCAATATTTATTTTTTTACCATAAAGGAGTAAATTGGAATACCAAGAGTTGCTATCTTGATTAGTATTGTTTTTATATTCACTAAATGCTCGATTTAATAAATTTGAGGGAGTGTTCAAGTCTATGCCAGTACATAAACATTTGCTTTAATATATCTATATACATAAGGAATCTTCCAAGTTCAGTCAGTACAGCTATATTTGTGCACTTTTTTGAAACCCTGAGCATATATTTACAAAATTTTAGATTAACCTCCTCAGATTCCCATTCTTTAAAAATGTCATATAAATTGAACTCTTTTCTCTATACTCGTATCTCAAGCTGACCAAAATTTGAATCGATTCTATTGAGTAGTAAAAAAGATATAGACGATCATATCTTTTCAGGTCAATTTTCAGATCATTAGACCTGGTATAACCCGTCAGTTTGTACACAGTGAGCAAAGCGAAAACAAAAAAAATTAAATGTTTCTTATTGATTCACCGTGATTTGTGAAATTCTCAAAAATGGCAAATTTTGAATATCCCAAATTTTAATTTCCAATCTTCAATCTTTGTCGTAATTTCCGTGAATAGCGATTTGGATATTTTTGTTAATTTTCTGAGATTCGTGACCAGAAACGGGGCCGTAGCTATAATCCGACAGTTCGATAGTCCGACAAATGCTTTAAACTGATGAAAGTTTTGAAAAATAATTTGGCCAAAAATGATATATTCGTAATTTCAGGAAATGGGCCATTCATTTTTATACGCCCGTCAAAATACGGGCTTATTATGGCATACCGCTGTTCTTCCGTCCGCCCACGCCTCGTACGATAACATCTCTCACTTGTTCCCCCTTTTACTGATAGGTCACGTCTTAACATTGTATTGATAAAAGGGGGAGCAAGTGAGAGGTGTGATTTTAGTCAGTTTGGAAAATGCCAGTTTTCATATGGTATACAATTAATTGGTTAAAAAAATGCAGCATATTAATTACTGTTATCACGCTGAGCAACTGACCTTCAATTGTCACAAAGTTGGGGGGTATCATGGCACAGTTGTTTATTTTGTCATATTCCGATGCCGTTTCTCTCTGTAATATAAGGGGTCACTTAGGGACAATTACTTCAATCGTAACTTTTTATATATGCGCTTGTCATAGAAGGCGACTATAGCAGGGTCACCCGTCGGAATCCCGGGGAATAAAAATAGGACCAACTTGTCGTCCGGCATCGGAAGAGACAGAAAAACAAGTTTCCGTGTTATGTCGTTGCCCATGTTGACCCATCCCAGAGTCCCCTCTTTCTGATTTTTTGCTTACAAACTTTGCTTATCCTGAATATGACTGAAATGTTGCTTGCTGGACCTTAAGCAATCAATCAATCAATCAATTCGCACACATTATTGTATCCAGCTCTATTGATGTGTCGACATTGCTTTTTAACATAAATATTCCATGATAAAGGGCGGGGGACACTGGTACGCTCTTCTTTTTGTCTTTTCTTTTTTTTTTTAATTCATTTATTTCATCTTTCTTTTCAATAGTGACTTTTCTTGGCTGGACTAGGCTACACGCTACTTGAATAAAGCTTGAAGTAGTCGCTACTAAAAAATATACGGGATACTTACACTACCGGTTCATCACGACTGGATCCAGGTTTTTATGGAGTCCGTGTTGTTCATAGATGTGTTTTTTGAGTTCTTGTGTGGCCCTGCCAATTGTTTGTCCGTCTATGATATCGTGTTTCCGATGTTCTGGACCTTTCTTTGGTGAGTAAACGGTTCGGTTTCTGGCCCCATATTACACATGTTATAGTGTTAACTTTCAAAGAAATAAAGCATTTGTCGGACTATCGGAATGTCGGTCGGACCCCACCAGAAACACCCCTCCCCCCCTTTTTTTTTTTATAAAGTTTTCGTCTATGGAAAAGATGTTCAAAATGCCTCCCTCTTAATTATCATTATCATCAAATAGGCTTCGCCCTTAAACAGGTTGTGCCTGTCTCATATTAGATTCTTCGAAAAACTCGTGAATCAAGCGAATCGAAGATCGAGCATCATGATGATCCAATTTGAAACAAAGAAAAGAAAGATGGCATCCTGTGAAATTACACATAAAACATGTTTCTTATTTTCAAAAAAACCTGAAACATGATTTTGCAAAAACAACCCTGAATCACAGGTACTTGTGGACAGGACCCTATGCTGCCCCCCTTTTTTTTTTTTTTTTTTTTTGTTTAACATCGACTTTTTTTCATATAAACAACATTTTGCAACTTTCTATGTATCACTGTATGACATATATACAATAAATACCATCAAACAGTAGTTTCTATCCATGCCGGGTTTCTGACATGATAACTAGATCATGTCAGAAACCCGGCATGGATAGAAACTACTGTTTGATGGTATTTATTGTATACATGTCATACAGTGATACATAGAAAGTTGCAAAATATTGTTTATATGAAAAAAAGTCGATGTTTAAAAAAAAAAGAAAAAAAAAAAAAAAAAGGGGGGGGGGCAACATCTTAAAAAAAAAGAAAAAAAGGGAGCAACATAGGGTCCTGTCCACAAGTACCTGTGCCCTGAATCCATAATTTTTTTGTGTTAATATCTGAAAATGATTATCACACAAGAAGTCGAAACAATAAGTTGAATTACCTTTGCACCGATTTGGTTACCGCATTGACCAGCTTGGAGATGTACGATTTCCCGCATGTTTGTCAATTCTATACGATGTTCACTGATATTGCGGCCTTCCCTTACTAAACTTAATGCGGGAATGACGTGTATAATGTATATTATTATTCTTCATTGATTGGAGGAATTTGTGACACGTGATAAAACTGAGGTGCACTCGCTTGGGTAAGATGAAGCTCGTTATGCCAAGATTTCCCGCCAATTCTTTATTTAATTGACTTTAACTTGTGACCATGACCAAAATAATTATGTTTATTTATAGATTTTAAAACACCAAATCAGTTATTTGATACAGATACAAAACGCACAAAATTATGATATTCAATTTACTGATTTAGTTGGGATTGTAATTTAATTTTCAAATCTATGAAGGCGATGGTTAAATCACAGGCGCTCGTGGCTCGGAATTACACCCCCCCCCCCCCCCCCCTCTTTTTTTTTAGCATTCTGTTTACATTTTTATTTTCAATCAAATTTTTATTTTTTTTTCATCTCTTTTTCCTGAATTTAAATGTTTCCGTGGATAGCATTTATTTTGTTGACGCTTGCAGGCGCGTAGCTCCCTATGCGCCAACACGCAGTTGCGTGCACATCGGCGTGCTGAAGAAAAAAAAATAAAGAGCAAAACAAATAAAATAAATAAGGAATAATGAAAATTAAAAAAAAAGTGGAAAACAAAGTCTCGTTGTGGCTTTTTGTGAAAATTCAATGTCATAAAAATTATGGCATTTCAAATTTTATTCAAATGACGTTACGGCCGTATCATTAGTATGAGTTACATCGAAAATATGGACAAGCGGACCAAACTGCGCACACTTCAAGTTGCGAAACGCGATGGACGAGTCGAGCCGACACACTGTACACATTTAAAACATCATTTCCTATAGTGGTTCATGCGTTGGAACGATTAAAGGGACTAGGAAATGACAAAGCCGGACAATACCTTGCATCTATTACCAGATTTGTATTTGTTATAGCTCTGGTAGTATCAGAACACATTTTACAGAGTACGGTGTTTCTGTCGAAATTCCTGCAAGGTATCGAATGTGACCTGCTGGAGGCTATAAAAGGATGTACAACTGTCATTGAGTTGTTACGAGCTGAACGACTCGATGAATCAGTTTGGGATGAATTGTATCAATCGGCATTATATTTATCAGAACCTTTCGATATCGTTGAAAATATGCCGAGGCGATGTGGAAGACAGACTACCAGAGCCAACCACCCTGCAGACACGCCAAAACAGTATTGGAAAGTTTCTTTGTACTATGCGTTTATAGACCACATGATAATGGAATTGGGGTCGCGTCTGATAAAATCAGAAAATCGCTTTTATGCACAGTATCTACTTCCTCGTGTTATAGGAAATATTACGAACGAACAAATCGCGTCATTGTATGAGACATACCAGACTGACCTGACATGTAATTTAGACGAATTCAAGAGGGAGGTCGCTCGATGGCGTACACGCTGGAGTATAACACCTCGCGATCAGATGCCAACTTCAATTTGTGAGACACTTGATGCAGTAAATGCGGTGCTATATCCTTCTATAGATACCATCTTGTGTATCATGTTGACAATGCCGGAAACAAGTGTTACCGCAGAGCGATCGTTCAGTGTACTACGTCGGTTGAAGACATATGTACGATCAACAATGAATAACGATAGGTCAGTTGTCATCGCTAGCATTAATGCATATCCATCGCGATTTCAGTGTGGATTTAGACAAAGTTATGGAGAAGTGCGTGTCTTCTAAGACACGAAGAACAGATTTTGGGCAATTCTAAGTAAATTCTGTCTAACAAAATCATGAAATCAATGTGTTGCTTATGTATTCAATTTACCCATGAAAACACCTCAGAACGCACCATTTTGCATCTAGTAAAATAAAAAGACCCCCTCTCCATGGTATGGTCGCTTGCACTGCAAAAAAGGCTAGCTACGCCCCTGACTTGTAAGTTGCTGTTAACATAAAATTGTATGAATATGGACACGAACAAGTTAAATTAAGGAAAAAGAGATGAAATAATAAAGAATTTTTATTGAAAATAGATATGTAAACAGAAAGTTTAAAAGGGGATGGTAATTCCGTGCCATTAGTACATGTGGGTTAAATCATATTTATGTGTATCTACGAGTAAATTAAAGAATATGCTAAAAAATTAGAAGAGACAGTTTGTCAAATGGAAGGAAATCGATGCATCATCGCTTCCAAAATATATGTCCATTTTACAAGGATATATCAAGGCGCAGCTAAATAAACGCAAAAATTAAAATACACGTGCGAACACATCCGATGTGGAAAAAAACCCCACAGAAGTTAATCACTGTAACTGGATGAAAAAAAAATCTGTTCAGGTCGCTATCATAATGACAATATTTTCAAAAACATACACAGTCATCATAAGAAATCTCAATGAAAAGATGTTTTGAACATTTGTTCATGTATTTACGCTTTCCTGATGATTTTTTTTGGGGGGGGGGGGGTTTATAATGAGGTTTAGAGGACGACCATTTAACAATTAGGGGATGTCTTTGTTTTTATTCCAGAACCAGAATTTTTTATGAAAAATCGGTTAATATTATTCAATTATTATCAAAATTTATTTTGAAACTAGAGGGTCATATAATTTAATTTTTGCATCTTTCAGGTCAAGATATTTTTTCTATAAAATTTGGGAACATTTTATTTTACAAACATAAAAACAACCCACTCACTAAAAGTTAAATGGTCGTTCCTGAAGTAAAAATTACGAAAATGGTAATATTGGGTTTTTTTTCAAGAGGGACAAGACTAAAGAATCATCAATTTATACACAAAATTCGTGAATTATGGACATTTGTTGGCCCTTTTGTAATTGACAAAAATGTGGTTACAGTTCAAACGTGCAAATAAAATACAAGTATTGCTTTTTGTTACAAATTTTCATGTTCCGATTATCGTCAGCTTTAACCCCCAGACTACACACCAGCCCCGCTTCCACAATCAATGCCAGCCTGGACCCATTTGAGGCCTCCGCAGTCCACTACTCACCTCGCTACATTTTTTAATAGACTGCATTGAAACCAAGGGCGTAGTAGGGCACTTGGAAAGTGGGTGGAGAGGGGGTGGGGGCATATTTTACTTTTTATGGTAAACATTTTTATTAGTAACTGATTTTTCAGTATTAAAGAAAAAAAATGTTAAGCTAACAAGAGATTTGAAACCTTTGTTTGTTTGTTTGTTTTTTTTTAAATTAAAAAAAAAAATTGTTTTGCTTATCAGGTTTTCAAGCTTCCCCCTTCCTGTGCACACCAAAAGCCCCCACCCTCTTTCCGATCCATTTCTAAAGCTTTATTCTCACCTCTGTAAACTCTTGTTACGCCACTGCATATGCATAATAATTATATATACAGAAAACATCGGATTGGAAGAAAGGCGGTCAAATTTCTGGAGATTTAAAATGTCGGAAATTTTGTATTTGAACAAAAAATTCGAAACTTTGACTTTTATTTTTTTTACGAATGTTCCTAATACGCTTCCGTAGCTCGTAGATATCAACACATTATCATTTCAAACAATTAAATAACAATTTTAGAAAGAAATTGACCATTTGATTCTCCGAGAACGGAATATAGACGATTACAAAATCATTGAACCTCTTGCTACTTAATAAAATATTGCACTGAAATTTATTAGGACAATATCAACCAATCATATTGCGAGATTTAACCTAAAATCAGGATAAATTCATTTGTTGTGTTCCTGTGTATTGTACATGTATGGTTTTGATTTTTTATCCTTTTACCCAGATTTTTATTATTAGTTATAAAGGGACAATTTTTTCCCAGAACAAAAATTCTGTTTCAGAGTGCATTTTTATTTTCAGGTACAAAAATATAAGCATCGAAATCTTTTTATCAGAATAAAATACACCCTTTTCCCCTAATGCAAAGAAATGAAATGTGATACGTATACACCGCTAGGAATTTAATTAATAACCTAATATCCCTGTCGTTCTGTAGTCAACTGTTCCAGCGCAATGATTGTAAGTATAAGATACAGTACTATCCACAAAAAAAGAAGCGGCCCGTATTGAATATCCCGCAATACGGGTAACTTCTTTTGTTTCATAGTAGTTTATCTAACTTGTACAATAATGTTATAATTTATAATATAAAAAAAGTCGTGAGAACAGTTTTGTTTGTGAACGAAATGTACAGAATTTTCCTATTTATGTTATAAGGGCATTATATATTGATGTGTCCTTGTACCTAACGTTAACAATTCAAGCATCATCGAGATTAAAACGTTCCGCTAACCACTTATGGAACAACAGCGACGTCTGTCGAAAGAAATTTGGTGAATGATCCCCATTGTTTATTTACATTTACAATGGAATGCGGTGCTTACTCAAATAATGCTATGTCTAGCAGAAGCAGTTTTACGAAATAGTAGATTTTTTTGCGTGAACCCTATTGAACCTCTACTAGAAAGGTAAAACAACTTGTGAAACCCTCTTTCAAATTATCGTGGGAACCTTTAATTTTTAAGCAAAATATTTATCGAAGAAAGATTCATCAAGAATGTTACCGGAACTGACCGAATTTGTCCCGGCAACTAGAATGGGGATTGTAAGAAAAGTGCTTTTAGGTCTTAAAATCCGTGCAGGATGCATTTTTTCACTTCTTCTCAATGCTTTTGAATTGCGCTTACGCTTCAAAATTTGAAACTGGGTGGGAACCTTGAGTTTTCATGACACAGCTGTAATATTTTGAGATATTGTTCAAACCGGTGCATAGTTTGATTTTATATCCCGGAAAATTATCCGGCCCATGCTAACAGAAAGTTTCCCGTTCAACTATATATGTTAAAATCCAAATTCTCTTTGAGCCGCCATCTTGAATATGCAAATGAGCAAATCACCTATCATTTCTGGCTATGTTGTCAGACGAGGATATAACTGGTTGTAAATAATCTTGATCTTTATACATAATATCTTCGAGACGGAGCAGAAATACAAATATTTTTGTTGTAATTCACAGTGAGAGAACGATTGAACTCATGCCCTCGGGTGTCGGAGATTTCCCTATCTTGTACTTTTTCCGGGGTTTGATTTTATTTCTCACTAAACACCTTTTTCTCATTAAACACGTCACTTTCAGCGATATTTCAGTTATATTGTGGCGGTCAGTTTTATTGGTGGATGAGACAAAAGTACTCTGAGTAAAACCACCGACCTGTCGCAAGTCTCTGACAAACTTTATCACATAATGTTGTATCGAGTACACATTGCCATAAGCGAGATTCGAACACAAGCAAGGACCTCGAAGCCCAAATGACAGAGAACGGAATGGTGGGACTGAAGTCCTTGAAAATGGACCATATATATATATATATATATATATATATATATAGTGAGCCTTTTCCCATCGGCAACAAGGTATGGGTAACCACTGTTTTCTTGCTTGTTATGTTGATCCATGGCAGATTACCACAAGTTTCTTCTTCAAAAATTAACCACTACATCTCAGAGTATGATAACAAATGTTTTACTGGGTTATCTTACATTTCAAAGTCACTGATGTCAACACAAATTGTATTGGCTATGTCTTATAGTTTTCGAGTTATGGGCCAAGTATGTATGTTTAAAAGTGCTAATCATGACAATCTTTCATGGCTCGTGGTCGATCACAGATATATCACAACGAATTAACTTTTAGACTGCTATTTTCTAAATACATTTTCTGTCGCCAAATTTATAGAAAATATATCTTGACATGAGATATGCAAAAAGATCAAAAATAATTATCTGACCCGGCGCTTTTCAACAAGAAGTTTTGTTAAAATTAGAAAACAAAATACAGATTTTTCATGTAAAAAAATTAATACAGATCTTATTTTTCTTCAGTGTGAAAAATAAAATGTCTGGTCCTGGAAAAGGTTAAATTGTAGGTCCAGTATGCTAAAGAAATACAATTCAATGGCAGTTTTATTTTCTAAAGCCATCACCAATTTCAATCTCGGATTCTATACTCGGTTGATTGTTTTTTGGTTTATTTACCAGAATGTAAGCAACAGCTAAGAACTATGAAATAATACCCACAGATACGAAATATTGCACACTTTAAATCTGGGCTGTAGTTTTATTACTCATCAGAGACCCGTGCAATAATCAACAACCACGGTATATATATTACTTACAGGTCACTGGTTATTTGCCTTTCGCTGTAACTCTTTCATTCTCTTTTTTGTGCACTCAAATTCATAGTTGCTTTAATGGTAGCTTCACCACAATCAGCTTAAATAAACGTTAGAGATTACAGAAGGGACAATCAAAAATGACAATCCAGAGAAACTGGCAACATAGGATACACAAGAGGGACAAATAAGCAAAATCAGAACGCAATATGTGTTGTACACCATATAATAGACAAACATACACAAATAACGTAAATAAGACATGAGCCCTCCTACTCCTCATACAAACAAGTGGAGCCGTACAGACGAACGAACGTTGTTTTATACGGAAATCGTAACGAGCAATCAGCTGCTATGATACAAGTAATATATGAGGACGGACAAAGCCACATTTGCGGTGGAGATACCGGAAGGGACGTCAGTCACGTTCCATGTCCGGAAGTATGCTATGCGCATGCGCAACCGGAAGTTGTGCCATATCCGCCCTAGTGGGGTCTTTCGACCGGAAGTGACAATCATGTGACCGGAAATATGTTCTGCGCATCCCCTGTTTTTCCCCACATTTTTTTCTTAGTAGTAGTACAGTAGTAACATGGCTACCGGATGTGACCGAAGGTCACTTGATCCCTTCGGGGTTTCCTTGGATGTGCGCATGCACAACCGGAAGTTGCACAACACCCGTAGTGACCCCTTTGGAAGTGTTTTTGGGGTTTTCTCTACGACATCCGCGTCCTAAAATCATAGGAAACTAACAACCCGCGTCCTATATTAGCATGGTTACCGGAATTAGCCCTGGTTATCTGCCCCTTTTATTTTCATATAGTGTCTATATAGGTTGTGTAGTACTTCTACTTTGCTAAGAGTACATTTGAAAATTTCCAGCTGCAAAATGTTTTTTTTTTACATTTTTACTCTTTTAATGTTCATAAAAACAAATGCTAAGAGTACATTGTGAAGATCTATTTTAATTAAATTATACCAGATTTGAAATACTTGTATTGTGACATGTATATATTAATGAATTACTTATTTAACCCTTACATGTCCAAAAAGTCTTATTTTTTCAAAGAGCCTATTTTTAGGCTTTTCAAACCACCCCCCTCGACTGCCAACGTCCTATTTATAAACTTTGTGTAAATCGATGACGTCACAGTAAAGATGACGTTCTCCGTCCAACTACTTAATCGTGACGTCATATCATTGGAATGTGAGCAACGTTGAATGAATGGGAAGTCGTATACGATCGCTTTTGACCTACTTTTGTTATGGATGCTGTTGCCTAGCAATTTTAAAGATGAAAATATTTTCTAACATTTTGATTAGAGAATAATACAAATTTGGTAAGAGTTCGGAGAACGGAGTTAAAATTCTTGGAGTGATTTTCCTACTGTGTTTTTTGGGTGGAATATCGGCCCCAGTCCCAATGTGAAATGCGAGGTTTTTTCCCTTTGATAGTATTAGAATTAACTGTTAAGAATAGACCCTCACCCAGACACTTGCTTTTAGTACGAACTCTCGGGCCATTGGAGACTCGCCTAACTTCGTAGTGGACCCTAACCCCTGTTGGCCTAGTGATCTTCCGGCTATGGGAGCTTCGCTCCCATATTAAATAATATGCGTCCTATGACCATAGGAAACTAACCACCCGCGTCCTATATTTAGCATGGTTACTGGAACTAGCCCTGGTTATCTGCCCCTTTTATTTTCATATGGTGTGTACATGTATATATATAGGTTGTGTAGTACTCCAAGGATGTCAGCTACGTTCTCACTGTAGTATTTCTAAGAGTCAAATGGTAAATTTGATCCCTACTTGCAGTCTCTAGCAAAACACTATTTCAGGATGATTCTTCTCACTTCTGAAAAACAATGTATATACATGTATAAAGGGAGGAGGGCGGCAGCGGAGGAGGAGGAGGTTTCTTTGGGTGTAATTATGACTAACGCAGAAATCTTCCATATTTTCCATATCATTTCACTATACAGCTTGCCTTTCTTCCATATTTTCCAAATCATTTCATTATTCAACCTACTTTTCTTCTGCATTTTCCAAATCTTTTCACTTTTCAACTTAGTTTTCTTCCGCATTTTCCATATCTTTTCACTATTCAACATACTTTTCTTCCGCATTTTCCATATCATTTCACATTTCAACTTACTTTTCTTCCATATTTTCCATATCATTTCACTATTCAACCTACTTTTCTTCCATATTTTTCATATCTTTTCACAATTTTCTTCTGTATTTTCCAAATCATTTCACTATTCAACTTATTTTTCTTCCATATTTTCCAAATCATTTCACTATTCAACTTATCTTTCCAATGTTTTCCAGTTATCAGAAACAAGCATTAACAGTTATGATATCTCCTTTATGTACAAACGGCCATAATATAACTGTAATATTGTTGAATGTGGCATTAAACACCAACAACCTAACCCTTTATTTACAAAGACATATACCTACCTACCTATCTATCTACATTTTTATCAGAATTATAGAATTTATTCAATTTTTGCTAGTTATTTTTCTATCTTGATGAGTTTCAAATTTCCACATTCAAATTTATTTTACATAACAGCCTAACACAGTGTTCTATTTTTAGAGCAGTAAGAAAACTTACTTCCTGAACAGGGTTTTAGTATATATTTACCTGCGAATGATAAGCAAATATCTGTATATATGTTTAAATATATCTATTTTCCTGCCAAGGGCAAGTAACTCTCTGTATATAAGTGTCCCTACGGCAGTGTTATCCCCACATAAATAGTTATGCCCCTTCTGCAGTGTTAAACCTCCACATAAAGAGTTATTCCCCCTACTTTAATATTATCATTGCACATACAGAGTTGTAACTTATTCCCTACATAAAGAGTTATGTCCCCTATTACAGAGTTACCCCTTCAGATACAGAGTTATCCCCCTTACTGTAGGGCATAATGTAAACTTAAATGAATTACATGCAGTATTAATTGTTTTGTAAAAAAAAAAAAACTTTTCTTCCATATTTTCCATATTTTTCATATCTTTTCACAATTTTCTTCCGCATTTTCCATATCTTTTCACTATTCAACCTACTTTTCTTCCCCATTTTCCATATCATTTCACATTTCAACTTACTTTTCTTCCATATTGTCCATATCATTTCACTATTCAACCTACTTTTCTTCCATATTTTTCATATCTTTTCACAATTTTCTTCTGTATTTTCCAAATCATTTCACTATTCAACTTACTTTTCTTCCATATTTTCCCTATCATTTCACAATTTTCTTCTGTATTTTCCAAATCATTTCACTATTCAACTTATCTTTCTTCCATATCATTTCACATTTCAACTTGCCTTTCTTCCATGTTGTCCATATCTTATCACTATTCGACTTATTTTTCTTCCATATTTTCCAAATCATTTCACTATTCAACTTATCTTTCCAGTGTTTTCCAGTTATCAGAAACAAGCATTAACAGTTATGATATCTCCTTTATGTACAAATGACCATGATATAGCTGTAATATTGTTGAATGTGGCATTAAACACCAACAACCTAACCCTTTATTTACAAAGACATATACCTACCTACCTACCTATCTATCTACATTTTTATCAGAATTATAGATTTTATTCAATTTTTGCTAGTTATTTTTCTATCTTGATGAGTTTCAAATTTCCACATTCAAATTTATTTTACATAACAGCCTAACACAGTGTTCTATTTTTAGAGCAGTAAGAAAACTTACTTCCTGAACAGGGTTTTAGTATATATTTACCTGCGAATGATAAGCAAATATCTGTATATATGTTTAAATATATCTATTTTCCTGCCAAGGGCAAGTAACTCTCTGTATATAAGTGTCCCTACGGCACTGTTATCCCCACATAAATAGTTATGCCCCTTCTGCAGTGTTAAACCTCCACATAAAGAGTTATTCCCCCTACTTTAATATTATCATTGCACATACAGAGTTGTAACTTATTACCTACATAAAGAGTTATGTCCCCTATTACAGAGTTACCCCTTCAGATACAGAGTTATCCCCCTTACTGTAGGGCATAATGTAAACTTAAATGAATTACATGCAGTATTAATTGTTTTGTAAAAAAAAAAAACTTTTCTTCCATATTTTCCATATTTTTCATATCTTTTCACAATTTTCTTCCGCATTTTCCATATCTTTTCACTATTCAACCTACTTTTCTTCCCCATTTTCCATATCATTTCACATTTCAACTTACTTTTCTTCCATATTGTCCATATCATTTCACTATTCAACCTACTTTTCTTCCATATTTTTCATATCTTTTCACAATTTTCTTCTGTATTTTCCAAATCATTTCACTATTCAACTTACTTTTCTTCCATATTTTCCCTATCATTTCACAATTTTCTTCTGTATTTTCCAAATCATTTCACTATTCAACTTATCTTTCTTCCATATCATTTCACATTTCAACTTGCCTTTCTTCCATGTTGTCCATATCTTATCACTATTCGACTTATTTTTCTTCCATATTTTCCAAATCATTTCACTATTCAACTTATCTTTCCAATGTTTTCCAGTTATCAGAAACAAGCATTAACAGTTATGATATCTCCTTTATGTACAAACGGCCATAATATAACTGTAATATTGTTGAATGTGGCATTAAACACCAACAACCTAACCCTTTATTTACAAAGACATATACCTACCTACCTACCTATCTATCTACATTTTTATCAGAATTATAGATTTTATTCAATTTTTGCTAGTTATTTTTCTATCTTGATGAGTTTCAAATTTCCACATTCAAATTTATTTTACATAACAGCCTAACACAGTGTTCTATTTTTAGAGCAGTAAGAAAACTTACTTCCTGAACAGGGTTTTAGTATATATTTACCTGCGAATGATAAGCAAATATCTGTATATATGTTTAAATATATCTATTTTCCTGCCAAGGGCAAGTAACTCTCTGTATATAAGTGCCCCTACGGCAGTGTTATCCCCACATAAATAGTTATGCCCCTTCTGCAGTGTTAAACCTCCACATAAAGAGTTATTCCCCCTACTTTAATATTATCATTGCACATACAGAGTTGTAACTTATTACCTACATAAAGAGTTATGTCCCCTATTACAGAGTTACCCCTTCAGATACAGAGTTATCCCCCTTACTGTAGGGCATAATGTAAACTTAAATGAATTACATGCAGTATTAATTGTTTTGTAAAAAAAAAAACTTTTCTTCCATATTTTCCATATTTTTCATATCTTTTCACAATTTTCTTCTGTATTTTCCAAATCTTTTCACTATTCGACTTGTCTAGTAAAAATATCTATAATTCTGATAAAAATGTAGATAGATAGGTAGGTAGGTAGGTATATGTCTTTGTAAATAAAGGGTTAGGTTGTTGGTGTTTAATGCCACATTCAACAATATTACAGCTATATCATGGCCGTTTGTACATAAAGGAGATATCATAACTGTTAATGCTTGTTTCTGATAACTGGAAAACATTGGAAAGATAAGTTGAATAGTGAAATGATTTGGAAAATATGGAAGAAAAGTAAGTCGAATAGGGATAAGATATGGACAACATGGAAGAAAGGCAAGTTGAAATGTGAAATGATATGGAAGAAAGATAAGTTGAATAGTGAAAAGATTTGGAAAATACAAAAGAAAATTGTGAAATGATAGGGAAAATATGGAAGAAAAGTAAGTTGAATAGTGAAATGATTTGGAAAATACAGAAGAAAATTGTGAAAAGATATGAAAAATATGGAAGAAAAGTAGGTTGAATAGTGAAATATGGACAATATGGAAGAAAAGTAAGCTGAAATGTGAAATGATATGGAAAATGGGGAAGAAAAGTAGGTTGAATAGTGAAAAGATTTGGAAAATTTGGAAGAAAGGCAAGTTGTATAGTGAAATGATATGGAAAATATGGAAGATTTCTGTGTTAGTCATAATTACACCCAAAGAGACCTCCGCCGCCGTCGCCCACCTCCTCCTCCTCCGCCGCCGCCGCCGCCCTCCTCCCTTTATACATGTACATGTATATACATTGTTTTTCAGAAGTGAGAAGAATCATCCTGAAATAGTTTTTTGCTAGAGACTGCAAGTAGGGATCAAATTTACCATTTGACTCTTAGAAATACCACAGTGAGAACGTAGACACCCTTGGAGTACTAGGGGCAGATAACCAGGGCTAGTTCCAATAACCATGCTAAATATAGGATACGGGTGGTTAGTTTCCTATGGTCATAGGACGCATATTATTTAATATGGGAGCGAAGCTCCCATAGCCGGAAGATCACTAGGCCAACAGGGGTTAGGGTCCACTACGAAGTTAGGCGAGTCTCCAATGGCCCGAGAGTTCGTACTAAAATCAAGTGTCTGGGTGAGGGTTTATTCTTAACAGTTAATTCTAATACTATCAATGAGGAAGATCGATTGACGTCACCCAGCTTGCTTATGACGTCACTGAGAGGTTTGGAAGTACCATAGATCGATAGATAAATGAAAGGGCTAAAAGTTACGAAAAAGGTACAAAGCTACGAAAAATGTACTAAGTTACGAAAAAGGTACGAAATTACGAAAAAGGTGCGAAGTTACGAAAAAGCTACGAACATGGTACGAAGTAACGAAAAAGATACGAAGATGTTACGAAAGGCCTTGGTTATGAAGTTACCATGTTACTAGATAGTAACGCCACCTATCGGGATAATTTATTATGACGTATAGTGATGCATTATGAGGAAATGCCTCGGGCGACGTTGGGGTCAAGTGACCTTCGGTCACAGGTAGCCATCTTTGGCGAATGAAATATTTACGGTACTCGAAACAAATCTTTTATTAAATTTCATACCAGTAGCGCGTATTTGAAAAAAACGTTCAGCTGACAAAAAGTTGAAAAACAATAAAAAAAAAAAACTGCCCCAAATTTATCGACATCCAATGGAATAAACGTAGAAATAGGGTAGGGAGACTACATTTCGTGCATGACGTCACGTTATTTTGTCGTTCATTCACCAAAGTTGGTATGTTTTGTCTCACATTCCAATGATATGACGTCATGACTAAGTAATTTGGCAGAGAACGTCTCGTGCAACGTTGTGACGTCATGTTTACTGTGACGTCATCGATGAATGACGCTTTACGCAAAGCCTATAAATAGTCCGTTGGCACTCGACGGGTGGTTTGAAAAGCCTAAAATTAGGCTCTTTGGCATGTAAGGGTTAAATAAGTAATTCATTAATATATACATGTCACAATACAAGTATTTCAAATCTGGTATAATTAATAGATCCTCACAATACCAAAGAAAAAACAAAAAATTAATCGCAAGTAATTACAAATCGACCATGGAATTTATCGTTTTTATTTTTGTTAATTGTTGTCTTATTTTTAACATTAAGTGTAAAAATATAAAAAAAACATTTTGCAGGTGGAAATTTTCAAATGTACTCTTAGCAAAGTAGAAGTAGGTACTACACAACCTATATAGACACTATATGAAAATAAAAGGGGCAGATAACCAGGGCTAGAACACGATAATAGAACGCGGACGTCGTAGATAACACCCCATGGACACTTCCGAAGGGGTCACTACGGGTGTTGCGCATCTTCCGGTTGCGCATGCGCACATCCAAGGGAACCTCGAAGGGATCAAGTGACCTTCGATCACATCCGGTAGCCATGTTACTACTGTACTACTACTAAGAAAAAAGTGCCGGGAAAAAGCCGGGCACGCGCAGAACATATTTCCGGTCAGGACCACTAGGGCGGATATGACGCAACTTCCGGTTACGCATGCGCAGAACATACTTCCGGTGACTGACGTCACGTGACTTCCGGTAGCTCCAACGCATCGCTCCACCGCAAATACTAACTCTGCTGTGCCCATATACTACTGATGCACTACGCCCCCTCCTAGCAATGATATATGGTAGTAGGAAAAAAAGGAGCATTTTTAACTCAACTGACCCAAAGGGTCATGTCAGATAATGCCATCACTTGAAGTCCATCGTCGTCGTGCATAAACGTTGATATTTTTATCTTCTTTTCTGATACCATTAGTAGTACTTGGCAATTGGAATTAAGCTTGGTAGGACTATCCATTGAGTAGTTCTCTGAAAAGTGTATATTACCTTTGTTGATCTTAAGCACAAAAGGGAAACAAGAGGCTCAAATGTGTTAAGATGCTTTGGTGTTTTCTGTTCTTGAATGCATAGTGTATATTTTTCAGAGGGCTCGATTGGCTTAATGGGTTAGGTATTTGAATTACCTAACAACTCATACAAATCTATCTCCAATACGGCGTGGGTTCGCGCCCGGCTTTGTAAATTGCAAAAAGGGTGCACTCAACTCGCAGCCGCAAGTAATAAAGTTTACCATTTGCTTCCCCATGTTCGGTGGCTCTCTCCGGGTACTCCGGCTTCTTCCACCACTAAAACTGGTCGCCATGATATAGCTGAAAGTGGCGTTAAAACACCAAAAGTAAAAAATCAATCTTTTATTTTTTCAGCCAATCTTGATGATATTTTTCATTATGTTCTTTATAAAATTATCTTTATGCTGTATGCAACTATTTTTTTTTATTGGTTCTTACCGTTTCTAAGAATAAGGTGGTCAAAATTGGGCAAACATTCAAAATTTTGAATTTTTATTTCAAGTCTGGCTTTAATAGTTTTTTTTTCTTTAGATTCCTTATGAAATATACGCCCTGTTCTATTATACAGATCTGACCTAGCTATTCGGGTTTGACCTAGCTATTCGGGTTTCTGGGATAAAAGGGGTTAACGTGCATGACTTCAAGGCGACGAACACTGAACAAAAAAATCTAAGTAGGATTTGTATGTATTTTTTCCCATGGAATAACTTTAAGCAGTTTTATTAACAGAAGAGAATGTGAAAATGTTTCCTTGTAGACTTTTACAAAGTTAAATATTTCTTATTTAATTTTATTAATGAATTAAATAACTTTATTTTATAAACTTGTCTATAATAATGAAACTAATGATATACTTATGTCTGTATCCAGTGCCGGATTTAGATTTAGGTTATTCCACTTGTGAGACCCCTCCCATTTCCCCACCTTCGTGACTGGAGGAACATGGAAGTGTGTTTAATCAATTTCAATAAAGTCGAAGATGATGAGGGATGCTTAAAATTCTGCAATATTCTGAAATGGAGTGCAACTGAGTAAGAGTTGTTTAGAAAGTACAGTACGTTGTGACAGCATAAGTGTGCACGTGAAAGTCCAATAACAGTGTTAAAAATATTATACACCTTGACCGGAGGCCCCCTAAATTTTGAGGCCCTAGGCACTGTCTGTATCTCCCTATTATGACAATTCTCTGTTGGCGCTTGGTCCCAGTGGTTACCAAAATAAGAAAGAAAAAAAACGTAGATATAAAAATTAGTTCGCACGGCGGGTTTATGGAATAACCTTCATCAGGTACGCTCAAAGCCGAAATGTTTGAAAGTCAAATAATTTAAAATCCATGCGAGCAAGAAAACCAAAGGACCTAAACAGAATAGTCAACATCGGTTAAGGTCATCTAAGGTCATCTAAGCTTATGTTTAAGAAGCAACATCATAGTATAACTTACTATAAGTAAAAAGGGTTTTCAAGCTACTTTTTTGGGGGTCAAAATATTAATTTAAATATTCAACGATATCATTAAAATATTGTCGTTTAACACCCATTAAATCAATAAAAGGTGTATGATAAGTCACCGTAATAAAGATGTACATTGTATGTGCTGTTGTGAATTTTACGATCTTTAGGCAGTAAACATACAACCGACCTACATTGTATTTCATTTTCATTCACACAAAAAAAAAACCAGAAAATTGGATTAAGAAAACATTAATTTTGTTTCAAGAGTATTGATATGATAATTTGCTTTATCTCTTTCCAGCACAATTCATTAGTATTGACAATATTTTAAATAAGTACATTTGTATGACATGGTAGGCTACATTTTTCATAATCCGGAAAATGTATCCGTCATTGATTTAAATTTAGAACAAACTGTTTACTTCCTTTGTTGCTTCCCTTTGTCAGCAGCTCATAGAAAAGCGTCGACATCATTTAAAAATGCAAAATGCGCCCAAAAATAATCAAAATAGTACAAGTTGGTATGTGTTTCCCAATTTTTAATAGTTTTATGGTATGCTTTGTATCAATGACAATGTGCAACAATGCATAAAAAGATGCATATGAGCGTTTTAAACATTTGTAGACGACTGCCCGACAAAATTTAAATATAATTTACTTTAAAAATCAAAATATTAAATATTTAAAGAATTATGACCTCAACTGATGTTTTTAAAAATATTAATTGAATGATATTTTAAATAATTTCAAACTTGTTATAGTCTGAAAAACTTCCTGTTTGATATAATTGTCAAGGAAATCTTTTTTTAAGTTTTATTTGTTTGTAGGAAAATGTAGACTTGTCAACCATTTAAAACAAATTGATGCAAATAACCTTTTGTTTACTAATTAATCATTTTAATTATGTGACTATGTCATCTTCAAACTTATTGTTAACACAATTTTTATTGCATGATTTTAATGGAAATAAAAACTTAATAATTTGGGGCATCAGTTAATTGTGCTCATTGTTAAAGAGTAGATACTTTGGCTGTGAAATGCAGAGTTGTTCCTTTACTTGAATTTGTGTCTCAGTGTAATGTTGGATAGGTTCTCATGTTCATTTACATCCATATCTTTTCTTACTAATAAATGTCTGAGGTATAGAAATGCATTATATACAGTACATTGATTGTCAATTGAATGTGTAGTAAACACAGACATGGAGTAATCTGTAATTAATTACATTTTTTCATGTAATCTGTAATCAGCCATTTCTTAGATTACAAGTAACCAACCGTAAACATTACAGTTATATGAAATTTGCTCATTTGTATTGTTGATAAAATTCAGCAAAAGTGACAAATTTGAATTTTGCTACGTGTATTTGATGTAAATTACAGTAAAATTTTTGGTTTCATTATAATGGCAGTTTGATGTAGACAAGAAATAGATCATTTTTCCCAAATTATTGAAATATTCTGATGCAAAGGCCAACCTTGTTCGTCTCAAGTGCGGCAGATTGTGAGTGTGATTCCTGGACAGGTAAAATCAAAGACTATAAAATTGGTACAGTTTGTATATGCCGCATTCAGGAGTAATTAAGAGCAAATACTGGTTGCCTCTGAATCAAGATAATGTGTCCGAATAAGTGTGTTGGTCTAAGACTCTAGTACAAAGCAGACATCATCTCATTGATATGCTGCTTCTACGATATAGATAAAAAAAAATTGCTCAATTTGTCTTAAACATCAATCTCACAATGAACAAAAGTTAGTAAGGAGTGATAAGTTATTGCCTGTTCCAAGGTAAAATTTACTTACCCTTTTCCAAGTGGGAATCAAAACATCTGTGCAAAGTTACATCCCAAATGTCACCTTTTTTTACGATATCTTCAGACTTGTTTAATTATCATCCATCCGCATCGATGGAGTACTGGTTAACGTATTCACCTCAATGGCGGTAGATCGTGGATTCGAGCCCTGGTCAGGTAAAACCAAAGACTATAAAATTGGTATTTGTTGCTTCTCCGCTAAGCATGCAGCATTAAGGAGAAAGAAGAAAGACTGGTTGGCTCGGAATCAGAATAATGTGTCCGAGTGGAGCAACATGTCTACCCACAGACTTTTTTTTCAGTGAGCTAGCACTATAAAAATCCAACTCAGCATGTTGGTCTAGAACAAAGCAGACGTCATCATCATCTCATTGAAAATTAACTTGTTCTCGCCATAATATAGCTGAAAAATTGCTGAATTGGCATTAAACAACAATCACTAACTCACTCTCTTTGTAATTTCTCTTTATATGTGCAGCATATATAATGTGCTATATGCACTGTCAGTTTGAGTAATAAAGATATGATAATTCACTCAGTATAATGTGTTTTATGTCTTCTGTCTTTTCAGAGAGTAGCAGAAAGGTTCAACATGTGAAAATTAATAAACTATTGGATTACAAGTGATAGTCGAAGACATAACAACAAAAAAAGTCAGTCTATGAATGAGGAAGTCTTGTCGATTTTTGTTAAAGAGAAACTTTATATTTGTGTGAAGGAAATATACTTCAAAATATGGAATCCCTCCAGTGTCAAATCTGTAGTAACTTTTTCCAGGACCTTCAAGCATTAAATGATCATATTGAAACTCACACAAAGAAAGAACTGTATCAGTTCGGTGTTTCCTTGAAAAATTACTTGGAAATTTTGATACGTGACAATACGGTTTTAAAAGCGCAATTTAACCATTTGAAACAAACTCAAATACAAACCTCAGAAGAACAAGCATTTTTATTTGCCAATACATTCAATATACCTTCCACATCCAAAGAGGAACAAAATGAACTGGTACCAGTTGGAAATGATAAGGTACCAGTTTATACTATGCCAGAAGAACAGGTAGTACAAGAAGATAATCAATACAGACAACCAGAGTACGTTCAAGAAGTTACAGTGCAATCTGCTGAAAATACCGCAGAACCTCAACCTGAATCGGAAAATGTTTCTTTGATAGATCTTAGCAATGAAGAAATAACTAAAAACGGACCATCGTCACCAAAAGCCGGAGAAACTGAAGATGAAGTTATTATATGCTGCATTTGTAAAATAACTTTTCCTTCGTATAATCTACTGAATAATCATATACAGACTCACATTGACGGAAACAGCTATACTTGTCCAGTTTGTCAAAAAGTTTTAAATTCTCGTAATAATTTACTCGTTCATATTCGTATACATACAGGTGAGAAACCATATAAATGTCCTGTTTGCGGTAAACCATTTACTCAGTACGGCACTCTTTATCGTCACAAGAAAAAACACGAAGCGAACGGGGAATTTGAAAAGATGGGAACGTCCCCAAGGGGTGGGGATCAAAATGATACTAAATCAAACCATTCTACAAAAAGCACAGAAACTGCCGATTCTCCAGTTATCGTTGAAGATTCTCAAAAGCAGGGTTACCCCACATTACAACAGCAATTATCATATCCACCGAATGTGATGTTATCACCCAACACCTCGTTAGAGAGTATATTACCGCAGCAACTTTTAGCCCAAGAGGGGATAACTCCTGAATTATTAGAGCGATATAATCAGCTACTGTTTCAGAGGGTGTCTAACCCCATGCAGATGTATGGTCCTGGAGTAATGAAAGAAGGTACATGGCCAAAGGTAAATGAAACATCTGAAGAACAAAAATCTGCTATACCTATTCCGCAGCCAAGACCTGAGCATATATCAGTAAACTCACTCGAAACACTGCCGTGGGCTATCAAAAAAGAGCACGAAAAAGCGAATGAAAAAGAAATTGATTTGAGTACAATAAGTGAGCGAGAAACAATAGATCAACAACAACATCAACAGCAGTCGCAGTATCAGTACATGTATACTGGTGAGAATAACATAGAAAATACTACTGCCGAACACATACATCCGCCTGCTAAGCAACCAGAACCGATACAGGAGAAAACACAGATTCATAGTCCATTGAATATACCTCAAATTCCTCCTAGACCGACTCAGACCTTGGATATCACACATCCTGAATATTCGTTAAATTTACTGACATCACAGGCTGTTTTAGCCAATCCAAACTACATATATTCTGGTCACGGTCCTGATAATGGTGGGGGAGGAGGAGCTACACAAAATAATCAAGCGGCCCTGGAAGAGCAAGTTAAGAAAGAAAGGCAACTGGTAGAAGAGTGGAATGCTAATATGCAAGCGATGCAAGCAAATGCCGTAGCTGCACAACAGTTTCAAGGATTACCTCCAAACTCCACCGAAAATCAAAAAGACGGGAAATCAATGTCTAACAATCAGATTTTAGAATCATTTACTAGCTTAACAAAGAATCTTCTACAAAAATTACATAAAAAGTCTGAGCCGGGTGATGAAGACGGATCCGTAGAAATGGGAGAGATCAAATGTTCCGTTTGTGGCATAAACGTACCGTCATATGATGAGATGAGATCACACATTAAGACTCATAATAAACATACTTGTGACGTTTGTCAAAAAAGCTTCTCAACCCCTTTTGTCCTGAGGAGACACAAAATGATTCATACTGGCGAAAGGCCTCACGTTTGCACTGTTTGTGGGAAAAGTTTTATTGAAAAGCAGCATTTAACATGTCACATGAGAACCCACACGGGTGACAAACCTTACAGATGTAAATTCTGTCCTAAAAAATTTGCACAAAGAAGCAGTTTACAAATTCATCAGAGAGTCCACCAGCGGGCAGATGGGAAACGTTCTTCTACCGAGGAAGGAGAAATGAACGAAAGTCTTAATACTTCTGCTGAACTCGAGTCTTCTCCCGAATCTAAGCTACAATTATCAGAACAAAATATGCTGGAATTAAGAAGAAGACTGAGCTTTAATGAAGCAGACTTGATCAGATTCAACCAAAATCTTGCAGCCCAAGGTCTAGAAATGCTTCGCCCAAGAACTAAGAGTATGGAATATGGTTTATCTTCTGAACAAAAGTCCTACTGGGATCCAAATCTTCACAACATTTATGCTAACCAGTCTGCTCCTGTTGCTGATGAGAATCGAGATGCACTTGATTTGACCTTTAGGAGTAGAGAAAGGTCACTATCACTCAATTCAGAAGGTACGCCTTCTGCTTCACAAAGCATTAACCCAAACAAACCTGACGATGCCAGTCAGCCGATTGTCATTCCAAATCCAGCAACCGTAGCTTCCCCGATAAGACTGGAAACAGCGAAATCTGCTGATGCTGAATTCGAACAAAAATTGCAAGAACAAATGATGCAACATGCACAGGAACAACAGAACGTTCAAAACGGTCAGGAAGAGCACGACCATGGTCAAAATGACGAAAATGCTTCAACACCTGTATCATCTTCTCCTCAAGGGGAGACAAGTAACATGTTTTTACAGTTAGCAAAATCAGGGGAATCTCCATTTACTTGTCATATCTGCGGAAAGACTCTTAGTACTCTATACACGCTACGTAACCATATTCAAAACCACTATGGACACAAACCATTCAGCTGCGACGAATGTGACAAAACTTTTAGTATTAAAACACATTTGATCACCCATAAACGAGTTCACACAGGTGAAAAACCATACATTTGTCAATGTTGTGGAAAGCATTTCCAGCGTTACAGTGCAGTTCAACGCCATCTTTTATTCGTTCATAAAGTTGAAAAGGGGGTCAAAGGACGAGATTATGTAATCGTTCATTCAGACTCGATGAAAGAGGATATTTTGCAAGAAATCAAAGATCACGAAGACGGACATATTAGCGATCATGACCATCAAGAGTCAGAAAATGAGGCGGAAATGGTTATGGCAACACCACCCAGTCAGTCATCGATTAAAAATGAGCCGACGCCCAAAAATGGATTAAATTCCTCCTTGGATGAAAGTGGAACGGAATCTTCAGGCAGTAAGGAAGAACCAGTGGAATGTCGTTGTACAATTTGTAGCATATTGTTTATGGACCATGAAGCATTAACAAAACATTTGGGAATCATGCATACCGGGGGTAACAACAGAACGTGTGAAATTTGTGGCAAAAACTTTACGGTGCCGTTCTCTTTAAAGAGACACTTAATGATTCACATGGGGATTAAACCTCACAGATGTAATGAATGTGGCAAGCGATTCACGGAAAAGCAACATCTCGAGTCACACCAGCGTGTGCATACGGGGGAGAGACCGTTTAAATGTCACGTTTGTCGTAAAGTATTTTCACAGTCAGGAACATTACAGAATCATTTGAAAAAGCATTTTGATGAACCACAAACATCAGTTGAAATGAGACAGGCAACCAGTCATGAACAGTTTCTAAGTAACATACAATATCAGATGTTGTTAGCCAGAGCTCAAATGGCACAAGGTGGATTGGAGAATTCTTTGGCACTGTCACAAGTGATACCTCCAGGAATAGACCTGCAAAACTTGAGGGCGGCAGGAGGCGTGGATGCTTCTGCTGGAATGGTTCAAATGAGATCATTGAGTGTGGATAGTTCTCTTGGAGTTGCCCAACCAATGAAAATGGCTGGAGTGGATACCTCCGTAGCGGCCACTCTCGCTTCACGGTCAATAAGTGTAGATAGCGCTATAGCGTTACAACAGTTACAAGAACAGTTACAACAGCAAGCGTCTAACATGGAGAAAGCAGAAAATTCTGTTCCTGTTACTCCAACCCTTATTGAAGAATCTCATCATACGGACATGGAATCTGACCACGGACCAGCGGTGTCTGCTACGGAGACCACGGTTTCTAATGATATAGAAATGACAGAAGTGTCACAAGCTTAGTTTGTACTTTTGGACTTTTATTTTATCTTAGGACATTATTTGTAGGTCAGATTTTTTGCATGTAAAAATTAAATTAACTTAAGACAATGGCAGTCATTTTGTTTTGTCAATCTTTGTACAGGAAGCATAGAAAAAAAATATTGAAATAATTTACAAATTTGTTACTTTTAAAGTATTGTTTAAAATCATTCATGCAAGACATGTACAATTTGGTTTTTTTTTTCATATAAGAATTTAGCAAAGGAGAAATATAAAAGAAATATTTGATAAATATACAAATGTTATATTAACATTTTAAAGGTGTTTTATTTTCTCAATAACTGAATTTTAGTTGAAAGTGGCATTAAACACCATAACCATATTATTTTCTTTTGATCTTGTGTTTCTTGGTTTTAAGATAGAAAATTAATGTTTAGATAACTGAAGTATAAACTGAGAGATACTTATACAGTCATCGACTTTAGCAGTGGTCCGGTGGCCCCCGGCCAGTGAAAATTGATTCGGACCAGTGACTTTTGCCAAATTTTTTCAATAGAATCTCTATAAATATTCTAATTTTGAAGTTTT
This sequence comes from Bathymodiolus septemdierum, assembly GCA_963383655.1. Lineage (NCBI taxonomy): Eukaryota > Metazoa > Mollusca > Bivalvia > Mytilida > Modiolidae > Bathymodiolus > Bathymodiolus septemdierum. The sequence continues at coordinate 37,060,980 of OY726527.1, forward strand.
CTGGCCAGTAAATTCGAAAGTCTAATTTCAAAGACTGCTTATAGGGTTCTTCTTGTGTTGCAATCTAATTATATTTTTATACTTTAATTTTCACCCAAAAACCCTGTAAAATTTAATTAAAAAAAGAATTTAGAGACTTTTTATAAATAATATTTTGTTTTGAAGATTGTTAATTTTAACTTTATATATAAGCTATGTGAACATGTGAAGTACACAAATTGCAAAACTTATTCAGGAATTCATTTTTATTTTGAATAAAAGTTTCTGTCGCCAAATTTTATAGGAAAAATTAAATTTACCTGAAAGAGCCCCCCCAAAAAAGAATCGCTGGACCCTACACTTTTCAACAATTACCGATTGTTCCATGTTCCAAAATCAGAAGAGAAATAATCTGATATTTGATTCATGTGGGAAAAAAATCTGGCTAGAAAGGAGGGGGTGAAAAAGCATAGCCCCCTCTTTCTAATTAGGTAAAATGTTATTGATAGCTGCTGTTGTTTACAATTTTCAGAAAATATTTTAAATAATGTTACATTTAATATTTATTTATAATATTTTTACAATAAAAAATATGTTGATTGCCATTTGGGAAATAAATTATTATTATTTTTCCTAAGTACTATTTGTTTATTATTAGAAACAGTTGGATATACAATTTCATATCACAGTATGAAATTTTGTTTATTATCTTTTGTTTTTGTTTAGATTTTTGTTTCATTCGTTAAAATGCATTTATTTCATAGAAACAAATTAAGAAGATGTTAGTTAATTACTATAACAAAAAAAAATATTTTCATAATAAAATATTTTTCGCTGCATTTTTTTCATTTTTGTAGATATTGTATTGATATATTTTGTACGCACAATTTATTCAAGTCATAAACATAAATAAATAAATATAAATTTATTTTTTTTGTCATTAAAAAAATGTAAAAAATAATGTAAAAAATATTTTTTTCATTCAATACTGAATAAATCTCAGAAAAATAATACATGTACATTTAGTATGCTAAGAATAGAAATTATGGATTTTGTTATGCTAAAAATAGAATTTATTGATATTTGTGTATTATTATGTATTTGTGTACAGTAAACATCAACAATAACAAAACCATGTGGATGTATATATATTGTGTAAATAATAATTTTGTGAATACACAAAAAAAATATGATAATTGCTTTAAGATATAATAATAATGTATGTAATATTATATTTGATAGATGATACTGTTGTTTATATGTAGAATTAGGAACGGTTTGTTTAAATTAAAAAAATACGAGGCCACTTAAAAATAGGACTACAGTACCTCCCTTTATGAGGCCCCCTTTACCAACGGCCATCTCTTTGATGAAACTGTTGTTGATATGTAGAATTAGGAACAGTTTGTTTAAAGTTTTTAAAGAAAAAATACGAGGCCACTTAAACATACTACAACCGTTGTTCTCTGCCCCCATGTGACAATACGACAAAGGCCAGTTGGAAATTTAGGTCGTGGCATGGCAACAAGCATAAAAATGTTGCAGGATTAAACACGTTTATAGGATTCTAACCTATCCCCATATCATAAATATGAATATCATAATCATGACCATCAGCCGAATGGAAAGAAATAAATAATTTTAACGAAAAACACAGATTCTTTCAAAGATTTCTTGCTTTCACAGAAGAATGATAATTAGTAAGAAAGGATGTAAAAGAAGATGAGAAACTATCCAATATTACACTTGGACACAAATCTGAGTAAATGGTATGGTGTTTAACACCACTTTCAACAATATTTCAGTTTTATCTTGCCGGTCAGTTTTATTGGTGGAGGAAACCGTAGAAAATCACTGACCTCTGTTAGTCTCTAACAAACTTTATCACTTAATGTTGTATCGAGTACACTTTACGATGAGCGGAATTCGAACTTACGATGTTTGTGGTGATGGGCACTGATTGCAAAGGTAGTTGTAAATCCAACTATCACGACCGCTCCTCAAATTTGAGTAAAGGAACAGCACTTTTATTCACATGTATGATATCTTTTAAGTGGCCTAGTATATAGATGTTGCTTGAGGTAGTTTTTAAGTATGATATTTCATGTCACCCAATTAATTAGAAATTTAATTAATTAAAACCTGTAGAAATTTATTTTTGTATATTCTAATTTGTGTGTTATTTTTCAATAATTTGCAATACACATGTGTATCTTAAGGTCATGAACATTTGGGGAAGAAAAATAACAAATTTTTGTATCATAAATTTTATGTACATCTAAGGTCATCATGTATGAATACCTCTATATTATTGACCCTTATTAACCAAGTCCTGTTTTCTTTTTACTAAACTCTTTCATAGTGCAGCTGTATTTCTGGTTAAAAATCAGGCTAACTTTTCTGTCAATAATGTACAAAGGGAATCTCCATTCAACTTTCTTTCTTTCTTCCATTTCTTTTTCTGTCTTTTTTTTTCTGGCACGGGCTTATATTGTTTTCTTTTTTCTTTCTTTTTTTTTTTTGCCGAGACGGGTTTATATTGTTTTCTATTTTATTTTTGTTTTTTGTTGTTTTTTTTTTTGGACTACAATTTTATGTCACACAGTTTTATAATAATTTTTTTTTTATTTGATGTAAGCAATGCAAAAAATTATTAATCTTGCCCTGCAGCTTTAAACATGAAATTTTGGTAAAATTACAGATTTTTCAAGTAAAAAAATTTTGTTTCGAAAGATTCTTTCCTGTTACCTGATATTATTTTGGAAAATTTAACCATGACATGTCTTTCCTGCACATTGAATATATTTTTTCTGAGAGAATGACCATATAAATTTAAGGAGTGGGGTCTATCTACGTTTTTAATTTTTGTTCACCAAAATGTATAGAAAAACAAATAAATTAACCTGAATTAAATAAATAATCTGCTCTGGCAATTTTCAAAGAGGAATTTGGTAAAATATGAAGAAAAATTTCAGATTTTTCATATCCAATAAAGAAAATAATTTTATTTTGTTTCGTCTCTAAAAAATGTTTGCAAATACAGTGGAACTTGTGCAATCCGACACATGAGTTTTCCAACATCCTGTGTCATCCGACCAAAATTTATGGTGCCGAATTATTTCTGTTAACTAAAATAAAACCTGAGTATTCTTACGTCCTGTACAATCTGACACATTTCCTTGGTCTCTAGGTGTATCAGATTAGACAGGTTCTGATGTCCTGTACAATCTGACACATTTCCTTGGTCTCTAGGTGTATCGGATTAGACAGGTTCTGATGTCCTGTACAATCTGACACATTTCCTTCGTCTCTAGGTGTATCAGATTAGACAGGTTCTGATGTCCTGTACAATCTGACACATTTCCTTGGTCTCTAGGTGTATCAGATTAGACAGGTTCTGATGTCCTGTACAATCTGACACATTTCCTTGGTCTCTAGGTGTATCGGATTAGACAGGTGCTGATGTCCTGTACAATCTGACACATTTCCTTCGTCTCTAGGTGTATCGGATTAGACAGGTTCTGATGTCCTGTACAATCTGACACATTTCCTTGGTCTCTAGGTGTATCAGATTAGACAGGTTCTGATGTCCTGTACAATCTGACACATTTCCTTGGTCTCTAGGTGTATCGGATTAGACAGGTTCTGATGTCCTGTACAATCTGACACATTTCCTTGGTCTCTAGGTGTATCAGATTAGACAGGTTCTGATGTCCTGTACAATCTGACACATTTCCTTGGTCTCTAGGTGTATCAGATTAGACAGGTTCTGATGCCCTGTACAAACTGACACATATCCTTGGTCTCTAGGTGTATCGGATTAGACAGGTTCTGATGTCCTGTACAATCTGACACATTTCCTTGGTCTCTAGGTGTATCGGATTAGACAGGTTCCACTGTAGTTAATTGGAAAAATATGCAGAAATTTCATATATTACAACTGTTTCAACTTGTTGTTTAATTTTAAGCTGTATGCATGTACCATGAATATTTTGTTAACTACACATTTTATTTGTGCACATAATGTTGATTTCTGTATGACACTCAGATATATATTCGTATGTGCCAGTTTTGTTTCGCAGCAGCTGCAGTTGTCAGGCTTAGTTTTGGGGGAACTAACTCTACCATTTCATGATTTTTTTGTATCAGACTTTTACAAAATTTATAACTTTCTTACCAAGAATCAAGGCAAAGGTGTCACTGCTATTTCTTTATTGTTATTTATGCCCACAGGGGGAAATTACTACATTGTATATTATTGTGGATTTTAAATCTGTTGCTTTTAAAAAAAAATTCTACTCTTTTTTTCTCTCATTCCAATGAAATAGACCTATTGAACATTCCCACTTTTATTCTAAAACTATCTGTTTTTTGTTTTACTTTCTTAATAGGGGTTATTTCCCTTGCCATGGGCAAACTGGTACCTGTTCTACAATCGTAACTACTCGGCCATTCTCGCTACGCATTAGGCATATAAATCGCACTACTTTTCGCACTACTTAAGTTCTAATTAGTTTTGCATGATTAGATTTTACTTAGTATGTCTTCCATATTGGATTTTCGTGGACTATATTTTTGTGCGGCTTAGCTTAATTTAACTTCCGGCAAACAATTTAAGAAGAATTTCTACTATCTACATACAAGGTTATTTGTAGGGTAGCGAGAATGGCAGAGTAGTTACGATTTACCTGTTCTAGTAAGAGCAACAGAAAGCACAAAAAAATTAATATAATTTGTTTTGACAATTTGTAATTATTTGAACCTTGTTAGAAATCAGAGGATAATTTTATAGCAGATAGAAATATTCCTAGTACTTACAACATTTAATTTGTGTGTAGATTATGGGGTAAAAATATGTTATTTTCATTGAATTTTGCATGAAATGGACAATTTTGTCCACCTTAAAAGGGAAATAACTGCAATAAAAAAAAAAACATGTAAATATATAATCAAAGTTGGGAATGTGCGAAAAGTTATATTTCGTTAAAACTGCTGCTCAACTTTAGCAAAGAGGTACAACTTAACTATGATTGTTTTTTTTATACAACAATTGTATTTTCCAATTTTGATGACAGATTATTATTTGTGTCGATACTTTTTTTTTGAGTCATTTTGACATTACCCCGTCATACTTATTGTCTTGTCAGAGGGGTAGCATCATCACTGTGTACAAAGAAGGTGACAAATATTTGTATTCTATACATTCTTCAGACAATGTACTTATGAAATTTTACATACATATTAGACGGGAACAACCTTTTAATCTTCATTGAGGGGAGAGGGTAGGGGATTGTGTTTGTAAATTTCTGTTGCCAAATATTATAGAAAAAAAACTTGAGACCATGTTGACACAACCTAAGGGGAGACAACCATTTAACTTTTAGCACAGGGTGGTTCTTTGTAAATTTCTGTTGCCAAATATTATAGAAAAAAAACTTAAGACCATGTTGACATAACCTAGGGGGACAACCATTTAGGGGGAGGGGAGATATTTCTTTGTAATTTTTTGTCGCCAAATATTATAGAAAAAAATTGATTGTACTGAAAGATGCAAATATTCAATAAACTGACCTTGTAGTTTTCAACGAATAATGTTGGTGAAATTTGCATTATAAAAATACAGCTTTTTCGTGGAATAAAATTCTGCCTTGAAGGGAAAAAATGTACCCTTCCTCCTACCTTAAAGTTAAATGGTCTGTCCATATAAGCATAGACTGGTTATAATACACATAAAACCCAAGTACATTTTATTTGTGAATTTGGAACTTCAATGGAAAAAAAAGTTCGGTTTTATACGATTTGTTCCATCTAAGCAAGTCTTCGAACACCTTTTGATGGCCCCTTCAAATATTGGAAAGGATATTGATAAGAACCAATTAGATCAGGGGCTCTCGTGATGATGATCATGTCATATGGTAGTTGGATTTACAACTACCTATGTAATCAGTGCCTATCACCACTAATATTGTGAGTTTGAATCCCACTCAGGCGAGGTGTACTCGATACAACATTATGTGATAAAGTTTGTCAGTGACTTGTGTCGTGACAGGTCAGTGGTTTTCTCCTGGGTATTCCAGTCTCCTCCACCAATAAAACTGACCGCTACGATATAACTGAAATATTGTTGAAAGTGGCATTAAACAACATAAACCTAACAAAGTAGATCATCTAAATACATTACCCTTCAAATTCATAATTGTTAGTAAAAAAAATTAAGCAAATTTAAAGGAAGAATTTGACATTGTACCTTGTAAGCAGTGGATCACCAGATAAAACAAATTAAAAAGATGCCACATATATCCAATCTAAAGATAGGGTCTAGCTAAAACATGTCATGAAATTACAAACATTTTTCCATTGAGGCGATGAACTCGAAATTTCTTATTAACAGAGGAACAAGGTGATAAAAACAGACTTTGTTAATTTTAATGGGGGGGGGGGGGGGTTATTGGTTGTTGTGTCTAACTAGTATCCATTATTTATTGGTACACACAAGGATTCGACTTAAGATATGTTAGTTATATATGCAATTATTTTGTTTTGATATCTGCTTATTTATATTTACATGATCGTTCTTGTAATTTTTTCCGCTAGTCAAACCTCGTTATTCCGTACTTTAATAAGTTGTTGGCCTTGGATATTTCAAGTTACGGTAGGGACTGTTCATCGTAACGTTATTTTGTAGTAAAACCATCAATCCTTTATAAATCTTTGACTCGGTCTTAATGGGGTATTACGCTACATGACGAGCTTTTCCCATTGTGAATTTTCCTTTTATTATATAATTGTAAACTGTATCGCTACAATTCAGAGTTTAAGATGATTTTCTTCTCATCGTTAAAAAATGTTCTGTCTACGAATTATATATTAACCAATCAGAATTGAAGAAGAATAATCCCCAACATTGAACTATGGGTAAATAAATCTCTGGATGTACTTAAATGTCTTGTTCTCTAAACATTTTTAATTAACTTGTCAGTATGTTAGTAAGAATTTCAATCCTTTTTGAGGGGAGGGGTGAATTCATGAAAAAAGTGAATCCTGTTTTCAGTTCGTGGTTTAAAAGTTGCTCGCATTCCACCTCTGTCTGCCGGACCAGGTACTCCACAATAACTACTGGTATTTGAACATTTCTTAAAATTTTTCTCTCCATTTTTGCCAAGTATTTTTTATGTATCTTTTTTATACATCCGCTCCCCGGAGGGGGAGGGGGGTATACTGTTTTACCTCTGTCCGTCTGTCCGTCCATCCAAGATATTTTTTTTTCTATTAAATTAGTACAATATCTTAAACAAACTTCGCAAAAATTTGATTAAACACAAAAAGAGAATACACTGTATTTATATTAAAATATTGTTTCAGTTTGAATTTTATGTTTTGGATTAAAACAAATAATATATTCCTCTATGTTTTTCTGTAGAATTGGTAACATTTTGCCCTTGAGAACTAAGAGACCAAAAATTTTACTTTAATGAAATATTTTGAAATTGCTATTTTATAGTGAAGAGAGGAAACACTTGCTCTTGGTATGCTCTGTTTTTAGGCAGGTTATAAGCGATTGTCATGGCTGTGATAGTACTGTGCGATTAGTGCTTGTCATTTAAGTTTTTTGTTTGATTTCTGCCCATTATTGACCTGCAGAGTTGTTGTTTTTTTTTGGTGTACTCCAATATCTCTCCTTCAATAAAAACCGACTGTCAAAATTATATAAGGGATTTAAGTGGTGTTAAAGAAAATCACCATATCATGACGCCACCTTTGTTGCTGTAGCGTATGATTGTTTGATTCTTGTGACAAGTAGATGATTTAATATTTTAAAACAGGGGAAAAACTGAGAAAAAAATATTGAAAGGAATCTCTTCACTGTAAAAGTTAATTACAGTTATACATCCCCTCTCAATTCATTTGTCCTCACTCGCCATCAAATTTCCAAACGTCATGTAGTTTACAGGTCAAGTTCACCTTTGGTATATTGTCACACTCGCTTCTTTCCAAAATATAGCATGGTCCAAATGGCGGCAATATGACGAGAGTGTACTGTACAGTAATAAATGTCCAAGAATATTGATTGATTGATTGATTGATTGATTGGTGTTTAATGCAACTTTTTCAAGAATAAAATTAAGAATGACCTAGATACTTACATGTACATATATTGATGCATTCACATACATGTATTATACATGTATCTTTTTTTTACAAGGAGGAAGTTATGAATATTCGGCTCTTAGCCTTATATTTGAGTATCGGAAAATAAATATTAGTAGTTAAAGAGTATGACACATTAAAAATCAGAAAATGAAAATAAGATGTAGCTTTTAAAGCTTAATTAGAAATTAAAGATTATCAATCATATTCAGACTCTGGGGCCGTCTCACACTTTTTTTTTGAGAGGTGTGAGTTATGTCCATTATTGAAGATTTCATGTGAATGCATGATGAAAAACTGCAATAAAACTACTGTATGTTAATTTTTTTTTTTAATTTTACATAAATATCAGACATATTATTTCATAGTCATTTGTTTATGTAATTCTTTCTTTTTAAATTGTGACTTAAATGATTTTTTATGGGGAGGGGGGGAGGGGGGGGAATCGCTAAAACATCCATTAAAGATTTGTCTGGTTAAAAAAATAATTTGATTGAAATTTCCGAAAAACCTGTCTAAGCAAAATGTCCTTGGCAACAGCTTATATATAGGTTTTTGGATAAAACAAGTTAAAGTTGCAAAGATTTTAGACAGTTCTACTAGATTTAATGGTCATCTTAATCAGAACTCAGAATTATTTAATGTTCTGTTTAGACAGGTTTATTAATGTAAATTTATAGGAATAATGGAATTTTTACAGTAAAAATGCATTTAAGACCACATTGTTTTGGGATTTTTGAGAATTGTTTTATTGATTAAATTTGGTTGAACCTTTGAACCCATCTCCTCATAATTAAAACAACTTTTTTTTGGATGAAGTTGGTCCATTGGGTTGAACTTTTACATCCACCTCCTCATAATTTGTTTTAAAAACAAAATTTTAAACTATGCGATCTGACATCAAATTTCACAAAATTATGACTAACATACAGAACGAGTTACACTCAGATTTGTTATTGATAATCTATGGTTTTACATGGTATAACCTATACATTTTTCTTCTACAATAGTTGTACAAAATGTGTTTATAATCATCATATTATATGTTGTTTGTTATATTATATCTTTGTTAGAATTGTGTAGTGCCAAAATAGTCACCTAGGTAACAATATAACATTAGGTTCATATTTTTTCTTGTCTATTTTTTTGCCCTTATTAGCTCACATGGTTAAAGTGGAATAAAACTTGGCACAGTAAAATTTGAAGATACCAATGCAATCTGCAAACCTCGGGCGAGTCCGCTTTGCTTCCTCAATCCCTCGGCTGTGATACGGTATTTGATATGCGTCTACGCGTCACATTTCTTTGTCGGAAGACCGTATCACTTCAATCAAACATTGCGCACCGCGAGTAAGTTCTAAAATGGCGACAATAGATGAGTGTATAGAGTTTGCTTTGAAAAATATTGGTCTTTGATGAAGGTACGCAATCAGCCGACATTGCGACAAATGAAAATATATTATTATTGGACGAATATTTGAAAGTGAAATTATTTTAATACCTCCTTCATTGAAGATTTTCGAAAGTAGTTCCAATGGGAGCTATCGTAATACGAGCGAGGTTTGATGAAGGTACGGAATCAGCCGAAGTTGCGACGAGTGGATACCAATACAATGGCCATAGGAAAAAGGACAAACAATGATCTACGAAACACTATACAGAAAACTAAAGATTGAGCAGCACGAACACCACTAAAATCTGAGGGGTGAATACAGGTGCTCTGGAAGGGTTAGCAGTTCGTTCCTGCTCCACTAGTTATACCCCTCATGTTATTGTTAAACCACACAACATCATCTATAATGGAAATCGTGTTTTACAACCTAAATGAAAACAAATAACAAGAATAAAAAATGAATCCCCTACAAAACAAATGGGGAGTAACAACGAACCGAACACTGAAATCACAACACAGAACTAAAAACATGAAGACATGTAATTTGACAACATGGACAACAAGTAAAAAAACTTGAAGACATGTAATTTGACAACATGGACAACAATTAAAAAAACGTGAAGACATGTAATTTAACAACATGGACAACAAGTAAAAAAACGTGAAGACATGTAATTTGACAACATGGACAACAAGTAAAAAAAACGGGAGCAAACTCTTTGGGAAAGTTTACATTTAGATTGTACAAACGAAGTATGTGAGAAGCAGTGCCGGATTTAGATAAAGAAAGGCCCTAGGCTATTCCACTTGTGAGGCCCCTCCAAATTCCCCACCTTCACGACTGGAGGAAGATGGAAGTGTGTTTAATCAATATAAAAAAGGCGAATTTAGATGATGAGGGAGTGTTTAAAATTCTGCAATATTCTGAAAAGGAGTGCAATTGTGTAAGGAAAATTACTGACAGGTTGTTTAGAAAGTACAGTACATTATGACAGCATAAGTGTGAAAGTCCAATAACAGTGTTAATAATATTGTACACCTTGGCCGGAGTCCACCTAAATTTTGAGGCCCTAGGCTTAGCCTATCGAGCCTATAGGGAAATCCGGTACTGGTGAGAGTTAAAATTCAATTTCACTTACTGGTGGTTATGCCCCTTGAAAATCATCACAGATTTACAAAATATTCCATAAAAATCAGTGCCGGATTGTGCTTAGGTCAGGGAGGGGGAGAAACAACAAATACCAATTTTATAGTCTTTAAATGTGTTTGCCCTGACCAAGGATCGAACCCATTATCTACAGCATACAGTGCCGGATGTACCTATAGGCTCGGTAGGCTTAAGCCTAGGGCCTCCGGCCAAGGTGTATAATATTTTTAACTGTTATTGGACTTTCACACTTATGCTGTCATAATGTACTGTACTTTCTAAACAACCCTTCAGTAATTTTTCTTACACAGTTCCACTCCATTTCAGAATATTGCAGAATTTTAAACACCCCTCATCATCTTCGCCTTTATTGAAATTGATAAGCACACTTCCATCTTCATCCAGTCATGAAGGTGGGGAATTGGGGAGCAAGGTCAAAGACTGATAGATCAGGGTCAGTATAATGTCTACCTAACGTGCTCTAGTAAGATTAGTATAAAACATCCTCGAGATCTTCACATAAAGGGTAACATTTCCATTTGAGCAATATCTTGATTATGAATTGAACCCTGGTTTTGATTTTGATGACATCATTTCTACTTCTGTTCCTTCCGGATTTAATACGTCTATGTTAAGTTTTCGTCTAGTTTGCCCTTTCGAAATTTGGGATGAGTTTGGATGAGTCAGACTGTCGTAAAGAAATACAAATGTACATCCAACAGGCAATAAAAGGTCGAGATGAAGTGTGTATTTTCTACACTGGTTATCATCTCTTTGTACCACATAGATTGGGATTTCCGCATTTTGCTGGTCCAGTACCAGATGATACATTTTATCTTGTCATTTATCAGTCAATTTGTGTTTTCAATCGAATGCAACTTTCTTAATGAAACTCTCTATCTCCCTGTATTTCTTCAAAGTATAAGTAGTCTATCGTTTACTATTATCATGTGACATTTTAAAAAGACTCAGAAGCTAGAAGTTGGGTAACTCCTGCATTGTGTCTGTAGTTCTTTTTCTGGTGCAAGTCCAAATGCAACATCAATCAGTAACTTTGGATCCCTGCCAAATACTGAGAAGTAAAGCGACTGAAGTTGTATTAAGGCAATAGTACAGCAGCATTAGCTGATCTTCAGGTTGGATTTTATAGTTCCAAATATAGAGAGTAAAGTCAGATTAAATCGTTCTGTCATCCTGTTGCCCAATAATTGAAAAACCAAAAAATACGTATACCACACTGTCGGAACTGTTTCAAAATCCAGTGAAAAAAATCACAGAAAGAGGCAAAATCGATACCCTATCACACAAATATATATATATATATATATATATATACATGACCGCCCACTTTCCTTGCTTGTTGCAGGCACTTGAATACAAGGTGGTGGAGTTAAACTAGTCTTGAGGGCCCACATCTCCACCTATCAGTTAAATGATGCGGTGCATGGTCGTGCTTTGGATGGTAAGTTGTACGATGTTTCCTAATTTAGGCTATCTGTGAGTTTATTCTCAAATTGACCATTACATCTTTTTCTAAATTACATGTAATTCCATAATGGACACTAATTTTACTGGATACGAGTAATATTTCAACTATGATCTTAATTGTTTGATTTCCTATAATGCATATCATTTCAAGTAGACTATCATTGCCAAGATTTCCTGGAATCCTCCCTTTGATTCCATTGGCTGAGTTGTTCTTAGGTCAACGAGTGGTACTCTCTCTGGATCTTCTGTGGTTGTCTTAATTGTTTAGTTTCCTATGCATATCTCTTAATGTGGACTGTATGTCGTGAAATCCTCCATTTGAGTGGCGTCCAACACATATTGAAATTGTCCGTTTTCTCTGGCGTTCAATGTGAGCATGCTCCTTTTTAAGGGCAGTTACGCCAGAATTATAATTTCTCATGCTTTTGATATGTGTGTCTTACGGTTAGTACTACCTAGTTCTCCAACTGGTAAATCTAGTATAATATTTTCTATGTAATGCTGATGTGCCGAGCGCATGTCTGACTGCAATGTTCTTTTCATGTGTTTGTATTTGGTTTTCAGTTGTGGATTTTTCTTTGATTTTTAGGCAGACGTTTTGTTTTGTTCATTTTTTATTCTTATTTAATGGTCTGTAATCCATGTCAATTTCATTTTGTGTTTTTTGTTTTGTTTTGTGAAATATTAGCAGTTATGGTTTTAATAAGGTCAACCATAGTTCATTTGTGGTGCTATTATCATAATTTGTTTTGATCTTTTCTTCTAGTAGTTGAATGTCTTTCTTGATTTTTATCCCAATTTGCTTTATGGAATTGCTGAATATTTCTATGTGCCTTTTTATTTCTTTTCAGTGATAACGTGCATTCAGTGAATAGGATGTCATGGTCTGCATAATGCATTCCCGACAGGTGGCAGGTGTGTGGTGCATTGGTCAATACATTTGGATTCAATAACATATATCACAGGTTGAAATTAAAACTGTTTGATATGCTTATAAGACCTATAAGACCTCTGATAAAAATAAATTATTTTCGTTGTTGAATTGTGAAAATCAGGAGATCTTAAACTCTGTTGGAAGATTTCTTTACCAAAACATACCCTAATTACTACTATATATTTATATTATCTACTTTATGTATTTATAACATGTTTGTATGTCATGTTCTATCAATCATCAACTCTTTCCCTCTTGTGAGTTTATATGTGTAATTTTACTATATGTGTAATTTCTGTTTGCCCCTCGAGGGTCCATAATTGGAATAAAATGTATTATTATTATTATTATTATTATTATGGGTCTGAGATTTGGATTAGTGATATCACTTTAAAGGACTCTTGCATTGATAAATTGCCATTTGAAAAGATTCATAATAAATTTTGTAAAAATATTCTGGGAGTCCACAAGAAAAGCTCAAATTTTGCATCTAAATGTGAATTAGGGAGACAACCAGTTCTAAATTTTATAACTATTCTTGCACTTAAAAATTTCAATAGCTAAAAAAACCTGATAGATTGCTTGGAGATCGAGGTCTATGAGGTAGATAAATCTCTATTTATTGAAATCACAAATTTATTCACCAAAATTTATTCTCCAAAATTTGAATTTAACTCGGATGTTAACTGACCAACATTCTAAGGTCATTTTAAATAAACTACAACATTTATCTACTGAAGAACATGACAATAAACTATATTTGTCTTAGCCGCAAATATCTATCCAAAAGATTTTATTTCACAAGATTATCTTTCATTAAAACTTCCAGTAAATACATGTATTACTAGAGAATAAGTTTTCACCCTCTTTTAATTGAAAAAGGTAGATATTTTAGATCAAAAATAAAAAGAGAAAATAGATTATGCTCTCAATGCAATCAAATAGAAGATGAGCAACACTTTCTTATTCATTGCACTAAATTTGTTGATGTTTGAAAACTTTTATTCCAAAGACTGAATATTAACCTGCAAGATCTGTGTCCAAGTGAATATATGAAAACAATAACTAGATTGTTAAATCCAAAATGTATTGATGTCACTATATAGAAAATTGTATGAGTATCAGATAAGTTTATTTGTCTTTAATATGATATTTTGTCATTTAAAAATGTATTCATAATTATATGCTTACAGATTTAATATCATTTTAATGTGAGGAAGACATCAATGTTTGATTGATTTTCCTTTATTATCGCTTTATAAAATAAAACTTATAAACTTATATGTCATTAAAAATTTCTACTGGTTGATCTGATAGTACCAGTTAAAAAGGTTGTGTGTGTGTGAGGGAGTGATTTACATTGTCCAGTGTAATGACCCCGACATATTTATATTGCTTTATTTTATTTTAACTGAAACATTTATATAAGTCCATCAACAACAAAGGAACGGGCAAAAAAAAAAAATGCGTGTGCACCGTTTATGTATCATGGACTTTTATGGATTATTATCAATATTTCATGTTGCACTTGTAAATACTTCTTATGGTTTTATTGGATATGGGATGTTCTACATACCAAATGGCATGGTTATCCTTAGAAGGATGTGAAGATACAGAGGTAAGGTAAGGATCGGAATCAGTGAAAAGGGTTTTAGATAAGCCCAAAAGCTTCCGGTTTATTGAAATGCATACTGGGAAGTGTTTGTGAATGGCGGCTACTTTAAAAGCAAAAAACAAACAGTGGAACTTGACTAAATGTAGCTCGTATGCATCAGAATATGTTTCGAAGCATCACCCCACGTCCTACAATATTAAATATTCATCACAAATTCGCAAAAATAATGCCCCATCAAAAATAAAATCGGTCATTTGCAACCCCCCTCTGGGAACATGTCAAAACACGATACACACTGACTAAAAAGAAATAATTTAATCCTCGCTCACACGTTGAATCATGATCTGTATATGACACTGGTATAGCACGATGTAGCAAAGAAGTAATCGATACGTTTAAAGAACTGTCTTGTATTGTTTATGTACAATTATTTACTTTTCAAAGTTTAATTATTTTTCGAAAATGGGATGTAAACAAGAGATTTAGCATCTGGAAATACAAGTGTATTGTGTTTTATTGAGAAATATTTTCGAATGAATTCAGGAATAAACTTATTTTAAAAGGTATGAATTGAACTCATATTTTCTATTGATGTCATAAAAGTTAAATTTTGTCCATTTCATAAATCATATTGTTTTAATGTTTGTGCAACTTACTTAGTTCATTTTAATATGATTAACTTGTTTGTTGATTAACCACAATAAAACATCCAGGACTAGGAGGGTATCCTGTCACATGTTAGCTATGGATTTGTTTGTCCTATTGAATATAAATAACCACTTTTGTCAGTAAAATACTTGGCTCGGAATGTATATATAATATGTAACGCCTAATGGGTACACTCCTCTACCTAAGTAGGTTATGTGAACCATACAATACATGCAGTAGGTTCATAGCCACCCTCATCTGTATGCGTTGGTGGATATCTCCTTTAGCTTAGTTGATAGAGCGGTGGCTAGATGTCCCGCAATCAAATCCCATTTGGGGACATTGCATATTTCGGATAAAATATACTATGCTATTACACTGACACCCAACTCACATGACTAAATGACCCACGGTGGTCAGGATTGAAAATCTAGACGGGCTGAATGTTGGTAATTGAGATATTGTCATACAAGTATGATGACTTGAGGTGAGGAGAGTAATGGTACGGTCCTCTACCTAAGGTTATAGGAACTGTAGTAGGTTCATAATCACCCTCTGCTCACTGTGTTAGTGGAGATCTTTTAGCTCAGTCAGTACTAGTTGGTAGGGCGGCGGCAGTGGCATACGAAGCAAGATGTCCTGGGCAGGCCTCAAAGTGGGATTTTAATTTTGGCGGCCAACTCCAAAAATCTGGTGGCCAAACTCAAATTTTAGTGGTCAAAGTAAAAAAAAAGCCAAAGGTAAAAGAATAAAAACAAATATTTTTTAAATGATTTAAACAGAGTATTCAAGTTCAATGTCCTCTTCTGTAGGTCAGTTTTGATATTGAAAGTTCAATATTTTTTTCCTCTCTCTGGAAAACCAAGTTTCGAGATCTTTTGAATCCTGAAACTGTCTTTTGACATTTTTTTCTGCTGCAACGGATGCTTTTGGTTTCACTCTTACAGCCTTACTTGTCCATCAGATTTAAATTTTGGTCACCATTTTAGTAGACAAAATTGAACGGGTCAACCCTGTTGGGGACATTGCATTTTTCTAAGATAAAGTATGCCCTACTGTTACATATATATATGAATGAAAGTGAAGATAAAAGATACTTTTTCTACATTTCTTTAATCTACATGTATGAATAAATCGGCATTCATTTAGCATAAAGAAACAGAAATATATATTAGTTTTATATAATTAATGCACATAAATCATCAAGACATATTATTATTAACAAAAGTTTTATTTGAGTCAGGATTTCTAGGCATGACCCATTCTCTACACATCTACACTCCATTTAAAATCATTCATACAGTACATAGTTCATTAATTTTGATATCAATATATGGGAGAATGAACCCAGCGTGAACAAGGATGAACAGACACAAAATCTGTCATGAGTTGCCGTTGGGCAATGTTAGATTAAGCTAGTGTTATTGATTCCCAGTCTTCTCGCTAACCCACTTGCCCAAATTCTGGGACAAGTAAAACTGGATTCGAACAAATCAATCAAGTGGAAATTATATAAGAAGTTAAGAACTTGTTTTTAATAAATAGAAATTTTTTCTAAATTTGGCTTTCGGACAAGTAGGTGAAAAAAATTAAGGCAAAGACTGGATTCCAATAGTGAATACCAGGTTCTCATATTTTTGTGTGTGATAACTGTTGCTTTTCAATCATAACAGAGAACTCCAATTCTGAAAAACCATGTACATGTACAGGTATGTACCTAAGTTGTATGTTCTAATGTGTTGCAGTGTATAACAAGTTTTCCGGTTTAGTTTCAATACAAGAGAAATTCAGAATGTTATATTTGTCCATGTTTGAATTGGGTAAAAATTAGTTTTCAGATTTCGGATGCATGCACACATATACCGGTATGTTTTAAGCACATTGAAGTCTGTATCGATTTAGCCAACTTGATTGAAATAATTGATAAACGGTATCATACATTGTAGTTTATCAATCTACAGAATATAAAATACCTCTAATAAATACAGGATGGGGTGCATGCTTTCTTTTTGGGTTGAGAGTGAACACAGCGGTATTGCTGAGAATGCACTGCTTTGGACTGCCTAAATTTCAACTAGATGCAGTCCTGTATAATTTTGAACACTGCATTGTATTTGGAAGCAGGGATTGGAATTAGTATAAGTCTGGAGGTCTGAGACCTGTTGTTTTTTGGATGTGCCTGTAGAATTTCTGAAAATTTCAATGGAAACTAAGGTCCAAATTTTATGGAAATAAGTCTTCGGGCGTGCTTACGTTTTGCTGTAGTTTTGTACACTGTAAATGGGAGTGGCGTTTCATGATCATGATGATTGTTTTATTTGGATTTATTATAAGCTTGATTGATTACCTTGAACTATCTGGGTTCACTTCTCTGTCAGATATTTTCAGAACACATACATTTTTGTGCCTGTTCCAACCCAGGACCTGGTTTTCCAACACCATATATGTCGTGGTCTTTTTTGTATTCAGTTAAGATGTTGGTATTAGTGGACTGGATGACCATCACTGTTTAAACTTACTTTTCATACATGTAATGTGTAATCCAAGGATAGAAATAGCTTCCAAAACCCTATCCATTTTACTCTCTATTTCCTGTTGCAATCTTAATTTTCATCCAGGGGCCACCTTTTTTACCTGATTTATTGATTGTAATCTTGTTCTCATCGTTAATACAACTGAAATACTGCTCACGTCACTTTAAACAATTGTAGGCGAGTTACAAGTACAAGTATCTTTGTTTCTTACTGTTCACCCTACTTAAAAAACCGTCATAGTCGTGATCATATGGCAGTTGGATTTAC
Organism: Bathymodiolus septemdierum; assembly: GCA_963383655.1. Taxonomy (NCBI): domain Eukaryota; kingdom Metazoa; phylum Mollusca; class Bivalvia; order Mytilida; family Modiolidae; genus Bathymodiolus; species Bathymodiolus septemdierum. Next base: position 37,079,133 of record OY726527.1, read on the forward strand.
AATTACTTATGCAATCAATGCCTATCACCACTGATGTTGTGAGTTCGAATTCCGCTCAGGCAGATGTACTGGATTATGTGATAAAGATTGTCAGAAACTTGGAACAGGTCGTGGTTTTCCCCGGGTACTCCGGTTTCCTCCACCAATAAAAGTGACGGCCATGATATAGCTGAAATATTGTTGAAAGTGGTGTTTAACACCGTAAACCTAAACCAACCATCTCTGTTTGTTACTGTTCACCCTACATGAATATGGTACCTGGAAAAGCTTAATTACCGGTAGGTCAATTATTTGACCCCTTTAATAGTACTCAAATTGACACGGGTGACATATTTGCACATCCACAATGTGGAACAGCTTATGAATTAGATTTGTCATATATCATTGTTCAAAATAAATTGAATTCTTTCCAATGTGAATATTTTCAGAAATAGATGGAATGAAAGATGAGTAACCCTGGAACTAGCATCAACTTTGATGGACAGGCTCTTCAGAACTTACAGGAAGCTGAATACAGAAAGGAGGAAGAGGAACAGGAACATGAGGTAGGTCAAAGGTCAGATTACAGGAAGGAAGAGGAACAGGAACACAAAGTACATTGTAGGTCAAAAGTCAGGTTACAGGAATCTGAATACAGAAATGACCTAGCAAAACTAGAACATGAGAGAGGTCAAAGGTCAATATCAGGCCTTTCAATACAGGAAGGAGAAAGAGGAACAGGAACATGAGGTAGGTCAAAGGTCAGATTAGGGGAAGGAAGAGGAACAGGAACACAAAGTAAGTCGAAGGTCAGGTTACAGAAAACTGAATATCGGGTAATATAAAATAATCCTTTGTCACTAAAAAAATAAATGAGGATGAAAGTTTGCATAATAATAAGATAATGTAATGGGCTTCCTTTCAACACCTGTAATATCTAATGCCACAATCTCTTTGCACATAAATTAAAGGAAAATTTGCTCTCGCACCTAGTGGTTTGTTGCAAAGTAAATTTATCGAGTCTATCCATTGTCTCCCGAATTTTTGTGGCAATTTAAACGTCTGTTCATGGTCTCCGTCCTAGCGCAACCTTTTTACTTACATGATTTATTGCTTGTAAGCTTGTTGTCCTCATCAGGAATCTAGCAGAAATACTGCTCACTTGACGTTAAACAACAATCAATCAACTGATACGTTTCTGACAGATGATCTCTGGGCTTTTTAACAGTTACAAGTTTATTCATGAATTGAAAAGCAATGATTTTTATCAGAACAGGATCATGATCAGGTTACAATCAAAATTCCTTCTTTTGTACAATGTAATAAGTCACCATTTGTTTTTGTTAGGTTCGGCTAATCGTGGAATTTTTAGATGTTGCCAAATATTTTTAATTTGATAAGTACATTAATTTTGTTTGAATTAAATATTTGCGTGCTTGAATGATGAATTCAAAATAATTGGCGAGTTTCAAACAAATTAAAAATATGTCAAACAAAAATATTTATTAATGAAAAACTTTTTAAAAATAAAATGTTGTAAATTTGCTAGATAAAATTTTCTCAGTAATTATAAATGTGTGAGGTGGAAAGTTGATTGAATTGAAAACTACAGTTTAAAATTTAAAAAAAAATTATTAGAAAAAAATATTATTGAAAAATTAAAATACAAATTTTCTAAAGAAATGGTATTTGGTTTCATTTAATTATGGACTATATGAGAGATATCAATAAATCTCGACCAAACCTGTATTTTCCTGTCTGAGCGCCAAATCTTGGAACTTTCTCATATTAATTTGTATATTTTCCCGTATTTTTTTAAAGCTTCTTCAGTATCGGATGAAGAATAAATTGTCCTCTATTATTGTTATGTCTTCATTATCAGTGGCCATGGACTAATTTACGAATATGAAAACTTCAATTTGGAAACTAACAGTAGAGGTATGATTCAGTAATAATGTTCCATCATGGAGGGGGGGGGGGGGGGGGGGATTAACAGTCTTTTTGTTTGTTTTGGGAGGAGGATGTGGAATTTTGTTGAAAGTATTTAATTATTGCTTGAACAATCCTTTTCTAAATTGTTGGCGGTGGGGGTATGGTGGTAATACTGCCTCCTTTCACCAGATGTCGTAATATAAAAATGTAGTTGACAGTTGATGTATGACTCAGTAGTAATTTTCCATCATGGAGGTGGTTAACATTATTTTGTTGTCTAGTGGCAGGGGTGGGGGATTTTGTAGACAGTATTATTGCTTGACAACAGACTAGTCCTTTTCTAATTTGTTGTGAGGGGATATAATTGCCTCCCTTTGCCTGATGTCATAATATAAAAATGTAGCTGACAGTTGATGTATGATTCAGTAGTAATTTTCCATCATGGAGGTGGTTAACATTATTTTGTTGTCTAGTGGGGTTGGGATTGGGACTTTGTAGACTATTTATTGCTTGACAAATTAATCCTTCTCTAGATTGATGGGGGCAGGTACATTTGCCTCCCTTCACCTGATTTCCTCCAATCATACATGCAATATAGAAAAAACGAAAATGTAGCTATAGTTGAATAATAAATTGTCAGTTTTATGAAAGCAAAATTGATTCATTTATTTTGAGTATTAAAGGCACACAGGCTGTCAGAAGTGAATTTTTTGTTTATATTAAAAGTTGCCAATACAGTGTTCTCCATTGCTGGTTATAGCCGGCTTCGCCGACCAGCTATAATTCTCTTCCGACCGGCATTCATTTTTCAAAGCTGGTCGGAAAATTAACATTGTTTTCCCAACTTGCGTATTGATCCCAATTAAAATCCTGTGTGGCATTTCATGTGGCTCTTATGTTACAATCGTCAGAATGTCTTTAAATGTATATTGAATCAGGGGACAGTTGACAATTTTAATGACGAAATAAGTACGAGCATACCTTTTAATGGTTTATAATCCACATGCAAATGTTTTTGAATTATTTGACTATTCACTGTTTTATACTAATAAAATGTTCTGAACAAAAAGCCAGGTTTAAAAAATCTGTTATAATGTCGAAATTAGTGAAAAGAATTTGAATGTTTAGCATTGGGCGGGTCAACATTGAATTCATTCATGGATGGAAGAAAATCAAACAGTGACGTATTTCCTTCGTTCTAGGCTATTTACCTATGATATTATGAAAAATTTCAACTGCAATATATCTTAATGGTTTTTTAAATCAATGTTTAGGTCTTATATTGGGAAACATTTTTTTTTTATTAAAATAACAGCCTGTGTGCCTTTAATATTTATACTGAGGTCACCCTGTGTGACAAGACATTGTATCTATTCATATAACTCCATTTAAAACTGTTCTTGTTACTGAAAGTACATGTACCTGGAACAGCAAGTGGTATTTATAAGACACCAAGATGCTCCGTCTTTCAGATCTCCAAATTTATAAATTGATATCTTCAGCTTAGACACCAGTCTTATGTGGTTTTGTAAAAACACAAATTTAGATGTTATTTATAAAACCATGGTTGGAAGGTAAAAATATCAAAACAATGAATTATATATAAAGCAAAAAAGTAAGAATGGTGGCCTTATGGTCTTATTCTGGTACTCACAAGGTGACCTCTTAATACAGGTTTGACAATGATGATTAAATATTTTGTAGGAAAAAAATGTATACTGTTTTTTTCATGTACAGTCAAACCTGCTTTAAAGGGCACCTCTATATAACAAATCACTGTCTATAAAGGGCACCTCTATATAACAAATCACTGTCTATAGAGGGCACCTCTATATAACAAATCACTGTCTATAAAGGACACCTCTATATAACAAATCACTGTCTATAGAGGGCACCTCTATATAACAAATCACTGTCTATAAAGGACACCTCTATAAAACAAATCACTGTCTATAAAGGGCACCTCTATATAACAAATCACTGTCTATAAAGGGCAGTCTCATTTTTCCCATTGAAGAATAGTGCATATAATTTTAACCTGTATATAAAGAACAACTGCTCATAAACTAAAAGACCACATTTTCAGATTCCCTTGACTGTAATTTCTATTAAGCGCAGCCACCTCTACTATGAAGCCACATCTGGTACTCACAAGGGTGACCTCTTAATACAGGTTTGACTATATGATTATTAAATATTGTACAGGACAAAATATATAATGTATACATGTATATAATATATTCTTGCCATTTAACACCGATTTTCAAGTTGACTCACGTTTAATTCAGCGTAGATGATTACAGACATTTAAATACAAAAATAAACATAATCAAGCATCTTTTTCAAGGTGAATCCTTTAGATCTGTTCATTATGTTTTGACCTAGTAAAGATTTAGTCAGAGTCATTTAAACTCCTTTATGATCAGTATACTTTTAGGTCATGCTTTTAAAAAACTACTTTGGTGCAACATGCAGGGCTTTCAATATTTTACCAATACAAATTACCATTTTAAGTGGGTAAAGGTACTTGGTACCACCCCTTATTTAAACTCCTGTATGATCAGTCAACTTTTAGGTCATACTTTAAAAAAAAACTACCTTGCTGTAACATTCAGGACTCTCAATATTTTTCAACTGTACCAGTACTTCACTATTTACAGATGGTACTTTTTCAAAAAATTTGAAAATTTTTCATGAATATCTTATACAACACTTGTTGAAATTAGGATTAGTTTAAACGTATTTTATTTGTCACAAAATAACAAATTGGATAGGACACAAGTACAACGTACTTACGAGGTCTTCTCCTACATACAATTTTACAACAATACTAAGCATGCAAAATGAACATAGTTTTAAATATTACTGATATTTAGACGTTTATACCAAAATTTGAAAGAAGAAAGGAGAGTAAAAATAGTAAACATTTGAGAGAAAGAAAAAGGTTAAAAGGAGAGTAAGAATAGTAAAGAACATCAATTGATAAATAAAGAACATTGATAATTGAAATTAGGAGGTACCAATTACCATTTTATGTGGGTAAAAGTACCCTTATTTAATCTCCTGTACGATCAGTTTATCTTTAGGTCATACTTTAAACAACTACTTTGCTGCAACATGACAATTATTTTGAGTGAGAGAGTGATTGTTGCTAAATGCCAACTCAGCATTTTTCAGCTATGTCGGGGCGAGAACAAGTAAATTTTTTTGAAGTAGAAAGGCAAGTTATTCATTTTATGTGTGATTGTCAAAAGGAGGTGAATATGTGCAGGTGTTTTATTGTTTGTTTATTCAGTCTAATCAATAACACCATACTTTAAAAAAAAATACTGCCTTGCTGAAAATTTGACGTAATTTTTTTTTAGGTTAGAAAGGCAAATTATTTATTTTCTATCAAAAGAAAGCAAAGCTGTGTGGATTTTTAAAAAAACTTTAGTGTAGGCTGTCACTTAAAATTAGGGTTGGTATTATTTTGGTCTAAACAAGCACCCTAAGTCTCATTAATTATTTAAGACTGGTTGTTGGTGAACAAATTTAAATTGGTATTTAATGAATCTCGATACATGGTGGTATTTTCATGTGTAATAGAGCATGTAATTAAATGTGTTAAGTACTTTTTCTTGTGGTTGGTTTTGGTTTTTTGTATGGCCCACAAAATTCAAATTGGGGATATTAATTTAACCACAGTTATAAATAAGGTTATTATACCAATATAAAGATTTTTTATATCAAGATTCTGAATTTAATATTTGACATTGAATAGATGTCCTTTAGGCAATTATGAATTAAAAAAAACCAGAACAAATTAAATCAGATAGCTTTAAAACTATTTACTAAATTTGGATAGGGTAACTTCAGAGGGGTCGCAGAATAATGTTTCGATTAATCGCCATTAACTTCTCCCAGAATTCTCTCTGTTGTCTTCCACTTCTTCCTGTGAGGTCCTGAAAGAGAAGTCACTTCTCCCTCTAATTTGAAATTAGTGAGAACCCTGGATTTAATATAAATTCAAAATTTCCTTCGTTAAATTTGTGTCAATTGATCGATGAAAATGAACCGTTTATTTATCAATATGTAGGAAATTTTAATAATTTTAAATAATTGTCATGATTATATATTATTTACAGCGATCGTGTCATTTAAACTTAATTATTATCATGCAAATTAGAAATTAAAAGTGATCTATAGATCTAAATACATTAAGAATTTATTATTCTGCTTTATAAAACTTTTGTTGAACAAAACTGAACAATATATTTATATTAAAACCATAGAATTTTATACAGTTATAATTATAAAGCAATTTAGACTTAAATACCGATATTTAATAATTTGTATACTCCTATATATGGATATAAATATAGAATATTATTACAAGCAAATTGTTTGGTACATATTCATGGACATTTTCCCGGTTTTTAGTAGGATTCGTGCATGCATGTTGCTCAATCTTTAGTTTTTTGTGAAGTCTTGTTATCTTTTGTTTTTTGACCAATGTATTGTCTGTCCTTCGATTAATGGTTTCTAATGACCACTTTGGTATCTTCTAACTTTTCTTAATCGAGAATCGCTGACACATATGATATTGTTTTAATTGATTAAAAGTGGCATAATAGATTTGAGCTTAATGCTTTACAGAGTTTCTGCTATGCTCAGACATGTTCAGGACAATTGTCCTAAAACCAGCATTTCCTATCAGTCAAGCCTTAATAATGTAACGAAAAAAAATGTTCTATAAGTTTAAAAAATTTAGGCCATTTCGAAAATCTTTAGGTCAATGACCTAAAAATTGCCCCAATCTGAAACCCTGCTTTATGCAAGGAAGCTGCATCGATGGTGTTATGGTTAGCATGCTCACCTTGAGTGCGGTAGATTTAGGGTTCGAGCCCTGGTCGGATCAAACCAAAGACTATACAAAATTTGTATTTACTGCTTCTCTGCTAAGCACACAGCATTAGTTAAACATATTAATTAATTTAATTATATACAGATTTAAATATGACACAAACATAAAAATGCATTTTGTAGGATTCGTAAAAGAGCTAGATATGGCTTTATTAACAGTCTTTGAAATTAGACTTTCGAATTTACTGGCCCGAAAATTTCAAAATTATAATATTTATATAGATTCTATTGAAAAAATTTGGCAAAAGTCACTGGTCCGAATCAATTTTCACTGGCCGTGGGCCACCGGACCACTGCTAAAGTCAAAGACTGGGCTTAAACTAATCCGTTTCCTTGTATTAAAGGTGTACTGTAAAAGTAAAGTCTGGTTGGCCGAGTGAAACAACATGTCTACTAGACGACAGTTGTTTCAGTCAGCTGACACTATGAATATTCAACAAAGAGGACATCACTATTATCAAAATGCAATTTATTCTTGCGATGATATAGATGAAAAATCACTCACTTGGCATTAAATAAGGGTAATAACAAAATTACCGAACTCCGAACAATCTTACAAAGGGAAAGTCAAAACTCATAAGTATATAAACAGACAAAATCAGTCAACAACCGGAAAACTGTGAAAACCGTAATGACCCTGACTTGGTACAGGCATTTCTAAAGAAATGGTGGGTTGAATCAGATTTTAAAGTGCCAAACCTCCCGCTTTCATTACGTCTCAAAGATTCCGGCTGTCACTATAACAGTATTTATAACAATACTGGAACAAAATAGGTAAAATAGTTGTCAAAGCAGTACCAAATTCAGTGAAGTAAATGTCAAAAACACTTTTATTATTATTAAGAGACAATCACTCACTCAGTCAAATACTTAACTACATGTATTTTTAAGTAAAATAGTCTCTTCTTTATACTCCTACACATCAAGGTTTGATTCATTAAAGTTCAAATTCTAACATTGTGATTAAACAATCCTACATGTACAAAATTTAAAACGTGGTTACAATGTTCCGAGTATTTAGACTAGTTACAGCATAGTGCAAATTCTAACAAATTGCTTTACAATCCTACAGAATTTAAAAAGTGGGTACATTGTATTCTAAAGTATACCAGTATTTTGATTGGGTATTAAGACGTATTGCAAGGTTACTGTTATAGTATACTATTAAGATTAGCCAGTACATATGTAATTAGGATTAATACAATAGGGACGAAATCTGCCCCGACCAGACTTAAGATTATATATTATGTGTATAGGTTTAAATATAAGTACATGTATTATATATTTAATAATATTTAATGTTATGTACATTTTTGTATATATTGACTTTTCAGATACCTGTACTTTAAAGTGTTTTCTGTTGAATATATACTAGTAGTTAAATGGTGCATATGATTATGAATATATGTTTTATCAATTCTATATGTAGGTTAATTAGGTCAGGGGAATGACCGTTCATGAGATTATACTGCGATTTCAATTCCTAATTTAATTATATTTAAGCTGAAGAGAATTATACAATGTAATTGCACTTTATATAGCTTTTGTTTATTGCAATTAGATTGCCTCCCTTGGATCTTGCAGAGACATGTGTAAATATGGTTGTTCCTTACTCCTTCTATTATCAGGCAAGAATCACTGAGATAGTAAAATCCTACTAATTTGTCCCCCTCAAGAAAGGTCCCTCCTTTAGCTCAGTTGGTAGAGTGGTGGCTTACAATATGAGAGGTATCAGGATCAAATCCTATCGGAAACATTGCATTTTTAGGAGATAAAAATATCATCAATCTTGAACAAATCTTGATATAAAATGATAATACAATATTGTGATCATTATTTGTCTAGGATTCTGCTATTTTGGTGTTCAAAAATCCATTTCACAATTCAAAAGATAAAGTTTACTTTTATTTTCTTTGAAAATGTGTATCAAGTTCAAGCAATTAAAAACCAGACACCATTCTGGTCAAATTTGTTTCACACACAAAAGATTTCACACCAGGGGAGATCAATCCATATGTAATCAAATAAGTGAGATAAAACATTTCTTTGTTTTTCTGCAACACAATCTAAATAGTTTTATTATTTTAAAAGGAGATATAGACTAAATAGAAGCTTGTCACCCAGATACGAACGAAAATGTTTGCTTTTTGTCAATAAAGTTTACAAATTTAAAGTTTTGAAATTAGATAAATTATCTGTTATTTGTGAATTTAAGACATTCGAATGTTTGCTCGCTTGTCAAAAATTTGTACAAATTTAAATGAAATCGTAAGTTTTATTGAAGTACTATTGTTTGTTTAAATTGTTGATCATTTTAAATTTAAACTGCCGTGCCGCTGCTGTGTACCAAAAAGAAACAAGACTACTGTTAAACAGTCTGTTCATCCATTAATATGAACCAAGTTTGTCCATTAGACCTAAATTAAATAATAAAAGTGGCTGTCATGGTAATTTTATTTCATTTCAAATATTTTATTTAAATTATTATTGTCGTTCCCTCTCTACACTAACCATACCATGGCTGAGAAATACCCTTTCTTGATATTTTTAAACTATTGTGAGGGTGGGTTGTGTGTTAAATTAACAATAAACAAATACATGTAAACAAACAAACAAAGTAACTATGACATCATAAATGTTATATATTTAGCAAACTAAGACCAATAAAAATAATTTTCCACTATTCAAATTATTATTGTCGCTCCATTTCATTTCAAATATTTTATTGATAAATCAATAGGATTGGATAACAGGCTATGCCTATACAAATCCTCTCCAACAACAAGATGGAACAATTAGAAAACAATTTACATAAGACATAGAGCAATCTACCCATCATGTATACATGCAATTCATCTTAATTACCAAGCATAAACACATGCATATTAATAACAGAATCATACAAACAAAACAAAAAAGATTTTCCCCTTTCTTTTCTTTTTTTATTAATAGGTATGATATAATACATGTATGTATATTGATAGCAGAATCATACAAAAAAAGTTTGTTTTTTCTTTTTTTCCCTTGTTAATAAGTCATGGTAATACTCGTATGGTAGTTGAATTTACAACTAACTGTTGCAATCAGTGCCTATCACCACTAACGTGAGTTTGAATCCCACTCATGGCAAGGTGTACCTGATACATTATTTGATTAAGTCTTTCAGTGACTTGCAGCAGGTCAGTGGTTTTCTCCAGATACCAATAAAAACTGACTGCCACGATATAGCTGAAATATTGTTGAAAGTGGCATTAAACACCATAAACCAACCCACAGTAGTCCCTAAATTATAAGGCCACCTGTAAAAAATGCAGTGAAAAAGTGGTCTTATAAGAAGGGTGACCTCTAGATCTCTCGAGGGGAACAAATTAGTATTTTTTTTTATTTTTATTTTCAGTGCATCTGAAATCTAGCCTGATAATAAGCCTAGCAAAGTAGCATACCCTTTGGGGGGGGGGGGGGGCCTTATAAGAAGGGGGGGACTACAGTATAACACAAGTAGATAACAGTTAAGATAAACAAAACTAGCTAATGATGAAAGAACAGGAGAACAAATTTGTTTCCTCTTAGTGATATTTTCTTGACTGCAAGGTTAAGTCTCTGTAGAATGATTGACAGTCAACTTGATATATTCAAACTGCATTTGACAAGTAAACTACTATTATAGGTCCAAATCTGGAAAAAAAATTAGATCATATTAATTAACTGTATGTACAAATGTAGTCCCGTCAGACAAACAACAGATTCTATTATAGTGCATTTGTACTTAGCTAATTGATTCAAGAATGCAGGTATTACGATACATCTGTACTGGTAATTCCCTTTTTTCTAGAACTGCGGAAAGGTAGGGTGATAACGATACTTAATGCTAATTGATACTGGAATGCAGGTATGAATTTCTTGACAATTAAGATCATACTAATATGATGATTAGATGTCTTGTGAAGTAGTCTCGTCAGACAAACAATGGATTGTAATGTAGTGCACTTGTACTTAATACTAATTGATGCTAAAATGCAGGTACAGTCAAATCTGTCTTATGTGACCTTCCAATGGAACAGATAAATATGGTCACATAAGACAGGTGGTCACTTAATACAGGTTAAAAATTAAGGTTACATAATACAAGTTATTGCTTAATAGAGGTGGTCACTAAAGCAGGTTTTGCTACATACATGTATTGTTGGTAATTAGATTTTTATCTGTAACTGTGGATTGGAAGAGAATAGTGATACTTTGTGTTCATTTATTCTATAAACTAAAATACGGGTATTAATTTTTTTTTCTGCAAAGAGGGTAATATCGATGATACCATAAAGATGCATGCGGAAAAGATATTGTGGATTATTCAGAGACGAAAACTATATAAAATATCTCATGGACATCCACGTAATTTTATTGGATTTTTCTTAGAAATTAAATAAGTAATTTTGATAACTTAAGACAAGAGCTTGGGAAAATTGATTTTGTCTCTTTTAGCGTGTTTAAGGAAGTATAGTCAAACCTGTCTTACATGACCTTCCAAGGAAACATTGAAATAGGGTCACATAAGCAGTGATTGGGAAAGGCTGGGGCCATGGGCCGTTTGATACATACAGTTTTGTAATTCTGTGTAGATGCCCCATACAAAAATTAAAAGGCCCATAAAATATTTTAGTTTTTACAAAGACTACACTGAAATGGCCCATTGAATGTTGTGATGATGGGGCCGCAATGGCCCATAATCATTTCCTCTTTCCTGATCACTGCATAAGACAGGTGATCACTAAATACAGGTTTAATTTAATTAATGTAAAATGCACTATGAAGGAAAATTAAGATTAAGGTCAAATGATGTAAGTTATTGTTTAAGAGAGGTGATTACTAAAGCAGGTTTGACTGTATGTCTTTTTTTGCAAATGTTACTGAGTCATTTTTTGTTGTTGTGGAATTTTTGTAATGCATTGACCTGGAAAAGATAAAATTGATTAAATAAAGTAAAGCATGTTATGAATATGTAATGTTTGCTAGTGGTACATGTATAGTGGAAAATGATATGGTTTAATTGGAAAAAAATAAAGGGATTAGGGTTATGGTGTTTAACCCCACTTTCAACTATATTTCAGTTATATTATATTGTGGCGGTGAAAAAAATGCTTTTTTAATAAAAAATTATAAAAAAAAGGAAAATTGTAAAAAAAATTGTAAGTGTAATATATTCTGGTATATAACATGGATATTGGTAAATTTTTAATTTGTGTTCAAAACCATCGTTGTTGAGACGAGACGTTCTCAAACGTCTGTGGTTATCTGACTATTGATGTTGGCGAAATGATGAATGAAATTAATAAAGAATTTTATTTTTAGTAAAAATGATTGTAGTTTAAGAAAAAAAAATGTACACGAATAATATATCCCAAAAGAAATGATTTCTGTTTTCAACAAGCGTGAATGAAAATTCATATATAGATATCTGTTTGATTGGATTAAGGCATCATTAAGCCACATTAAACTGATATTTTATTCAGAAAAATAATCTGCAGGCAGATTTAATAATTTGTTCATCAACAGAAAGCAATTATTTTCAAAGATGAAAAAGAAGCTTGTAGCCTATAGATATTAAATGTTAAAAATTGAAACAGAATCGTTTTTCAATAAAAAATATGATCATTTTATTCCTATCATTAAAATTTTATAACATGGATTTTATTTCAAATTTCGGATTTATTTGTATATTTTATTCACGTAAAATTTATTAAGGAAGAGGATTCATTGAAATCAATGTTAATTAATTATATATATATCTGTTCGACTTTATTAAAGTAAACGATATTTCGCAAAGGTTTTATTTTCTCTCAGAAAAATATCCTGATACTTCTGGATATAACTCGGTGTTATAATGCTTCATATCAAATATATATAACTGTTGGACTTCATAGCTAACGATATTTCTGGATTGATTTTTGTGCTAATACGCTTCATAGAAAATGTATATAAATGTTCGACTTCATAGCTAACGATATTTCGCAAAGGGATTTTTTTTTCTCAAGAAAAATGTCCCGATATTCCTGGATTTATTTCTGTGCTAATACGCTTCATATACAATGTATGTAATTCTTGGATGTCATACATGTATATAGCAAACAATATTTTGCAAAGAGATTTTTTCGCACAAAATTTCCTGATATTCTTGGATATATCTCTATGTTATAATGCTTCATCAATGTATATAACTTTTGGACTTCACATAGCAAGCAATATTTCACAAAGGGATTTTTTTTACACAAAAATTTGTCGATATTCTTGGATTCATCTCTGCGTTATAATGCTTCATCAATGGATATAACTGTTGGACTTCATAGCTAACAGTATTTCGCAAAGGGATTTTATTTTCTCAAGAACTTTTTAGCTCTGATAAATATGTCATGTTTTAGATAGTCCTGACTTGTGGTCAAGCAGATTCTCTTCCATAACCTAGTAACCCATATAATGTTATGGGTTTTGTGGAATTGCAATACAAAAACGTTTCTGTACTAGTATGGATGTTTTTAGCGCTGTGATGTGAACTTCTTACTACAGTATATTTGACAAAGTAATTGACCTTATAACCTCTATAACGCTGCCATGGTTTCTTGGCTTGATATTCGGGATATTAATTATAGTTTATTACAGGTAAGTTGGAAAATATTATGTATCTTATTTGACCTTAGAACTTCTTCAAGTTGCCATGGTTTCTGCACCTGACCTTCTGGATATTAACTAGTATTGTTTATTTCAGGTTGGTGAAGAATTTTATTGATCCATTATTTTTTTGCACTTTAAAGATATTCTTTGTTGCTATCCTAGAATACCATAGAAAAAAAATGTCAGAAATAATATACCAGTTTATATATGAATCAGTTCTCCTCCCTCTGGCATAGGTGACCGTAGCCGATTTTAGAACTCCATCAGGAATGGGCGACCGTAGCAAGTTTTGGCTCTCCTGTTACACTTTCGTTTACTTGCTCCCAAAACTTAAACAAATTCTTTGGCTTTCCAACCTTTCGACTTAGAGCGTTCGTGATGAAGGTTATTTCAGAAACGTGTCATGCGCACTAAATTTTATATCTATCTACGTTTTTATTATGTAGGAAGATATTGTTGGAGAAATAGAATTGTGGATGTTGCCATGAAGCAAACAGAAGATAAACTTCAGTAAAATGGAACAGTGCATTTTGTAATGGATGTATTGCCTACATATATAGTTGTTAATAGATGTTTTTATTCTGATTTCAGTTGAGAGAACTTCTAACAAATGCCTTTGATGACTTGATGGAAGATGATGAGTTCTCTGTTACATCAGATGAAGGCAATGACTCGAGGAACTCCAGTATACACATCAAAAATACAAGACAAGAAGAGTAAGTATCGTAGAACTTTGTAGTATAAAAATATTTATTTCTAGAGTAACACGACAGGTGCCACTAGTGGAGCAGGAACTGCTTACTCTGAGCACCTGAGTTCATCCCCGGTTTTTAGTGGGGTTCGTGTTACTCAATCTTTAGCTTCATGTTTTGTAAATCGTTGTTTGTCCTTTTTTCTGTTAACATTGTGTTGTTTGATTTACGGATTCTGATTACCCATTTGGTATCTTCAAACTCTTCTAGACAAAAAACTCCACATGTTATTTGCATTGATTGTGTTGTTGCCTGCCTGCTGTAGCAGCATGGAGAATTTTGAAGAATGCCGTCCCATGATTATCATGGTAAAGTTGATAATGAAAATACAAATCACGAATTTTTTCTTCAAATTTGCTCCAAACTTTACCTGTTTGCCTGCACCTGTTTCAAGCACAAATTTAACAATCTAACCACCTGTCCAACCTCCTTCCAAATGTTTGACGACATATTTGGACTTTCAAATTTGTGTTTGAAAAAGTTGCACGGATAGCATTTGAAGCAAATTTTGATAGAAAAGTGGTACGGTATAAACACACCTAAGCTTTTTAAGGATCAGAGGGAATCAAAATCAATTTTAAGGGTTATACATTCTGATTGTTAAAAATAGGAAAATTATTTTAATTTGCAGGGACAAGGATAATGAGCAGACGCCAACTAACTACGTCGGTGCTAATGGATGGGGCAGACGATACTTCCCTGGATCCACATCCACGCCACTACCCACGCACCAAGAAGTGGAATCTCCAACGCCGTATGATACAGTCCCACCAGTACGGCAATCTAAAGAACTTCCTACAATGTCAGTCCGTCAGTCACATGATATGTTACGACAGTCTCAGGAAATGGTAGCTTCAACGCTTAGACGCTCACAAGAGTCTGTAAGACAGTCACAAGAAATGCTGCGACGTTCACAGGAAGGTATTCTCGATGGCCATGAAGGTGGAACGAGCGATGGCTACCATAGCAACAGTGAGCAAGGAAGTGCAATGGGACACATTGTTCAACATGATAAAGGTTCTGATTGGCTGAATAGGGATGCTTACATGCATCACCATGGCAACCAAGTAAACTATGTTCCAACAAGTCAGATACCTACTAGTCAGCAAAATATTTATTCTGACCTAGATCAAGTTCAAGGTCAAGGTCAAAATTACCAGTTTTATGGTCAACAGTATGGTGCTATACCAGAAAGACAGGAAGCAGAAGGTGGAAATACTGACACTGGGCATGCTCACACAGATCATTATGCCACGCCCCTTTATGCTCATCAACAACATCAGTTTCATCCTGGATTTTACAGAGAGAATTATCAGGATGAGGATCAACCAAGGGCAGGTAAGAAAAATCCCATGTATTGACCTTTGAAAATAGTGCTTTAAGGAAAATGTTGCTGCTCCACAATGTAAGGTTCAGTAATTGAGGACCTTACCAGTCCTCGAAATGAAAATTTAAATTTACTGGTCCGAATCAAATTCTTGAATTTAATTTTATATACCGTATTTAGGTTTGCATAATGCGCAGGATTTTGCCCAGATTCTTTATTTTGTAGAAGTGGTGCACATTATAAACAGGAACAATGTGTTTCACTCTTTCCCAGACCGGGAAATCACATGTCCACCATGTTTTTTTGCTTACCATTGTCAACATGCAAATTAAATATTTCTTAAATTGTTTGGACACTATTCCACAAAATGTCATAATAAGTGACAATTGTTTGCCTTTCTTTATTCTATTTCATTATTTTCTGTCATCTTCAACTATCAACTGCGTTAATTTACGTTCAGATCCGGAATTTAAACTGATATTTACCGATGCTGTACTAGATTTCGAATCCATTACACAACATCCGGATAATAAAAATATCATATGAAAACGCCAATAAAACCCAACACGTTTAATATTTTGCAACTTTATTGATGATGAAAAGAAATAAATGGTTCTTAAATTCTCCCAGCAAATGAAACATGCTCAAAGGACTGAAAAATATATATGATTGATATTTAATTCTTGCATTTCTGACGACGATTTTTTTGAAAAGTTCATGCGCATTATAGACACAAACTAGTTTTTTTCAGGAGATTTTCAAGGCCAAGAGGGGGTGCGCATTATGCACCAATGCGTATTATGCAACCCTAAATACGGTAGTTCTTTTAAAAAAACTGAAAAATTGAAAGGTCTTGGGCCTGAGGAATTATGCTCATCATGAGGACTGTCTTACTGTCATCATACACAGAAAGCCACTGAACCAATTAAAAGAAAATACTGAAATTACAGAATATGTATAGGGGCTGTTGTGGCCATGATTGTATGGTAGTTGTTGTGAGTTCGAATCTCGATCAGGGCGAGGTGTACAACATTATGTGATAAAGTTCGTCAGTGACATACAAAATGTACGACAGGTCAGTGGTTTTCTCAGGGTCCTCTGGTTTCCTCCACCAATAAAACTGACCAGCACGATATAACTGAAATATTGTTGAAAGTGGCATTAAACATCATCAAACAAACAGAATATGTATAATTTATTTAAATTCGACAAGAAATTGATCCCATTTTCTATTTCTCCTGACATTTTAAGTTGATGGATTTTAAAAACAAGATAATGTTGAAAGTATATTTTAAGAAATTACGTCTTTTTCAGCAAATATGACTCCTTATCAGGGTACTCCATACTCACAGGGTTATCAAACACTACCTACCACTGACCATGGTTACCATACCGTGACCTCTACAGCAGCAGGGATAACTCCGCAAAGTCATAATCTTGACCTCTATGATCATCAACAGACTCAAGGTCATGATGAGATTCCAACAAGACCCTTATCGCCAAGGAAACAAGAATATCAAGATGATTATAAAGTTCAGTATAAACATGGAAAAGATCGTGAGAATGAGGAAATAAAGGGAGATAATACCATCAGAAAATCACAGGATAATTTTAACTCAGAACGAAATGCATATTCAGGTATATATGATGTACTTTATCTTAAATGATTTATTGATTAATCTCAGTCCTGTAATGGATGGTGTTTTCACCTCGAGCACGGAAGATCCAGGATTCGTTTCCCCAGTCAGATGAAATCAAAGACTAGAAAATTGGTATTAGGTGGTTCTGGTATCATCATTTTCACATCAAATAACCCTACTGTTTTTCACTTGCATAATGTATTGTCTGTAAGCTTGTTATCCCCTTGCCAACTAAGTTGCGAAGGGATATAGTAACGCTTCCGTCCGTCCTTCCGTAACATCCTTGTGAACACTCTAGAATCAACATCCTTCTATGGATTTTCACCAAACTTGGTACATACTTAGTCCTTAAGAGAATCTGGAACCCTATTGATTTTCAAGGTCAAAGATCAAGGTCACCGGGTCAAATTTTTACCGCGTAACATCCTTGTGAACACTCTAGAATCAGCATCCTTCAATGGATTTTGACCAAACTTGGTACATACTTAGTCCTTAGGAAAGTCTGGAACCCTATTGATTTTCAAGGTCATAGGTCAACGATCAATGTCACCGGGTCAAATTTTTACCGCATAACATCCTTGTGAACACTCTAGAATCAACATCCTTCAATGGATTTTGACCAAACTAGGTACATACTTAGTCCTTAAGAGAATCTGGAACCCTATTGATTTTCAAGGTCAAAGGTCAAGGTCACCAGGTCAAATTTTTAGGTGAATGGATACGCCACGCTTTGCGTTGCCCTTGTTCTTGTTATGAGTATGGATTAAATACTGCTCTCTTGACTTTGAACAATGATAGTTCACTTAATTAAAACACTTTCGTGATCTTCAAAAATTGATTTGAAGGAATATGTACAAAGAAATATCTTGCACAACTGCAGTCCTCGCGATAAGCACCCATCCTCGGGTCCAAGACCAACAAAACTGTGTTCGGACTAGTAAATTTTACAGTTTTTATTTAGAACTATATAAAAATAAATTCAAGAATTTAATTCGGACCAGTAAATTCAAATTTTCATTTCAAGGACTGCAACTGACAGACTTGTTGAGTGATACAGGATTCCTGTTTTATTTTGAGTTTGGTTTAGACAGGGTTCACTGTATATGTTTTTTTTTTATCAGATACTGAGTCTAATGAGAGCAGACAATACCAGCAGTTGCAAGCTTTGTATAAAGCCAGGGGTAGAAAACTGGAAGAAATCACCAATGATTTTGATGTGTTTAAGGAAGAAAAAGAAAGAGAGCATAGAATTCTTAAACATCAACTTTCTATTGCTCAAGGTAATCTGAATTTTTATCTGTTTTGAGTTCTTTGTTATTTTCTATAAAAATTGTGTGACGGTTATTTGCAAGTCTGTGTTTATGCCTTCGCTGCGAGGCACCAGAGCGTTAAATTTCACCCATATCCATATATACATCCAGCATTTGGTTTCTGCTTAATGAATTAAGTTCCCCTTAAGCAATTCATTTAAAATTTATACACAAGATCAGAAACCATATAAGGAAGGCCAAGTTCGATTTTGGACTTCATCACTTTTTCTGTTCTGGAGTTATGCCCCTATTTACTTTAGCTGGAAGTGGGGGCATAATTTTTTTTTTTAAATATGTGTGTTTGCAATTGACTTGAAATTTAGAATTTGAAAAACTTATCTTGAGATGGATAAAAATACTGATCAGATTTGATTTTGACATTCCTGAATTATGTCGCTTGATTACAAGGCCATGCCTTTTCAGCAGTTAATACACATCTTTACACATGGTACAGAAAATAAATAAATTCAATAAACAAAACCTGGCACATGATATGAGCTCATCAAAACTATGTACAGTTAAACTTGTCTTGTGTGACCTTTCAATGGAACATTGAAATAGGATCACATAAGGCAGGTGGTTGCTAAAAACAGATTTGATTTGATTTTGATTTTTGATGCTTTAACACCACTTTCAGCAATATTTCAGCTATATCATGGCGACCAGTTTTAGTGGTGGAAGAAATCGGAGTACCAGGAAAAAACCACCGACGATGGGCAAGCGACTGGTAAACTTTATCACTTGAGACTGCGAGTTGAGTGCACCCTTTTTTGTAATTTACAAAGCCGGGCGAGAACCCATGCCATAATGGTGATAGGCTTGTATGAGATGTTAGGTAATCCAACTACCTAACTCAATGAGTCACCCGGGCCCTCAAAAACAGATTTAATTATTATGAAAGGTTTTGATTATTCATATTTTTTTTCATTTAAAGGAGAAAAGGCAGGAGCATCTACTAATATGGAACAGCTTCAGAGTTTACTGGTGGAGTCTAAAACTGAAGTATCTCAGTTGACTGGTAAACTGAGAGCAACTGAAAATCAAGTGGACAGTCTACAGAAGTCTAAAGATGAGGTAAGGAGCAGATAACTGAGTTTATTACATTCTTCCTCAAAGTGGTTGGGTTATTGATGTCTTATCATCACTATCAGGAACTTTTTTTTTAGCTAAATTGAGACTACTATGTTTATAAGGGGAAGAAATCCTGGACAGATTTAACGAACTGGCATCTGAAACGTCCCAGCTTTGGGTGGGTTTCTGGAAACATTGACACTTGAGGTAGGTATCATTGTTAGTTAGTACACTTTTTTTGTATTGTGGTCAGAAGTCAACAAAATTAACCACTTTCTCCTCAATTAAGGTGGTTGTTCATTTTGTTGACATTGGTGGAATTGTTGACCATCACAGGGTTTCAGATTGTGGCAATTTTTAGGTCATTGACCAAAAGATTTTAGAAATGGCCTAAATTTTTAAAACATTTTTTTGGTTATATTATTATGACATGACTATAGGAAATGCTGGTTTTAGGACAATTGTCCTGAACATGTCTGAGGATAGCAGAAACCCTGCATCATTGTTTAATCTTTCTTGTCATAATTAAGTAATAAAACTTGTTTCTCGTATCATAATCAATGAGAAGTCTTTATGGATAACAACTACAGCGTGTAAAATGAGCACTAGTCGTTCTCAAATTATATTTTCTCGTCCAAGTATGCAAGTTTTTATGCTTTATGTTTTGTAAACAGGATATATACCGTACACACTTGTTATAGCGCCCTCTTCTGGACCAATCTATATTTTGGCAATAACCAAGGGTTTACAGTATATCAAGAGAGAAATTTAGATACAAGAAGTTTTGAAAATTTTGACTTTTACATTTGATGGTGACAAGTAAGGGTGATGGATAAAAGAGGGAAAGTATAATGTATTTGTAATTTAACCAAGTAATTTTTTTTAATTTTCCCTATGTTCTGGATTTTGTTCTTCTTTTTACAAGTACAGGACTAGACTCTAAGGATAAAGTGTGTAGCGTCCCGGAAATGTGTGCGCTATGTACATGGACATTTTACTTAAAAGTATAGTATAACTTATTATGTGTATGTACAGTGGCTTGTTATATGTATTTAAAGATGGGTTGGGAATCCTTCAAATGTTAATGTGCAGATACCACTTTTAAAGGATTCAAGGTTAGGTGAAATAGCTATTGACTGAGGTAAGCTGTTCCAAACTGAGATTGTTAAAAAATAATCATAACTCCTTATTTTTTTGTTGCAGTTGATGAGGAAACTGCAAGCTGCAGAATCCACTATTGAGTCAATGACACATCAGCTGACTGAAATGGGTAACTCTGACAGTCTGGCGAGAGCTCGGCATGAACATGAAAGAGTGGTTGCCTGTCTGCAACAGAAATATGAGAAAGAAATTAAAGTCCAAAATGAGAAAATTGATGAATTGAACGGGAAAATAAACGATCTGGTTTGTTGATTACTTTATAGTTTAGTTCATAAATTCTAATTAAAATTAGATGTTTGTTGTCTCTAACAATAACCTGTTTGGGGTCATGTCAGGGTTCATATTTTCAACAAACCAATCAGCGATGCTGCTACCTTTTAACATCAAGTCCACACTATTTTTGACACCCCACTGTTGTCCGATTGGTCAATATATTCAACAGTCTTTCATATGATAAGATAAATGAAAGTGTACCTGACATGACCCCAGTCTTTGCCTGAAATTTTTTCACCTACTTGCTGAAAGCCAAATTTAGAAAAAAATTCTATATATTCAAACAAATTCTTTCATAATTTTTGACTTGTCCGAATCTAGTTTTACTTGTCCTGGACATCGAGCAAGTCGGTTAGCGCAAAGACTGTGACCCCAATGTTGTTAGACGTTAGTGGACATCGGCCAAGTGGGTTAATGCAAAGACTGTGACCCCAATGTTGTTAGACGTTAGTGGACATCGGTCAAGTGGGTTAGCGCAAAGACTGTGACCTCACTGTTGTTAGACGTTAGTGGACATCGGCCAAGTGGGTTAGCACAAAGACTGTGACCTCAATGTTGTTAGACGTTAGTGGACATCGGCCAAGTGGGTTAATGCAAAGACTGTGACCTCAATGTTGTTAGACGTTAGTGGACATTGGCCAAGTGGGTTAACGCAAAGACTTTGACCCCAATGTTGTTAGACGTTAGTGTATTGTCAGAAAATATCTTTTTTAAAAGATGTAGCAAACATTTACTAATATCCGCCAACCCATGTTAAAACTTAAAACTCAAAACACATTCTGGCTTCCATGATTTATTTCGATTCTGATATGTCTAAGAGTACAAATGCGGTAGTATAATTTGATTGGAAGACGGTAATTTATATTTACGTTTGCGGACAATGTCGCACACAATTTATTTATGCTGCCAAATTCGAGCAGACGATGATTCATCAACATGTACATTTACGACGGGACAGTCAGTCACATGCACCGGCGCATGTGCTAATGAGATTATACCCAATCAATAAATCGCTCGTTTCTTTACAAAACGAAAGTAGGACATCATGTTAGAATTTTAATTAGATGTGTAAATTACAACACTATGGGTGTCAAAGGTCAAACATCACTGTGTACATGTATTCTATATTTTCTCTCTGTGATATCAAAATGATCAACTTATTCCAGTTTTAGATTCTGTTTTCTAGTTTTTTGTTCTTTTACTTAATTTTTGTCTGAAACATTTAGATATTAAATTTGTTTATTTTTATAGAATTCAGAGAATGAATTACTTCGTTCAAAACTTGACCAGAGCTACAAGGCTGCAGAAAACGCCCAGATATCTAGAGCAGAGACGATCAACAGGTTAACAAGGAGCTTAGAAGAATCACAGAAACAATGCCAGGCCTTGTTAGAATCTAGTAAGTTATAATTAAAGCAGGCAGTATGGGGCTTTAAAGGGGGTCCTTCCTCACTTGTAGACTTAAATTTGCATGTTAAAAGGGAAGAAATCATTATTGATGTTCTGCACGCATAAACACCACATTTTTAAGGTGTATTATTTTAAAAAATAAAGTTAGATAGTTATACTGACAGTTAAATTTTAGAGACATTAATTTTTGGTGTTCTGCTGATGTTTGGATAATATTATGATTTAAAGATTTTTTTTTATATCATAAACAGTTGTGGGGGCCGTTGTGGCTGTGGTCGTATGATAGTTGAATTTATGACTACATATGCAATCAGTGCCTATCACCACTAACGTTATGAGGTTGAAATCTTCTAATGGCGAGGAGCACTTGATACAACAATCAGTGCCTATCACCACTAACGTTATGAGGTTGAAATCTTCTAATGGCGAGGAGCACTTGATACAACAATCAGTGCCTATCACCACTAACGTTATGAGGTTGAAATCTTCTAATGGCGAGGAGCACTTGATACAACAATCAGTGCCTATCACCACTAACGTTATGAGGTTGAAATCTTCTAATGGCGAGGAGCACTTGATACAACAATCAGTGCCTATCACCACTAACGTTATGAGGTTGAAATCTTCTAATGGCGAGGAGCACTTGATACAACAATCAGTGCCTATCACCACTAACGTTATGAGGTTGAAATCTTCTAATGGCGAGGAGCACTTGATACAACAATCAGTGCCTATCACCACTAACGTTATGAGGTTGAAATCTTCTAATGGCGAGGAGCACTTGATACAACAATCAGTGCCTATCACCACTAACGTTATGAGGTTGAAATCTTCTAATGGTGAGGAGCACTTGATACAACAATCAGTGCCTATCACCACTAACGTTATGAGGTTGAAATCTTCTAATGGTGAGGAGCACTTGATACAACAATCAGTGCCTATCACCACTAACGTTATGAGGTTGAAATCTTCTAATGGTGAGGAGCACTTGATACAACAATCAGTGCCTATCACCACTAACGTTATGAGGTTGAAATCTTCTAATGATGAGGAGCACTTGATACAACAATCAGTGCCTATCACCACTAACGTTATGAGGTTGAAATCTTCTAATGGTGAGGAGCACTTGATACAACAATCAGTGCCTATCACCACTAACGTTATGAGGTTGAAATCTTCTAATGGCGAGGAACACTTGATACAACAATCAGTGCCTATCACCACTAACGTTATGAGGTTGAAATCTTCTAATGGCGAGGAGCACTTGATACAACAATCAGTGCCTATCACCACTAACGTTATGAGGTTGAAATCTTCTAATGGCGAGGAGCACTTGATACAACAATCAGTGCCTATCACCACTAACGTTATGAGGTTGAAATCTTCTAATGGCGAGGAGCACTTGATACAACAATCAGTGCCTATCACCACTAACGTTATGAGGTTGAAATCTTCTAATGGCGAGGAGCACTTGATACAACAATCAGTGCCTATCACCACTAACGTTATGAGGTTGAAATCTTCTAATGGTGAGGAGCACTTGATACAACAATCAGTGCCTATCACCACTAACGTTATGAGGTTGAAATCTTCTAATGGTGAGGAGCACTTGATACAACAATCAGTGCCTATCACCACTAATGTTATGAGGTTGAAATCTTCTAATGGCGAGGAGCACTTGATACAACAATCAGTGCCTATCACCACTAACGTTATGAGGTTGAAATCTTCTAATGGCGAGGAGCACTTGATACAACAATCAGTGCCTATCACCACTAACGTTATGAGGTTGAAATCTTCTAATGGTGAGGAGCACTTGATACAACAATCAGTGCCTATCACCACTAACGTTATGAGGTTGAAATCTTCTAATGGCGAGGAGCACTTGATACAACAATCAGTGCCTATCACCACTAACGTTATGAGGTTGAAATCTTCTAATGGCGAGGAGCACTTGATACAACAATCAGTGCCTATCACCACTAACGTTATGAGGTTGAAATCTTCTAATGGTGAGGAGCACTTGATACAACAATCAGTGCCTATCACCACTAACGTTATGAGGTTGAAATCTTCTAATGGTGAGGAGCACTTGATACAACAATCAGTGCCTATCACCACTAATGTTATGAGGTTGAAATCTTCTAATGGCGAGGAGCACTTGATACAACAATCAGTGCCTATCACCACTAACGTTATGAGGTTGAAATCTTCTAATGGCGAGGAGCACTTGATACAACAATCAGTGCCTATCACCACTAACGTTATGAGGTTGAAATCTTCTAATGGTGAGGAGCACTTGATACAACAATCAGTGCCTATGACCACTAACGTTATGAGGTTGAAATCTGCTAATGGTGAGGAGCACTTGATACAACATTATGTAATAGAATTTGTCAGTGACAAGTGGCAAGTCATGGTTTTCTCATGATCGGAGTACTCCGGATTCCTCCACCAATAAAATTGACCGCCATAGTCAGGGCCTGCAAGAGAAATTTTGCAAGGCGGAACAAGACTGCTTTGGAGCCTCATGGACAGGCAGAACTTCTTTCAATATTGAGAATTTGTTGTCTAAAAATAGTTGATAATACCAAAAAAAAATGAAAAAATTAAAATAAAACATCTGCGGCTAAGGCAAAGGGGCCCTTCAGAAATTTACAGGCCCCTTCATGGCTCTTCGAGCCCCAGACCGATGTACCGGCTGAACCGCCCTCTCATAGGCCCTGGCCATAGTTGTGTACATTAGTCATTTTTGAAAGAGTTATTGCCTTAGTTTGGTACTTTTTGCTAATTTTTGCATATAGTAGTGAACTCTCTTTTGTAGCATATACAAATTTCATTTGAGGGCTCGGGTGGCTCAATGAGTTAGGTAGTTGGATTACCTAACAGCTCATACAAATCTATCACCAATACAGTGTGGGTTTGTGCCTGGCTTTGTAATTTACAAAAAAGGTGCACACGACTCGCAGCCGCAATTGATAAAGTTTACCAGTTGCTTGCCCATGATCGGTGGTTCTCTCTGGGTACTCCGGCTTCTTCCACCACTAAAACTGGTCACCATGATATAGCTGAAATATTGCTGAAAGTGGCATTAAACACCAAAAATCAATTCAAATCAAATTAAATCAAATTTCATTTGTTATATTTTAAATGTGTATGCAAATTTCATTTTCAATTGTATGAAAATCTTTCATGTAGCCAAATAAAATCCCCTCTTTCTGATATTTTTAAGGTATTACTTGTATGCAAATTATTTTTATTATCTAAATGTCATTTTGTAACTTTTTCTTGTCCTGAATTTTGTGAAATACTTGTCGTTGGATGTCAAGCAACAATCAATCAATCTGAGGATTAAAAGGGCTATTTATATAAATTGAGTGAGAATAGTGAATTATAGTTTAAATTTGAATCGCAAGTTTTGTAATATTCCGTCTTTTTTTCCCCAGCGTCATCTCACGAGCTGAGTCAGGTTAAGATACAGTTACAACAGGCAATAGCTTCAGGGAAACTTGGAGATGAAATGTGTCAGACTTACCAGGTATGTGGAAGTTATACTAGAAATTTAATTCAAATGAGATATTGGTTCTCCTGGTACCAGTGGATTAAGATATTTATCCACTCGACATGGTTAAATTTTGTGCTTTAAAAGCTTCCGTCAAAAGGAAATTGACCAGAATTCTCATGCAGAAATTTAACCCATGTGGTGATTAAAATATATTACGATAATTTAACCAACTGGTTAAGCATTCTAAAAACAGGATAAATATGTTTTCTTCTCATTCTGAAGGGAAATAACTCTTTTTGGAATGACATGTATGTATAAATTCAATTGCTATATGAAGAAGTAAAAGATATACATATAACTGTAAAATTAAGAAATAAATCATGGAAGCTAGAATGTGTTTTGAGTTTTAACATGGGTTGGCAGATAAAAGATAAAAGTACAAATACGATAGTATACTTTGATTGAAATACGGTAATTTATATTTACGTTTGCGGACAATGTCGCACACAATTTATGCTGCCTAATTCGAGCAGACGATAATTCATCAACATGTACATTTATGACGGGAAAGTCAGTCACATGCACCGGTGCATGTGCTAATGAGATTATACCCAATCGATAAATCGCTCATTTCTTTACAAAGCGAAAGAAGGACGTCATGTTATAATTAATAATTTGATGTTAGACAGTTACCTTCTTGCTCACGTTATTTGATAAAAAAAAAAATCATGGCAGTGTTTGGAATTAGCGGTCACCTCTATTAAGCAGTCACCTGTATTAAAAGGTCATACTTGTCCTGTCATAGAAAATATCATATGAATTGAACCTCCTTTAAGAGGTCACCTGTCTTATAAGGTCACTTTTTCTTTGTCCCAAAGGTGACGTTTGACTGTACATGTATTTAGCATTTAATGTATATTTATTTGTTTCTGTTTAAATCCAATGTTTGGGTATAACGCCTTAATAAGGGATTGTTTCGCACATAAAATAACATGGCTGTTCTCTTCAATGTTTGTTGAATGTTCTCAGTTTAAAAGTCCTGAATAAATTTAAAAAACGTCACTCACTAACTGCATATTTCGCACAATTTTTTCAAAAAGACATATAATTCAATAACTCATGATAAGAACTTTCCCCCCTATCCTTTTTAGTTCACCTGGCCAAAGGCCATGTGAGCTTTTGCCATCACTTGGCATCCGTCGTAAGTCGTAAACTTTCACATTTTAATCTTCTCCTCAGAAACCACTAGGCCAATTGCAACCAAACTTTGGTGGAATGGTCCTTGGATGGTCCCCTTCCAAAATTGTGTCCGGTGATCCCAACTTCCAACCAAGATGGCCGCCAAGCTAAAAATAGAAAAAAGGGGGATGTAATTTTAATTGTCCATTGCTGCTTTAGTATATGCCAAAATGAGCTCAAATTTTAACTGCAGCTACATGGTAAGGAGTAGTTTAACATATATTCTGGGTTTTTCTGTGAAATCTTTCTCTCGGGCGATTTATACCGATTATGCAAATTAGGCAAATTTTGATAAAAGATCACATTTAAATCATCTCATCTGAAACCGCTGAACCAAATTAAACCTAACCTGGCAGGGATGGTCCGTGGGTGGGTCCCTTTCAAAATTTTGTCCGACAGCCCCACCCTCCATTCAAGATGGCTGCTGTTGCTAAAAATAGAAATTTCTTCAATTGTCCATTGCTGCTTTAGTATAAATCAAAAGAGCTCAAATTTTAACTGAAGCTACATGGCAATGAGTAGTTTAACATATTCTGGGTTTTTCTGTAAAAAAATTTCAGCCAGTTTATTCCATTTAGGAATATTATGAGATAAAAATCACATCTAAATCTTTTGCTCAGAAATTTGAGTTGAAATGGGTGGCCTACTTTCAAAATTATGTGTAACACCCCCATTTTCTATTAACTTTAGATGTAAAATTGAAAACCAGGTGAGCGATTACAGGCTCCTGGGAGCCTCTAGTTTTTATTTTGCACGATTAAATTGGGAGTTACCTCCCTTTTTTTAAATTTTGCACGATTGCATTGCAATCTATTAAATTGGAGTTGCCTCCCTTTTTTAAATTTTGCACTATTGCATTGCAATCTATTAAATTGGAGTTACCTCCCTTTTTTATTTTGCGCGATTGCATTGCAATCTATTAATTTGGAGTTACCTCCCTTTAATAGATTGCAATGCAATCACACAAAATATAAAATTGGAGTTACCTCCCTTTTATATTTTGTGTGATTGCATTGCAATCTATTAAATTGGAGTTACCTCCCTTTTTTATTTTGCACGATTGCATTGCAATCTATTAAATTGGAGTTACCTCCCTTTTATATTTTGTGCGATTGCATTGCAATCTATTAAATTGGAGTTACCTCCCTTTTTTAAATTTTGTGCAATTGCATTGCAATCTATTAAATTGTAGTTACCTCCCTTTTTTATTTTGTACGATTGCATTGCAATCTATTACATTAGAGTTACCTCCCTTTTTTTTATTTTTTTACGATTGCATTGCAATCTATTAATTTGGAGTTACCTCCCTTTAATAGATTGCAATGCAATCACACAAAATATAAAATTGGAGTTACCTCCCTTTTATATTTTGTGTGATTGCATTGCAATCTATTAAATTGGAGTTACCTCCCTTTTTTAAATTTTGTGCAATTGCATTGCAATCTATTAAATGTAGTTACCTCCCTTTTTTTTGTGCGATTGCATTGCAATCTATTACATTAGAGTTACCTCCCTTTTTTAATTTTTTTACGATTGCATTGCAATCTATTAAATTGGAGTTGCCTCCCTTTTATATTTTGTGTGATTGCATTGCAATCTATTAAATTGGAGTTACCTCCCTTTTATATTTTGTGTGATTGCATTGCAATCTATTACATTAGAGTTACCTCCCTTTTTTTTTTTTTTTTCGATTGCATTGCAATCTATTAAAATGGAGTTACCTCCCTTTTATATTTGTGTGATTGCATTGCAATCTATTAAATTGGAGTTACCTCCCTTTTTTAAATTTGTGCAATTGCATTGCAATCTATTAAATTGTAGTTACCTCCCTTTTTTATTTTGCACGATTGCATTGCAATCTATTACATTAGAGTTACCTCCCTTTTTTTTTTAAAATTTTACGATTGCATTGCAATCTATTAATTTGGAGTTACCTCCCTTTAATAGATTGCAATGCAATCACACAAAATATAAAATTGGAGTTACCTCCCTTTTATATTTTGTGTGATTGCATTGCAATCTATTAAATTGGAGTTACCTCCCTTTTATATTTTGTGCGATTGCATTGCAATCTATTACATTAGAGTTACCTCCCTTTTATATATTTTTTTCGATTGCATTGCAATCTATTAAAATGGAGTTACCTCCCTTTTATATTTGTGTGATTGCATTGCAATCTATTAAATTGGAGTTACCTCCCTTTTATATTTTGTGTGATTGCATTGCAATCTATTACATTAGAGTTACCTCCCTTTTTTTAATTTTTTTTCGATTGCATTGCAATCTATTAATTTGGAGTTATCTCCCTTTAATAGATTGCAATGCAATCACACAAAATATAAAATTGGAGTTACCTCCCTTTTTTAAATTTTGTGCAATTGCATTGCAATCTATTAAATGTAGTTACCTCCCTTTTTTTTTGTGCGATTGCATTGCAATCTATTACATTAGAGTTACCTCCCTTTTTTAATTTTTTTACGATTGCATTGCAATCTATTAAAATGGAGTTACCCCCCTTTTATGTTTGTGTGATTGCATTGCAATCTATTAAATTGGAGTTACCTCCCTTTTATATTTTGTGTGATTGCATTGCAATCTATTACATTAGAGTTACCTCCCTTTTTTTAATATTTTTTCGATTGCATTGCAATCCATTAATTTGGAGTTACCTCCCTTTAATAGATTGCAATGCAATCACACAAAATATAAAATTGGAGTTACCTCCCTTTTTTAAATTTTGTGCAATTGCATTGCAATCTATTAAATGTAGTTACCTCCCTTTTTTTTTGTGCGATTGCATTGCAATCTATTACATTAGAGTTACCTCCCTTTTTTAATTTTTTTACGATTGCATTGCAATCTATTAAAATGGAGTTACCCCCCTTTTATATTTGTGTGATTGCATTGCAATCTATTAAATTGGAGTTACCTCCCTTTTATATTTTGTGTGATTGCATTGCAATCTATTACATTAGAGTTACCTCCCTTTTTTTAATATTTTTTCGATTGCATTGCAATCCATTAATTTGGAGTTACCTCCCTTTAATAGATTGCAATGCAATCACACAAAATATAAAATTGGAGTTACCTCCCTTTTATATTTTGTGTGATTGCATTGCAATCAATTAAATTGGAGTTACCTCCCTTTTTTAAATTTTGTGCGATTGCATTGCAATCTATTAAATTGGAGTTACCTCCCTTTTTTATTTTGTGCGATTGCATTGCAATCTATTACATTAGAGTTACCTCCCTTTTTTAATTTTTTTACGATTGCATTGCAATCTATTAAATTGGAGTTACCTCCCTTTTATATTTTGTGTGATTGTATTGCAATCTATTAAATTGGAGTTACCTCCCTTTTATATTTTGTGCGATTGCATTGCAATCTATTACATTAGAGTTACCTCCCTTTTTTTATTTTTTTACGATTGCATTGCAATCTATTAAATTGGAGTTACCTCCCTTTTATATTTTGTGTGATTGCATTGCAATCTATTAAATTGGAGTTACCTCCCTTTTTTAAATTTTGTGCGATTGCATTGCAATCTATTACATTAGAGTTACCTCCCTTTTTTATTTATTTTTTCGATTGCATTGCAATCTATTAAATTGGAGTTACCTCCCTTTTATATTTGTGTGATTGCATTGCAATCTATTAAATTGGAGTTACCTCCCTTTTATATTTTGTGCGATTGCATTGCAATCTATTACATTAGAGTTACCTCCCTTTTTTAAATTTTGCACGATTGCATTTCAATCTATTAAATTGGAGTTGCCTCCCTTTTTTATATTGCCCGATTGCATTGCAATCTATTTCATTAGAGTTACCTCCCTTTTTAAAAAATTTGCACGATTGCATTGCAATCAATTAAATTGGAGTTACCTCCATTTTTTATTTTGCTCGATTGTATTGCAATCTATTAACTTGGAGTTACCTCCCTTTTTTATTTTGCACGATTGCATTGCAATCTATTAAATTGGTGCTACCTCCCTTTTTTATTTTGTGCGATTGCATTGCAATCTATTGAATTGGAGTTACCTCCCTTTTATATTTTGTGCGATTGCATTGCAATCTATTGAATTGGAGTTGCCTCCCTTTTCTATATTGTGCGATTGCATTGCAATCTATTAAATTGGAGTTACCTTCCTTTTATATTTTGTGCGATTGCATTGTAATCTATTACATTAGAGTTACCTCCCTTTTTAGCTCACCAGGGGATCGTTTCATTAAAGGTCGTAAGTTGTAAACGTAGACGTAAGTGTACTCTTAAGAGTTACGACCGTTTCACTAATAGTTAGGATTTACGACTTGCGATATAAAGTGATCGCAAAGTTAAAGTTGAAGAGAAGAATTCCTATCTGTATATTTTTAATATGAACATTGATCAAATGAAGCAAGCAATACATATTAGATGCACTCAACAATTTTTATATTTCGAGAGCCATAAAAAATCATTAAAACAGCTATGTACACATTATTATTTGTTTCAGTTCCGCATTTACAATATCAACATATTATATTAACGAGGGTATTTAGAAGAAATTTCAAGAAATGAACGATATCGGGTACATGTACAAACAATGGCTAAAAAATATATATAAGCACAAACAGAGAGCGCATTACATTTGTGTGTATTTGGGGATTAACAGGTATTCCACTTGCACGGAGAAAGAGCATTACAATTGTCTGTAAAATATACCAGAGAGTTGTTTTTTTTTACGTTTGCGCAGATTGCCTGTTATTTAGAATATATATGTATTTAATTTATTCGTAACATTTTCTGCATTTTGCAGCATGACTGACGATTATATGGATTATTCACCACTTTCGTCAGCCTTTAAAATGAAAAAAAAATAGTATAAGAATAACATACAAATATATGAAATATAAAGGGCACCAATAAAGTGCGAAACGAAATAGAAACGAAACGAAACGAAACGAAATCAACGAAATAAAACGAAATCAACGAAAACAAAACGAAATACGATGCTAGACTACTTCCCACACATGTCTCAGTGTCTTTCATCAGGAGAGGACAGGATTTGATCACCATTGAACAAGAATACTATGCATTTATTCAGCGGGAATCTGTCCTTTTCACTTAGTGGCTTCTTTTAAATTTGGGAACCATAAGAGCAACATCTGTTGAAAGGAGAGGAATTAAAATAACAGAAGTGCAGTAGTATATGTTCGTTTGTCCGTGAGTGCTTCCCTCACTGCCTATGCAATTCCTCCTTAACAACTTGATGGAATTGCCTGAATCTTACAGGAAATCTTTAATACCATATGGCAAGGTTCATTAATTTCATGAATTCTTTAGTACCAAATGGCATTGTGCACCTTCTATTTTTGTTTTCCCATTTTAACAGTTCTTGCTAAAATTTCTTCACTTTTGGACTTGTCATTTAAGGCTATGTAATTGTCATACAAGGCTATACAATAGAGAAAGGATACTGCATGGGGATTAAACATGACAAGTCGGGAAAATCCAGTAGTCAAATAGTGCCCAGAATCTGAAACTCAAGACCATCCTGTATGATTTGCGAATAGGCAAATTTATGAAGAATACAAACAAAAAACGTAATAAAATCAGACGAAAAATGAACCCTCAATATCCCAATCTATGAAAATACCCCCTCATATCCCCCCTTTTTTTTCTATATGCCCACTCCAGAAACTTTATAATTCATAAATACTGACACACACTCAAACACAAATAAAAATATGACATTTGAACTTCTGAAAGTTTGTCGGCAAGCAAACCGGCTTGAATTGAGTTGCGGGTAATGTACGTGAGGAGTACTGTAACGGACAGACATGCAAGATGGGTTTCCCGGTTATAATTAATCAAAATTATTGTATTTAAAAAATCGAATTATCTTTTTTTTTATTTCTTTATTTCATTTTGTCTTTTATTTTTTTCATTCCATTTTCTTCATATCAGTCTATTTCGTTTTGTTTTCGTTGATTTCGTTTTGCTTTCGTTGGTTTCGTTTTATTTCGTTTTCATTTCGTTGATTTCGTTTCGTTTCGTTTCGTTTTTGTTGATTTCGTTTCGTTTTGTTTCTATTTCGTTTCGCACTTTATAGGTGCCCAAATATAAATTTAAAAAAAGATTAATTTGTGAATTTGCAACATACATGTATAAAAGAAGAAAAAAAACAATAATTTTGAAGGCAACAGATATTTCTACAGTCCAAATGTTAAAATGCATTGGTAGTTTTTATTGATTATATAACACTATGAATAAAAATCAGCAGTACATGTACATGTTAAGGTTTAATATTGTAAGATGTGTATTTTTGTTGTTTTATGTGTTGATGAAACATTTTATTTTATATGTGTGAATACAGTGATGCAATAAAACTACCCAAACACTACTCTCCCCCCCCCCCCCCCCCCCCCTTCCTGTGGGCAGGGGTTACAGACTAAGTCATTTCTGTCTGGCAAAAGAGGTAGAGGTAAAAAAAGAAGTTGCAGCAACAGTACTTATAAAAACCATAAAATATGAAAATACGAAATATATTTTAAAGAAAGGTATTAAAAAATATCCGCACAATTGTCATGTGTTTATGTTCTTCACGTAAATGTAAGATTTTTTCCGCGCAATTGAAATGCACTGCAAACGGAATATCGGTGCAGACTGTGAATGTATTGCCAAATCAATGGTCACATTTTTAAAATTTCCCCTTGCACATAGCATGAAATTTATTAAAATATATTCCATAAAATAAATTCCTTCTCAAATTTAGGTAAAATTTTACACTCAACAATTTTTTTCTAATAGCTTTGGTTTATTCATTTGAAAAATCACTTTAGAGTTTTAGAATTAGTTAAATATTAAAAATGTATTTTAACACATTTAAAATGTGATTATTAATGTAATCAGCTTCCAGGCAATCTCTAACTTTAGGCATTCTATAGAATGCCTGAAAGTTTTAGGCATTCTGTAGAATGACTGGCATTTTTAAGCATTTTATAAATTGCCTGAAATTTGTAGTCATTCTATTGAATGCCTGAAAAAAAAGTTGTAAATTCAATAAATTGCCTAAAAGTATTTTGACACATTTAATGAACAAAAACTGTTTATTTATCAAAAGTGGAAAAATATAAATTAGGCAAACAAAAAGTAAGAGATCAGGTTTGATATTAAATTCCACACAAATTTACAAATTATTTTTTTAATTTAGTTCACTTTTTACTTGTTCATGCAGGTAATGTTTGGATGACAACGGCTATTACACATCAGTCCATTTTTTCTATGCAAACATCTTTTCGTGTTGCAACAGTCCCCAAGGGTATTCACCATCCCAGTATCCAAGTACTTCGGCACGAAAAACAGATATTATTTTGAAAATTTACAATATCTAAAATTTTCGAAATTTATAAAACTAAGGAGTATCTCCCTCGTGCAAAGCTTTGTCCTTAGCTTAGCTGGTTTTGGCGTTACTGTTCAGGTTATTTGTTCTCAATCAGACATTGTTCTTTCGGTTTTTGATCTTCCAAATCTTTTGACTTTATCTGCACTGATGAGACATAAATTGTTGAAATGACCATTTGCAGAATTTAAATTAACTGCAATCTCGGTCCTTTGTTAGTTTGCTTACCTTTGAATATAGTAGTAATCCACTTTGTTTTCTTTTTCTCCAGTCTTTATTTTGTTTAGAATATTGTAGTATTTATCTCTTTTCCATATGGTTGATTTTGGATTAGACTCCAAAGTCTCACAAAGCTTATTAGTAAATGTTTGCTCATTGGAGAGCACACTGCATTCTTCTGCCATGACAATTTTTACAGAATGATAAAATTAATTCAGTTTTGAGTGAAGACAAACTCACCCTAATATAATGTTGACAACAATTTTAACCTGTTCAATTAGTTATACATAAATAAAGCCTAGGGGTATTTTCGTATATGTAAAAACATGATAATCTCCTTCTTCATGATTAAGAACATGATTATAAACATTCATTATGATATAATGTATTGGACAAAACTGTGAATTTCTTTTATTTAAAGTATTAGTAATAACATTCAGGCAATTTATTGAAAATAGCTCAAAAAATTCAGGCATTCTATAGAATGACTAGATATTTTAAAGCATTCAATAGAATTCCTATTGATGTTAGGCATTCTATTGATTGCCTAAAATTACAGTCATTCTACAGAATGCCTGATTCTTTAAATCACCTGTAACATATACAATGTATTTTTACCTCCACTATAGGAGATGTTACTTGTTGCAAGTCGTAAGTCGTAACTGAGTTTAGGACTAGTTTAGTGAAACGCACGTATACGTGCACGTAAGGAAATCTTAAAAGTGATTTTAGACTTACGATTTAAGATCACTTTAGTGAAACGGTCGCCTGGCCTTTAGGCCATGTGAGCTATTGTCATCACTTTTCGTCCGTCGTCCGTCCGTCAACATTTCACATTTTAATCGTCTCCTCAGAAACCACTGGGCCAATTGCAACCAAACTTTGGTGGAATGGTCTTTGGATGGCCCCCTTCCAAAATTGTGTCTGACTTCCAACCAAGATGGCCACCAAGCTAAAAATAGAAAAAAGGGGGGATGAAATTAATTGTCCATTGCTGCTTTAGTATAAGTCAAAATGAGCTCAAATTTTAACTGCAGCTACATGGCAAGGAGTAGTTTAGCATATATTCGGGGTTTTTCTGTGAAATTTTTCGTTCAGCCGATTTATACCGAATATGCAAATTAGGCGTATTTTGATAAAAGATCACAATTAAATCTTCTCCTCTGAAACCGCTGAACCAAATTAAACCAAACCTGGCAGGGGTGGGTCCCTTTCAAAATTGTGTCCGACAGCCCCGCCCTCCATTCCAGTTGGCTGCTGTTGCTAAAAATAGAAATTTCTTCAATTGTCCATTGCTGCTTTAGTATAAGTCAAAATGAGCTCAAATTTTAACTGCAGCTACATGGCAAGGAGTAATTTAACATATATTCCGTTTTTAGCTCACCTGGCCTTTAGGCCATGTGAGCTATTGCCATCACTTTTCGTCCATCCGTCAACATTTCACATTTTAATCTTCTCCTCAGAAACCACTGGGCCAATGCAACCAAACTGATAGAATGGTCCTTGGGTGGCCTCCCTTAAAAATTGTGTCCGGTGATCCCAACTTCCATCCAAGATGGCGGCCAAGCTAAAATTAGAAAAAAGGGGGCTGATATTTTAAAAAAATCTCCTCCTCTGAAACTACTGAGCCAATCTCAACCAAATTTTGCTGTAATGATCCTTGGGTGGTCCCCTTCCAAAATTGTGTCCGGCATTTCAGACCTCCGACCAAGATGGCCACCACAGCCGAACTTAATTTAACATAGGACCCTATGGGAAATTCCCATAAAAATCTTGTCTGAAACCATTTGCTCAATAAGAACTAAATTTTGATGAAATAGTCATTGGATGGTTCTCTTCCAAAAATGTGTCCGGCAGTTCGGCCCTCTGACCAAGATGGCTGCACAGCTGAGCTTAATTTAACATAGGACCCTATGGGAAATTCACATAAAAACCATCTTGTCTGGAACCAGTAGCTCAATTAGAACCAAACTTTGATGGAATAGTCATTGGATGGTGCTTTTCCAAAATTGTGTCCGGCAGTCGCGCTCTCCCACCAAGATGGCCGCCACAGTGCAGTTGCATTGTTATTGAAAGCAGCTTTGATCCAGGTGAGCGATTACAGGCTCCTGGGAGCCTCTGGTTTAATTCACCTTGCCAAAGGCAGTGTGAGCTTTTGCCATCACTTGGTGTCAGTCATCCGTCGTGCGTTAACTTTTCACATTTTAATCTTCTCCTCTGAAATCGCAAGGCCAATTGATCTGAAACTTGGTAGGAACCATCTATGGAAGAAGGTCCTCTATAAAGAATGCTCATTTCGTCCCGATCCATTAACAAACATGGCCACCACAGGCAATTCTTGTTTCTGATTGGCAGATTTTTTTAAAATCTTCTCCTCTGAAACCGCTTGGCCAATTGAACCGAAACTTTGTAGGAAGCATCTATTGAAGGTCCTCTATAAAGATTGCTAATTTTGTCTTGATCTATTAACAAACATGGCCACCACAGGCAATTCTTGTTTCTGATTGGTTGATTTCTAAAAAAAATCTTCTCCTCTGTTAAAAGAAAGATAACTCTTGCCATTATTTCCCTTAGAAATTAATTAATGCTGATATACTGTAACATGTTTATTTTATACATTACAAGTAGGTATTCACATTTTAGTATTCTTTTTAAGCAAACCTTACCAAAGGCAATATGAGCTTTTGCCATCACTTGGTGTCCGTCGACTTGTTGTCCGTCATCCATTTACTTTTCACATTTTAATCTTGTCCTCTGAAAACCCTCAGCCAAATGAACTGAAACTTGGTAGGAAGCATATATGGAAGGTCCTCTCTAACGAGTGCACACTTTGTTATGATCCATTACCAAATATGGCCACCATAGGCAATTCTTGTTTCTGATTGGCCGATTTAAAAAAATCTTCTCCTCTGATACCACTTGGCCAAATGAACCGAAACTTGATAGCATCTATGGAATGTCCTCTATGAAGATTGCTCATTTCGTCCCTATCGGTTAAAAAACATGGCCACCACCGAAACTTGGTAGGAAGCATCTATGGAATGTCCTCTATGAAGATTGCTCATTTCATCCCGATCGGTTAGCAAACATGGCCACCACATTCAATTCTTGTTTCTGATTGGTCTATTTCTAAAAAATCTTCTCCTTTGAAACTGCTTAGCCATATGAACCGAAACTTGGTAGGACGCATGTACATGTATGGAAGGTTCTGTATTAAGTTTCTTCAAAGCAGAATGAAAGGTGAGCGATACAACCTCTAGTTTTGTAATTGTTTATTTAAAAAAATAGAAAAGTGTTATACAAATGAAGTTCAATACATACACTATCGATGAAAAATATACAAAATAATATATATAAAAAGATATTTTGTTTTCGTGCAAACAATTTAAATTGCAAGAATAAGATAATAATAATGTATCAAAAATTAAACAACCATTCATTGGCGACTCAACATTAAGCCATTTTTTTGTTATTAATTTGCTCTTTCTGTTTGGGGGAAATGTAAAAGGTGGATTTTTTTTCTATTTTGATATAATATTTGAGGTATGATAAGAACTTATATACAATGTTTGTTACAGGATGAAATAAAAGATTTAAAAGAACAGTTAAATATGTTTGAGGCAGCTTCAGCTCTGGGAGTACTCAGCTCTAACACTATACAGACTGAGAGCTGTAATGACTCTTTGTCAGACCTGGGCATCAGAAAAACTTTAGACTTCCGGACACCGGATTCCACAGCCAGGTGAGTCTTAAGTTTGTCAGAGCTGTATTTTTTCCATTTTAGATCTTTTTTAATCCTCACGATGAGCATTGGTTTTCTAGTCCAAGACCAGCAAAACTTTGTTCGGACCGGTAGATTTATCAGCTTTTATTTTGAACAATATAAAAATAAATTCAAGAATTTGATTCAGACCTGTAAATTTAAATTTTTACTTTGAGGACGTTTTTTTTTTCATGTAATTCTGTAAAGTTTTTTTTTTTTTAATTTAAAGAACGTTCTCTGTAATTTTATTAGTTACTTTTTATTATGTATATTTTAAGCTTGTTTAATTTCATAATATACTTTTACCATTTTTATAAAATGATTCCCATTACGATTTAGGATGCCCAGTGAAATTCCAATTTATAACGTCTCAATTTGTAATTGAGAATTATTTTGATTTGAGCCATTACAGTTGTAACCAAAGGTGTTTATTTTTGGGTTAGGGTTAGGATTATGGTGTTTAACGCCACTTTCAACAATATCTCAGTTATATCTTGGCAGTCTGTTTTATCGGTGGAAGAAATTGGAGTACCTAGAGAAAACCACCGACCTGTCACAAGTCACTGACAAACTTTATCACATAATGTTGTATCAAGTACACCTCACAATAAGTGGTATTGTAACTCACAACGTTAGTGGTGATAGGCACTGATTGCATAGGTAGTTGTAAATCCAACTACCATACGATCACGACCACGATGGCCCCTATTTATTTTTGGTAAATGAATCTAATTTATAAATTTAGTCTTTTAAATTGTAAAATAATTTTTTTTGTGTAGTAGCAACCATATACTGCAAATAATTGTTGAATGTAAATGTTAGAGAATACCGAAGGAGCAATAAAAAAAAAACAATCCAGAGAAACTGGCAACAAGACGGAATACAATACAAACAAACCAAAAAAACAACAAAGAAAAAAAAAATACAATACAATATGTGTTGGACACCACTATGTGCAAATACACACAAATGACGTAAAGAAGACATGAGCCCCCTCCCCCTACAAACAATAGATTTAGTTTATGCTTTCTATATTTTCTCAGATCAGGACCAGGGGCTTCAGTATCAACAAAAGTAACTGATGATGCAACTGTTCATGGTTTGAGATGTGAACTGGAACGTTGTTTATTAAGTAACAAAGAGAAGAGAATCCAGGTGTCAAATCTGCAGGAAGATCTCCGAAAACTGAAAAAAGAGTTCGGAGAGTATAGAATCAGATGTGAAAGGTCAGAGAAAACAGCAGAGGAATACAAGGTAGAGTAATTTGACCCCGGTGTGAGGTCAAGGTTATTTATAAATATACAGTGGTCCCCCTCTTATAAGGCCACCCCCTTCTACAATAAACAAAATGGCTTATGAGAGGGGTGGGGCTCTCGTGAGGGGGGAATTTAGATAGTATTTTTCTATCTCGATGCATTTGAATTCTTGCGTAATAAAAGGAGTGACCTTTGATGGGAGGGACCTTTTAATAGGGGAACTACTATATCATAGCTTCAATGCTATGAGATGTTTTTCTCATAATACAATAATATGGTAGTTGGATTTACATTTACCTATGCAGTCTGTGTCTATTACCACCTGACAGCATTGGTGATGTAATGGTTAGTGTGCCATGCCCTCTTTAAGTGCAGGGCTCAATTTTGTCTACTAAAATGGTGGCCTGGGCGACCAAATTTTGTTTTTGGCGACCAAAATTTAAATCTGGTGACCAGCGTTATTGAGTTTGGCCACCAGTCGGATTTTTGGAGTTGGTGGTTATCTGGCCACTAAAATTAAAATCCCACTTTGAGACCTGAATTGCAGAATATCGTGGGTCCAAACCTTGATTGGGTAAAATCAAAGACTATAAAATTGGAATTTGCTGCTTCTCCTTAAAGATTTAAGATTTAAGAACAAAGACTGATTTTCTCGGAATCAAGATAATGTGTCTGAGTGGGCGACCCTTTGTCACACTGGCCTCCATTTGATTACGTATGTGTTACAACCGCATCGGTGGTGTAATGGTTAGCGTGCTTGCAGCATTAAGGAGTAAGAGCAAAGACTGGTTGGCTGGGAATCAGAATGATGTGTCCGAGTGGAGCGTCATGTCTATCCACGAACTGTTGTTTCAGTGAGCTAGCACTATAAAAATCCAACTCAGCATGTTTGTCTAGAACAAAGTGGACCTCATCATCATCTCATTGAAAATTAACATGTTATCGCCATGATACAGCTGAAAAATTGCTGAGTTGGCGTTAAACAACAATCATTCACTTACTCTA
Source organism: Bathymodiolus septemdierum (assembly GCA_963383655.1). Taxonomy (NCBI): domain Eukaryota; kingdom Metazoa; phylum Mollusca; class Bivalvia; order Mytilida; family Modiolidae; genus Bathymodiolus; species Bathymodiolus septemdierum. The sequence continues at coordinate 37,119,923 of OY726527.1, forward strand.
TTGAGTTACAGCTGTATCGAGCTATTCAAACAGAACCATATATTTACACTATAATTTGCTAGGAGCAGAAGGATGCAATTTATTTAGCTCATCTGGACAAAAGCTGATTGAGTTTTCAGCATCACTTTGGCATCCATTGTCTTTAGCTTTTCTCATTTTAAGCTTCTATTGCAAAATTGTGCAACCAAATGGAACCAAAATTGGTAGAGACAAGTAGGGGTCTTAGAATTTGAAAATAAGGTTGATCTTAAAGACATGTCTATACAAGTTAAACGATACTGGCACATGTGAGCCTCTAGTTTTTGTTTTAAACCTGATACAATCTAATGCTGTTTAAGTATAAAGTTTTTTCTTATTGTAGAGTAAAGTACAGGAGTGGGAGGATTTATTGAGGACTGGTGATAAATCTAATGTTATAGAGACAAGATTGAAGAAAGAGGCAGAGAATTTGAGGAGGGAGAAAGACATCCTCAATGAAGATATTGATGTGAGTATAATCAGGGATGATTTAACTGATTTTATGTGAAAAAGAAAGTCTGAAAATTGCAGGACACAGTCAGAACATGTCAAGTAGGACCTTTTAGAAAGGGGGTGTAGATGGTTTCAGCTATTTTTCATTGATTTTCTGTTACAGTCAAACCTGTATTAAGAGGCCACCCTTGGGACAAAGAAAAAGTGGTCTTCTAAGACAGATGACCTCTTAAAAGAGGTTCAACTCATGACATTTTCTATGACAGGACAAGAAAAAGGTGACCTCTTAATAGAGGTGACCACATGGGCAAGTTAGACTGTATTCGTTTTCTATCCAGAATCATCCCTGTATAATAATAAAGTTATAATCTGTAAAAAAATATTTGTTTTGCCCTATCATTATGCCTAAGGGGCATTAAGTTTTACCTGTGTCCTGCATTTGGTTTCTAATAACTAAAGTTATCCTTGAGCAAATCATTTGAAATTTATACAAAAGTTCAGGGACCATAAGAATAAGATTATGTTCAATTTCAGATTTTACCACTTTTTCCGTTCTGTAGTTATGCCCCTGTGGCTCAATGAGTTAGGTAGTTGGATTACCTAGCAGCTCATACAAGCCTACAGGCCTCGACATTAACGTTTGTCCGATTGTCCGGTACCAGTGAAAACTGATGTTGGACAAGTAGATCTTGTATTACGGTTGTCCGAAGGGACAAGTGAAAAAATCAGATTCCCAAACGTGCCGGTACGACGGACAAATCTATTTCCACTGGTATAAAATACTGGGTTTGTTGTATAAAAGAGCCCTATTTGATCTCCAATTTGTCCATAATTTATTTTGATTAAAACTAAAGTGAAACGCCAGATCAAAACTCTTTAATTGTATCAGTTATCGTTCCTCCAGACATGCTTTGATGAAGTTCAAGGACATTGACAAAATTAAAGTCGCAATCTCAGAAACGCTTTAATGAACTGAAATATAAATATTTGAAATATAAGAATAAAAATCACTCCGGAACGGACACGTAAAAATTATTTTGTGCAAAATACGATAGAGGACTTGATTTAGGCTTTTGGGAAATATTGAAACCTTTGAAATGGACAAATATTACAAGCTTTTTCCTCATCTGGTTGAAAAGATCCACTAACATTGTTATTTCTCTGTTAATTTAAATAAAATACTTTGCTTTATTTATATCACAGGCACTTGTTTCTGGTAAAAAAAAATATACCTAGATACTGGTATATATAGTATCTAGGTATATTTTTGTTACCAAAAGCAAGGATTTATATAACACAAATATGAGTTATTACAATTTGTGTGGTATTGGATCACAACACGGTAATATTTCAAAAGGAAAAAGGGGGGGGGGGGGGGGGTACATATCAAAATCACAGGTATGCAAGACTCCAATCAAGGTAGACAGAAATAAAAATGTGACATTGAATATATGTCCTTAAGGTAGTTGTGAATAAAAAAAAAAAAAACCCCAGATCAAATCAGTTCAGGCAACTTTAACTATTTACTAAATTTGAGCAGGGTAACGTCAGAGGGGTCGCGAAACAATGTTTTGATTAATCGCAATTGACTTCTACCAGAAGTCTCCCCACTTCTCTCTGTTGTCTCCCACTTCTCCCTATGAGTTCTCTGAAAGTAGTGGGAGCCCTGGATAATTATTCTCTAGTTTTTGTAATTTTTATTAATTTTTTCGGACAACTAAAAGATTGAGTCGGACAAGTACTTTTTTTAGTTAGTTGTCCGAAGGGACAAGTTGAAAAATATGTTAATGTAGAGGCCTGGCCTATCACCAATATGGCGTGGGTTTGCCCCCGGCTTTGTATATTACAAAAAAGGGTGCACTTGACTCGCAGCCGCAAGTGATAAAGTTGACCAGTTGCTTGCCCATGGTCGGTGGTTCTCTCCGGGTACTCTGGCTTCTTCCACCACTTAAACTGGTCGCCATGATATAGCTGAAATATTGCTGAAAGTGGCATTAAACACCAAAATCAAATCATCAAATCAAATGGAAGCGGGGACCCAAAACATTTGCTAATAAAACTGAAGGCCATGATATAACTGAACTAATGTTTAGGACATCTACTGCTGTAGGCCGATCGGCACTAAAGTTGTGAGTTTGAATTCCGCTCACTGCGAGGTGTACTCGATACAACTTTATGTGATAAAGTTTGTCAGCGACTTGCTGCAGGTCAATGGTTTTCTCAGGGTACTCCGGTTTCCTCCACCAATAAATCTGACTGCCACGATATTACTGAAATAGTGTTGAAAATGGCTTTAAATACCATAACCCTAACCCTTCTACTGCTGTAGTGGCCGGGTGCCTAAGTCGTTCTTATGTGAACCTCTCCCAGAGCAAGTGTCAGGCCTTTACTGGCACTCAACCCTGTGGTTCTGAAAATTCTTGGAGTCTGTTTGTTTAAGAATGCTCAATGGCTGGAAAATTGCTGGATGAGATAATTAATTATATATATGAATATTTGATGATTTTTTTTTCAGGAGTTGAAAAAGAGGCTGAATGAGGCTGTTGTTAACGAAGAGAAATTAACGGAGATCAACAACGAGTTGAATCGGCAGATCTCACAAATGGTGAAAGATTATGATCAAGACAAGAGGGAAGCACTTGATAGGTATAAATATTCTTTCTTAGATGGGGGGTGATTTTTTTCAGATTAACTGATTTCAGCTAGATTGCATTGAAAAAAATCCAAAATTGCAGGTCACAGTCAGAACAGGTCAAAAATGGGCTTTTTGATATCAGGTTTAGATGATTTCATCTACAATTTTCAGATATTTTATTTTCTGACTAAATTCATTCCTGTTGAAGCAACTATATTGCAAAATAATAGTTAGGTATCTAAATATGGGGATGATGGTGGTCTAGTGGTTGAGAGAAGAGATCATCTATAATAAACAGTTTTCTTCGCTCATGTTTGAGATCAGTGAGTAAGTTAATGCAAGGATTGAGTTTTATACACCAAGACGTACTATGTGCAACTGTTTATGATATTTGACTTTTTGCTTTGTTTTAATAAAAAAAATAAATTTGGAGGATGGGTGGGGGGTAGTTGTGTGAGGGGGTGAAATAATTTACAAAACCTTCTTGTTAGAATTATTCAACATCAGATGCTCATGAAGACTGTGCCTGTTCACAATTTATGTAATATTAATGAAAATTGTGTGTAATTCACATGAATAGATTGTACATACTTGGCAGCTTTAGTTTTCAATGAAAATAAATTTTAACTTTTCTAACAAAAATAGGTGTCAAAGGACATGCGACTCTGTACATGAGACTGCTAGAGATAATCTGAGGAAGGAGCTAATGGAGGAATATTCTACAGAGAAGTCTAACCTGGTGAAGAAATATGAGACAGACTGTAACAAATTAAGGTGAGGAATTATTATAGAAACTAATACTTAGGTATTCTGTAAAAACAGGAATGGCATTCTGTAACAAATTAAGGTGACCAATTATTATAGAAACTAATACTTAGGCATTCTGTAAAAACAGGAATGGCATTCTGTAACAAATTAAGGTGAGCAGTTATCATGGAAACTAATACTTAGGCATTCTGTGAAAACAGTACTGGGATTCTGTAAAAACCAGTGATGATTTTTTCAGTTATTTAATTGATTTCAGCCATTTTCCTCTGAAAATTGTTTTGCGAAAGTTGCTGGACACGATCAGAACAGGTAAAAAATGACCATATTGAAAGGGGGTGTAGATGGTTTCAGCTATTTTTCATTGATTTCAGTTATTTTATTTTCTAACCAGGACCATCCCTGAAAAACTGTCATGGTAATCTGTAATAACTTACTCAGGCATTATGTAAAAGAAGGGATGACAAACTGTTGTAACACACAAGATTGGGACACTGTAAATATAGGATGTTGAAGATATGTCAAATAATAGTGATGGATTACCTAACAACTCATACAAGCCTATCACCAATATGACATGGGTTCGCGCCCGGCTTTGTATATTACAAAAAAGGGTGCACTTGACTCGCAGCCGCAAGTGATAAAGTTTATCAGTTGCTTGCCCATGGTCGGTTGTTCTCTCCGGGCACTCCGGCTTCTTCCACCACTAAAACTGGTCGCCATGATATAGCTGAAATATTGCTGAAAGTGGCGTTAAAACACCAAAAATCAAATCAATCAATCAAATAATAGTACAGTTACATAAATTTAAATTTAATTTTGTTTAAAAATGACAATAATTTTCTGTTTGGTTCAAAATGTTTTCCAAATTTTAGAATTCATTAATGACTGTTGTATCAATTAAATGGTTAGAAATTGGTTCATCAGGACAGATTATTTATACCTAAAATAAAAGTGGGTAGAAGCTTAATACGTGTTGACGTAACAATTATGGGTTTGGGTTTATGGTGTTTAATGCCACTTTCAACAATATTTCAGTTATATCGTCGCGGTCAGTTTTATTGATGGAGGAAAACGGAGGGCCCGGAGAAAACCACTGACCTGCGCATGTCACTGACAAACTTTATTACATAATGTTGTATCGAGTATACCTCGCCATGAACGGGGTTCGAACTCACAACGTTAGTGGTGATAGGTACTGATTTCATAGGTAGTTAATAATCCAACTACCATAACGACGGCCCCTTAATCCATTAATGAATGTTGTATCAATTAAATGATGAGAAATTGGTGCATCAGGACAGATTATTAGTACCTTAAATAAAAGTCTGGGTAGATGCTTTATACATGTTGACGTAACCTTAATTTACCACTGTGCTAGAGAATAAGAAACACAAAAACCTGTATTGATGATGAATTATTATTCTATTTTTTTTACAGGAATGAATTAAACAATACACTACAAGAGGTTGATGATTGTAAAATGTTGTATGTCAAAGTGTGTGAGGAGAAAAACAAAATGGAAGAGAAAATGAAAGTAGAAATGGAGGAATCCCTGTCAGATAAACTGAAAAAGGTGAGTCTATTTATAGAACTTGTCAGATAAACTGAAAAAGGTAGGTCTATTTATAGAACTTGTCAGATTAACTGAAAAAGGTAGGTCTATTTATAGAACTTGTCAGATAAACTGAAAAAGGTGAGTCTAGTTATAGAACCTGTCAGATAAACTGAAAAAGGTGAGTCTATTTATAGAACTTAATATTTAAATGGAATTACATAACTTTAACAAACTGAGGTAGGAGTGATTAATATATAAGGGTGAAATAAAATGGTTTAAAGATGTTGAAGAAAATAATGGATACTCCATAGCATTTTCCTCAGAAATTCAGTAAGTCATTATATTTGTGTAATTAGAGGGAAATTATGTGTCTTTTTATGAATTGAGAGGGCAAAATTATTGAAAATCTGAAGGCATATCAATGTTAAAACTGTAGAAAGTTATTTCATTTCTTAAAATGATTTTCATTCGTCATTGCAAAGGATTCCCTTTATATTCAACCAATCGGACGATTTATAGCAAAGGTAATTTTACGAATACATACATCACTACGATTGTGCATTTCTTTCTTTGCAGCAGGTTAGTCCACTATCACGATTGTACAATGGTAATGCTACAGTGTATTTATCCATCAGTCATGAGACGAAAATGTTTTTCAGCACCGATAGCGTCAATGGTAGATAAAGAGTTAAACTTTCCTTTCATAAGACGATATATTGTTTCAAACAAATAGTTTAATCAACTTTCTTTTCATAATTTGTTCATTCTTTCTTTAACTACAGATAAAAGAAGACATGGAACGAGAGAAGGAAGAAGAGATTGTTAAAAGAAAAGAAGAAGTGAAGGAAGAATGTACGAAAACAAATGATATATTGAATGGTAAAATACAGGAACAGATGAGGAAGGAATATGAGGAAGAAACCAAGAGGACCGTGGAAACTGAGGTAGGATTTGTTTTTATTTGGCAGTGGAGATATATATAAAATGTTGTGACTTTGTCATATTTGTAATCAAGGGTGGTTTATGATGTTTAATGTCACTTTCAACAATATTTCAGTTATATCGTGCTAGTCAGTTTTATTGGTGGAGAAAACAGAAGTACCCAGAGAAAACCACCAACCTGTCCCAAGTCACTGACAAACTTTATCACATAATCTTGTATCGAGTACACCTCCCCATGAACAGGGTTCGAACTCACAACTTTAGTGGTGATAGGCACTGATTGCATAGGTAGTTGTAAATCCAATTACCATACGATCACGTCCACGACGGCCTCTATTTGTAATCAAATATTGCTAATAAGTCATTGTCACAATCAGGTTTTTAACTACATTTTTTTTTTTTTTTTTATTATTATTTTTTCAATGGATTTGCTAAGATTATCAGTTTCAGTTGCATGGGAATGTCTGACTGATGTGTTTTCTCCTCTCAGATTTTCTGTTTTTGTAACTTTTTGTGTTGGCTGTGATATGACATGATACGTTTATTTCTGGTAAAATTATGTTTTGAGGTCAAAATACCTTTATATCCATGAACTTTTGTATGCTCCTTTTTTTATGTTGCTCGGTCAGTAGAGTAGAAAGGAGTGTGTTATACATGAATGTGTTTTAAAATCCACCTGTGATGTAACTCTATTGTCAAAACTCTCCATTATTTTTAAGGAATGGAGAGTTATTGTTCTCTTTGTACTTTAGATACTATGCACAGACTTTTTTTTGTTAAGTTGGAGAATGTCCTCGTATCTCTCCATTCCTTATAAAAATAGGCCTCTGCTCCGTTATTTTTAAGGAATGGAGAGTTACTTGCACATTCTCCTATACTTATACACAGCCAAATATGGTATTTTGTAAAATCATATTTTTTTAAAATATTTTAAATACGATATTTAATTATCATTGATTTCTATGTCATGTAGCTACATAGAAGATTGATTGATTGATTGGTGTTTAATGCCAACTTTAGCAGTATTTCAGCTATATCATGGCTATCTAGAAGATTTAAATCCCAACCTATAATATTGACAATTTAATAGATAAATTTCTATAGTTTTTGTAACCTTGTACTCTATGAGTTTAAATGTAATATGATACTGTTTTCATAATACTGTTGAAATGTAATACTGTTTTAGTAAATACTGTTGAAATGTAATCTACACGTTAAGATGATATACTATCACTGATATGTTTAGTCATGCGTAAAATTCATTCATGAATAAAAGATAACAAAATAAATATGTTGATTGTATAATATAATTATTGGAAAAAACTAATAAGTAAATAAATGAATAACATGAGACATTGTTTACAAAAAAGGAAATTGATGAAAAAGTAATACATTGTGTAGTTAGGGTTACAGGACGAACTGGTGATTTTCTATAGTGTGGACGGGAAGACACTTTTTCACACACACTATCAATACAATTTTAAAGAGATTTTTAAAAACTTTTTTCTATTGACTTGTCCACTCCCCCCATTTCCCTATTATTAGGCCCATACACATTTTATATACAGTACCTTCCATGTGCAGATTCACCCACAGAAACTATACTATAGACAGAGGTGGCTCCAGATTTTACGAAAAGAGAGGGTGTGCTACATTTTTTGCTCTTTAATGAGAACTAGACCGAAAAAAAATCCATTTAAATTTTTATTTTTGTTTTGACAGATAAGTGAAGTGGATCTGCCTTGGTTCTATGCCTCAGGATTTCCTTTGGTGCACTATGAACATATATATATATTATTTGTTAAGCATAATCTGGTGACAATTGTACTGTCCTATTATCTTTTAAACCATAAAATACCACAAACATATTATATTCAACCATCATTTAAATTAATGATAATTAATTGGCACCTTGCCAAGATGTTTTATTTAAAAATCTAATACCTCTGATACTTATAACTTTAAACTGTTAATGTAGATTTCAAAGTCATGCTTGATTGCACACAAAGTCAAGTTATTCATTAAAATGCATTGTTTTGTTAAATTAGATCCCTCCAATACACATACTGATATTGTATCCACGGAGAATTTTAGCGACTTCTTGTTAATGAGTTTTGTTAGTGAGGATAATTTTATGATGTGGGTGTGCATTTAGTGTTATGGATTAAATTCTGAAATGTGAATTTAAAAAAAAAAAGGAATTTCACTAGTACTGGTAATTGCATTAAAATGGAATTCAAAACAGGTAAAAATAAGGGATAGATTATTGGCTCTTATATATTTTTGCATGTTTTATGGACATCAGACAATGTCGGAGCAAGTAGGTTTATTAATTGTAGAAGCAATTAATTCCCATAGAGAAGTAATGTTGCCCTATGAGAATCTGGCAAACTTTCTCAATAATGGATAGCAAATTTCTTGAAAATTTTTGCATGCATTATGGATATCAAGTCAAACAGGTTAGGTTGTTTAAGAAGCTAATACAGTCAAACCTGCCAATGCAGTCACCTGTATTAAAGGGTCACCTTTTTCTTGTCCTGTCATAGAAAATTTCATGTAAACTGAACCTCTTTTAAGAGGTCACCTGTCTTAAAAGGCCACCTTTTCTTTGTCCCAAAGGTGACCTCTTGATACAGTTTTAAATAGTTTTCTTAGAGAAGTTTGATGACCCTCTGCTTTCTAAATATTGGATTAAAAAAAATGCCTGAAATATTTTTGTATGCATAAGTAGATGTAAATCCAACTATTTTATGATCATTCTCACGATGTTCCCTCATGGACTTGTCAGAAAGGTCTAACATTTAAATGCTTACTTACAAATTTTGAGGCAAAGGGCAAAAATTACATGTGTTTTTTGTGAACAATTCTGGAAAAAAAAAGGTAGATAGGCAAAGGATCTGAACCGTGCTTGTCATCCTAAAATGACAACAAAAACTTGAATGTAGGCTTCAGTAATTAGGGTCGGCAGTGTTTCAGCTAGACTGAAATCTTCAGGACAATTGCCAGTTTTATCAAAATTTCTTCCGGACATTCTTTAATAATTAAATTAATTTTTATAAAGTTCTTCAGGGCAAAATTTGGAGAAATAGATGGGCAAATGTCCTGAGACCGGTGCCTAACTCAATCACTGGTCGGTAGGGTTAACTGAAAAACAGGATATTTTTTCTTTTGCCAAGTTGACAACCTTCTTTGCCACATGCAATGGCTGCTAAAACACTGATGTAAAGTATGACAATTACAATATTAGTGTTCTCTTACAGATTGCTATGGCCAAGATAAAATGGTTCGAGGAACAGAAGGCTGCCAAACAAACTGCTATAGATAATGCTGTAAAACTGACGGAGTCTGAGTGGCAGTGTAAACTAGATACAGCATTAGATACTGAAGTAGAAAAACGAGTTGAAGAAGGTATATATTAAAAACCTTTAAAGATTTGTTTCTGTGAAGGAGAGGAAATGATTGCTGCTATACATAATGCAGAAAATCTATCATAGGGCCAGTTGTGGTCATGATCGTATGGTTTTATATAGTTGGATTTATAACTACCTATGCAATCAGTACATATCACCACTAAAGTTGTGAGTTCAAATCCAGCTCAAGCAAGGTGTACTCGATATAACATTATGTGATACGGTTTGTCAATGACTTGCAGAAGGTTGATGGTTTTCTCCGGGTACTCTGGTTTCCGCCACCAATAAAAACAGATCGCCACGATGCAGGTGAAATATTGTTGAAAGTGGTGTTGAACACCATTCATAATGCCTAATTTAAATAATTATTATTTTGTTGTTCAGAATAAGGATTGGCTATGCTGATGATTTAACAATGGAGTCACTAAACAGCTATCAAATCAAATCGTATCGGCTGTGACAATCGGTCTCAAATGACTTATAGTAACATTTGAACTTGAGCAATAATCGGCAAGCATCAATTATCATGGAATGTGAATTTTCAATACCGACCAGTCAGAATCGATGTTGCATTAGAATTGTTTTTAATGATGTATCATATTTGTCAGATTGCCTCAGTGGTGTAATGGCTAGAAATGCTCTCCCTCAAGGGTAGAAGAATATCTTGGGTTTTATTTTGGTTGGATCAATGAAAAAAAAACCTGTAAAATTTGTATTTGCTACTTCTTTATAAGCACATACAAGGAGTGACAGCAACATCAGGGAAAATGTGCTGGAATGTGCCAACATGTCTACGTAGGGACTGTTGTTTCAGTGCTCTAACACAATAGGGGCTGCCATGGTCGTGATCTTATGGTAGTTGGATTTACAACAACCTATGCAATCAGTGCCTATCACCACTAACTTAGTGAGTTTGAATTCTGCTCAAGCAAGACGTACAGGATACTACATTATGTGATAAAGTTTGTCAGTGACTTGCAACAGATCAATGGTTTTCTCTGGGTACTCTGGTTTCCTCCACCAATAAAACTAACCGCCACGATATAGCTTAAATATTGTTGAAAGTGGCGTTAAACACCATAACGCTATCCCTAACCCTAGGATTCCAACACAATAAAAATCAAGTACAGTGTATTAGTCAAGTAATAAGCATCTACATCTCACCAAAAAGTTACTTTTTTCCACCATGATATAACCGACAAATTCCTCACTAATTGTTAAACATTAATAATTCACAAATATTGATTATTCTTCAATATCAAAGTGAGTTCGAATCCCGCTCATGGAGAGGAGTACGAGATACAACATTATGTGATAAAGTTTGTGGGTGACTTGCGACATGTCGGTGGTTTTCTCCGGGTACTCTGGTTTCCTCCACCAATAAAACTGACAGCCACGATATAACTGAAATATTGTTGAAAGTGGCGTTAAACATCATAAACCAAACCAGTCAATATCAAATTTGTTTCCCGTTCTAGCCAAATCACAGTGGATGAAAGATAGACAGACATCTTTTGAGAACGAACTTCAATCAAAACTTGCCAAAGAGAAGGAAAATATAAAAATTGTCATGGAAACTGAATTTGAAAAAACTTTGGAAAAAGTGAAAGAAGAAATGGAAAGTGAGAAAGACTCTGAAGTAAGGAAGGCTGTCGAGAAGGAAAGGGTGAGGGCCACAAAGAGGGGAGAGGTCAACAAGGAGGTTGCTCTACAGCAAGAGGAGGAAAAATGGATGTTAAAAATGGAAAAAGACATGGAAATTAGGCTACAGAGGGAAAAGAGGGACTGGGAGGAGAATAATGAAATTGATGTTTTACAGGTAGGTCTAGTCAAAACAAAATGATTGGTTAGCTTACCATAAGTTATTTTATGCCAATTTCTAGGCCACCTGTGTGGCAAAGGCAGTCCTCACGATGAGCACCGATTATCTGGCCCAAGACCAGTAAAACTTTGTTCAGACCAGTAAATTTTTTCAGAACTATATCAAAATAAATTCAAGAATTTGATTCGGACTTGTAACTTCAAATTTTCATTTCGAGGACTGATGACAAAATCTGTGGTCTTGCATTGTCGTTGTCCACAATATTGTTACATATTTCTAAATCTTCAACTCTTCCTTAGCCAATCAATGAAATACAAGTATTCTTACACATAATTATCTACAGGAATTTGAACTGGAACTTTTTACCTCACAGTTTTACTTACTTTATTTATATAGTGAATTATGACATCAAAAATTCAAGTTCATGTTTAAACTCATGATTTCTTAAAAACCACAAGTTAAAAATGTATGCCAAAATGAGAATATGAAATAACACAAAATTCTGAATTAATGGTAAAATTTCATCAAAATTGTATTAAAAAATGACTTTTTTGATAGAAAATCCATGAGGAGAAATTAAAATGGAACAAGAAAAAAGATGCTGAAATGAAAGAATTCCTAGAGGAGGAACGAAATAAATGGCAGAACAATATGGAGAAACAGATGAGAGAAAAATCAGAACTAGAAAAACTGGCTACTGAGCAACGTGAGGTAGAACAAAAGAAGGAAGTGAAACAGGCTATTGAGCATGCTCGTCGTGAGTGGGAGGATTCTCACGAGTACCATGTGGAGCAGATTAAAAACTCCATGGAGGAGCAAATACAAGAGAGAATATCAGCAGAGGTAAATAATTGTTTTTTTTTATATACAAATAGTTGTCATGGTGATTTATGAAATTGGTAACCTTTTGGCCTTTGTAATTTAAATTATAACAATGTAAAGGTCTAACTTAGTGTGCACAACACATTTGTGGAATAATATTCAGAATATTCAGAATAGGAAAAAAATGACTTTTTTTGAAGGGGGTGTTGATGGTTTCACCTATTTAAATTTGTTTAAATTTTTTTTTTATTGATTTTTTTTCAAACCAGAATTATCCCTATTTCTGTATTTATAAGACTGTTTATAATTTGGGAGATGTTAGGATTATGATGTTTAACACCACTTTTAGCCATATATTTAAAATTTGACTTTTTTGATAGGTTTCCCTAGCAATAGATGAGGCCAGGAAACAATGGCTGCAAGAGAAACAAAAAGAGAGGTCAGCTAGTGAGGAACTGAGTCTGTCTGTCATTAAAGAGGTATTTATTATATATTACACTATATCTATTTAACAGTATAACTTAACAAATTTGTACAATATTTTTTAAGCAGGTTCTCATGATCCGTATAATATCTTTCAACATCTGTAACCTGATCACTCTGATTTTTTTTAAACATGTAAAAATATTTTTCGCTTCGGTAACCCATGGTTGATCACTCTCTAATTACATTCCGCTCCACACCTTAGGGTCAACTGACAGAGAAGCCGTCATAGTCATTTCAAGCATTCGATTTGTACTGATAAGTGGTTATACATGTACAGCCTATCAAATCACAGACACAGCTTTTTAAAAGAAAATGGAGTTCCTTGCAAAATTAGATTGTTAGAAGATATCAACTGGTGGCAATTACAAGTGGATTATCGAAAATAAATGCTATTATATCTACTAATCATATTGCATCTTTCATAATCTGTTCAATTTGTTTGGGGTCGTTGTGATCGTATGGTAGTTGGATTTACAACTACCTATGCAATCAGTGCTTATCACCACTAACGTTGTGAGTTCAAATTCTGCTCATGCAAGGTGTACTCGATGCAACATTATGTGATAAAGTTTGTCAGTGACTTGGGGCAGGTCGGTGGTTTTCTCCAAATACTCCAGTTTCCTCCACCAATACAACTGACTGCCACAATATAATAGAAATATTGTTGAAAGTGGCGTTAAACACCATAAACTTAAACCTAACCCTCAATCCGTCTGATAGGAAAAGTTGAGTAATTAGTTGAGTAATTTTATGTTGTCATGGAAACTACTAAATATCGTTCTGTTCCTAAGCAAATTAGAAACGATGGTTTCAATATGAATTAACCCATGCATGATAAGTTGATAGTATCGGAAGGTGATCAGTCGTGATTTACAGACAATGAAGAGGGAGAATTGTGTTCTAGTAGACAAAGAATTAGCCCTAGCCCTAACATAATATTTGGAAATAAAATGTGTCAAACTTGGTCCAAACAGCTAGAAGATGAGGGTATGTTGGCACTGTATAGAGAGTATCGTCTCTTTGTATCAGTGAGCACATTCATCTCTGTAATAGAAATCCATTGCATGATTTTTGGTGTTTTTACGCCACTTTCAGCAGTATTTCAGCTATATCATGGCGACCAGTTTTAGTGGTGGAGGAAGCCGGAGTACCCGGAGAGAACCACCAACCATGGGCAAGTAACTGGTAAACTTTATCACTTGCAACTACAAGTCGAGTGTACCCTTTTTTGTAATTTACAAAGCCGAGCACAAACCCACGCCATATTGGTGATAGGCTTGTATGAGTTGTTAGGTAATCCAATTACCTAACTCATTGAGCCACCCGGGCCCTAAATAATAGAAATCCAGGTGATAAGATTGAACTATACATATTTTTCATTGTATATGAGTATAAAGTCTTCATTAATCCATTCAACTTTTTAGAATAATATACGATGCAAGGTAAAAAAAAAAAATGACACCATTTTTAACTTTCACTTTAATATAATTATATGTTAACTTAATCACAGCACACATTTGTATATTTTTTCTTCTGTTGATAATACTGTTTTTGAAATATATTTACTGGTAATTGCATTCTAGTTATATATTTTAATTGATATAATGTTTTAAAGTCTGAAACATGTTTTGTCAAAGTCAGAGCGAGTTTCCATATTGTCATAAAACACAATTAGTAATGTTTTTTAAGGAGAGGATTAAGCTTAAACAAAGTGTAAGTCAATCAGAGACTGACCTTTCACCTTCAGCATGAATAGATTCTCAGTTCATCATAGATCATTTTTTTAAAAAGCTATTAAAACTACCAGTTTTTCATGATTGAAATCCTCTATTTTAACGATTGAACTTTAATTTTATAAAATGGAGTAGACAAATTTTGTTAATGGTCATTTTGTTTTTGTTAAATACGATTTCAAGAAAAAAAATTAGTCACTGGTTCAGCTGGCCAGCTTCTCAAATTTTTTTCAATTGCCACAATCTATCATAAAAAATAGAAAAGAAATTGTTTAATTTAATGTTTAATATATTGTTGAATTTTTAAAAGTAAAAAAATTGATATCTGTAATACTGCTGTTGAGATGTTGGTCTACATTTTTACTGTTTTCAATCTTTGCACACATTCTGAAATATAATTTTTAACAAACTGCTTAAATTTCTATGTGAATAGTATACACAAATACTTTAACACAAGATTTTGATTTTTTTCTTTTTCTGTTCTTAATTCCCTTTAGTTGTTTTTCCACTACATTAATAATGTACTAAATTTTAATTGTTTCCTGCAAAAATTTGTCAGAATATATTTGTAATTTTGTGATTTATCTTCTTTAGCAATCATGAAGTTATCTCCCTTTGTAAAACTACATTTGTAATTTCATGAATCACCTCCCTTTACAATCATTTAAATTGTCTCCCTTTGTAATTTAAAAGTATTTAGATGATAAACGTGTAAGTATCTTGTATTATTTATGCCATATATTAAATGCTTTGAGATTGGCTTTGCTGGTTACGATTTAGTAGAACTGTATCAAGCGGTGAACATTTTCCCCTGTATTCAGGGCTCCCCAAACCAGGCGAAGTGGGCGACTTTTTCGCCTTGGTTTCAATGAAGTCGCCCAATTTCTGTCAAAAAGCGAAGTTTCAGTTGCCCTTGTCAGTCTTTTCAAGTTCGTATTATTTTCACCAATAATCATACTTTTTCTTCAATATTCACATAAAAGGAGCTCCCATGTTCCTGAAAAGTGACCCATACAGGGTTTGATGTTCAATATTTTATTCCAAACTCGTTAATTGCATCCTTTTAAGATCATTGTTCGTTTTTGTGAAAGGTTGGGGAACGAAACGTAAAAATTTGGATCGATTTTCGGAAGTCTCCCAGATTTTCCCTCACTTCGCCCTTAAGTCAAGAGAGAGAGAAGTCAAATCGCCCTGTTTTTACTATGTGTGGTGAGCCCTGCTGTATTGACTTCCCAGTGTGTCTAATGTTCAAAGGAGCTGTCATCATGTAGATCATATGGTGGTTCAATTTACTTCTATCTACACAATCTTGAGTCCATCACACGGCTAATGTTGTGCGTGTTGATTCTTGCCGATGATACTGTGGCAGGGTCAGTGGTTTTCTCTGAGCACTCCTGTGAAATTTGCTGTATACCCCCATAGCTTAACCTAATCTCTAATGTTAAAAAAATAATGCTTTAAGAGTTGACATTTTTATGTACAAAGCAATATTATTAACATTATACAATTAATGACTTTTAATGAGTTGGATCCAAGGATTTATTAACCCAAAAATATTATATTTACCCAGGCCAGAGGCAGAGGAAAATATATCATTTTGGGGTTAATAAATCCTGGTATCCATCGAACTGAAAGTCGTTAATTGTTTTATTATATGACACATTTTATATGTTGCCTTCACTCTTAAAATAAACTTTTATCACAACGTTTTCTTTGACTTGGTGCAAGATGTTAGCATGTTATGTTCACCGTGTGTTACGTCGCACGAGATGAAGATAACGTTTTATCAAAGAACGTTGCTAGGGGCGTCAGCCAATCAGAAAAGACATTATCTGAAATCATATAATGAATATTTATATTGTTTTTGATAATGCAATTGTTAAAATAAAATAGCTTTTCATGAATAGATAGTTATTTGTTATTTCAAGTCATGTTCTATTCAAGCTAAATTTGTCAGAATATTACATGTAAGTAGAGTTACCTTCCTTTAAAGTTCAATAATTCAGCACATTGGAGAGAAAACTATACCCTATCTTAAAGTAAGAAATACAAGTGTTTCAGCTAGCCTTTGTAGACAATTGATTTGGTATTTGCTAGAGAATTAGTCCGGCTTAAGACAAAGTTGATTACACTGAAATAGAAAATATCAAGGTCGTATGATAAAGGAAACTGTTGTATTTATAGATATGAGATTTTCTAGTTTCACTTTCACTTTTGTTTTTGTTTACACAAAGTAGATCACATTTTTAGAATTAATAGCTTTTTTTCAAAATTGCATGTACTGTTACGTGTACATGTAATTTTAGAGATTTAATTGTGTGTTTTTTTTGTTTTTTTTCCTTTAATAAATACTGATAAAGATAAAAAAAAAACACGAAAAAGTCACATGATTACGCAACATGTCACATGATTTCCTTTCTCACTATTAAAAATGATGCTAAAAAATATGTCACATTTTAACACTTACAATTAAAAAATTATAATTATTTGTATTTTTTCCCAAGAAAATCAGATGCAAATATAATTGATTTGTTATAAATTAACCTGATAACAGATATTCCAGAAACATTCCGTGAACACTTTTGAAAAAATAATAATTGGCTAAATATAGTAAAAAATATCAAAAATGCTATTTTTGAAGAGGGGCCGTTTTGGTTAGTCTGTTTAGTTACAGCAAAATCAGAACATTATCTAGACACAAACAAACCACTGTCATGGTCTTTTTTATGTTCAATGATTTAAGGTCAGAGGTGGTTGTTTATTTTATTGGTATTGGTGGAATTGTTGACCATCACTGTTTAAGGTGGTACCATACACTACAGGGAGATAACTCTTTAAAATCAGTTGAGCGTTTTGATCATATGATGTTTGTATGCAGATTTCAAGCATCTCGGTGATCAAAACCACAGAGAGAAAAGCTGCTATGTGGCTAGTGAATTTATAGCTCTGAGTCTGTTGGTTGGAATTTGTTAAAATTTTGATATTTATTACAGTGGATATATTCAAACACACTGCCAAAAAAAATAAGAAAATTAAACGAGCAGATCAAATTTTACCTGAAGTGTATGGTACCACCTTAAGCTCTCTTTTCATAAATCACTATATTTTTCTCAATATATGGAATTGAACATTTTCACAGGAAATAGAGACATTGAAAGAAGAGAATGAGGTATTGGTTGACAAACTGAAACAGAAGGAAGAACAGTGGAAGACAGAAAAAGAAGACATTCTTAAACAAAAAGACACAGAGTTCAAGAAAAAGTTGGAGCAGGAAATTTCTGAAGTTCAGGATCAGCAAGATAAAGTACTGAAAGAAAATCATCAAACTCTGACTGAGACCTTAAAACAGACCAGAGAAAAGTTCTCAAAAGAAGTGGTATGTTTATTTATAGTCATGAGACTCTGACTGAGGCCTTGAAACAGGCCAGAGAAAAGTTCTCAAAAGAAGTGGTATGTTTATTTATAGTCATAAGACTCTGACTGAGGCCTTGAAACAGGCCAGAGAAAAGTTCTCAAAAGAAGTGGTATGTTTATTTATAGTCATGAGACTCTGACTGAGGCCTTGAAACAGGCCAGAGAAAAGTTCTCAAAAGAAGTGGTATGTTTATTTATAGTCATGAGACTCTGACTGACGTCTTGAAACAGGCCAGAGAAAAGTTCTCAAAAAAAGTGGTATGTTTATTTATAATCATCAAACTCTGACTGAGGCCTTGAAACAGGCCAGAGAAAAGTTCTCAAAAGAAGTGGTATGTTTATTTATAGTCATGAGACTCTGACTGAGGCCTTGAAACAGGCCAGAGAAAAGTTCTCAAAAGAAGTGGTATGTTTATTTATAGTCATGAGACTCTGACGGAGGCCTTGAAACAGGCCAGAGAAAAGTTCTCAAAAGAAGTGGTATGTTTATTTATAATCATCAAGCTCTGACTGAAGCCTTGAAACAGGCCAGAGAAAAGTTCTCAAAAGAAGTGGTATGTTTATTTATAATCATGAGACTCTGACTGATGCCTTGAAACAGGCCAGAGAAAAGTTCTCAAAAGAAGTGTTATGTTTATTTATAATCATCAAACTCTGACTGACGCCTTGAAACAGGCCAGAGAAAAGTTCTCAAAAGAAGTGTTATGTTTATTTATAATCATCAAACTCTGACTGAGGCCTTGAAACAGGCCAGAGAAAAGTTTTCAAAAGAAGTGGTATGTTTATTTATAATCATGAGACTCTGACTGACGCCTTGAAACAGGCCAGAGAAAAGTTCTCAAAAGAAGTGGTATGTTTATTTATAATCATGAGACTCTGACTGACGCCTTGAAACAGGCCAGAGAAAAGTTCTCAAAAGAAGTGGTATGTTTATTTATAATCATCAAACTCTGACTGACGCCTTGAAACAGGCCAGAGAAAAGTTCTCAAAAGAAGTGGTATGTTTATTTATAATCATGAGACTCGGACTGAGGCCTTGAAACAGGCCAGAGAAAAGTTCTCAAAAGAAGTGGTATGTTTATTTATAATTTGATTTCAATTGTTGAATGCTGACAATGCAAAGAGAAGGATTGACAGTCTGGTTAAAATAAAATCTCTCTTTTATTTTCCCCTTTACTGAATTGGCATGGTGTTGGAGATCTGAAGAAGCATCATCACAGGTCACATGCGAATGACCCTGAATTTAGTGAGCACAGCACATTTCTGGAATAACCTTCATCAGGTACACTCAAGGTCAAAAGATTGGAAAGCCAAATAATTGATACCTGTCAAAACCTAATCTCCTTAGTACCAACTTTTGCGTTCAGAATAGACAGGTGTTTGGATTATACAGGTAAAATTAACAAAGAATTCCTACATTGAGACTTTTTATTTAATGCTTGATTCTGTTTTATTCAGGATTTGATTTGATTTCGCTGTATTTATGCACTTTTGTGTTGATTTATACCAGATATAGATGGAGTATGTCCTTGTTAAGTTTCACGCTAGTTAACATACAGGTTAAAGACGATTCTTGGTTTTGTTGATATTTGTGGAATTGCTGTCCATCACTGTTTATACTTTCACAACATATACAAAAAAATGATGTGTTTATAATTGCAGAACGAGTTGAAGAAAGGACATGAAGAAGAAATACAAAAATACAAAGAATTGCTACAGAAAGAAGAAGATTCGGTAATAAATACTAACCTTCCCACAACTCTAGTGTTGATAGGCACCTATTACACAGGTACAATGTAATGGTAAATCCAACTACCATTTGATGACGATCACGATGGCCCGTTGTCACCCTTTGGATAGTTAAATGATTGATTGACATCCAGAGGCAGTATTCAGATATATTCAGGACAAGAATAAGTTCATCAATATTTAAAATTGATACAGAAATGATTATGGGTTATTGGTGTTTAACACCACTTTCAACAATATATCTGTATAGTTACTGTTAGTTTTAGTGGTGGAGGAAACTGGTGTACCCTGCTAAAAACCACCTGTCGTAAATCACAGACAAACTTAATCACGTAAAAGTCGTATTGAGTACTGGTGTACCCTGCTAAAAACCACCTGTCGTAAATCACAGACAAACTTAATCACATAAAAGTCGTATTGAGTACTGGTGTACTCTGCTAAAAACCACCTGTTGTAAATCACAGACAAACTTGGTCATGTAAAGTCATATTGAGTACTGGTGTACTCTGCTAAAAACAACCTGTCATAAATCACAGACAAACTTGGTCATGTAAAGTCATATTGAGTACTGGTGTACCCTGCTAAAAACCATCTGTCGTAAATCACAGACAAACTTGGTCATGTAAAGTTGTATTGAGTACTGGTGTACCCTGCTAAAAACCACCTGTCATAAATCACAGACAAACTTGGTCATGTAAAGTTGTATTGAGTACTGGTGTACCCTGCTAAAAACCACCTGTCATAAATCACAGACAAACTTGGTCATGTAAAGTCGTATTGAGTACTGGTGTACTCTGCTAAAAACAACCTGTCATAAATCACAGACAAACTTGGTCATGTAAAGTCATATTGAGTACTGGTGTACTCTGCTAAAAACCACCTGTCGTAAATCACTGACAAACTTGGTCATGTAAAGTCATATTGAGTAGTGGTGTACTCTGCTAAAAACCACCTGTTGTAAATCACAGACAAACTTATTCACGTAAAAGTCGTATTGAGTACTGGTGTACTCTGCTAAAAACAACCTGTCATAAATCACAGACAAACTTGGTCATGTAAAGTCATATTGAGTAGTGGTGTACTCTGCTAAAAACAACCTGTCATAAATCACAGACAAACTTGGTCATGTAAAGTCGTATTGAGTACTGGTGTACCCTGCTAAAAACCATCTGTCGTAAATCACTGACAAACTTGGTCATGTAAAGTCATATTGAATACTGGTGTACTCTGCTAAAAACCACCTGTTGTAAATCACAGACAAACTTATTCACGTAAAAGTCGTATTGAGTACTGGTGTACTCTGCTAAAAACCATCTGTCGTAAATCACTGACAAACTTGGTCATGTAAAGTTGTATTGAGTACTGGTGTACTCTGCTAAAAACCACCTGTTGTAAATCACAGACAAACTTAATCACGTAAAAGTCGTATTGAGTACTGGTGTACTCTGCTAAAAACCACCTGTCGTAAATCACAGACAAACTTGGTCATGTAAAGTCGTATTGAGTACTGGTGTACTCTGCTAAAAACCACCTGTCATAAATCACAGACAAACTTGGTCATGTAAAGTCGTATTGAGTACTGGTGTACTCTGCTAAAAACCACCTGTCATAAATCACCGACAAACTTGGTCATGTAAAGTCATATTGAATACTGGTGTACCCTGCTAAAAACCATCTGTCGTAAATCACTGACAAACTTGGTCATGTAAAGTCATATTGAGTACTGGTGTACCCTGCTAAAAACCACCTGTCGTAAATCACAGACAAACTTAATCACGTAAAAGTCGTATTGAGTACTGGTGTACTCTGCTAAAAACCACCTGTCGTAAATCACTGACAAACTTGGTCATGTAAAGTCATATTGAGTAGTGGTGTACTCTGCTAAAAACCACCTGTTGTAAATCACAGACAAACTTATTCACGTAAAAGTCGTATTGAGTACTGGTGTACTCTGCTAAAAACAACCTGTCATAAATCACAGACAAACTTGGTCATGTAAAGTCATATTGAGTAGTGGTGTACTCTGCTAAAAACAACCTGTCATAAATCACAGACAAACTTGGTCATGTAAAGTCGTATTGAGTACTGGTGTACCCTGCTAAAAACCATCTGTCGTAAATCACTGACAAACTTGGTCATGTAAAGTCATATTGAATACTGGTGTACTCTGCTAAAAACCACCTGTTGTAAATCACAGACAAACTTATTCACGTAAAAGTCGTATTGAGTACTGGTGTACTCTGCTAAAAACCATCTGTCGTAAATCACTGACAAACTTGGTCATGTAAAGTTGTATTGAGTACTGGTGTACTCTGCTAAAAACCACCTGTTGTAAATCACAGACAAACTTAATCACGTAAAAGTCGTATTGAGTACTGGTGTACTCTGCTAAAAACCACCTGTCGTAAATCACAGACAAACTTGGTCATGTAAAGTCGTATTGAGTACTGGTGTACTCTGCTAAAAACCACCTGTCATAAATCACAGACAAACTTGGTCATGTAAAGTCGTATTGAGTACTGGTGTACTCTGCTAAAAACCACCTGTCATAAATCACCGACAAACTTGGTCATGTAAAGTCATATTGAATACTGGTGTACCCTGCTAAAAACCACCTGTCGTAAATCACAGACAAACTTGGTCATGTAAAGTCGTATTGAGTACTGGTGTACTCTGCTAAAAACCACCTGTCGTAAATCACTGACAAACTTGGTCATGTAAAGTCATATTGAGTACTGGTGTACCCTGCTAAAAACCACCTGTCGTAAATCACAGACAAACTTAATCACGTAAAAGTCGTATTGAGTACTGGTGTACTCTGCTAAAAACCACCTGTCGTAAATCACAGACAAACTTATTCACGTAAAAGTCGTATTGAGTACTGGTGTACCCTGCTAAAAACCACCTGTTGTAAATCACAGACAAACTTAATCACGTAAAAGTCGTATTGAGTACTGGTGTACTCTGCTAAAAACCATCTGTCATAAATCACCAACAAACTTGGTCATGTAAAGTCGTATTGAGTACTGGTGTACTCTGCTAAAAACCACCTGTCGTAAATCACAGACAAATTTGATCACATAAAGTCGTATTGAGTACTGGTGTACCCTGCTAAAAACCATCTGTCACTGATTGCATAGGTAGAGATATAATTTAATTCAAACTCCCATATAATCAGAAGGGCCCGGGTGGCTCAATGAGCTAGGTAGTTGTAGGGCCCGGGTGACTCAATGAGTTAGGTAGTTGGATTACCTAACAACTCATACAAGCCTATCACCAATACGGCGTGGGTTTGCGCCCGGCTTTGTAAATTACAGAAAAGGGTGCACTCGACTCACAGCCGCAAGTGATAAAGTTTACCTGTTGCTTGCCTATGGTCGGTGGTTCTCTCCGGGTACTCCGGTTTCTTCCACTACTAAAAGTGGTCGCCATGACATAGCTGAAATATTGCTGAAAGTGGCGTTAAGCACAATAAATCAATCAATCAACCATATAATCAGACCCATAGAGGGCCCTTTCTGAGTTGGAAAATGGACAATAACAATACACAATATTTTGTTGTTGTTATTTCAGTCAAATGATTCATTTAGAAGAAATATAGAAGTACAGAAACAGCAGTGGGAGGAAGATAAAAATAGATTAGAGCAGGAAGTGCAGGAAAGAGATGCATTGTTGGAAAAAGCAGACAGCCATTTGTCTCATGAAATTGAAAAATTGACAGCAGAGATGGAAAAGGCTTATCAAACAAAATTAGAAACTGAAATTAATACCGCAAGGCAAAAATTTGATCACGAGGCGTCAAAATTAAAACTTCCTGATCCCGGCACAGATAAATTAAAGAAAAGAGTAAAAGACTTAGAGGAAGAAAATAAAATGGTCATGTCGAAATATGAAATGTTGAAGTCAGACACAGAAAAGTTCAGGTCAGAGGTCGATAAGGTTGTGAGAGAAAATCAAAAAGTGAAATTCGAAAATCAAAAGGTAATGTTAGATAATCAAAAGGCGAAAGCTGATAGTCTACGGCTTAAAGATGAGTACCAAAGGGTCAAGGAAGAAAGTAAGAATCTGAAAAACGAACTTGAAAATGTGAAAGAGGAGAACAAAGTTGTCAAAGCTTCTTTAGAAGAAGTGGTGGAAAATTCTGCAAAAGTGACGGAAAATTATAAAAAGTCAATTGATGAACTGAACGAAAAGTTACGAAGTCAGTCCGATCAAGTAGAAGAATTAGATTCTCTCAAACAGGAAGTGGATACATTACGACAGGCGTCGGAGAAAATTAAACAAGAACAAGAAGCTGTCGAAGAGCAGCGAAAACATCAGGGAGAAAAGTACGAAAAATGTCGCAATGAACTTCTCAATATCATCAAGGAAAAAGAAAAATTAGTGGATAATATTAGAAGTTTGGAAACTGCTTATAAAAAAGATTTAGGTGCTCAAAAACAAAAGCAGGACGAAATCAACGAAAAATTACGGAAAACGGAAAAGGCTTATCACGACACGAAAAGATATTATCGGAACGAGATGGAGAAAATCAAAAAGAGTCTTGAAACTGAAAACACTGTTGCCATGGATACAATGAAATCCAAGATGGTGGAAATGCAGCATGGCCATAAGAAGACGTTGGATAATATGAAGAAACAGTTCCAAATGGAATACCAAAGGATGAATAGCGAGATGAAAGACTTGAGGGATAGGAGTCTAAATTCCACAGAAGTTCAGGTATGTCGAGCAAATCTCTCAATTGCAAGTTATTGGAATACTTTTTGAACATAACTTTGTAAACCTGAGTAGCATAGTTGACATCGTCGGGGTTCATGTAGACTCATGTAGTTCAACACACAGTGAAAGAAGAAATATTGCATAATCAATGCACTATTTAAATGTTGGAAACATTTTTTTTTTTTTGCTGACCATAATTCTTAGCATTATTATAGAAACAAGCATTACATCAGCAAATATACACAACATATGTTTAAAAATAAACTATCATCACTTGATTTCTGACTTGTCGAAAATACACAACCAAGGATGTAAAGCTGAAAGATGAAAATAATTAACAACTCTGGACATTTTTCTTTCTTTATTTCATTTGTGTATAGGGTGCGGATGGCTCAATGAGTTAGGTAGTTGGATTACCTAACAACTCATGCAAGCCTATCACCCAATACGGCGTGGGTTCACACCCGGCTTTGTAAATTACAAAAAGGGTGCACTCGACTCGCAGCCGCAAGTGATAAAGTTTACCAGTTGCTTGCTCATGGTTGGTGGTCCTCTCCGGGTACTCAGCTTCTTCCACCACTAAAACTGGTCGCCATGATATAGCTGAAATATTGCTGAAAGTGGCATTAGACACCAAAAAAATCAATCAATCCATGACAGTAGCTTATGATCTTTCCCAGTCTAGTTAAAATTGGTTCGGGCTAGTGAAAATTACATATAATTTGCTTAATCCAATAGAAAAAAATCTTCTAAAATACTGTTCAAGCTAGTTAGTTAAAATGTTTTTGGCACAGACTGGGCTTACTCGATATAAATAAACAAACAAAAACTCCTGCACAGATGTAAAATGTAATATTTGACTTTTTAGACTGACTCTGAAGTTGACGAAGAGAGTGTGATGCAGATTAGGGGACAGTATCTAGATACAGTTAATAAAATCAAAGGTAAAATATTTAGAATGTCAGTCACAAAAATATTGTTCTAGACACAGTTACAAAAATCAAAGGTAAAATATTTGAAATGTTATTCACAAAAATATTGTTCACATTTATTTTTCTTCTTATGATTTGCATGAAATATGTTGTACAGAAAAAACATATAATTGATCCAGATTATTAGATGGAATTAGAAGCACCAATGATTTTACTTTGAATTAAAACATTACTAATAAATAGAAAATTTTAATTACAGGTATATAAACGTAATTTATTATTTACAATACATATTGTGACTTGTGACAGGTTGGTGGTTTTCTCTGGATACTCCGGTTTCCTCCACCAATAAAACTGACAGCGGCACGATATAACTGAAATATTGTTGAAAGTGGCATTAAACACCATAATCCTGGACTTTTTTCTTTACAGAGGATGTATTAAAACATATCACGGAGACAAATATGAGAGCAGCCGAGACCGTTAGATGTGAGATGATCAAAGAGAGGAATACCACACTCAAACAACTGAAGAAAATTTACATGGATAACGTTAGAAAAGTGTTACAGAATGAGATTATCGGGTAGGTTTTTAACGTGGAGATGTAGACAGTTTATTTATTCAGAATAACAGCAGTTATGAAGGTCCAGATATACATTATCGCTAGTTTTACACCGAGTCCGAGACCTTCAAAACTGACAGATATGAAGACAGTTTATTTATATAGAATAATGGCAGTTATGAAGGTCCAGATATACATTATCGCTAGTTTTACAGCGAGTCCGAGACCTTCAAAACTGACAGATGTGAAGACAGTTGATTTATATAGAATAATGGCAGTTATGAATGTCCAGATATACATTATTGCTAGTGCACAGTGAGTCTGATACCTTCAAAACTGATGTTATTGTATATATCGGTAATGTCATCAATGTGTTTGATGTTACACTGATAATTTTCAGTATCACAGACAGTCTGTTGATGCTGGAAATATACCTTATTCAGTGAGAATGGGAAATATACCTTAGTCAGTGAGAACGGGAAATATACCTTAGTCAGTGAGAACGGGAAATATACCTTAGTCAGTGAGAACGGGAAATATACCTTAGTCAGTGAGAATGGGAAATATACCTTAGTCAGTGAGAATGGGAAATATACCTTAGTCAGTGAGAATGGGAAATATACCTTAGTCAGTGAGAACGGGAAATATACCTTAGTCAGTGAGAACGGAAATATACCTTAAGTCAGTGTGAATGGGAAATATACCTTAGTCAGTGAGAATGGGAAATATACCTTAGTCAGTGAGAATGGGAAATATACCTTAGTGAGAATGGGAAATATACCTTAGTCAGTGAGAACGGGAAATATACCTTAGTCAGTGAGAACGGGAAATATACCTTAGTCAGTGAAAATGGAAAATATACCTTAGTCAGTGAGAACGGGAAATATACCTTAGTCAGTGAGAATGGAAAATATACCTTAGTCAGTGAGAATGGGAAATATACCTTAGTCAGTGAGAATGGAAAATATACCTTAGTCAGTGAGAACGGGAAATATACCTTAGTCAGTGAGAATGGGAAATATACCTTAATCAGTGAGAATGGGAAATATATGTTAGTCAGTGAGAACGAAGGAACAATTATCGATAAATATAGAATAAAAGTACTTTTGAAGGTCGAGACAGACATTAATCCTAGTAGCACAGTAATTTTGATTGGACGAGTAGTGATACTAGTGATAATGTTTGTCAGAACCTTCAAAACTTACTTTATTGTTTTTATCGATAATGTCATAATTTGTTTTACGTCACGCTGACATAACTTTCAGTATCACAGTAAGTATGTTGATGCTGATGATATCTCTCTCTGAGATCAAAGAAAAATGTATAAATTAGCGATAATTTAAAGTAACGATGCTTTCTTAATTACTATCTAACATAGAGTTGTCAAGTGATCTTGACAGTACCTTGTATTGATCACAATAGTTAATTATTTAATTATAGTGAGTAATGAACAAATTACCCGTATTTTTGGAGATTTTCCACCGTTATTCCATGTAATTGCAATTATTCACTTTATCATATTTATGGAATATTTTTGGGAGATTTTGCATTGAACGAAGCTTCTACCAATTTTTTAAGCTTATGACAGAGATAATATTTACTTATAAAAAGCAAATTAATTTTTTTTTTTTTTTTTTTAAATACACCATAAATATTCTAAAATTATCTTTATTGGGTCAAAAAATGTTTTTTTTTTTTTTTTTTTTTTTTTTTTTTTTTTCTTTCATTTATATCAACTAACAAATATACAGATCTCAATAAAATATTATAAATTAAACAAAATTATTTTTATTATTGTTAAGTGAATTTTATGTATATTTTTCTTTTATATAATTACATGTTTTAGATACTTAGAAAGTAATGACTTGTTGCATCTCTCGATGGATTGAGTCTTGTGAAAGGGGTAAACTTCCTCTGATCCGGTTTTTTTTCTGTTTCAGTCATATTTTCCATTTTTTCCTCATTTCCATAACATGTTGTCATGTTCACTCATTTCTTACCTTGAAGGTACCAATATTTGTAAAACGTTGCCTGTGTAATATGACATACTAAATCATAATCATATATGCTTAAATCAGTTTTAGTTCCTAAATCATCTAAATCGTCAGTTTTACTTATGAAAGATATTTCTCTCATATAAAATTTCTGTCGATCGAATGAATTAATACAATAATAAATAAATTATTGTTGAGAACTATTCCAAAAATAACTGTATGTGGGTAGGGAGAGTCTGGAAGGCACATTATTTTAATACCCATCTTCCATGTGATTTTATCTTTTGTTATTTTATACAGCTCTTGTACCAGTAGCTGTATATTTTTTTTAAATTATTTTATACAGCTCTTTTAGTTGTTCCCAACATATACCACAACACAGTAGATTTTAATTAAATTGCCTTCCCATCTCCATCCCCACCCCCCCATACAATCATTTCTGGAAAAGCCCTAAGTTTGTTAAGCTTCTTAAATAAACAGGATAATTTTAGTCTAACCTATTATTAGACTTTTTGTTTGTTTCGTTTGTTTCAGCAAGAAATGTACTAATATTTAATAACATCTCAAATTAGGTCAGGTCAAAGGTCAGATTTCAAATACAGTCAAACCTGTATTAAGAGGTCACCTTTGGGACTAAGAAAAAAATGACAAAGACAGGTGACCTCTTAAAAGAGGATCATTCCATATGAAATTTTCTATGACAGGACAAGATAAAGGTGACCTTTTAATACAGGTGGCTGCTTAGTAGAGGTGACCACATGGGCAGTTTTGACTGTATGTCCAATTATCAGCAGTATTGAATTTGAATAGCATGGCATCTTATGAAGAAATAAGAGACCTTCCAAATGTCATTGAAAGGCTACCTGACATGACCTCATATCTGATGTTATATTTTAGTGGATAACAGGATACAAAATTATAAATTTAAAAAATCTCATGAACATCTTATTTTACTAAGATTGGCATATTTTATAAATAGAAATTCTATATTAATCTTATAAAGAGTGCCAGTACCTCTCCTCAACCTCAATATGAGGATTGTTTAAATGAAGGAGGGGTGAAAATGGCATACAATTTAGTAAGTATAAAAAAATATATTTTCTTGCATATTTTATAAATAGAATTTAAATATTAATCTTATAAAGAGTGCCAGTACCTCTTCTCAGCCTCAATATGGGGATTTTTTTAAAGAAGGAAAGGTGAAAATGGCATACAATTTAGTAATTTAAAAAAATGTAATTTTCTGGTATAAAGAAGGCTTGTTTGTATTAGATTTAGCAGGTTACGCTTGAGTGATGAAAAATTTACATTTGTGAAGAAAAGTTTATATATAATCTGTGTATATTTTCTTTTATTTACCTGTAATTAGCATATTTTTCAAAATAAATTTAATTAACGAATTTACAAAAAAAAATATTATTAAGTTTGGTAGTAAATTGCTGATATATTTTTTTTAATTTTGTTTATGGTTGTTCAAATTTTGTATAATGTAAAATCTTCAAACGACAAAATTACCATGTAAATTATTTTTATTACATTAATTTAACTTTTTAAAATTGATAATCTAAAATTTTGGTTGAAACTACAGGAGCGAAAGGTTATTTATTACAGGTAAAATACAGGTAAATGTTATAACAGATCTCTGCAGAAGACGTGAAGTGTAGCTTCATTGTCTCACTCAAATAAAACGGATTAATATAAGCGTTACGCTTGTTTCTGAATCCTATGTTATATTGTATTGTGGGAAAAAAAATGTAATATGTAATTCATCAATAAAAATATATTTAAATCAATAAAACAGCAAAAATCTGCCAAAATATTGTGCTTATAGCCAAAATGTCATGCACCCAGTTGCAATAATTGTGATATTACGATGGAAATGAAATGTAATGTTATTACATAAATTTTTCAGTACAAAAGTTGGCGAATCGGAGGACGAGAATTCTAATTATATAACAGTCAACCAATACCGGTATAATTCACTGCCTTGGTACTGTGTGATGTCACTTTTTATGTTAGCGATTTGTTTGGCCACACTCCCCCCTTTTTTTTCACCTGTCACCTAAACACAAATAATCATGTCTCATGTTTTCATTTTTATTTCAAATCTTAATTTGTTTAAAATAACTTACGTTATTTTAGAAAAATAATGCAAAATGAATTCAATTTTTATATGAGATGACATTATTTATATAATGCAATTACGAAGTTACGTATGGTAAATTCAGAGCAGCATTTTGGGATTTTGAAAAAATGTTCGGAAACTTTTTCAAGCAACTGCACTATTTTTTTCTAACTACATAGCTCTCGCTTCAACAAAAGAGATGTAATGAAACAAATTCAAAATTTGTAAAAGTAAATATTTTTTTTTAACCAATATTTTTGGCAAAGAAAATATTTTTTTAAGCCAACCTTTTGGCAAAGAAAACATATTTTTCCGTTAAGGACATGATTATTTTTCCTGGCTTTACAGATTTCCATAGAGTTTTTTCACCCGAGTGATGATTATTTTTTTTACAGATAATTGCTTTTTTTTTCATAATCACACATTTAGTTTGATCGTATATTTCAGTATAGATTTATAGATAGATCGTAATGCTTTCACTGTTGTTTTTTATTCAGTGTGTTTATCGTAGGATTGTATTATGATATCACATTTCAAATATCAATCAATTTACTTACTTTCAATTTGGATATACTGAATCAGTTGTGTAATGATAAACGTGCTCGCATCAAGTGCGGTAGATCGAGGATTGAAACCGTGGCTGTTTCAAAACAAAGAAACTGGTATTTGTTGCTTCTACGCTAAGCACACAGCTGTAAGGAGCAAGAGCAAAGAATAATTGGCTTGGAATCAGAATAATGTGTCCGAGTGGATCAACATGTCTACCCACAGACTTGTTTCAGTGAGCTAGCACTACAAAAATCCAACTCAGTGTATTGATCTAGTACAAAGCGGACATCATCATCATTTCATCGAATTTTACTAGTCTCTCCATAATATAGCTGAAAAATTGCTCATTTGGCATTAAACAATAATCACTCACTCACTCAATTTGAATGCATATTTATTATGTAATTTATTTATTTTTGATACACATGTATTTATATAGGTAATACACAATCACACTCACTGGTGTATTGGAAGTCACTTAACATATATTTTCAAAGACAGTCTCAATATTTCTTGTAATTGTCTCTCTATGGATGTTTAGTATGGGAAAAAGTGTCTTCCAAATCTGAAAACTCCTTCATGATGCAATCTTTCTTGAATAACAGGGGTAAAATAATAAATATTATGTATGCTGGGGACTATAAATCAGTTCAAATCTGTCATACATTTTGTAAAATTGTTGTAAATTACAAATAACGTGGACATAGGAATTTTCTTATTATTTTTATTCTTTGTACTGTAGAAATTTGTCTAAAACTCAAATAATTCATTTTTATGCATAGGTGATACAACATTATGTAATAAAGTTTGTCAGTGACTTGAGGCAGGTCAGCGGTTTTCTTCGGGTACTCTGGTTTCCTCCACCACAATATAGCTGAAATATTGTTGAAAGTGGCATTAAACACCACAACCATAGCCCTTTATTCATAGGAAACAAAATACATGTACATGTAACAAAACAAATCAGAGGATCAATAGAATGTTGTGTAGGATATTCAATTAAACATATAATGAACCAAATTCAAATTTTATTTTCCAAGCAAAACCAAAACAAATTACCATGACGATATTATTTTTGTAATTTTAAAAGTTAATGCATATTTTTTGTCTGTAATTTTTAAATATTAGAAAATATACTTTTTTTTAGTAAATTTATAAAAATTAGGTGATGAATGTTGTTTTGTAAAATTTATGAAATCTAGATGGTAAAATTTGTGTGTGTGTATATTTTCAGGGCAAATATTGAATCAAAGCTTTCTGACATTGAACAAGCCCTGGAGTACATATCCATGAACAGTTCAAGGTCACAAACACCAGCAGATGACCTTTCAAGAACAAATACCCCAACTCCAAGGTCATCTTCAATGACAGGGTCATGCGAACGTTTCCCGGTAGGGACAGGTTATAAGGTATCCGACATCAACATTGAAGAAGAAAAAGATGACAGTTTTAAGTTCAAATCTAACATTTTACCAAGCTCAAAATCAGAGGCTAATATAACTTCAAGAGAGCGAAATTCAAGGGATATAACTTTAGGAAATAGATCTCCAAGAGAGATAACTCTAGGAAACAGGTCTCCAAGGGAGGTAACATTAGGAAATATATCCCCAAAGGAAATAACTCGTCAGTCACCTAGGGATGTATTAAGCAGTGTTAAGGAAAAGTTGTCAAGAAGTAATGTCGATTTGGAAAGTGACGTTTATAGCGATAAGGATAGTTACGATACACGACCTACAAGTAGCTCTAGTTCATCCAGGAGGAGTAGACATGATGAAAATCCACGGAACGAAAAACAAGATCGAAAATCCTCAAAATCTGAATCTTCGTCCGGCCACCGAAAAACTTCTAAAAATGTTCATTTTACACCCACGAAAGACTTGAGTAAAAATCCCAAGAGGAGTGAAAATCAACGAACATCGCGGAAAGAAGATTTGCAAAATTTTGACTCAATACATTCCAGTGATCTTCTTCCTAAGAAATATTTGTTTCCATCAGAACCTGAAAATGTTACAGAGGATACATTTAGTGCAGTCGATCCGCGTCCTAATCAAAATAATAAACGACAACTTGACGAACAGCCTCCATTTCATACAGTCCGTACTCCAAGGGATTTCTTGTCACCAAGGGAAACAACTCCGTCCATAGGGCATCAGCAGAGCTCATTATACAAGGCTCGATCACAACCTGAGCTTGGAGTTGGTTTTGAACAGCCATTTTCTTTGAGGGAATCTGGACTTGGTAGTTATAAATACACATCTTTACGAGACGCTTTGGGAAAACCTCCTAATTCTACCTCACCGACTAAAAATAGCAGCATATCTCAGGAAGACCTACGATCCTATCCAATTGAAAATACAGCCTTTAAATATAAAAAGGCATTAAGTGTTGACATTGGCCTTCATAATCTTGGCCTTGAAAGGTCACCACGTAAATTTAATCCGTCCCCAGAAAAACTGACACACGACGCTGGAGAATCACCGATGGGTACGCCTCGAATCAGGAGAAAGATTGCTCCATGGACTACAGATAGAGAGAACAATTTGTCCAGTCAAGAACGTATCGCGAGAGATTTTAATAGGTACCATGGCGGTTCTAAACCAGTCCGTAATTTAGTGGAACAATTCTCTGGTGTTGTGTAGTTCAGGTATTAGAAGACATGACATGAACTACTTACTGACCGTCCATTGGATGTTTGTAACACAATGAAATATTTTATACCTCCTTTGAAAATATGTTTGTTTGATATTGAAAAAAAAGATAAAATTTAAAGATGATCATTTGTTAAAAATTATCGAATATTTGTGGACAAAAATTGAACATAAAGATTTCCAAATGCTTTAAGCCAAGTCTTTCAGTATAAGCGGTTTATTTTTTGACAATAAGGGTATTTCAAAGAGAAATTTCTGGTTAGAAAATCACAATAGTTATGATTTTGATATTTAAAACTCAATATTTGAATGAGTATACAGAAAATATTTTCAAATTATTATTTTTGTAGATGTATTTTTTTTTCTTTTATTAACAATCTAGTGATTGAACGGTACCAAAAAATTAAAAAAGGGAGCCAACTCTATCTAGTAGATCTGATCATGTGACACAAAGGGAGACAACTCTATCTGGTCGATCTGATCATGTGGCACAAAGTTATGTTCTTCTATAAAATATATCTTGACATGAACAGAGATGTAAGTTTTTCTCTGATCAGCAGTTTTTAGTGGGGGTTTTTTGTGTGCAAAATATTTTGAAATAAAATGTGTCAAAGTTGGTCCAAATAGCTAGAAAATGAAGGTATTCTGTTACACTGAAAAAAGGGGGGAGGTCCTCTTTTTTTTGCCATCGTTGAGCACTTTCATATCTGCATGAATCAGACTTTCTTAATATCTGTGATATTCATAAAATAACAGAGTTATGTCCCTTTTGAATGCTAGATCTGACATAAAGTTATAAGAACAAATTTTCCCTTATGAGTTTGGTATCTTGAGATGCTGTTTTTATTTTGTTATATAACATGTATAATGCTGCTTTTGACTATGCTATGCCAGTACAAATTTTTAAGCATAGATTGACTCTCTCCTTGATATTTGCAATTAATATGTATATGTAGATTTCTATACTTGTTGAGGAATGTGGGTGATATTTATTGGTAGTTATTTTTTTTTAATTTTTTATTAATATTTGTATTAATCAAATTTGTTAGGTTTCTGTAAAAAAAAAAATCTGGTTAAAATTCTGTAGGGTTCGTATGGGTGGGGGGAGGGAATAATAAGACAGTAAAAAATATAATTAATGCAAAGTTTTATATGTTACTGCCAATTGTTTTTTCAGAATTTTTTTTTCTACAATTTTACTGCCAAAATTAGAAAAAATTATTTTTGCAACGAGAGATCATTTTTTCATTCAAAAATGAACCGAATACATTTAATGTAGAGTAGAACAGAATATTAAAACAAAAGTTTTGAAGATTATTTCAAGACATTTAAATTATTTGGCTTTGAGTGTACCTGATGAAGATTATTCCACTAAATTTGATATCTACATTTTTATTTTTATATGAATTGATTGTTAAAATCAAGGAGATTGAAATCTTTTATTAATTTTTATATGCTTATCATTATAAAATGATACACATAAACATACAAGTTTGTATTATCCGTCCATGTATGTATTTTATGTTTTTTTCGTCACCTTGTCTACAGTTGATTGGATTTATGCTAATTAATTACCATATTATTGCATGCATACATAATTAATCAATCTCATTTACATATTGATTTTCATATAACTACCAAAGTCCAATAATAGGCTTACTGTCGTAAATAAAACTTTTGTGTACTGGTACTCGAAAAACCAACCAATCAGAGCGATGTATTCAATAAATATAGAGTTTTGATTGGATGATTTGAGAGTAAGAGTACAACAATAATGAGCTTGCTGTCATAAAACTTCTGAGTACAAATTGTGTACTCGAACTTGAAAAAACAACCAATCAGAATGATGTATTCATTATATAGAGTGATCCGATTGGATGGTTTTTGAGTACGAGTACAAATTCGTGATCAAAAGTTTTATGACCATAAGCACTGGTCTCTGCAGATTGTGGTGAGCTATTTCTGAATTATACAGAAAGAAATGCTGAATTTTAAAAATACAGAAATAAAATTACGGAGTTGCGAACATTTTTAATCTTTTTACTTATTTCACAAGAAACCTTTAATTGAATTTTTTTTTTTTTAAATAACAAAATGATATAACCGACCTATAACTTAACCTAGTTTTCTTCAATTTTGAGAAACAGGTCTTTCAATGATAAAACTGGTAATAATTTAGATTTTTCAGCATGACATGGATATAATTCTTATTAAAATATGACTCCTGCATCATATTTTGGCATCCATTTAATGATATTTAGGAACAAAATATGTAAAACAGTTGCCCACCCACCCCCTTTTTTTTTATTTCGGAAATCTACAAATCTATTATTTCTAATGACACTTGTGGATTTCAAATTGTAATTTCAAAAGATACGCAAAAAATATTATTGAGACTTTGGTAAATCATTTCGTTTTCGTGTAAATCATAATGTTTCACCATCATGAGTGTTTGATTAAATTAAATTTTTCATGAACCATTGACCCCATCAGCCATCATGCAATAATACCTGTCTTTAGTCATAAGAGTGATTTTGGTACTTTTTCATTTCATATCTTGTTAATTATCGCCCTTCAAAATTCTTTGTTCAAAGAGAGTTCTGATGCCATGGGAAATTTGTTCATGCAAGATATAGCTGAATAATGGTAAAGTTGGCGGTAAGCACCAATCACTCAATCAATTGTTCAAAGAACCTAAAGACGGAAGTTTGTCATTTCCATATATACCATGGTGTATTCACATACTGCGTTTTAATTAGTCAATTCCATAAATCATATGTATGCTGCATTTAATATTCATTATCATTTGATTGGATGAAATTAATTGCCATGATTTGAATATGCCATTCTCGGACTCATTTCAGTCAGTGATGAAATTCTTACATTCTCATTCTGTACATTGATTCTACTTTTATCTTATTGAAAAATGTTTTAAAAAAATCATCTATAAAAATTCCTGAATATATAAACTTGCATTTTTAATATTGGATTTGGCCTGATAGTCATAAACCTTTAGAATACAAGATTTGTACTATTACTCTAAAATCGTCCAATCAGAGTGCTGTATTTATTGGATGTGATGTTCTGATTGGAAGTTTTTTTAGTAAGAGTGCAAAATTTGTGCTCAAAAGTTTTTAGGACTGTAAGACATAAAGATCTTGTTTTGTTTTTATGTTACATGTACATTGTTTTTACTTGGAATCAAATATATTTTTATGTTTTTTTTAATTTATTTATATTTATTTGTACATATTTATACCATGAAATATTTAAGACAGAAAGAAAAAATAAAATAATATCAATAAATTTAATGTTTTTTTTATTAGCTCACCTGACCCAAAGGGTCAGTTGAGCTATTGCTACCACTGGGCATCTGTCTGTTGTAAACTTTTTGCATTTTCATCAACTCCTCTAAAACCATTAGGCCAATTTGAACCAAACTTTGGTGGAATGGTCCTTGGGTGGTCCCCTTTCAGAATTGTGTCCGACAATCCCCCCCGCCAACCAAGATGGCTGCCATTACTAAAAATAGAAAATTCGGCAAAAAATCACTTAAAAATTTTCTTCTCTGAAACTGCTTGTCCAATAGGGCCCAAACTATGGTGGAATGGTCTTCAGATGATCCTCTTTGAGAATTGTGTCCGACGACCCCGGCCGCCAACCAAGATAGCCGCTGTTACTAAAAATAGAAAATTTGGCAAAAAAATAACTTAAAAATTATCTCCTCTGAAACTACTAAGCCAATTGGGCCCAAACTATGGTGGAATGGTCTTTAGGTGGTCATCTTTCAGAATTGTGTCTGACGACCCCGACCACCAACCAAGATGGCCACCGTTACTAAAAATAGAAAATTAAGCAAAAGATCACTTTAAAATTATCTCCTCTGAAACTGCTGGGCCAATTGGGCCCAAACTATGGTGGAATGGTCTTTAGGTGATCCCCTTTCAGAATTTTGTCCGACGACCCTGTCCGTCATTACTAAAAATAGAAAATTTGGCAAAAAATCACTTAAAAATGATCTCTGGAACTCTTCGGTCAAATGGGCCCAAACTATGGTGAAATGGTCTTTAGATGGCCCCCTGTCAGAATTATATCCGACAACCCCGCCCGCCAAAGAAGATGGTGGCCATTGCTAAAAATAGCAGATTCGCAAAAATTCACTTAAAAATTATCTGCTTTGAAACTGCTGGGCCAGTGGGACCCAAACTATTGTGAAATGGTCATTAGTGGTCCCCTTTCAGAATTGTGTCTGGTGAGCCCATGCAACCTGCATGCAAGATTGCCGCCATCAGCAGACATAGTTTTTACATAGGACCATGGGTTAAATGCTTAAAAATTTTCTACTGTGAAAGCAGTTACCCATGCAATTTAAAGCAAACATGACATAGATGGTCCTTAGGTGTTCCCTTTCAAAATTGTGTTCAGTGGACCCTATGGGAAAATATTCAAATGCCTTCTTCTCAGAAACTACAAATATGATTAAAGCCAAACTGTACATGAATGTTCATTAGATGGTCCTCTACAAACTTTACATTTTTTGTTCCGGTATGAAATTCAAAATGGCGGCTACGGCAGGACTTAGTTTAACATTGGACCCTATGGGAAAAATGTTTCAAAACGCTTCTTCTCTGAAACCATTTGGATAATTGAAACCAAACTGCCCAGGAATGATCATTGGAAGGTCCTCTACAAGGTGTGTGTTTTTTATGCCGATCAGAAATCCAAGATGGCCACCACCGCAGGACATAGATTAACATTGGACCCTATGGGAAAATGTTCAAATGCCTTCTTCTCAGAAACTACAAATATTATTAAAGCCAAACTGTACATGAATGTTCATTGGATGGTCCTCTACAAACTTTACGTTTTTTGTTCCAATAAGAAATTCAAAATGGCGGCTACGGCAGGACTTAGTTTAACATTGGACCCTAATGGGGAAAATGTTTCAAAACGCTTCTTCTCTGAAACCACTAGGACAGTTGAAACCAAACTGCCCAGGAATGATCATTGGAAGGTCCTCTACAAATTTTATGTTTTTTATGCCGATCGGAAATCCAAGATGGCCGTCACCGCAATACATAGATTAACATTGGACCCTATGGGAAAATGTTCAAATGCCTTCTTCTCAGAAACTACAAATATTATTAAAGCCAAACTGTACATGAATGTTCATTGGATGGTCCTCTACAAACTTTACGTTTTTTGTTCCGATAAGAAATTCAAAATGGCGGCTACGGCAGGACTTAGTTTAACATTGGACCCTATGGGAAAAATGTTTCAAAACGCTTCTTCTCTGAAACCACTTGGATAATTGAAACCAAACTGCCCAGGAATGATCATTGGAAGGTCCTCTACAAAGTTTCTGTTTTTTTTATGCCGATCGAAAATTCAAGATGGCCGCCATCGCAGGACATAGATTAACATTGGACCCTATGGGAAAATATTCAAATGCCTTCTTCTCAGAAACTACAAATATGATTAAAGCCAAACTGTACATGAATGTTCATTAGATGGTCCTCTACAAACTTTACATTTTTTGTTCCGGTATGAAATTCAAAATGGCGGCTACGGCAGGACTTAGTTTAACATTGGACCCTATGGGAAAAATGTTTCAAAACGCTTCTTCTCTGAAACCACTTGGATAATTGAAACCAAACTGCCCAGGAATGATCATTGGAAGGTCCTCTACAAGGTGTGTGTTTTTTATGCCGATCAGAAATCCAAGATGGCCACCACCGCAGGACATAGATTAACATTGGACCCTATGGGAAAATGTTCAAATGCCTTCTTCTCAGAAACTACAAATATTATTAAAGCCAAACTGTACATGAATGTTCATTGGATGGTCCTCTACAAACTTTACGTTTTTTGTTCCGATAAGAAATTCAAAATGGCGGCTACGGCAGGACTTAGTTTAACATTGGACCCTAATGGGGAAAATGTTTCAAAACGCTTCTTCTCTGAAACCACTAGGACAGTTGAAACCAAACTGCCCAGGAATGATCATTGGAAGGTCCTCTACAAAGTTTCTGTTTTTTTTATGCCGATCGAAAATTCAAGATGGCCGCCATCGCAGGACATAGATTAACATTGGACCCTATGGGAAAATGTTCAAATGCCTTCTTCTCAGAAACTACAAATATGATTAAAGCCAAACTGTACATGAATGTTCATTGGATGGTCCTCTACAATCTTAAGGTTTTTTGTTCCGATATGAAATTCAAAATGGCGGCTACGGCAGGACTTAGTTTAACATTGAACCCTATGGGAAAAATGTTTCAAAATGCTTCTTCTCTGAAACCACTTGGACAGTTGAAACCAAACTGCCCAGAAATGATCATTGGAAGGTCCTCTACAAAGTTTCTGTTTTTTATGCCGATCGGAAATCCAAGATGGCCGCCACCGCAGGACATAGATTAGCATTGGACCCTATGGGAAAATATTCAAATGCCTTCTTCTCAGAAACTACAAATATGATTAAAGCCAAACTGTACAAGAATGTTCATTAGATGGTCCTCTACAAACTTTACGTTTTTTGTTCCGGTATGAAATTCAAAATGGCGGCTACGGCAGGACTTAGTTTAACATTGGACCCTGATGGGAAAAATGTTTCAAAACGCTTCTTCTCTGAAACCACTTGGATAATTGAAACCAAACTGCCCAGGAATGATCATTGGAAGGTCCTCTACAAGGTGTGTGTTTTTTATGCCGATCGGAAATCCAAGATGGCCACCACCGCAGGACATAGATTAACATTGGACCCTATGGGAAAATGTTCAAATGCCTTCTTCTCAGAAACTACAAATATTATTAAAGCCAAACTGTACATGAATGTTCATTGGATGGTTCTCTACAAACTTACGTTTTTTGTTCTGATATGAAATTCAAAATGGCGGCTACGGCAGGACTTAGTTTAACATTGGACCCTATGGGAAAAATGTTTCAAAATGCTTCTTCTCTGAAACCACTTGGACAGTTGAAACCAAACTGCCCAGGAATGATCATTGGAAGGTCCTCTACAAAGTTTCTGTTTTTAATGCCGATCGGAAATCCAAGATGGCTGCCACCACAGGTCATAGTATTAACACAGAACCATATGGTGAAAATACAGAAATATATTCTTCTCTGAAGCTATTGCACTGATTGAACCTAAACTGTGCATCAATCATTGGAAGGTCCTTTACAAACTTTGTGTTTTTTATGTTGATCGTAATTCCAAGACGACTACCACTGCAGGACATAGTTTTAACATAGGACCAATTGGTTTTTTTTATTACCAGGTGAACGATACAGGCTCTTGAGAGCCTCTGGTCTAAAAAAAATATTCTGATTCCCAATGTTGCTGAAAAAAATATTCTGATTTTGGTGGAGGAAAAAAAAAATAATCTGATTCAGAATTTTTGTCATATAACCTAATGCTAAATTATGAAAAAAATTATGAAAAAAAAAAAATATTCTAACTCTTGTGTTGTCCGAAAACAAAATTCTGAACGAAACAAAAAACCATAAGGCACTGGCTACGACTACCTGAATTAGGTAATAATAACGAAAAAATAGGATTACCTGAGAGACTAAGTGCCGGAACACAATTCCGGTTCAGGAACCTATTTCACGGAGAAATATCGGATAATCGTAATTTTATTTGTTAGACTTACCTGGTCTTATTATTACCCGGAAGTTCTAGGGATTTCATTATTGGACATAAAGAATTGAAAGAATTATTATTATTATATATCAATTTGTAATTGATAATACATTTTAAATCAATACATCAAAAAGATATGAAATATACTTCGTAAATATATTTACAAAGATGGAATTACATAAGAAATTATCAAGTTACTTTCCTTTGTTATAGCACTGTCTGCACAGCCAGTACGTGGATTTTGGTGACGCTTTGAGGCCAACACATTTAAGATGGTTCCACTCTAAGCATCCATCGCAAACTATGGATGCATAAAGATGAACATCAATTTTACAGACTGAACAGTTCCATTCGGCTGTTTCTTTTGCTTTACTAATTTCCATCCATCAATCGTGAATTTTTTTTTAATTCTGTTTAAGTTAATGTTTTCATCTAAAATCTTTGTTGGCAAGTCTACAACCAGATCATTGTTTGTAATTGTTTGCTTTGTCTTCGTTGACTCAATTTTGCAACTACTCCTGTACATTTGTATAAATTTGGCATCTTGGTAATGTTTAAGTTGGCTCTCAAATTCCTTAAATGACTTAAACTTTTGTCCAACTTCAAAATTGAAGGACTGGACTCCCTCATTCGCGTCCATTTTAAGATTCCCAAATGAACTACATGTCTTGATAACATACACGGTAAGCTCTTTTCAGCGCCTTTGGACATATTTTTACACAAAATTCTTCTTCTTTCAATAAATGCATCCCTCTTTCCAGAGTATTGCCGCATTGAAAACTATATACATGTGGTCAGGTCAGCAACCCTCCATTTACAATTAAAAATAAAAGCTTTCCAGAAATGTACAATTAAAAACAAAGAAGTAGAAATTATGGAAGGCTGGTGTTTGTCAGGCTATGACGGAAGGTGTCAATGGAGCCTGAGCTGACTAGGGTCTGTGGTAGGTTGTTCCAAAGTCTGATGGTGCTAGGGAAGAAGGAATATTGATATGGTAGCACTCTGGTTGAAGGTTGTAGGTATCGGATGTTGTGTCCTCTGGTACCTGATCTGGATGGAATGAGATAGGTAATAGATGGTATTTCGATGAGATGGTAGGTAATACGGTACAACAAATTAGACAAATTAAATTCAGAATGAAAGTTTATAATAAAATTGGTACCTATAAAAATAAAGCAACAACAATACATTAGATTTAATATTTTATTTACATACAACTATTCCGGATAATAATAAGACCAGGTAATTCTAACAAATAAAATTACGATTACCCGATTTTTTTCCGTGAAATAGGTCTTTCAGGTAATCCTAATTTTTCGTTATTATTACCCAATCCAGGTAAATCCGGGTAATCGTAGCCAGTGCCAAACCATAACCCCCCTTCAAGTTAAATGGTCGGTCCCTTACACGGAAATATATTCTATCCATTTTTGTGTGTCTTCTGGACGAGTACTTCTACTTTAGCGGACCCTAACCCTAACCCTAACCTTAACCCTAACCATAACGCTAACCATAATCCTTATCTTTTATCTTTTGTTTTTTGTCATATCCACATGGTGACGAAATATATGGGTCAAGTGCGTTGATTATTACAATGTCTGACTTTCGAGGTCCGCCAAAGTAGATCCTACCCAGTATTTATTTCAACACTACACGGTTTTCGAAGTTCATTCCCATCATATGATCTCCAACACCTGTAAACAGTGTATGCATCTTCACTGTTGATTTTGTTTATTTTCTTTCTTTTCTTTAACTTTGATTGTTTGCGGTTTATTATTATCTCTGGGGTCAGACAATGATCCA
Organism: Bathymodiolus septemdierum; assembly: GCA_963383655.1. NCBI lineage: Eukaryota > Metazoa > Mollusca > Bivalvia > Mytilida > Modiolidae > Bathymodiolus > Bathymodiolus septemdierum. The sequence goes on from OY726527.1 coordinate 37,162,707, forward strand.
TTGAAGGTTTCATTTAGATCGCTGATATTAGACAATCCTTCTTCTGTGTTTTCCGCCATTATAAATACATTTTTTTTTAGCTTTTACTGTCAATCCAATTTCTTATCCGACAATTACATTTCGCGTTGTTTCGCGCCATTAAAAAAAATCGTGTCTACGGTGTGTCATAAAGTCAAAGTAAGGTTCTAGAAAAGGTGATCTTACCATGTAATAATTTAAAAAATAATCAAACATTATGCAAATGACTGACCGACTTATTGCATTATCATACGGGGATATAAGAATTTAAGATCCTTCAATATCAAGTTTAGAATCCGATTTCCGGAAAACAATCCATTTCGCTTGAAAAAAAAATTTCCCCACCAAAATCACTAAAATTTAGTAGACTGCAACACAATGTTCATTCAAATAATTATGTTACGTCGCTAGAAATTCATTCCATGAGATGAAATCACCAGAAAAAACGGAAAATCCGGGGTTGGAATTTTTCAAGCAGCCATCAACAAACGTGACGTCATACGCTTTGACGACGTCATTTGGCTACTAGGGACGCTAGGAAATTTATTTACATTTAGATATTTTGGACATGTATTTATTCACAAAACATTATTAAAATGGCAACATTGTGGGGATCCATTTGCTGGTTGTTCGGCTGCGTAAGTACATTATTATTCTTTCTTTCACGTCGAATTGTTTTTTGTAGGTCTGCGATTTCTTTGAAAAAAAAATCAAAAAAATCTTCATTTATATTTTTGCAATTGTGTTTCTGCACTCGCCATTTTAGTCATGAACTATGGTTGAGACACACGTTTTGAATAGTGTTCATTATTATTATGTTACATGTATAACAAAAGACGAATCTGTTATAACATTTTCAACGAGATTACTCCAGGCTGTAGAAACAGATCAGACAATTTCTTCGCAAGTCTAATCTCATCCAGATTAGGACACCTTCACAACCAACATTGGCAACAACAACAAGGTCCAGAAGGCGGAAAACAGGGTGGCGGATGTCAAGGCCTGTTCACTTATCAGTGCCAAGGGACTTTTACACACATATGTTGTGTGTTCCTCGACGTCAACAATGGTACAGCGTCACCGTACTGCTCAGGGCCTAGAACATTTTAAAGCAAGTATTCTATGACGTCACGGATGTGATTCCGAATTACTCGGGTTTCTACCTTCAACCAACGATAAAGTAAAGAAAAATGGGAGACGACAGTGTCAGCCGTCCTGTTGGAAATCGTTTTGCATGATCAGCCACTGAAGCTACAGAATTATTTTAATTTTTACAGAGCTAATTTGAATGGTGGAAAAAAAAACACTGAAAGGTTCATTGGTTCCAATCTACAATACTGCTTTCATGCCACTGGTCTAGTTAAAATTTATGCCACTGACAGACTTGTAGTCGTACAACCATCATGACTGAGTCAAAACATGGGCCAACACTCCATTCAGATACGAACCATCATGTAACACCATTATAAGGAAGGAGTCATTCTACCCAAGAACCATCAGGGATTGGAACGCTTTGCCCACTGACACTGCCACTGTCATGAGTCTTGAATCCTTCACGGCTCACTTACTCGATTAAATTAATCAAGTTGTTTTTACTTGCACATTTATTTTGCACAGCACTTTATTGTTTCAGTTTTAAAAATTAAGTTTAAAATTGGCATGCGCACCAAAGTGGCAGTATCATCAGTGATTGATGGTGGCCGCAAACTGGTAGAAGTAGAAGTACAGGCTGTTATTAAATATGTCCTGTTGCTTGCTCACTGCACAGTCGCTTGAATTTCAATGATTTAAATAAAAAAAAGAGTAAAAATATATACCGTTAGTATATATATACATTTTGTATATATAGTAAAATAAAAAAAGAGTAAAAATATAATAGTATATTTAAATCATTGAAATTCAAGCGACTGTGCTCACTGTGTAGCATCATCACCGGATATGGGTACCCTCGAAGCGGATAAATTGTACGGCGAATAGTTGTTCACGAGGTACCTATATCCAGTGGTGATGCCGCACAGTGTTGCTGTTAGTTTTAGTGGTAGCGAGAGTTGAAAAATAACGGTTTCGGACTAACCACAGGGGCTTGTTACGATTTTTTTTATCACTCAATTATTCTAAATGCTGAGTTGGCTAGGCAAGTTTTGCTCTCCTCTCGACAGGTTTTTCGCAAGTAACCCTCTCTAACAGGATATATTTGTATAATATCCATGCTCAGGCGATGTGTACTCGATACAACATTAATTATGATGTGTGATAAAGTTTGTCCGGGTACTCCGGTTTCCTTCACCAATAAATCTGACCGTTACGGTATAACTGAAATATTGTTGAAAGTGGCAGTTGAATACCATAACCCTTATAACAAATACTTTTAATAATATTCATCGATTTTGTTAAAAAAATCGTTCATTAAAAAAGTTGCTTCAGTGGCACCTCCAGGAGTACGGGCCGTGAAGCTTAAGCTTCATTAGATTTATAGTAGATCCACCACTCTCATTCTCTATCCAGAGTTGTCGTTCCTGCTACGCTAGACTCTATCCCTGTCAACGCCCATTTTACAAGATTTTTGTAAAATTTAGAAACAGTAAAAAAATGTACTTAAAATTGTTTTATTACATTATTGTAAATATCAATAAAGATGAAAATAAATCACTCATTAACATTTCAAATCAATTCTCTCTTAAAAATGATTTGTGATCGTTTTTAACTTTTTAATTTTTACTTCCGCAAAATAGTATAGACACTGAAAGAACATGTAAATTATATTTGTTTCCAAAATTTCTCTTCATCATGGAAAAAAACAACAACACCTGCACGGTCTTCTACAATTAAATGTCAATAGGTAAAGACATGACGTCATATTAAAGACACTTGTAGCGTCATATGTTTGCTTCCAGAGTACATTTCCAATTCCAATATAGAATCGATTTCAGGGGCGGATTCAGGATTTGTGGTTGGGGGGGGGGGGGGGGGGAGGGGTCTGTGGACCGCTTAAAGTTCCCAGCGGGTCCAAGGCAGAGCACTGGTAGGGAGCCCAGGAGGGCGAAGCCCCCCGGAAACTCTGGGAGTTTGAGGAATTACAGACATTTATTTGAACGACAATTTTGAACCAACCACACCATTTTTATCAGACCAAAAAATCTTGACTTTGAGTCTTAATTTTGTCGGATAATTGTTAACAGTATGTTTTTGTCAGATTATGAGAACCTAAAGTAAAACTTTTTTTGAACAACCGTGATGCGAATTGTTCAACTCATAACTGATCGTTCACGATATTATAACCCTTCAAAGAACTATTTGTTTAGTTTTAACGCATTCCTCATTTCACTAATTGGTCTGTACTTTCGGTGCTTGTCCTTTCGGGTGGTTCTAGTTAATACTGCCCGTCCGGATGGAACTTTTCTTTTCGTCGTTTGATTCATTCATTGAAAACGTATGATTCGACCGTTCTTGTTTATAGACAAACAAAAGCGGAAATTGTCAATACATGAACTTGTTGTTGATTTCTGATCAGCTAACGTAACTAGATTAGATGATCACAATCGTTTCATGCAGCATTAATGTTAACATATTCGCCTTTGTTTGTCTATAAACAAGAACGAATCATACGCTTTCAAAGAATGAACCAACGGCGAAACGAAAAGCTTCATGCGGATGGACAGTATACTGATCATTTATCAATGGGTCTACAGAGCTTTTTAGAATGATATCCCATTTACTCCTAATATTATTACTATTCATTTTGACTTACAGGTCACGAGTTAACCATTCATGAAAAAGTTGTTTGTTGAACTGCTTAATTAACGTTGTATAACATATGTTTTGCGAATTTTAGGGGGGCGCACGCCCCGCACACCCCCTCTAAATCCGCCTCTGGATTTGTCAAAAATGTCGGAATACTTCAGAATACTCCAAAACTTTTTTTTATAAATAATTTATTACAAATAATTAAGTACAAACTTTATTATTCATACTGCTTTTTTAGAAGCAGAAGCAATCCTGATTTTTCTTGCGCATATAACCAAAATCAAATGGAGGATGAACTATTTTTAACTTCGAATTCCGTTTCTGGTTCTGCCGAAGAAAAGTTTTTCCATATTTAACTTTTGTATACCACATTTCTACCGTTAAGTTAAGAGCGAACTATCGCTTGCTTATGATTTTATATTTAATGTTTTGTTGCAGCTACAATTCTCCTATTTTTCCCCTCAAAATCTACTAAGGAGTTCTTTAATGTGAAGGGAGCCTGGCACTTTCTAAGACCACTATGATCCACGGAACACAGTCAGACTTTCCGTGTTACAACATGACAAACAACATCGAGAAGGCTCCCATTATCAAACACTCAGGAATGTGCTGAGCAACTCTGTGGGTTTGAAAACCAGGAAACTTCAGTCACCAATACTCAGTTCTACTAGTTAACAGTTCTGATTTAAAGTTCATTATAACAATTGTCAAGGGTGTGTTCGACTTGCAAAATTGATAAAAGAAAAAAACACAAATTTGTCTTTTTCATAAAATGAAAAAAAATTGTGAAGAAATAACAGCACATAGTCAAAATATTTTACATCGGTATATGTTTGCTTACGTTAGCAGAAAGAAATACAAAACGGTTTGAGCAGCATTGGCATTTGCCAAAGTCACCTTCGACAGAATGGTCATGATTTTTTTTTTATATAGAATTTGTAATTTTTTATTTATTTGCAATAGCATAACCGGTATGCAGTTGGATTATAGCAATATTCAAAGAATGTAAATATGATCAAAGAAGACATCCCACTGTTTATATGTAAATATGATCAAAGAAGACATCCCACTGTTTATATGTTCATAAGTTGTATTTTAATGTCTCAAAATTGTATCAGAAGTGGAAAAAAGTTGTAAAATGTATGCCATATCAATACAATGTTTTCAAGTTCAGATGTTCCTGTTTTACATTTCCAAACTTTAAATAATGCTATTTGTTGGGAGTGCCTTAGCTGCAACAATGTAGCTCCTGTGACAAACTTGTGTCTCGGCAGAGCTACAACGCGGTCCCATTCGTCACAATGGAGCAAAAAAAAAGTTGCAGTTGAAACATAAAAACTCACTATTTACGCTTCAAACATTTCATTATAACTATTACTGATGATCCCAGTCCTTGTTAAATCGGTTTGGCTGAGAAATATATGCTTTTCAAAGGTAGCAACAACCTTGTTCTAATTTATCGATCGTTTTCCATAACCGGAGCTTTTCTAAATATTGTATTTCTTACTACACGCTGATGTAAACATTCACGCCTCAAATCGTCAAATATGGTATCGACATCCAAATAGTGAGGCCGGAAATGACGAAATTCAAAATGTTCAGAGAGAAAGTAAACATGGATTTTTATTTTTTGGGAATTACATTCTAAAATACTGGTAGGTGATAAAAACCTGTTATAATAATGGACAAAAGGAAAGGTTATGTCTTATTATTGATAAATGCAGGCGTCAGAAACTCTGTAGGCGAGCGCAAAAAATCTCGGCGGCTGCTCCATTACGTGTAATGGCATCCCGTAATAACCCTTGCGAGTAAGCGAGCATTTAGGGTTTTATTATTAGAACTAGGAGTGCCTAGCCTACACCATAGACATGTTGTACTATTCATTTTTACAATATTTTACTTAATAAAACAAAAGATCTGAATTTTATAAAAAATGATGTTGCATCACGAAAAACCGCAAACTTTACAATCCATTATTATGCTATCTATGTGAAAACAGCATCTTATATAAATATCAAGTTTTGGATTCATTTTTGTTTTCAAATAAAATAATGAAGAACACTAAGCAATTTTGATAAAAACAAATTGGCACATCGAGTGCACTCTTTGAATTTAAAAGGTGTTTTAATGAACCTTAAGCATAGTTTATAGTCCAAAATATGACAATTTGAATCAGACCAAAATTAGACAATTTAGCAATGTGGTCTCCATTATTCATTTATACAAGTTAAGACATACAAAGCATACTACAGTGTAACCTGTCTAAACCGAACACTGAGTAAACCGAAAACCTGCCTAAGCCAGACAGCTTTTACAGTCCTATCTACTAAATGTGTGTAATTTGAACCTGTGTAAACCAAGCACCTGTCTAAACTGAACAAATTTTTCAGTCTCAAAGGGATTCGGTTTAGACAGGTTTTACTGTAGCATAAAGCCATAATGATTAATTTATTAACAATTAAATTAGCTTTCCTGTTTGTTTCTCATTTTGAGGGGCTGTCGTGGTCGTGATCGTATGATAGTTGGATTTACAACTACCTGTACAATCGGTGACTATCACCACTAAAGTTGTGAGTTCGAACCTGGTTCTTGGCGAGATGTACTCAATACAACATTATGTGATACTGAATTTTGTCGGTAACTTGACTTGTGACAGGTCGATGGTTTTCTCCGGGTATTCTGGTTTCCTCCATCAATAAAATTGACTGCCACGATAAAACTGAAATATTGTTGAAAGTGGTGTTAAACGCCATAAACCTAACCTCTCATTTTCATATCTTTTCTATTTCAGGTTTGTGAAGATGAGGAATAGTAAGTTATTTTACTATTATAGAATACAGAATAAAAATCTAAGTTGAAAATGAATTTTATTTTTTGTGAGATTTCATCACATAAAATACCTCACAGAATAAAAATCTAAGTTGAAAATGAATTTTATTTTTTGTGAGATTTCATCACATAAAATACCTCACAGAATAAAAATCTTAGTTCAAAATGAATTTTATTATTTGTGAAATTTCATCATATAGAATACAGAATAAGTTGAAAATGATTTTTTTTTTTTTAGATTTCATCACATAAACTACAGTCACAGAATAAATATCTTAAGTTCAAAATGAAATTAATTTTTTTGGAGTTTTCATCGCAGGCACTTGTTTCATTCAAAAAATATATGCCCCCTCCTCTTCCTTACTTCAAGGTAAACATCTACCCTTTTCCCCTTCCCCACTTCGCCTCAATATTTTTCGCTTATTTGTGATCCTTTCGCTGACCCAATTATATCGTTACACTCCCGAGATATTTCTCTTTTCGACTGCCACATTTAAATATATCTACCGGGCCCCCCTCAGAAGAATAGTCAGCGAGTGTGGCTTGGTGCAAATTTAAGTCATTGAAACGGACAAGTGGAACATATCCGTGGTAATTTATGTTCCGTATTCAACAGAGTCACGGCGGCGACTGTAAAATTTGGCATTGTTTTTCCCCTCCATATTTTTTTGCAACAATTTTAACTCTGGAAGTAGAACAAATTTATTATCCAGTTAACCATTAACGGCAATGGTATATTAAGGATATATGCTTTTAACCAAATCGTGGTCGCCTTGAGTGTGGTAGATTGTGCCCAATGTGGGTTCGAGCCCTGATCGGGTCAAACCAAAGACTATGAAATTGGTATTTGTTGCTTCTCCGTTAAGTAGAGCATTAAGGAGAAAGAGCAAAGACTGGTTGACTCGGAATCAGAATAATGTGTCCGAGTGGAGCGACATGTCTACCAGCAGACCGTTGTTTCAGTGAGCTATCACTATAAAAATCCAACTTTGTTGGTCTAGAACAAAGCAGACCTCATCATCATCTCATTGAAAATCAACTTGTTCTCGCCGTGATATATAGCTGAAAAATTGCTGAATTGGCGTTAAGCAATAATCACTCACTCACTCGCCCAAAGCACCCTCAGTTTATCCACTACTGTGCCTCTGAGATACTTATTGGGTGGAGATATAGCCACAATCTTACCCAAAAATGTTTTACAAACAACAATCCATAGACCACGTTAACATTAAGAATTTTGTTTTGATAGCTTGCATTTTCTTTGTTTTAGAAGGGCCCGGCTGGCTCAATGAGTTAGGTAGTTGAATTACCTTACACCTCATACAAGCCTATCAACAATACGGCGTGGGTTCGCACACGGCTTTGTAAATTACAAAATGGGTGCACTCGACTCGCAGACACAAATGATAAAGTTTACCAGTTACTCAGTTGCCCATGGTCGGTGAATCTCTCCGGGTACTTCGGCTTCTTCCACCACTAAAACTGGTTGCCATGATTATGATGATATAGCTAAAATATTGCTGAAAGTGGCATTAAACACAATAAATTAAATCAAATCAATTCTTTGTTTTAGTACTGGTACTGGTAAACCATTTAAATTTGTTGATGACGAAAAACCAGAGGTAAGTGAATTTGGTACCAGTTATTGGGGACAACTTGATTGTTTGATTTCTTTGTTTATTCGTTTTGAGGAGCATCAGAATTATTTATTGATTAAAAATATATTTAAAGAAATCTCTTATAATCTCTTAAAGTCTTTATAATATGGAATCCATTAGCTAAGTACAGTCAAACCTGCCCATGTGGTCACTTCTATTAAGCAGTCGCCTGTATTAAGAGGTCACTCTTTTCTTGTCCGGTCATATAACATTTCATGTGAATTGAACCTCTTTTAAGGGTCACCTTTTCTTTGTCCCAAAGGTGACCTCTTAATACAGATTTGACTGTATATTTAATTATTTTAAAAAATTCCATTTAATACAAGATAATAAAATAACTGTTAGTTTAAACATATTTGATTAATTAATTCAATATAACATTACAATATTCAGCTATATACATAACATAATAAGAAGAAATTAATAGGATTGGGAAACAAGTTACAAGAACTTATATTAATCCCTATCCGTTTAACTGTTGGGTTGTTTCCTGAAAATTACCAGACCTTTAGTGTTTAGATAGTCCAAAATATAACTATTTGAATCAGACAAAAATTAAATAACTTAGCCAATGTTGTCTCCATTATATGTACAATCATTGAAGTTAAGACAATACAAAACATACTAGCATAGTAATTAGTTTATTAACAATTAATTTTACTTTCCTGTATGTTTCTAATTTTTATATCTCTTCTTCGACCGCAACGGTGATGTAATGGTTAGCACTGATGCTCTTCTAGAGTGGAGTAAATCGTGGGTTCGAGCCCTGGTCGTGTCAAACTTAGACTAAAATTGGTATTTGTTGTTTCTCCGCTAAGTACACAGCATCAAGGAAAAAGACCAAAGATTAGTTGGTTCTGAATCAGGATAATGTGTCAGAGTGTGACGTCATGTCTATCCGCAGACTGTTGTTTTAGTGAGCTAGCACTATAAAAAATCAAACTAACCGTGTTGGTCTAATACAAAATTAAAGCGGACCTCATCATCATTTCAATGAAAAATAACTTGTTCTCGCCATGATATAGCTGAAACATTGCTGAGTTGGCATTAAACAACAATCACTCATTCACTCGTATCTCTTCTATTTCAGCTTAATTATTGGCCTCCTGGAGAATTTTGTGGGTGAGTTTAAAATATTTTTTTTTTAGCTATTATAAAATATGGAATGAAAATCTAATTCAGTATGTTTTCGGTGCCGTCATGGTCGTAATCGTATGGTAGTTGGATTTACAACTACGTGTGCAATCTGCCTATCACCACTAAAGTTGTGAGTTCGAACCCTGTTCATGGCGAAGTGTACTCGATACAACATTATGTGATAAAGTTTGTCAGTTACTTGTGGCAGGTCGGTGGTTTTCCCCTGGTACTTCGTTTTCCTCCACCAAGAAAACTGACTGCCACGATATATTAACTGAAATATTATTGAAAGTGGAGTTTAACACCATAAACCAAACAAATCAATATGGTTTTCCCCCTCCACATTTATTTTGCCAAAATTTAGGAAAAAGCTGAATTTACAGTCTGGAAGCAGAAACAAATTATTACCTAGTTAACCATTTACTAAGGGTATAATAAGGGTATACTTTTTACCAAAGCTCCCCCCCCCCCCCCCCATTTCTGTCCACTACTATGCCTCTGTGTTATACTTACTTCAAGTGGAGATATAGAAACAATCTTACAAAAAATGGGATCCGTCGTGTACAACATTATGTGATAAAGTTTGTCAATTCTGTGGTTTTTTCCGGGTGCTACTCTTGCTTTCACCAATAAAACTGACCGCCACGATATAAATGAAATATTGTTGAAAGTGGCATTAAACACCATCAAATAAACAAACAAGCAAACTTTAAGAATTCTGTATTGATAACTTATATTTTCTTTGTTTTAGTATTGGTAAACCATTTAAATTATTTTCTGATGATAAAAAGCCAGAGGTAAGCATATTTGGTACAAGTTCTTGGGCAAAACTTGGTTGTCAATTTCTTTGTTCATTCATTCTGACCTGAGCATCATAATTTTTATTGAATAACTTTATGTAATTGGAATCACTTTATAATATGAAATCCATTAGCTAAGTACAGTCAAACTTGCCCAAGTGGTCACCTCTATTTAGCAGTCACCTGTATTTAAAGGTCACCTTCTTCTTGTCCTGTTGTAGAAAATTTCATATGAATTGGACCTCTTTTAAGAGGTCAACTGTCTTATAAGGCCACTTTTTCTTTGTCCCAAAGGTGACCTCTTAACACAGGTTTGACTGTATATTTAATTACAGTCAAACTTGTCTTATGTGACTGTTCAAGAAAGCATTGAAACATGGTCACATAAGACAGGTGATTGCTTAAAGTACAGGTTAAATTAACACTATAAATAGAAATATAAATTAAGGTGACATAAGACAAGTTATTGCTATAAAGAGGTGGTTACTAAGACAGGTTTGACTGTATTATCAAATATTAATCAAAATTGAAATTATAGAGTAAAACTGCATTCAATACAAGATCACCAACTTGTTAAAGATGTCTTTAATATACAGGGAGCGTGACACTCCCGTAACCCACTATGGTCTCCATTATATATAAAATAATACAAGTTATAACATACAAAACATATTACTGGCATAGTAATTAATTTATTTACAATTAAATATGCTTTCCTGTTTCTTTCTCATTTTCAGATCTCTTCTTTGACCGCAATGGTGATGTAATGGTTAGCATGCTCTCCTAGAATGCGGTAAATCGTGGGTTTGATCCCTGGTTGTGTCAAACCTAGACTAAAATTGGTATTTTTGTTTGTCTGCTAAGCACACAAAAGTAAGGAGAAAGAGCAAAGGCTATTTTGGTTTGGAATCAGGATAACGTGTCAGAGTGTGATGACATGTCTATCCGCGGACTGTTGTTTCACTTCCAGTGAGCTAGCACTATTAAAAAAAAACAAAAAACTAAGCATGTGATGTTGGTCTAGTCCAAAGCGAACCTCATCATCATATCATTGAAAATTAACTTGTTCTCGCCATGATATAGCTGAAACATTGCTGAGTTGGCGTTAAACAACAATCACTCATTCACTCGTATCTCTTCTATTTCAGAAAGGTTATTGGCATCCTGGAGAATTGTGAGTTAAAATTTTTTTTTTTTTAGCTATTATAAAATATAGAATGAAAATCTAATTCAGTATGTTTTCGGGTCCGACATGGTCGTGATCATATGGTAGTTGGATTTACAACTACCTGTACGATCAGAGCCTGTCACCACTAAAGTTGTGAGTTCGAACCCTGTTCGTGGCGAGGTGTATTCGATACAACATTATGTGATAAAGTTTGTCAGTTACTTGTGGCAGGTCGGTGGTTTTCCCCTGGTACTTCGGTTTCCTCCACCAAGAAAACTAACTGCCACGATATATTAACTGAAATATTGTTGAAAGTGGCATTAAACACCATAAACCAAGCCCATCAAATTGTTTTTCCCTCTCCACATTTTTTTGGCAACAATTTAAGAAAGTCTGAATTTTGAATCTGGAAGTAGAAAAAAAATATGATCCAGTTGACCATTAACCAAGGGTATATTAATGATATACTTTTAACCAAAGAACCCTCAGTTCATCCACAATTATGTCTCTGTGAGATACTTATTGAGTGGAGGTATAGCCACAATCTTACCCAAAAAAAATGGTGCACTCGACTCGCAGCCACAAGTGATAAAGTTTACCAGGGAACTCTGGCTTCTTCCACCACTACAACTGGTTGCCATGATATAGCTGAAATATTGCTGAAAGTGCCATTATAAACACAATCCAATAAATCATAAATCAAATCACCAAAAAAATGTTTTACTACAGAATCTCTAAAAACATTACAAATAACAATCCACAGAACACTTTAAGAATTTTGTTTTGATAGTTTGTATATTCTTTGTTTTAGTGCTGATAAAGACAAAAAGCCAGAGGTAAGCATATTTGATACATGTTCTCCATCAAAGCTTCATTGTCAATTTCTTTGTGTCATTCTTTTTGATGCGAGCATCAGAATTTTTATAGAGCAAATTTATATAATGGAATTGAGGAGCAGTCGTGTCCGTGATCGTATGGTAGTCGGATTTACAACTACCTATATGCAATCAGTGCCTATCAGGGCGAGGTGTACAACATTATGTGATAAAGTATGTCAGTGACTTGCGACAGGTCGGGGTTTTCTCCGGGTCCTCCAGTTCCTCCACCAATAAAACTGACTGCCACCATCAAACTGAAATATTGTTGAAAGTGGCATTAAACACCATCAAGCAAGCATAATGGAATAACTTTATAATATGGAATCCATTAGCTAAGTATATTCAATTACAGTCAAGCATGTCTTATGTGACTGTCCAAGAAAGCATTGAGACAGGTGGTTGCTTAATACAGGTTAAATCAACACTACAAATAGAAATAAAAATTAAGATCACATAAGACAAGTTATTGCTATAAAGAGGTGGTTACTAAGACAGGTTTGACTGTATTATCAAATATTAATCAAAATTGAAATTATAGAGTAAAACTGCATTCAATACAAGATCACCAACTTGTTAAAGATGTCTTTAATATACAGGGAGTGTGGCACTCTCATAACCCACTATGGTCTCCATAAATAATATAATATCTTGCTTTTAACAAACTTCTAGGAATATCATTGGTTTAAAGTGATCACGTGGAAATCGTGTATATTCAATACACGGTCAACAGATTTTTAATACACAGTTAGTAGTAGAGTTATCTCCCCTTTTTCTTTCAAAACAAGACGCCGGCACATTTCACCCTGACAACAGACGTTGAAATTATAAACAAACGTATTAATTTTTTTAAATATTACAATAAAGAATTAATTGACCCGAGTAAGTTTGTCCCCAAATGTTGGTTCAATGACTTGACCAATGTAATATTCCACAATTCATCAAATATTGTTATAGCGACACATATGAATCACTTACACACAACACAATAATTACATATTTATTAGTTTTGATACAGATACATTTAAATCCCTCATTCAAAGGTAATCAGTAAGATATATTGTTTGTTTCTCATTTTCATATCTCTTCTTTGACCGCAACAATGATGTAATGGTTAGCATACCCTCCTAGAGTAGAGTGTGGTAAATCGTGGGTTCAAGCCCTGGTCATGTTAAACCAAGACTAAATTTAGTATTTGTTGGTTCTGTGCTAAGCACGCAGCATTAAGGAAAAAGAGCAAAGACTAGTTGGTTCGGAATCAAGATAATGTGTCCGAGTATGGTGACATGTCTATCCACAGACTGTTGTTTCAGTGAGCTAGCACTAAAAAAAAAAAAACTAAGCATGTTGGTCTAGTGCAAAGCGGACTTCATCATCATCTCATTGAATACTGTAAACCAACTTATTTTCGCTGCTATTATATTTCGCGTTTTTCTGCTTCAAGACAGTTTCGCGGAGATTTAATTTTGCGATAACCAAAATGGCTATATATGTTCTTGTTTCTTACACACTTTAGACCGATTTGTTCGCGGATATAAACTTTCGCGATTTTGTACTCTACCACTCCGCGAAGTTGCGAAGGTTTATAGCACGCGAACAAAAGTTGGTTTACAGTATATAGATTATTGTCATACCAGGTATGTGCCAGAAAATAATCTTCATTATGTTGAAGGTTTTCTGTAAATAAAGAAGAAAATTAACTTGTTCTCACCATAATATGGCTGAAACATTGCTGAGTTGGCATTAAACAACAATCACTTATTCACTCGTATCTCTTCTATTTCAGCTTGGTTATTGGCCTCCTGGAGAATTTCATGGGTAAGTTTAAATATTTTTTTTTAGCCTATTATAAAATATAGAATGAAAATCTAATTCAATATGTTTTCGGGTTCGTCGTAGTTGGATTTACAACTATGCGTGCAATCAGTGCCTATCACCACAAAGGTTGTGAGTTTGAACACCGTTCATGGTGAGGTATACTCGATGCAACATTATGTAATAAAGTTTGTCAGTTACTTGTGGCAGATCGGTGGTTTTCCCCAGGTACTCCACCAATAAATCTGACTGCCACGATATATTAACTGAAATATTGTTGAAAGTGGCATTAAACACCATAAGCTAAGCCCATCAAAATGTTTTTTCCCCTCCACAATTTTTTGGCAATATTTAGGAAAAAAGATGAATTTTCAGTCTGGAAGCAGATTTTTTTTTATTATCTAGTTAATCATTTACTAAGGGTATAATAAGGGTATGCTTTTAACCAAGGCGACCCTCCCCCCCCCCCTCCCATTTGTTCGTCCACTACTATGCCTCTGTGTTATACTTACTGAATGGAAATATAGAAACAATCTTGCAAAAAATGGGGGCTGTCGTGGCTGTGATCGTATAGTAGTTGGATTTACAACTACCAACATATGTAATCAGTCCCTATCACCATTGATGTTGTGAGTTCGAATCTCAATCAGGGTGAGGTGTACAAATTATGTGATAAAATTTGTTAGGTCGGTGGTTTTCTACGGGTCCTCCGGTTTCCTCCACCAATAAAACTAACCTCCACGATAGCACTTAAATATTGTTGAAAGTGGCTTTAAACACCATCAAACAAACAAACAAACAAACTTTAAGAATTCTGTATTGATAGCTTATATTTTCTTTGTTTTAGGACTAGTAAACCAATTAAATTTTCTGATGACAAAAAACCAGAGGTAAGCATATTTGGTACAAGTTCTTGGGCAAAACTTGGTTGCCAATTTCTTTGTTCATTCATTTTGAGGCGAGCATCATAATTTTTATTGAATAACTTTATGTAATTGGAATAACTTTATAATATGGAATTCATTAGCCAAGTGCAGTCAAACTTGCCCAAGTGGTCACCTCTATTTAGCAGTCACCTGTATTTAAGGGTCACCTTCTTCTTGTCCTGTTGTAGAAAATTTCATATGAATTGGACCTCTTAACTGTTCAAGAAAGCATTGAAACATGGTCACATAAGACAGGTGAGTGCTTAATTAAGAAATAATGCATGCCGGCCATACTTTATTGTTATTCAAATATGGGTAGGCATTATATTCATGCAATAAGTCGTGAATATAATGCCTACCCATATTTGAATAACAATAAAGTATGGCCGGCATGAATTATTTCGATTCTAATAGGACAAATGCGGTAATTTTAAAATTCGAGGCAGTCAAGGTGATGCGCTGGTAGTGGCTATTCCATCAATCTCCTACAGAATTTTAAAAATGGTAAAATTGGGAATTAAGAGATGGAAAGCGAAATTGTGGTTGAAACTGTGGCTTAAAATACTGAAAAGAATTTTATTGACAAGGTTCAATATAAATTTTATTACAAATAAACAACTTTAAATGATTATCAACGAAATTACCAGTTGAACGCAGCCAGTCGGATCGGAGATAAAGGGAAATAAACATGGAGACAGTGAACGAAAGGTAAGTAAGTAATGTTTATTCCTGGTTTACGATGTTAAATGTGAAGGTTCCTCCCGATATATTAGCATACTCATGATACTGGAAGAGATTCATGTCAGAAAGTCGATTACGGCTTAATGACACACTGACACACTGACCGTGGAAACGGACTGAGAGACAGGTACTTCGGAGAGTTCTTTCTGTGGCTCAGATGTCAACGCAGGCTGATTTCCTGTATGATTTAATTATGATAAGACTTGATTAGTATTTATTTAATTTTAACTTCAATAATTTCAACAATTTTTAGATAAACAATAATAGAAAATCGCTAACCATGAAGAATTTTCTGAAAATAGTCAGTGTTTATGTAGGTGCTTTTTTTTTTTAGCTCAGCGCGCATGTGTGACCTATATTTGATTGTTATTCAAATATGTCTTTATTTGTATACCGAATACGGGACGTCATATTAGAATACAGGTTAAATCAACACTACAAATAGAAATAAAAATTAAGGTGACATAAGACAAGTTATTGCTATAAAGAGGTGGTTGCTAAGGCAGGTTTGACTGCATTATCAAATATTAATCAAAATTGAAATTATAGAGTAAAACTGCATTCACTACAAGATCACCAACTTGTTAAAGATGTCTGTAATGTACAGGAGCGTGGCACTCTCGTAACCCACTATGGTCTCCATTATATATAAAATAATACAAGTTATAACATACAAAACATACTAACATAATAATTAATTTATTTACAGTTAAATATGCTTTCCTGTTTCTTTCTCATTTTCATATCTCTTATTTGACCACAACAGTGATATAATGGTTAGCATGCTCGCCTCGAGTGCGGTAAATTGTGGATTTGAACCCTGGTCGTGTCAAACCAAAGACTATGAAATTGGTATTTGTTGTTTCTCTGCTAAGCACTCAGCTTTAAGGAGAAAGAACCGCATTGGTGGCGTAATGGTTAGCGTGCTCGCCTCAAGTGTTGTAGATCATGGGTTCGAACCCTGGTCGGATCAAGCCAAAGACTATAAAAATTAACATCTGTTGCTTCTCCGCTAAGCACGCAGCATGAAGGAGAAAAAGCAAAGACTAGTTGGTTTGCAATCAGGATAATATGTCCGAGTGGCAACATGTCTATCCGCGGTCTGTTGTTTCAGTGAGCTAGCACTATAAAGAAAATCAAACTAAGCATGTTGGTCTAATACAAAGCAGACCTCATCATCCTCTCAAAATTGACTTGTTCTCGCCATGATATAGCTGAAAAAATGCTGAGTTGGCGTTAATCAACAATCACTCATTCACTGACATCTCTTCTATTTCAGCTTAGTTATTGGCTGCGTGGAGAATCTGATGGGTGAGTTTAAATTTTTTTTTTTGACTATTATCGAATGTAGAATGAAAATCTAATTCAATATGGTTTCGGGTCCGTCATGGTCGTGATCGTATGGTAGTTGGATTTACAACTACATGTGCAATCAGTGCCTATCACCACTAAAGTTGTGAGTTCGAACCTCATTCATGGCAAGGTATACTGATAATATTAACATTATGTGATAGAGTTTGTCAGGTCGGTGGTTTTCTGTGGGTCCTTCGGTTTCCTCCACCAATAAAAATGACCGCCACGATATTACTGAAATGTTGTTGAAAGTGGTGTTAAACGCCATCAAACAAACAAGCAAAAAAGGAAAAATTGTTTTGCTATAGAGTCAATAAAAACTTTACAAAAAACAATCCACAAAACACTTTAAGAATTCTGTTTTGATATCTTATATTTTCTTTGTTTTAGTACTTATGCATGTGAAAATTGCGGTGAGAAAGAGCCATTGGTAAGTGTATATCTTACAAGTTCTCTGGCAAAACTTGATTGTCGATTTCTTTGTTCATTTATTTTGAAGCAAGCATCAAGAATTTTTATTATATAACTTTATATAATGGAATCATTTTATAATATAACATCCAATGATCCATTAGCTAAGTATATCCAATTATTATCGGGCCGTCGATTTTCAACTACCTGTGCAATCAGTGCCTATCACCACTAACGTTGCGAGTTCGAACCCCGTTCATGGCGAGGTGTACTCGATACTACATTATGTGATAAAGTTTGTCAGTGACTTGTGACAGGTATCTAGTTTTCTCCGGTAGCTTCGGTTTTCCCCATCAATAAAACTGACCACAATGCTGTATACCCATTACATACATAGTGTATTGGTACAAGACCTTGTATCAGGTCAAGTCTGTTGTGTGAATCAGTATCACTACAAGTCGCTAACAAGTTGTGATGCGGTTAGTTCACGCAACAGACAAGACCTGATATAAAGTCTTGTACCAACACACTATGTATGTTTATCTAACATTTCAATAAAAACGAATTTTAAACAAATAAAAAGGGTCGAATTAAAATTTGTACAATACTCTGAGAGAGACTACATTTTGTGCATGACGTTATGTTATTTTTGCCGTTCATTCACCAATGTCACGTTATTATGTTTTGTCTCACATTTCAATGATATCACATCATGACCAAGTAGTTCGGCAGAGAACGTCACGTGCAATGTCGCGCCATTCTTTTATCACCACAGACAGTGTGGTGATACAACATCTTGTATCAGATACCTGGTATCAGAGAGGCGACTTTCGTTAATTTAAAGGAAAACGTACATAATGTTAGATAAAACTGAAATATTGTTGAAAGTGGCATTAACCACCATAAACCAACACATCAATTATTATCAAATATATAATCAAAATTAAAATTATAGAGTAAAGCTCCATTTAATACAAGATCACAAAATTACTGATAGGTTGTTTCCTGAAATTACCAGGTGGGAGAGGGTTATGGTGTTTAATGCCACTTTCAACAATATTTCAGTACCCGGAGAAAACCACTGACTTTCCTCAAGTCACTGACAAGCTTAATGTTGTATCGAATACACCTCGCGTGATTCAAATTCAACTTTAGTGGTGATAGGCATTGATTGCATAAGTGGTTATAATAAACCCAACTGGTTATTGCTCAACGTCCAGCGAGCAGTATTTCAGCGATGTTCAGGGCGAGAATGAGCTCACTGGAAAAGTATGGAGAATTTGTTTGAGGCTACAATTTGCCTATTCTTTTTGGGAATCTATAAAAGAGGTCTTTAATGTGCAGATAGTGTGGCACATTCCAAACCCACTATAGTCTACGGTCAGGCTTTCCATATTTTGTTTTCTGATAACCATCATGGAGAAGGCTTCTCCTATCCACCACCTGGGAATGCACTGATCAGCCCCATCAGGCCAAATTCAGTGAACAAGTATACTAGAGGCTCACCTGAGTCTGTATCACTCACCTGTTCATTCATACAATTTATGTTCAATCAAGTCTTAGATTTTCAGGAAAAAAAAACATTTTATTCATTTGACATATGGTCTTATCTTTATCTTTAATCCATTAAAATGGACTATTTGTCCTATCATATCTCTGAAATGGTAAATGCTACAATAAATCTGTTGCCATACTCCAGCCAGGAATTTTTCCAAAGGAATTCAATTGTAAAAACTGCATTTTGGGTGGTGGTCCCTTTTAGCTCTTAACCCCTTTTATTTCAGAAACCACAAGTACTAGGTCAAAACTGGTTGCAACAATTGCAGCCAGGAAATTTCATAAAGAAAAAAACTGTCAAAATCAGACCTGATTTCTTTTTTCTTCAAAATTTTGGCTGTTGACACCATTTTGACCTTTGACCCCCTTATATCTTGGAAATTGTTAGAGCCATAAATAATCTGTTAGCATGCTATATATAGATAATTTTATAAGGAAATGAAACCATGAAGATTGGATGAAAAATTAATGTTCCACATACAATAACAGACAACACCATTTTTTGACACATTCAAGCTTCTAGTTTCTGTCATGTTTTTCTGATCAACAAAAAAAAAAACATAAACATTTTATAGAACCATCCAATGAACAATCCTATAAAATTTGGTTCTAATCGACCCAGTGGTTTAAGAGAAGAAGATTTAAAACAGACAACACCCTTCATGACACCTGTTGACCTCTTGTTTTTTTTTTCAAGTACATGTACTTTCAATAAACTACAACAAAAAAACATAAACTTTTCAGTAGTGGAGCAGGAACTGCTTACCCTTCCGAAGCACCTGAGTTCACTCACGGTTTTTAGTGGGGTTCGTGTTACTCGATCCTTAGTTTTATGTGTATGTTTTGTAGATCGTTGTTTGTTCTTTTGTACTTTTTTCTTTTGACCATTGTGTTGTCTGTTCTTCTTCGATTTACGGATTTTGATTACCTCCCTTTGGTATCTTCAAACTTTTCTTTCATAGAACCATCCAATGAACATTCATACCAAGTTTGGTTCCAAGTGTTTTAGAGAAGAAGATTAAAAACATAAAATACCCTTTTGAAACCTTTGGACCTCTTGTTTTTTCTGTGTATTTCCAATTAACTAAAGACATAATATGCTTTTTAGATGACAATCCAATGAACATTTCTTCTAGTTTGGTTCCAATTGGCCTGGTGGTTTTAGAGGAAAAGATTAAAAACAAACAACACCCTTCTTATAACCATTTGGCCTCTTTTTTTCTTTTGTGTACTTCCGCTCAACAACAAAACAACTTTCTAGAGGACCATCCAATGAACATACCTGCCAAGTTTGGTTCCAATTGGCATAGTGGTTTCAGTTAACAAGGTTAAAATGTAAAAGTCTGTTGATATTGATGGAATTGATGATCATCACTGTTTAAACGTTCTTTTCATACTCACTTGTGGTAAGGTGGTACAACGTTACATGTATATCTTAAAGTTTGTCAGTTATGTGTTTAAGATCAATGGTTTTATATTTGTAAACCAGTTTTGTACACCAATGAAATTTGTCAGTGCCTTGCGACAGGTCTGTGGTTTTCTCCAGGTACTCCGGTTTCCTCCACCAATAAAAATGACCTCAACGATATAACTGAAATATTGTTGAAAGTGGCGTTAAGCACCATAAAATCAACCAAACCATTAAAACTGAATGTCACAATAAAGCTGAAATATTGTTGACAGTTTTGTTAAATTCATAATAATTACAGTGGCTGGTCAAAAAAAATAATATCAAATTTTGAAGGTTTTTTTTACCGTTGATTTGTATGTGTTCAATGTTTTTATAAAATCTGTAAAAAAAATTATTTGCTTGCAGATTGTTAAGCAATACAATGACCCACAGGAACACATTATCCCATGGCGAGAAGCTATCGCATGGCAACACAATGACCCATGGGAAATTCCTAGAGCTTCTCTTAACTGTATACGTAAAATTGGTCAAGGGCAGTTCGGAGAAGATTGGCAAGGATCATGGAACAATACAACACCCGTTGCCATTAAAACATGTAAACAAGGTATAGTTTGCATAGAATTTAAGGGGCCGTGGTGACCGTGATCGTATGGTAGTTGGATTTACAACTTCCTATGCAATTGGTGCCTATCACCACTGATGTTGTGAGTTCGAATCTCGATCAGGGGGAGGTGTACAACATTATGTGATAAAGTTTGTCAGTGACTTGCGACAGGTCGGTGGTTTTCTCCGGGTCCTCAGGTTTCCTCCACCAATAAAACTGACCGTCACGATATAACTGAAATATTGTTGAAAGTTGCGTTAAACACCATCAAATAAACGTAGAATTTATTGTTGTAATAATTAAGTACATGCCAGTATTACATCAGTAGATATCAATGATTTATGCCTTGTACGGAATAACTTTGAAAGTAGATATATTTTAGATCCGATCTTATAATTATATAAATTTGTTTGTTTATTGTAAATTATTTTTACAATGAGGGAACACAACTCCTTGCTAATAACAGAAAACAAGTTACAAAACTTGATTCAGTATACTGTAACACGGGAAAGTCCCTTATACACTCCCGAGGCCGTCATGGTTGTGATCGTATGGAGTAACTGTTGGATTTACAACTACCTGCGCCATCAGTGCCTATCACCATTGAAGTTGTGATTTCGAACCCCGTTCATGGTGAGGTGTACTCGATACAACATTATGTGATAAAGTTTGTCAATGACTTGCGACAGGTCATTGCTTTTCTCCGAGTACTCTTTTTCCTCCACCAGTATCGATACTGAAATATTGTTGAAAATGGCATTAAACACCATCAAACAAACCTGATACACTACACACATTGGACATTTATTTTCATTTTAACCAATCTAAAACGTTGTTTTATTACAGGTAGTAGTAAGAATGCCGAATGTTTCCTGGCTGAAGCACATGTCATGAAATATCTGAGACATGTAAATGTAATACAGTTGTATGGCGTCTGTACACAAACAGAGCCTTTTTGTACAATACACGAATTGATGACTCACGGCAGTTTGTTGTATTATTTAAAAGGTAAAGCATTACATATTAAGTTTGTCAGTGACTTGCGGCAGGTTGGTGGTTTTCTCCGGTTTCCTCTACCAATAAAACTGACAGCCACGATATAGCTGAAATATTGTTGAAAGTGTCTTTAAACACCATAAAACCAAATCATATGTATTAACTTATCTAAGATATGTTTTTCTCACTAATTTACTGTCATAATCATTGCTGTCTTATTATGCTTTTACTTCATCAGATATTATGTCCAAGGGGCCGTCATGGCCGTGATCGTATGGTAGTTGGATTTACAACTACATATGCAATCAGTGCCTATCACCACTGATGTTGTGAGTTCGAATCTCGATCAGGGCGATGTGTACAACATTATGTGATAAAGTTTGTCAGTGACTTGCGACAGGTCGGTGGTGTGCAATAAAACTGAGCGCCTCGATATAACTGAAATATTGTTGAAAGTGGCATTAGACACCATCAAACAAACAAACAACATCATTATGTCCATCAATCTGCACAAAGCGAAGGGTGTCCAGATGACATCGTCAGTAACATTTCATGAATATCAATCTTATATGGATAATTATTTTGTATAACAAAATGAAAAGAATCGGTGGTTAGCATGCTCGACTCGAGTGCGGTAGATCATGGTCGGATCAAACAAAAAACGGGTATTTGTTGCTTTTTCGCTAAGCATGTAGCATTAAAGAGAAAGATAGACTGGTTGGCTAGGAATCAGGATTATGTGTCCGAGTGGTGCGACAGTTGTACCTACAGGCTGAGTGTTGTGACAGTTGTACCTACAGGCTGAGTGGTGCGACAGTTCTACCTACAGGCTGAGTGGTGCGAAAGTTCTACCTACAGGCTGAGTGGTGCGACAGTTCTACCTACAGACTGAGTGGTGCGACCGTTCTACCTACAGGCTGAGTGGTGCGACAGTTCTACCTACAGGCTGAGTGGTGCGACAGTTCTACCTACAGGCTGAGTGGTGTGACAGTTCTACCTACAAGCTGAGTGGTGCGACAGTTCTACCTACAGGCTGAGTGGTGCGACAGTTCTACCTACAGGCTGAGTGGTGCGACAGTTCTACCTACAGGCAGAGTGGTGCGACAGTTCTACCTACAGGCTGAGTGGTGTGACAGTTCTACCTACAGGCTTTTGTTTCAGTGATCTAGCACTAAGAAATCCAACTAAGTGTGTTGGTGTAGCACAAAGCGGACATCATCATATCATTGACATGTAACTTGTTCCTGCCATAATATAGTGGAAAAATTGCACACTTGGTATCAAACAACATTTATCCACTCGCTATGACAACATGCTGGTCAGGTTTGATTGGTTCTATGATGCCTTGCAGTGTTCTAGAGTTATTATGTCCATCGAAATGGTAAAAATACCAAAAATATTTCATTTCAAAGTCGCTGAAGGTGAAACATAGGAATTTGCTCATCTGGTGGCTGCGGCAGTGTTAACAATAGCAAGTTTTTGTGATAAACATCTTAATTTATCTTGGATAAAAACTAGTATGTGGATAAAGTCTCTTGTTTTAATGAAGTTCTCATACTCATACTTACAACCCTTATGCATACAGGAAGATAGTAAACTAGTGCCTATCACCACTAAGGCTGTGAGTTCGAGCCCCGCTCAGGCGGATGTACTCATTATGTGATAAAGTTCGTCTGTGACTTGCGACAGGGTGGTGATTTTCTCCAGTTTCCTCCACCAATAAAATTGACTGCAACAATATAACTGAAATATTGTTGAAAGTGTCTTTAAACACCACAAACCAACCACCAGGAAACTAGTGAATTGGAAATGTGATGTCTATTTTAAGATATTGTGGCATGCCTTTTAGTCAGAGCTGATTTTTTGCCACTAAATATAATAATTTTGAATTCAAATAGTCAAACCTGTCTTAAGAGGTCAAACTTGGGACAAAGAAAAGGTGATCTTTTAAGACAGTTAACCTCTTAAAAGAGGTTCCTTTCATATGAAAATTTTTATGACAGGACAAGAAAAGAGTGACCTTTTAATATAGGTGACTGCGTAATAAAGGTGACCAAAAGTGCAGGTGTGACTGTATTTGAATTTGGGGTCACCTCTATTAAGCAGCCACCTGTATTTAAAGGTCACCTTTTTGTTGTCCCAATGGTGACCTCTTAATACAGGTGACCTCTTTGGACAGTTTTGACTACAATATGTTTTTTAGATAGTAGAAGAACAATAGAATTTCCAGGATTGATGTACATTGCTGCCCAGATAGCCAGTGGCATGGCTTATCTGGAATCTGTCAAATGTATCCACAGAGATTTGGCAGCCATTAGTGTGTTGATGGGGAGATGGAGTTCTGCCAAAATACATAACTTTGCCTTAGCTCGACTTATTGAGGTAAAGTAAAAAATACAACCGTACACTCATAAATCTGTTGGTGATGTGTGCTCATTTTGTATCATATCCTTTCTTTCAAGTACGGGGCTGGACTCTTAAGGATAGAGTGGGTAATATCCCGGAACTGTGTGCGCTATGTACATGGACATTTTACTTTAAAACTCTTCTTTTAACTATTTACATATATGTACAGTTGCTTGTTATATATATTTAAAGGTTGGGTGAGAATCTTTCAAATATTAATGTGGAGATACCACTTTTGAAGGATTCTAGATTAGTTGAAAGAGCTATGGACTGAGGTAAACTGTTCCAAACTGAGACTGTATTAGGGAAAAAAGAAAACTTATAAAAATCTTAAACTAAAAGTAAAATAATTGTGGGTTCAAGCTCTGATCGGACCGAACCAAATACTATGAAATTGGTATTTGTTGCTTCTCCGCTCAGCATGCAGCATTAAGGAGAAAGAGCAAAGACTGGTTGGCTCAGAATCAGAATCAGAATAATGTGTCCAAGTGGGGCGACATGTCTATCCACAGACTGTTTTTTCAGTGACCTACCACTATAAAAATCCAACTACACGTGTTGGTCTTGTACAAAGCGGACCTCATCATCATTTAATTGAAAATTAACTTGTTCTCGTCATGATATAGCTCATTAGCTGAAAAATTGCTAAATTTGCATTAAACTACAATCACTCACTCACTCACTCAAAACAAAGGTGTTTAGTGAGAAATAAAATCAAACACTGGGAAAAGTACAAAATGGGGAAATCTCTGACAACCTTGGGTAAGATTTCAATCATTCTCTAACTCTGTAAGGCTCGTCAGAGAACCATTGAAATCTTACTCTCGGTTGTCATAGATTTCTTTAACTTGTACTCCCCCCCTGTGTTAGACTCTATATTTCTACCTCTTTGTTATCAGAACGATGAAGACGAATATGTAGCCGTAGATGGCGACCAATATCCTGTCAGATGGACAGCCCCAGAGGCCATTTCTTCTTGGAGATATACTAGCCAATCTGATGTGTGGTCATTTGGAATATTGCTTACAGAAATAATCACTCGTGGCAGGTTACCATACTCAGGTAGGCGTTGTAGTGAATTACAAAATGTATGGCATGACAAAATATCTAGAGTAGACAGGATAGTATATTCAGATTTTATATTCACTGGAATAATTTTTTTTACCAATGAATAAATCTTCAAACTTTAAACTAGATTTATTGCATATTATATTTGTTTTGACTTTAGACCAATCATAGGATGAGTTTGAAGATATCAAAAGGGTAATCAGAATCTGTATATTGAAGAAGAACAAACAACACAATGGCCAAAAGAAAAAGTACAAAAGGACAAACAATTATCTACAAAATATACCCGGTACACATAAAACTAAAGATCGAGTAACACAAGCCCCATTTAAAACTGTCAGTGAACTCGGGTGCTCCGGAAGGGTAAGCAGTTCCTGTTCCACTAGTGGCACACATCGTGTTAATCTAGTTACAAACCCAGGGATAATAATTGTTTTGTGTTTGCATGATGAACAAATTTAAGTTTATTTTAATAATAGCAGTCAGAAGTTGTTTAAAATTTTTCAAGCCCTCATTGAATGTGTGTGTTTATTTTTTGGAAATGAGTGTCCACAAAACAAATTTGTCAGATATTTTAAATGTTATAATTGGTCAAAAAGAAAAAAAAATAGAATTTAGAAAGTAATGAGGTGGCTGGTTTATGATGTTTTATGCCACTTTCAACAATATTTCAGTTATATCGTGGCGGTCAGTTTTATTGGTAGAGGAAACCAGAGTACCCAGAGAAGACCATCGACCTGTTGCAAATCACTGACAAACTTTATCACATAATGTTGTACACCTTGCCCTGAGCAGGATTCGAACTCACAACATCAGTGGTGACAGCCACTGATTGCACTGGTAGTTTGGAAATCCAACTACCATGCGATCATTTCGGCCCCACAAAGTAATGTGAAAAGATGTCATACACAAATATGTTAAAAGAAACTTAATAATTTATTTCTAAGTAACAAGCAATGGCTCATGTTATTATTGTCTGTTCAATACAAACTAATTAAAATTAGATGTTTGTTGTATTTAAAATACCCTAACATCTAGCAACATCCCATGTGGAGCCATATCTGGTGACTTTTCATTCATCATTGTAAAATATTGACCAATCAGACAACAGCTCTTGGTGTGTGCTCAGTTTTAATACCTCAAGATTTGGTAAGATCATTGCTGATTGGTCGGTTGAAACTATGAACCCAGACATGACCTCATACGAGATGTTGTAATATGTTAGTGTAAACAAAAAAAATAAAAAAGATGTAACAAGCATCTAATTTGGATTAGGGACGGACCATTTAACTTCCAGGGGGGGAGGGGGTTATGTTTTTTTTCTTAAAAAATATTCTGATTCCCAATGTTGCTGAAAAAAATATTCTGATTTTGGTGGAGGGAAAAAAAAAAATCTGATTCAGAGTTGTCCGGAAAAAAAATTCTGAATGAAACAAAAAAAAACATAACCCACCTCCCTGCAAGTTAAATGGTCGGTCCCTTAAGAATGTTTTCAATAAATATTAAAATCAAAATTATCAAATTATACACGGGCTGTCATGGTGGGATCATATGGTAGTTGGATTTATTACTACCTGTGTAATCAGTGCCTATCACCACTAACATTGTGAGTTCGAACCCCATTCAGGCGAGCTGAACTCAATACAACATTATGTGATAAAGTTTGTCATTGACTTGCGACAGGTCGGTGGTTTTCTCCGGGTACTGTTGTTTCCTCCACCAATAAAATTGATAGCCAGAATAAAACTGAAATA
Source organism: Bathymodiolus septemdierum (assembly GCA_963383655.1). NCBI lineage: Eukaryota > Metazoa > Mollusca > Bivalvia > Mytilida > Modiolidae > Bathymodiolus > Bathymodiolus septemdierum. Next base: position 37,189,978 of record OY726527.1, read on the forward strand.
TTGTTGAAAGTGGTGTTAAGCACCATAAAACAACCAAACCAACCATCAAACTATACACAAAATACAATCATTATAACAAATTCATGGTAAAATGTAATAATTTAATTTAATTTGAATACTGTAATCTGATTGGCTGATCTGTCCAAAGAAAATTTTGGTTATGCTTGATAACCTGGGTTGGTATTGTGACATCACCAACATATTCATTCGCCAATGACAAATTCAAATAGTCACATGAAATAATCGTAACTAAAATCGAGGAATCATTAAATTTTGTTGTAAATCTTAAATTATGATATTTTGTTTTCAAGGAATGACAGATTCTGAGGTCATAGATAAAGTGGGAGAAGGATACAGAATGCCTGCCACACCAAACTGTCCTCAGGGTTTATATGATATCATGGATGAATGCTGGAATCAAGAGGCAACAGAAAGACCAACATTTCCTATGTTAAAATATGAATTAGAGCTTTTATACAGCTAGATGAGAATGACTATTAAAAAAAAATGAAAAAAAATGAGAAGCTTCTAGTATTCGATAGTGTTTTTTTTTTAAATATCAGTTATATTTTACATAAGGACTGTTTTTAAAAAAATGGCAAAAAACTTGAAAAAAAATGAAAATTAAACTTGAGAAGTGTCTAGTATTCGATAGTGGTTTTGTTTAAATATCAGTTGTACAGTAATACCTGCCTTAGTGACCACCTCTATTAAGTTACAGTAAAACCTGTCTTAGTGACCACCTCTATTAAGTTACAGTCAAACCTGCCTTAGTGACCACCTCTATTAAGTTACAGTCAAACCTGCCTTAGTGACCACCTCTATTAAGTTACAGTAAAACCTGCCTTAGTGACCACCTCTATTAAGTTACAGTCAAACCTGCCTTAGTGACCACCTCTATTAAGTTACAGTCAAACCTGTCTTAGTGACCACCTCTATTAAGTTACAGTAAAACCTGCCTTAGTGACCACCTCTATTAAGTTACAGTCAAACCTGCTTTAGTGACCACTTCTATTAAGTTACAGTAAAACCTGTCTTAGTGACCACCTCTATTAAGTTAGAGTAAAACCTGCCTTAGTGACCACCTCTATTAAGTTACAGTAAAACCTTCCTTAGTGACCACCTCTATTAAGTTACAGTAAAACCTTCCTTAGTGACCACCTCTATTAAGTTACAGTAAAACCTGTCTTAGTGACCACCTCTATTAAGTTACAGTAAAACCTTCCTTAGTGACCACCTCTATTAAGTTACAGTAAAACATGCCTTAGTGACCACCTCTATTAAGTTACAGTAAAACCTTCCTTAGTGACCACCTCTATTAAGTTACAGTAAAACCTGCCTTAGTGACCACCTCTATTAAGTTACAGTAAAACCTTCCTTAGTGACCACCTCTATTAAGTTACAGTAAAACCTTCCTTAGTGACCACCTCTATTAAGTTACAGTAAAACCTGTCTTAGTGACCACCTCTATTAAGTTACAGTAAAACCTTCCTTAGTGACCACCTCTATTATGTTACAGTAAAACCTGCCTTAGTGACCACCTCTATTAAGTTACAGTAAAACCTGCTTTAGTGACCACCTCTATTATGTTACAGTAAAACCTGCCTTAGTGACCACCTCTATTAAGTTACAGTAAAACCTGCTTTAGTGACCACCTCTATTATGTTACAGTAAAACCTTCCTTAGTGACCACCTCTATTAAGTTACAGTAAAACCTGCTTTAGTGACCACCTCTATTATGTTACAGTAAAGCCTGCTTTAGTGACCACCTCTATTATGTTACAGTAAAACCTGCTTTAGTGACCACCTCTATTAAGTTACAGTAAAACCTGCCTTAGTGACCACCTCTATTAAGTTACAGTAAAACCTGCCTTAGTGACCACCTCTATTAAGTTACAGTAAAACCTTCCTTAGTGACCACCTCTTAAGTTACAGTAAAACCTTCCTTAGTGACCACCTCTATTAAGTTACAGTAAAACCTGCCTTAGTGACCACCTCTATTAAGTTACAGTAAAACCTGCCTTAGTGACCACCTCTATTAAGTTACAGTAAAACCTTTCTTAGTGACCACCTCTATTATGTTACAGTAAAACCTGCTTTAGTGACCACCTCTATTAAGCTACAGTAAAACCTGCTTTAGTGACCACCTCTATTAAGTTACAGTAAAACCTTCCTTAGTGACCACCTCTATTATGTTACAGTAAAACCTGCTTTAGTGACCACCTCTATTATGTTACAGTAAAACCTGCTTTAGTGACCACCTCTATTATGTTACAGTAAAACCTGCTTTAGTGACCACCTCTATTATGTTACAGTAAAACCTGCTTTAGTGACCACCTCTATTAAGTTACAGTAAAACCTGCCTTAGTGACCACCTCTATTAAGTTACAGTAAAACCTGCCTTAGTGACCACCTCTATTAAGTTACAGTAAAACCTTTCTTAGTGACCACCTCTATTATGTTACAGTAAAACCTGCTTTAGTGACCACCTCTATTAAGCTACAGTAAAACCTGCTTTAGTGACCACCTCTATTAAGTTACAGTAAAACCTTCCTTAGTGACCACCTCTATTAAGTTACAGTAAAACCTGCTTTAGTGACCACCTCTATTATGTTACAGTAAAACCTGCTTTAGTGACCACCTCTATTATGTTACAGTAAAACCTGCCTTAGTGACCACCTCTATTAAGTTACAGTAAAACCTGCTTTAGTGACCACCTCTATTATGTTACAGTAAAACCTGCCTTAGTGACCACCTCTATTAAGTTACAGTAAAACCTGCTTTAGTGACCACCTCTATTATGTTACAGTAAAACCTGCTTTAGTGACCACCTCTATTATGTTACAGTAAAACCTGCCTTAGTGACCACCTCTTAAGTTACAGTAAAACCTGCTTTAGTGACCACCTCTATTATGTTACAGTCAAACCTGCTTTAGTAACTACCTCTACTAAGTTACAGTCAAACCTGCTTTAGTGACCACCTCTATTATGTTACAGTAAAACCTGCTTTAGTGACCACCTCTATTATGTTACAGTAAAACCTGCCTTAGTGACCACCTCTATTAAGTTACAGTAAAACCTGCTTTAGTGACCACCTCTATTAAGTTACAGTAAAACCTGCTTTAGTGACCACCTCTATTATGTTACAGTAAAACCTGCCTTAGTGACCACCTCTATTAAGTTACAGTAAAACCTGCTTTAGTGACCACCTCTATTATGTTACAGTAAAACCTGCTTTAGTGACCACCTCTATTATGTTACAGTAAAACCTGCCTTAGTGACCACCTCTATTAAGTTACAGTAAAACCTGCTTTAGTGACCACCTCTATTATGTTACAGTAAAACCTGCCTTAGTGACCACCTCTATTATGTTACAGTAAAACCTGCTTTAGTGACCACCTCTATTATGTTACAGTAAAACCTGCTTTAGTGACCACCTCTATTATGTTACAGTAAAACCTGCCTTAGTGACCACCTCTATTAAGTTACAGTAAAACCTGCTTTAGTGACCACCTCTATTATGTTACAGTGAAACCTGCTTTAGTGACCACCTCTATTATGTTACAGTAAAACCTGCCTTAGTGACCACCTCTATTAAGTTACAGTAAAACCTGCTTTAGTGACCACCTCTATTATGTTACAGTAAAACCTGCTTTAGTGACCACCTCTATTATGTTACAGTAAAACCTGCTTTAGTGACCACCTCTATTATGTTACAGTAAAACCTGCTTTAGTGACCACCTCTATTATGTTACAGTAAAACCTGCCTTAGTGACCACCTCTATTAAGTTACAGTAAAACCTGCTTTAGTGACCACCTCTATTATGTTACAGTAAAACCTGCCTTAGTGACCACCTCTATTATGTTACAGTAAAACCTGCTTTAGTGACCACCTCTATTATGTTACAGTAAAACCTGCTTTAGTGACCACCTCTATTATGTTACAGTAAAACCTGCCTTAGTGACCACCTCTATTAAGTTACAGTAAAACCTGCTTTAGTGACCACCTCTATTATGTTACAGTAAAACCTGCCTTAGTGACCACCTCTATTAAGTTACAGTAAAACCTGCTTTAGTGACCACCTCTATTATGTTACAGTAAAACCTGCTTTAGTGACCACCTCTATTATGTTACAGTAAAACCTGCCTTAGTGACCACCTCTATTAAGTTACAGTAAAACCTGCTTTAGTGACCACCTCTATTATGCTACAGTAAAACCTGCCTTAGTGACCACCTCTATTATGTTACAGTAAAACCTGCTTTAGTGACCACCTCTATTATGTTACAGTAAAACCTGCTTTAGTGACCACCTCTATTATGTTACAGTAAAACCTGCCTTAGTGACCACCTCTATTAAGTTACAGTAAAACCTGCTTTAGTGACCACCTCTATTATGTTACAGTGAAACCTGCTTTAGTGACCACCTCTATTATGTTACAGTAAAACCTGCCTTAGTGACCACCTCTATTATGTTACAGTAAAACCTGCTTTAGTGACCACCTCTATTATGTTACAGTCAAACCTGCTTTAGTAACTACCTCTACTAAGTTACAGTCAAACCTGCTTTAGTGACCACCTCTATTATGTTACAGTAAAACCTGCTTTAGTGACCACCTCTATTATGTTACAGTAAAACCTGCCTTAGTGACCACCTCTATTAAGTTACAGTAAAACCTGCTTTAGTGACCACCTCTATTAAGTTACAGTAAAACCTGCTTTAGTGACCACCTCTATTATGTTACAGTAAAACCTGCCTTAGTGACCACCTCTATTAAGTTACAGTAAAACCTGCTTTAGTGACCACCTCTATTATGTTACAGTAAAACCTGCTTTAGTGACCACCTCTATTATGTTACAGTAAAACCTGCCTTAGTGACCACCTCTATTAAGTTACAGTAAAACCTGCTTTAGTGACCACCTCTATTATGTTACAGTAAAACCTGCCTTAGTGACCACCTCTATTATGTTACAGTAAAACCTGCTTTAGTGACCACCTCTATTATGTTACAGTAAAACCTGCTTTAGTGACCACCTCTATTATGTTACAGTAAAACCTGCCTTAGTGACCACCTCTATTAAGTTACAGTAAAACCTGCTTTAGTGACCACCTCTATTATGTTACAGTGAAACCTGCTTTAGTGACCACCTCTATTATGTTACAGTAAAACCTGCCTTAGTGACCACCTCTATTAAGTTACAGTAAAACCTGCTTTAGTGACCACCTCTATTATGTTACAGTAAAACCTGCTTTAGTGACCACCTCTATTATGTTACAGTAAAACCTGCTTTAGTGACCACCTCTATTATGTTACAGTAAAACCTGCTTTAGTGACCACCTCTATTATGTTACAGTAAAACCTGCCTTAGTGACCACCTCTATTAAGTTACAGTAAAACCTGCTTTAGTGACCACCTCTATTATGTTACAGTAAAACCTGCCTTAGTGACCACCTCTATTATGTTACAGTAAAACCTGCTTTAGTGACCACCTCTATTATGTTACAGTAAAACCTGCTTTAGTGACCACCTCTATTATGTTACAGTAAAACCTGCCTTAGTGACCACCTCTATTAAGTTACAGTAAAACCTGCTTTAGTGACCACCTCTATTATGTTACAGTAAAACCTGCCTTAGTGACCACCTCTATTAAGTTACAGTAAAACCTGCTTTAGTGACCACCTCTATTATGTTACAGTAAAACCTGCTTTAGTGACCACCTCTATTATGTTACAGTAAAACCTGCCTTAGTGACCACCTCTATTAAGTTACAGTAAAACCTGCTTTAGTGACCACCTCTATTATGTTACAGTAAAACCTGCCTTAGTGACCACCTCTATTATGTTACAGTAAAACCTGCTTTAGTGACCACCTCTATTATGTTACAGTAAAACCTGCTTTAGTGACCACCTCTATTATGTTACAGTAAAACCTGCCTTAGTGACCACCTCTATTAAGTTACAGTAAAACCTGCTTTAGTGACCACCTCTATTATGTTACAGTGAAACCTGCTTTAGTGACCACCTCTATTATGTTACAGTAAAACCTGCCTTAGTGACCACCTCTATTATGTTACAGTAAAACCTGCTTTAGTGACCACCTCTATTATGTTACAGTCAAACCTGCTTTAGTAACTACCTCTACTAAGTTACAGTCAAACCTGCTTTAGTGACCACCTCTATTATGTTACAGTAAAACCTGCTTTAGTGACCACCTCTATTATGTTACAGTAAAACCTGCCTTAGTGACCACCTCTATTAAGTTACAGTAAAACCTGCTTTAGTGACCACCTCTATTAAGTTACAGTAAAACCTGCTTTAGTGACCACCTCTATTATGTTACAGTAAAACCTGCCTTAGTGACCACCTCTATTAAGTTACAGTAAAACCTGCTTTAGTGACCACCTCTATTATGTTACAGTAAAACCTGCTTTAGTGACCACCTCTATTATGTTACAGTAAAACCTGCCTTAGTGACCACCTCTATTAAGTTACAGTAAAACCTGCTTTAGTGACCACCTCTATTATGTTACAGTAAAACCTGCCTTAGTGACCACCTCTATTATGTTACAGTAAAACCTGCTTTAGTGACCACCTCTATTATGTTACAGTAAAACCTGCTTTAGTGACCACCTCTATTATGTTACAGTAAAACCTGCCTTAGTGACCACCTCTATTAAGTTACAGTAAAACCTGCTTTAGTGACCACCTCTATTATGTTACAGTGAAACCTGCTTTAGTGACCACCTCTATTATGTTACAGTAAAACCTGCCTTAGTGACCACCTCTATTAAGTTACAGTAAAACCTGCTTTAGTGACCACCTCTATTATGTTACAGTAAAACCTGCTTTAGTGACCACCTCTATTATGTTACAGTAAAACCTGCTTTAGTGACCACCTCTATTATGTTACAGTAAAACCTGCTTTAGTGACCACCTCTATTATGTTACAGTAAAACCTGCCTTAGTGACCACCTCTATTAAGTTACAGTAAAACCTGCTTTAGTGACCACCTCTATTATGTTACAGTAAAACCTGCCTTAGTGACCACCTCTATTATGTTACAGTAAAACCTGCTTTAGTGACCACCTCTATTATGTTACAGTAAAACCTGCTTTAGTGACCACCTCTATTATGTTACAGTAAAACCTGCCTTAGTGACCACCTCTATTAAGTTACAGTAAAACCTGCTTTAGTGACCACCTCTATTATGTTACAGTAAAACCTGCCTTAGTGACCACCTCTATTAAGTTACAGTAAAACCTGCTTTAGTGACCACCTCTATTATGTTACAGTAAAACCTGCTTTAGTGACGACCTCTATTATGTTACAGTAAAACCTGCCTTAGTGACCACCTCTATTAAGTTACAGTAAAACCTGCTTTAGTGACCACCTCTATTATGTTACAGTAAAACCTGCCTTAGTGACCACCTCTATTATGTTACAGTAAAACCTGCTTTAGTGACCACCTCTATTATGTTACAGTAAAACCTGCTTTAGTGACCACCTCTATTATGTTACAGTAAAACCTGCCTTAGTGACCACCTCTATTAAGTTACAGTAAAACCTGCTTTAGTGACCACCTCTATTATGTTACAGTGAAACCTGCTTTAGTGACCACCTCTATTATGTTACAGTAAAACCTGCCTTAGTGACCACCTCTATTAAGTTACAGTAAAACCTGCTTTAGTGACCACCTCTATTATGTTACAGTAAAACCTGCCTTAGTGACCACCTCTATTAAGTTACAGTAAAACCTGCTTTAGTGACCACCTCTATTATGTTACAGTAAAACCTGCCTTAGTGACCACCTCTATTAAGTTACAGTAAAACCTGCTTTAGTGACCACCTCTATTATGTTACAGTAAAACCTGCCTTAGTGACCACCTCTATTAAGTTACAGTAAAACCTGCTTTAGTGACCACCTCTATTATGTTACAGTAAAACCTGCTTTAGTGACCACCTCTATTATGTTACAGTAAAACCTGCCTTAGTGACCACCTCTATTAAGTTACAGTAAAACCTGCTTTAGTGACCACCTCTATTATGTTACAGTAAAACCTGCCTTAGTGACCACCTCTATTATGTTACAGTAAAACCTGCTTTAGTGACCACCTCTATTATGTTACAGTAAAACCTGCTTTAGTGACCACCTCTATTATGTTACAGTAAAACCTGCCTTAGTGACCACCTCTATTAAGTTACAGTAAAACCTGCTTTAGTGACCACCTCTATTATGTTACAGTGAAACCTGCTTTAGTGACCACCTCTATTATGTTACAGTAAAACCTGCCTTAGTGACCACCTCTATTAAGTTACAGTAAAACCTGCTTTAGTGACCACCTCTATTATGTTACAGTAAAACCTGCCTTAGTGACCACCTCTATTAAGTTACAGTAAAACCTGCTTTAGTGACCACCTCTATTATGTTACAGTAAAACCTGCTTTAGTGACCACCTCTATTATGTTACAGTAAAACCTGCTTTAGTGACCACCTCTATTAAGCAATAACTTGTATTATGTGACCTTAATTTCAATTTCCCTTCACAGTGCATTTCACATTAGTTAAACCTGTATTTAGTGTGACCCTATTTCAATGTTCCATTGGAGCATCACATAAGACAACTTTTACATAAGGGAGGTTTATAAAAAAAATGACAAAAAAAAATGAAAATTAAACTTACAGCTAATAAGATTTTTTTTATCCTATTTCATCTTCTTTCTTTCTTTCTTCCGTATTTGCATCCAGGACTGAACCACCAAGTATAAACTTGTATTAATCTTTATTTTTACTCTTTAAATTTTAAGAGTTGCACTATATGCACCTTATTTACACCCACAGTATCGAATAATTAAAAATTTCGGATAAAAGGTAAAAACTAGTGCGGTAGTATTCAATATCCTATATATATATACAGTTAATGGGTCGCTGAGAAGTTCAGCCTTTAAAATCTAAAAAAGGGATCCTTATGTACAAGTCATCTAATACACATTTAACTTTTAAGTGTGTAAAACCAGTTGGATTTTTAAAATAAATAAGCAATACATTTTTAAGAACATTTTGTTTAAAGGAAAATTAGTAAAAAAAAAGTAACAACAAAATCTTAAATTCTTAAGCTATAAAATCCATATAAGTTTGAATTATATTTCTCTTTTCATTGTCATAAAATGAGAAGTACATCATATAACAGTCATTCCAAAGGTACCTTGGACTTCACTGGACATTTGGTCCAGTAAAGGTAGAACTTTTACCGGACCAAATCACTTTTTACTGGACCGAAAAAAATTAACACAATTTAAGTGCAATATTTTATTCTCTTGTATATTCATATATGTAAGCCCAGTTTTCAACTTCATCACGCCAATCTTCACATAAATCATCATCATCATCTTTGTCATATTTTGCATGTCATGATGTCGTTGCTCTCATCGTAATCCAGCCATTCGCGATTGGTCACCCACTTTACGTTATATTTAGGTGCCTTTCTATTTTCCTCATACTTCTTCGTTTTCTCCCGCTTGTCGTCACTTTCCGTGTTTTTCCTTTTCACTCTTTCCAGGAATAGCCCCGGCTACATATCGGAACCCCAACATTTTGATTACAACAAAAGATCAGTGACAAATTATTGCTTGAAATTTAGCCATGTGCGATTCGTTATTTAAAGCGTAGTAAAGATAAGGATTTAAAATGGCCTTTCGACAATTACCGAAATCCCCATATCAATATTTTAAAAATAGAAATGGGATTTTCCACAAACTCAAGCTGAACTTACGATGAGAGCAATGATCAAATATTTTGATTTGACAATTGTTTGAAAACTTGCCAAAAATAGAATACTTCCTGGCATACGTTAACCGGTCAATTGGTCCAACGATTAAGATTATTTTATCGGTCCAAGACAATTTTCGTCGGACTTTTGCCACTGTCCGACGAACCTTCGGAATGACTGCATATAATTTATGTAGCAGAAATAAATGCATAAGAAGTTATTATATATATATTTTTTTTTAGAAAAATATGCCTTTTTTGTTGAAATTTGATGCCATTTTTCAAACTTTGCCTCAAAAGCTTAAATTTTTTAAATGAACAAATAAAATTAAGGCAAATTACTACCAAATTTTCTAAATTTAACACAATCTGATAATTAAAAACAAAAGAAGCGAGGGGGAGGAGGTTACTACAATTTGTGTGGTATTAGACCAAAGCACAGTAATATTTCAAAAGGGTGGGAGGGTATTACAATTTGTGTGGTATCGAGATCAAAATAGTGGCAATGTTATGTTTTATCAGTTGGTTGTTAATTTGCAGAGTATGTTCCCATCTTAGGGGGTTTTCAATCTCCATTACTAACCAATAAGGCAACGCAACTGATTTTAAGATTAAGCTCATTATAGTCTTGTTTATTCATAATTAATCGCAAAAAAATCTGTTCCGCAAAAGTGACTAATGGTCTCAAAATCCTGGCTAAATCCCTGATACAATATGGTATCTATAATGCTAAATACATGGCCAGTTTTGTCCCAATTTTGTCTTGATTATTACAGTAATGATGATATATATGATTAAAATGTAATGAAAATGGTTTAACTTTGAAGACAATATCTATGGAAACTGGAAAATACTAAGGTATTATTTGGACAAATTTTAATTGATATTGCTCTAAATATCATTGCTTTTTTTGCAAAAATTGTTGCACTCCTCCATATGTAAAGTCTTTTGTAGAGGGTCATATTGGTTTTTACAAGTTTTTATGAAATGATATTAACAAATGGATACCATACGTTATTTGGGATCTTCACATGGGATACAGGATCATATTATTACCGGTCTGTTTTCTCTTTCCCCTCAGCCGAGCCACGAGTGGGATTCAAACTCACAACATTAGTGGTGAAAGTCACCGTTTGCATAGATAGTTGTTAATCCCACTACCATGTGATCACGGTCACGACGGCCCCTCTTTTCATTCGGTTTATTTATCTTTCAGTTTGTATAAAATTGCACTGCAATTGTTTGTTTTTATTGTACTGGGGAAAATAAGTTGTGAGTTTGAATCCCACTCATGCGGGTTGTACTCAATACAACATTATGTGATAAAGTTTGTCAGTGACTTGCGGCAGGTCGGTGGTTTTCTCCAGGTACTCTGGTTTCCTCCAGTATATCCCTATCTCCCTACTGGAATTTTTTTTACTGGGAACTGTCTTCATTTTGTATACCCAACAAGTGCATCCTGTATGAATAATTTTACAGTTTTAGCAATTCTAAGCAAGCAATAGCTTTCTAAACAAGCAATAGCTTTCTAAGCAAGCAATAGCTTGTTAGGAATGACCAGACGATGCCCATTGCAAGGCAAACATTATGACCCTATACTTTGTATCCTCATTTACGTGTGGCAATTAATCTTTGGCCCATTACCCGATCCTAGTGCCAGCTTTGTACCTACATGTTTTATTGTTTGGACGGGTGCCACATGTGAGACAGGAACTACAAACTCTTCCGGAGCACCCGAGTTCACCCCAGTTTTTAGTTGGGTTCATGTTGCTCGATCTTTAAATTTCTATATAATGTTGTGTGGCCATTGTGTTGTCTGTCCTTCTTCTATTTATGGCTTTTGATTACTCCTTTGGTAACTTCAAACTTTAAACTCGTCATGAATATAGCCAAAGAATTACTCACTTGACATAAAACAATAATCAATTCCAAATCATTTTAATAAGGGGGTCTAGAGTTATGCTGTTTAAAGCCACTTTCAAAAATATTTCGATTATATCATGGAAGTCAGTTTTATTGGTGGAGGAAACCGTAGTACCTGGAGTAAACCTCTGATCTAAAACAAGTCATTGACAAACTTTATCATGTAATGTTGTATTGAGTACACTTCACTGGATTCAAACTCGCAACTTAACGAGTGAGTGCTTGTTGTTTTAACACCAACTTGGCAATTTTTCAGCTATATCATGGCAAGAACAAGTGAATTTCCAATGAGAATATGATGAGGTCCCCTTTGTCCGAGACCAACACAAAGAGTTGGATTTTTATAGTGCTAGCTCACTGAAACAACAGTCACCGGATAGACATGTCACCCCACTCTGACACATTATCCTCATTCCGAGCCAACCAGTCTTTGCTCTTTCTCCTTAATGCTGCGTGCTAAGCGGAGAAGAAAGAAATACCGATTTTAGAGTCTTTGGTTTGACCTGATCAGGGCTCAAACTCACGATATATCGGAACCGAGGCGAGCATGCTAACCATTACACCACCGATGCGGTTCTCCTCGTCATGAGCTGGATAAGAATTCACAATTTTAGTGGTGATAGGCACTGATTTCATAGGTAGTTATAAATCTATAGGCAATTGTAAATCTAACATACGATCTTTTGATTACTGCTTTGATATCTCCAAAACTTTTTTTAAACTTGTCATGAATATAGACAAAGAACTGCTCACCTGACATTAAAACACCAATCAATGGCCAAACATTTTAAATATTGGGGTTATAGTTATGGTGTTAAATGCCACTTTCAACAATATTTCAGTTATATCATGGCAGTCAGCTTTATTGTGGATTAAACCAGCATGTCACTTTATCACATAATGTTGTATCGAGTACACTTCATCATGAGCAGGATTTGAACGCGCAACATTAGTAGTGATAGGCACTGATGCACATGTAGTTGTAAATCAAACTACCATACGATCACAACCATGACTGTCCCAGTGGTGATGGGCACTGATGCACATGTAGTTGTACATCCAACTACCATACAATCATGACCATGACTGCCCCAGTGGTGATAGGCACTGATGCACATGAAGTTGTATATCCAACTACCATACGATCATGACCATGACTGCCCCAGTGGTGATAGACACTGATGCACATGTAGTTGTAAATCCAACTACCATACGATCACGACCAAGACTGCCCCAGTGGTGATGGGCACTGATGCACATGTAGTTGTAAATCCAACTACCATATGATCACGACCATGACTGCCCCAGTGGTGATAGACACTGATGCACATGTAGTTGTAAATCCAACTACCATATGATCACGACCATGACTGCCCCAGTGGTGATAGGCACTGATGTACATGTAGTTGTATATCCAACTACCATACGATCATGACCATGACTGCCCCAGTGGTGATAGGCACTGATGCACATGTAGTTGTAAATCCAACTACTATACGATCACGACCACAACAACCCCTCATCTTAATAGTGATCAATAGTTAAATAAATACATTAAAAATAAATCTTAAAATATTTATTTAAAAAAATCTTTAAAAAGTTGAGCTAACTACTTTGATTTACTCACTTATATACAACCAAAAAATTAAATTTTATAACAATAGATATCTTGTAAAGATTATCTACAGACAATCCTTTTACAGTCTTACTTATTTTTCTTCACCTACTTGCCCGAAAGTAAAATATAGAAAAAAAAAATCCATTTATTCACACAAAATCTTTCATAAATTTCAATTGTCCGAATCCAGTTTTACTTGTCCCAGCTGGCTTCGGGCAAATGGGTTAGTGTGAAGACTGCTTATAAGTTAGAGGAAAATATAACCAAAAACATCAAACAACATACCTATTTAAAATGTCAACAATATTGGATTTTTAAAAATTGTAATTATGTACAACACCAATAATTTATGGAAAAATGGGAGGAAAAAACGTGGACAGATATAACAAACTTACTGCTGAAACTCCTGACCTTAGATAGGTATGTCAGTGTGTCAGAAACATTATTGTTTAAGCCGATTCCTTTATCAAATACGATACAATCCCTTAACACCTGAGAAAACTCAATCTAGGCATTCGTCTAGGAGAATTTTAGGATATTCATATTTCAATAGAGATTTTTTCATTATTTATCTAAATTTTTAAATGCTAAAGACTGATTAAGTAAAAATAGCAGATTATTTAAAAATAAAACCTTTTAAACTCTATATTATTGTTATCATTCTTTCAGAAAGTGCTTTTTTAATTTTTGATATAGTCAAACCTGTGTATAAAGACCACTGAAGGGAACGGGAAAATGTCACCAAAAAAAGTACAAAGTTTTAAAAGAAACATACCAGTAGTTTATATTTTACAATGTAAAAACATCCGAATTATGTAAATTGAGGAAAACTCACTGTCGGCAATTCTTGTTAAATAAAAAAATAATTAAAGTAAGTCGATGAGGACTGAAACATGGTGAACACTGGTTGTCGGTACTAATACATTGGTTACCAGTAAATAGAAATAACAATTTGTATACTTACACACACTTTAAAAAAAAAGACTCGGGTAGAGACACTGACAGCCCAAATTGAGGTGTGAAACCAAAATTTGACTGCCAGTCAAAGTTATTCATAAAGTAAAATATTGACTGATAGATATTTTCACCGCTAAACTGGGCTCTTGGATAAGTAACCTCAAATGACTCTGGTATAGGCACCGACAACCAAAATCACGGTGCGAGACTGAAATTTTACTGCCAGTCAAAACTGGATCTTGAGACAGTTATACATAGAGTACCAGTTTTACATATTAATAAACAACAACAAAGATTGATAAACTACATTACAATATCCAATATTTTGTCCACCATAGAAAATTGTAATAAAATATGTTTATATACTGAGCAAATATATCAAAAATCACTATATTGGTTTATATATAAAATAATTTGTAAAAACAGGAAATTAACAATTGGAAAAAGTGTTCAATGTATTTAATGCAGGTTTTACTCACAACTACATAAAACACATTCAACTGGCCTCAAATCAGTACCTGATACATAATTATAACAAAAAGTCAGGGTCATAAAACGGCTGAGGTTAAAATGTGGTCACATAGCTGTACCAGATAAGGACAAAATGCATATACAAAACAAGCTCACAGTCTTGATTTTGCTTATAAGAATACAAATTATTTTCAGTGTAATTATCATGAATATTAAATTTGAAACCTGTTGATTTGCTAAGGATTTAAGTTATACCTGATTCTCTTTAGTTGATACAACAACCATGAAAATTATATTTCATGTTTATCTCTTATGAAAAGTCACATGTAACTTCTATTAATACAATGTCACATGAGAATCATGTGGTTTCAGGTTGAAATGTTGAAACAAAGAAATTTCTTACTCGCTGCCACTTGGAATGAAAAAAAAAAGATACAAGTGTTTACAAATATTATCATGTATCATACATTCATCTGTCAATCAGAAAATCAAAGAATATTGAATTAAAAAAAATTATGGCACATTCGTTTGTAGTACACTGAATCCCATCGTGAGAGAACATCGACTAATCCAGAAAACAACATTGTCTTTCCTTTAATAATTCAATAAATATAGGAGCCATTACCTGTATTTTGGTTAGAGTTATGGTGCTTAATGCCACTTTTAACAATATATTTTAGTTATATCATGGCGGTCAGTTTTATTGGTGGAGAAAACCGGAGTACCCCGAGAAAACCACCGACCTGTCGCAAGTCACTAACAAATTTTATCATACAATGTATCAAGTACACCTCGTCATGGGCAAGTTTCAAACTCACAACTTTAGTGATGATCGGCACCGATTGCATAGGTAGTTGTAAATCCAACTACCATACGATCCTGACCACGACAGCCCCATTACCGGTACCTGTATTAAGTTTCTCTCACAACAGAGTTCTCTACAGACAGGATTCAATGTATTATCATTCAACAATTTGTAGTAATTCTTTTTTAATATAAATTCAAGTAAGGCCAAAAAACAAAAACAAAACAAAATTACCTGTGTTTTCACTAACCCAATGAGCCTAATTTTAAGTGCCTATTCTAGAGTTTTGATTGGAATTTGTGGTCAAACACTGCTCAAGTAAAAAGGTTCTTGCCCTGTATAAGAAGAGTTTGAAGATACCAAAGGGGTAATCAGAATTCGTGTATCGAAGAACAGACAACACAATGACCAAAAGAAAAAAGACAAAAGGACAAACAACGATCTACAAAACAAACATATAAAACTATGTAAATACTTTAAAAAAACACTTTTCCTAGGTACCAACCCTATTGTTTCAAGAAGAATGTTAGCAAAAAACACAGGTATTTTTCTTCTTTTTTTTTGACCTTAAGTCACATGGCACTGCAATTACATGAAAGATTCTGGTATACACATCTAGAGAAAAACACGTAATAGTAAATTGGAATTAAAACAAATATGGCAACAATTTTGACTAACGATATCTCGTTTCATACATTCAAAACAAATACATCACAGATTGATACATTTATATATGGCACATTTAATAATTGCTAGCACACAGTGAAACCTGTCTAAAGTGACCACCATCCCCCTTCTGCCACCAAAATGTAACCTTCCAAGACAGAATGTCTCTCCAAATTGTTTATTTACTATTAATAAACTCCTAGCTGTGGCATTTTTAAATGGTCTCTTAAAATAAGAGGTGCAACTTTGCAGAAATTTCTCAAGACAGGTTTCCCGGTTTTAGGTTGTATTAAAAAGAACAAATCTGTTTGTCGTCATCTGAATAGTAAGTAGACAGTGTGTAAGTAGTAGATAAAAAGATACATATATAGAAAACATTCTTTGAAAGATCTGAAAAAAACAACCTTACTTTTAATGCAAAATAATAACTAAGAAAAGGCTTTAAATAGTTGGGAAAAAAAACTGAATTATTATAAGTAAGTAGTATATAGTTAATAGATAAGTAGTTATGCATATAATTTTTTTCGAGATCTGAAAAAAACTTACTTTAATGCCAAAAAAGAAAACAAGAAAAAAAGAGCTTAAATTATTTTTAAAAAAAAGTCTAACTTATAAGTAGATGTTTATAGACAGTATATAGGTAGATCTACATATTATTTTTTTCTTTTTCAAGGTCTGAAACAACTTACTTTAATACAAAATAACTTAAAATAAAAAGGCTACAAATATTTTCTAAAAAAGTCTGAATTATAAGTAGATGTTGTGTGTAGCCTAATAGATAAGTAGATAGACATATTATTTTTTGTTTGTTTCTAAAAAGATTTGGAAGTTGGTCCGGACAGACAGACAGGCCGATTCCTATATACCCCCCAAACTATGTTTGCAGGGGGTATAAAAAGAAGAAAAAGAAGTCTGTGTTATAAGTAGAAGTGCGTAGCTCTTAAATAAGTAGATAGGCATATTATTTTTCCAATATCTGAAAAAAATTACTTCAGTGCAAAATAATAATAAAAAAGGCTTAAAATAGTCCCCCCAAAAAAATAAAGAAGCCCAAATTATAAGTAGAACTAGGGTGCTCTAATATAAATTAACAGTCTAGACAAAATAGACAGCAAGCAAACATGGGCAGATAACTCTCTCATAACAAACAAACAACATAATACAATTATAACAGCATATTTTACAGGTATATATCTTTTCTTCTTAAATATATAAATTCCAACAGAACCAATAACGATATATGTGTGTAGTAATAAAAAATAGTTTCTCCTCAACCAATAACAAATTGTAACTTTAAAACTATACTTCAAATATATAATATAATTTGCACAATAAATGTATACATAAACTAGAATCCCTAACCTCAGTGTTAAATAAACTGAGCTACACGCGGTCATAAAAAAATTGAGTGCGAAGTTTCATGTTTATACTAAAATAATTAAGGGTGTTAGGGTGATCAAAAATATTTCAGTTTTATCGTGACGGTCAGTTTTTAGTGGTGGAGGAAACCAGAGTATCTGGAGAAAACCACTGACAAACTTTATCACATAATGTTGTATCGATTATACCTCGTCTGAGCTGGATTTAAACTCACAACGTTATATACTCGAAAAAATAAAAACACATATCAAAGGACCGCATTCAATATATACTGTGTTCAGGCCTCGCGGTCGTAAATCTTTCGAGTACGAGTATGAGTACTAAAAAATTGTTCAATCAGAGCACTATAAATATTTGATGCATCATTCTGATTGGTTGTATAGCGTAAGACTTCAAAACTCACGCTCGAAAGTTTATTACCATATGGCTTGATTGAACGATTTTAGATGTTCGAGTTTGAAACTTGTACTCGAAATTTTTATCACCATAAACGAAATGCCATAGATTCACAGAGTGTGTAGTATAATAAAATTATATTCAGCAAGTGTAACGATATATTAGACATAATAAAAATAAAATAGAAGGAAGCCGTCGTTGTTATTTATCATGATAAAAATAGTCCTGGTTGCAACAGGATCTTTGGTGTCTAAACCGTGTAACAAATACATGTACATTAACATTTTTTAACACTTTTATATATTTAAAAAAAAAACGGGTGAATAAACAGTCATATAATTTGTCTAAAATAACAATACAATATAAATATAATTTTTTCCAAATTAACGACACAAAAAAAAAAAAAAAAAAAAAATCCTAAATCTGTTCAATATTTAAAATTGGAATCAAGGTCAACTTTAAAAGAGGTATAGCTTAATCAATAACAACAATATACATCTGATGTTCATCAAACCTGTTTTTGGAGATCACACTCAAGGATCACACCATCTGTATATAACATGGCATATTTTAATGTTTTTATATTTAAAAAAAATATAATTTTCCAAAATAACAATACAATATAAATATATAATTATCCCAAACTAACGAAACAAAAAACACCAAAAGAAAAAAAAAATCTAAATCTGTTCAATATTTAAAATTGGAATCGAGGACAATTTTTAAAAAAAGTAATGCTTAATCAATAACAACAATATACACCTGATGTTCATCAAACCTATTTTAGGAGATCACACTCAAGGAAAAAAACATCTGTATATAACACGGCATATTCCACACATACAAGAACCTTTAAACACATGTTTTTTTCTTCTTAAACAGGAGCTTGCTAAAGCAGGTCAGATTATATTCAAATAAAGCACTCAAGTCTAAACAGCAGGTTGTTTCTCTGGACCATCCATCCCTAAATGCATCATTTTCCTATATACGCCTGGACCATTCCAGTGACCACTGAAAAAAAAAAATTAATTTCTAATCAGATGCATTCCATAATGTGGATGGACAATGTTTAGCAGACAACAAAAAAACATATCCTCTAAACAAAATTGATTCTCAGTCTTTCTAATAAAAAATACACTCTGTAAAAGGCAAATCTCATGATGAAGTAACAATGCACCATGTGTCACCTTGTGTATACACCATGTTTAGCAGACGAGATCAAAATATATTCTCTTAGCAAAAAACAAAGAAATGTTGTCTTTCTGATAAAATATATTCTCATAGAAATCAAATCTCACGATGAGTTGTGATGTAGATAAAGTAAGACAATTGACAGTGTATCGACCATGTTCAGCAGACGACACAAAAACATACCCTCTAAATAAATTTAATCTCAGATTGTCTAATAAAAATTATCCTGCACTGGTTTTATCTGTCAGAGCAGTCAAATTGCATTGACTGGATAAATTTGGTTATATTATGTCACTGACCAAGATATGGTTTTTCTGATACCTGATTCTTGTTGAGCAATGGTAAGAAACGGTAACAGTGTAAGTGAATACACCATCAAAAACAATTCAAACGACACTTGCTTCTGTTCTTTTTAGACAATTAAGCTAATCATATGATTAGCCATGATTACACGATTCATTCCTAATCACATACTTAGCCAGTGCTCATCAAACCAGGCGAAGTGGGCGACTTCTTCGCCTTGGTTTCAATGAAGTCGCCCAATTTCTGTCAAAAAGCGAAGTTTTAGTCACCCTGTCAGTCTTTTCAAGTCCGTATTTTTTTCACCAATAATCATACTTTTTCTTCAATATTCACATAAAAAGAGCTCCCATTTTCCTGAAATGTGACCCATACAGGGTTTGATGTTCAATATTTTATTCCAAACTCGTTAATTGCATCCTTTTAATCATTGTTCGTTTTTGTGAAAGGTAGGGGAACATGTAGTAGCAGGGAAAGAAACATTAAAATTTAGATCGATTTTCGGAAGTCTCCCAGATTTTCCCTCACTTCACACCTAAGTCAAGTCGCCCTGTTTTTACTATGTGTGGTGAGTCCTGCTTAGCTAATGCAATGATTAAATTTTGATGCTGAACTCTTTTTTTAATCAATGTATTAACTAATCATATTTCATCATTGAATTAGTTGATTATGTGATTAGGAATGAATCATGTAAAAATGGTTAATCATATGATTAGCTTAATCACAAGTTCAACAACGGAACTCTGGGTGTTTTGGGGTTTTGGACATAGCATGATAAACATAATATACGTACATCATCAGAAAATATAAAACATGTGCTTTAAAATCAGGTAGAACAACGAGCTTTTCCATCCTGTTTCATAGTTAGTGTACGTATATTGTTTTATATAAATTCCATACAAATATAATTTCATGATAAGGTGTGATATTGATGCTTTTTCAGTATATTTTATTTTCAATCTTCATAAATACATGTATTATACATATTTTTGAACTTGTTATTGTCCTGAAGAAGCTTGAAATATTTGAAGCTGGACGTTAATCAACCAACAATCAATCAATTGAGCATCAATTTCATGTAATCAATTATGTCCCATCTATTGTACCTCAGATCTATGTCCTTTCTTCAAATTCTCAAATCGGCATCCAATTCTCAAACCTAGTCCTTTTTCAAATTCTCAAATCTATGTCCAAAGATGTCTCTGAAGTATGCCCTAAACATAACCCTAAGCAATAAATCGGCCATAGATCTGAGAATTTGGAAAGGATGCCGATTTGAGAATACCCTTAAATCGGACTGTAATTTGAGATAAGGATGTCAGTGGATGCAGTAGACACTTATTTGACCCTGGTCTATCACATGGACACACCCAATTTGACACCTTTGGTCTTTTTTGCCAGTGATGGAATTATCATCGGAAAAATATGTTGACTTTGTAGAGGAACATTCATGGCCCAGTGGTTTAAGAGAAGATTAAAATGTAAAAGTTTACAGACAACAACAGACGACGGACGCAAAATGATGACAATAACTCAACTGTCCCTCTGAGCTAAAAAAAAATCAAACAATTTTACATACTTCATCATTAGGTGCCAATAAAGTTGTGGCATCATGTCTTTCTTCATGTGGTACATCGTTCTCCTCTCTACTCCTTGGTTTATTGGGAATGTTTCCAATGGGTTGCCGTCAAAGTCGAACTCGGCCAAAATACACTTCCCTCGTGCTGTTATCAGCGGACATGAAGTATATCCGTCATACTGTAAAGACATTAGTCAAGAAGTTAAGCTTTATTTATATATACAGTGGAACTTGTGCAATCTGACACTGAGTTTTCCAACATCCTGTGACATCTGACAAAAATTTATGGTCCCAAAGTATTTTGGTTCCCTAAAATAAAACCTGAGTATTCCGACATCCTGTACAATCCGACACATTTCCCTAGTCACTTGGTGTTTTGGATTAGACAAGTTTCACTGTATTTACATATAATACATTTTAAGCCTTTGTATAAGATACCTACCACCAAAGTTTGTTTTTAACATAATATCTTTATATCTAGATATGGCAGCTTAAACTTGACTTACAACAATATTTCAGACATATTGTGTTAGTAAGTCTTATAAGTGGAGGAAACAGGCATATCTAAATAAAAACACTGACCTGGCACAAGTCACATCATAAAACATTTAATCGTGTACATCTTGCCATATATGTACGAGCAGGTATCTTTAACTCAACTTTCGGGGTGATGGGAGTGAGTAAGTGACAGCTGTTCAATGACAAGTGAGTAAGTGATAGCTGTTCAATGACAGGTGAGTAATTTTTAGCTATGTCATTTTAGCAGGTAATATTCGACCAGAACATGATGATGTCCGCTTTGTTCTAGATGAAAACACAGTTTGATTTTTATAGTGCTAAATCACTGAATCTAGTCTGAAGGTAGACATGTCGCTCCACACGGACACATTATTCTGATTCAGAGCCAACCAGTCTTTTTTCTTACTCGTTAATGCTGCATGCAAAACACTAAAGCAACAAAAGAGTTGACAGGTGCTGTAGATATAAATCTAACCGTAATACGGTTTTTGTTTGGTTGGTTTTATGAAGTTTAACAATGTTTCAGTTATATCGGTGGAGGAAACCGGAGGGCCTGGAGAAAACCACCAACCTGTTGCAAGTCACTGACAAACTTTATCACATAATGTTGTACACCTCGCCCTGATCTAGATTCGAACTCACAACATCAGTCGTAAATCCAACTACCATACCATAACGATCATGCATGACGGCCCCATAGTAGATATGAAGTAACTTACCTTTGCAGTCAATGGTTTTCCCTTCATCACAGAAACTAAGTTCTTCTCTAAAACTCCACCTTGAGCAGCTGTAAACATAACAACAAAATAGAGTGAGCGATTGATTGTTGTTTAACACAAACTCAGCAATTTTTCACTCATATCATTGCGAGAACAAGTTTATTTTCAATGAGATGATGATTATGGCAAGTACGTTTTGTACTTTTTTTTTTTTTTATATAGTGCTAGCGCACTGAAACAATAGTCAATGGATAGATGTGTCACCTCACTCGGAAGCATTATCCTGATTCTGAGCCAACCAGTCTTTGCTCTTTCTCCTTAATACTGCATGCTTTGCAGAAAAGCAACGTATACCAATTTTATAGTTTTTAGTTCGACCTGACCAGGACTCGAGGTGACCATGCTAACATTTACACCACCGATGTGATTCAACAAAATAGACAATGAACGCAAGACAAAACTTCAAATGACTATTAAGTCAGATAAATTAATCAAAAGCAAAATTAAGACTGGCTATATTTGACATGAAATTGGTGTAGTTTACGGTTTGCTTACACGTCGTATAAAAAAAAATTCTTCAAATTTGCTTGCAAAGTTTTGGCTACCGGTGATGAATTTGAATTAAAATGTGTTCAGATAATCAAATTTCAACATATCAACCTCCCATTCAATAAATGAATGACACATCAAAATGTATATAATGACGTGTTTAGTGTTTAGATGGTCAAATTGGTGTCTAGACAAAGTTTGAAGTAAATTTGATGATAAATTTAGAGCATGTAAATGTAACATCAAATAATTCCCCCCCCCCCCCCCCCCCCATTTTGAAGGAATATTTTAAGGTTAAAAAGTGACAATAACTTCTTCAAAAATGTTCCGATCATAATGGCGTAATGAAATATAATACTCTGTATGGTAATAAGCAACCTTTTTAAAATGAAGGCGGATTCACTCATACAAACTTCCGTAATGGACGGAAAACATTACATCTCCGTGTGTGGGTGAGGGAGACATAATTAAACAAACTATTCATAACCATCGTACCTGCTGCAGCGGCTGTCTTTGAGGTAGGTGCGTTTGTACAATCTCCAATAGCAAATACATTAGCATATTTAACATGTTGTAACGTATACTTGTCAACATCTACGAAACCAGCACCATCTACCAATGGACTTTCTTTTACAACATCTATTGACGACATGGGAGGAGTTACGTGTAAGAAATCATACTGAAATAGAAAATGAATGATGTCAGGCGAAAAATAAAAATTAAACTTTGTTTCCCCGTCATCCATGGCTGGCAATCCTAAAATTCTGTGAGGTAAAACAGTCTTCACGCTTAACTTTTTACCTTACAAGCCCACCGGGCCTGTAAGTTCAAATATTTACAGGCCCACCATCAATTCTACAGGCCCGAATTTGAAAACTACATTAATGACCATTAATTCAAACCACCAAAACTCAAAACATGATGATGTACCAAATATTATGTGGACATGTAAATTATGCATTAGATAAGACCAGCATGCAAGTAAAAAAACAAAAATGACACTTTATTTTGGATTCATGTTTATATTAATCTCCTGAAAATTCTAAAATCATATTGCCAATAGCATCCTCAGTATATTTCATATCATCACTGTCCACCTCCTCCTCATCATCATCATCACAACCAATTTTGTTATAAGATTCTTATAACAAAAACTTGTGGTGTCATCATTGCGTGTGACATATAATTTGGTGATAATTTTTAACATGTACCCTTTTTTTTTTTTAAATATCACTATGCTTTGAATTAATACCACACAACATGCAAAAAGTCATATTTGTGTAGCCTTCAGCAGAAGAAATATATATATGCCAATTTGCTCAACGGTCCAACTATATATAGATAGCTAGGGAATGCAAATATAGCATGAACATATATTGACACTGACAGTCATAAACTGAAGCAAGTAAAGATTGTAATTATTAATTGTCAAGACCTCAAATCAGAGTGCAACAATGGAACAAAACTACTGTAGTTCAGTCTATTTTCTAACTGCAGAGGTATTAACGTAGACACAGGTCTGTCAGCAACAGTTATAAATAGATCGCAATTAATAAAAAATACCGATTGGATTTAGATGCGGATCGAAAAAAATCTGAAGTGTCTCCGTGCATTTCAACGAATTTTGAATGACCAACCTTCTCAAATATGAACATATATGAGAACTCAGACTTTATGTCACAGGATTGAGGAAAAAAATAAATCAAAAGTTTGTTTGGTTAAAAGTAGCTTCGATCAACATTTCCCGTAGACAGTGTCTGATTGCGCCCCCTTTCTCCTGGTACCATTTTTATTTGATATTGAACGAAATTAAAGTTTCTTTAAGCCGAAATGGATTACTTTTCAAGAAAGTCACTTTCAAAATACTTAATGAATACCATAGAATTTCATAAACACGATGTCGATATTTTCATAAATGGCACGTGGCAAAAATATGTGGGCAACATAGAGTGACTCTTCAAAATTACAAGGCTACTTGAACTTCACTTTTGACCAACGAGAAATCAAAGTCAACCTTCACAAGGCAACTACTTCGCCTTCTAACGTGAGCCCTGCTTCTCGTCCTTTTATAAAACCTACATGATGGTAAAAATATCAACTAATCAAATTGCAAAAAACAGAGGGTACAGGACGTTTCGGCCATAGTACCAGTTTACAAAGACATTTCGGCCTTGGTTTTGTTTATGTTGTTTTATGTGTTATTTTTAACAATATTATGCATTAATAATCATATTGAATACAAAAATAAATAAAAAATTGAGAAAAACGATATAGTTTAGCAAATATTATCACTATTCTTCTTTTCCAATCGCGGCGATATGCAGGTCCACATGAAGAGAAGAAACCAAAATCTACGTTTTATGTAGTTTTAAGTCTTATAAATCTAGATTTAATAACCATTTTCAGTACTTTATTTAAAAAAAAAAAATTATTTAACAAATACATGTATTATCATTGGTCTTCTTTTCCCAATCGCTGCCATTTGCAGATCGACACGAAGAAAAGAAGTCATAATCTACGATTTACTTAGTTTTGAGTGTTACCTATATGAAAATCTGGAATTAATCATCATTTTCCGTACTTTATTACAAAAAAAATATATTTAAAACGATATAATTTAGCAAATATTATCATTGTTCTTCTTTTCCCAATCACGGCGATTTGCAGATCTGAAAATCGCGACGATTGAGAGAAGAAGAATAATGAGACCCTGATTTGGTTAATAAACTTATTTCTATTTGTATATAATAATTTTTTTTTATATTAATCATGAAATTTCGGAATATTAATTTATTAAACCATTTTATGATTAATGATCAATATAAACTAGATATTGTAGATCGACTTCTTAATTGTAAGACAATAAAATGTAATTATGTTCAATACTTCATGATAACAAGGATTCTATATACGTCCTTGATGATAATTAGCAATTATTTATTCTTTGATCAGACTATCTCCTGCATAAAAAAATTCAAATAGTCATAAATTTGTCACAAGTGTAATCAAAATGATCAATTTTATAACTACAATGTATTATAAACCGGAGGGTTTAAAACCGGGACAGGTATTTTTCAGTAGTTTATATGTATTATAACTTTTGAACGGAATGAGATATTTTCATGGTGTAAATTCCATAATAAAGAAGAGATTAAAGGCTTTAATTTGATATAACGTTTTTTTTTTTAAATATTGACATTTGATACCTTTGATACATTTGATATTATAAAAATATAATATGCATTTTAAGACGCCTTCTAGATGCCAATATCATATGCGTATGTGTAATTACCACGAATACTATAAAAATAATTCCCCTAAGAATCGATACTAAAAAGTACAGACAACGACACTCGGTTTTTTCATCCATACTTACGAAAATAACAAACGGTAAATAAATGGTCAGTCATCTAGACGCCAATATATAATGCGTATATGTATCACTGTAATGTGTACTATTACCATGATCAATTAAAAAAAATCCCCTAATAATACATACGTGACAGACTACGACATTCATTCTTCATCCATACTTATTAAATATAAACTATGGCCGAAATGGTTTGTGGACAAAACATACTATGGCCGAACCGGAGTGTGGACAAAACGTCTCGAAAGCAAAACACACACCAAAATCTATTTCGAATATCGGAAATTCTTAAGAATATCGGAAATTCTTAAAAGGACTTGTTTGCCTACCCATTTTTTGCATTGACTCGGCAGCAACTGAAAACGGAGAACAATAAACTAAATATCTACACACAATATCTTATGAAATCAACTTTTGAAACTATATGACTTTTTTTTCACAGGCCCGTCAGACTTGTGGAACTACTCATTTTATACGCCTGTGTGCAATTTTACACGCCACGGGCTTCGGACTACCGCCTAATTTCGAAGACTGGTAAAATGTTTTTGCATTGTCATTTTTTTTCAATTTGTTGTATTATCAGAAATCTAATACGTGTTTTGTTTAATGGTGTTTAACGCCACTTTCATCAATATTTCAGTTATATCGTGGCAGTCAGTTTTATTCGTGTAGGAAACTGGAGTAATGTTGTATGGAGTACACCTCCCATGTACGGGGTTCGAACTCACAACTTTAGTGCGGATAGGCACTGTTTGCACAGGTAGTTGTAAATCCAACTAACATACGATCAGGACAACAAAGCCCAGATCAGAAATCTGATATTAGAGACTATTAAGTATAGATGCAGAAGTGTTTGAGTGAGCAAGTAATTAAAGCGGTACCATACACTTCAGGTAAAATTTGATCTGCTCATTTAATTTTCTAATTTTTTTGGCTGTGTGTTTGAATATATCCACTGTAATAAATATCAAAATTTTAACAAATTCCAACCAACAGACTCAGAGCTATAAATTCACTAGCCATTTACACAACCAATACAGGGGCATAACTTCAGAAAGGTTAAGGTGGTAATGTCTGATATCAAACTTGGCCTTCCTTTTATGCTCCTTGGGCAGTGTGTATAAAAGTCAATGATTTGCTTAAGGGGAAACCAAATATGGAATAGAGGGACCAGGGTAAAACTTTTTTTTTTTTTTCAAATTCCAGCAAAATACAAATCAATAAATACATCATATAAAGGTTGAATTACTAGAAATATATAATACTACTAAAATATATACATAACGCAATATTGGTTCTCAAATAAATTATATTTACAAAAGTATCATATAAATTCACAGAGCTCCAGATAAGCTGCATATTTGCATTTTTTACGCTATGAAAACAAGTAAAAACGCATGTATTATCAGATCAGAGTGTACACATTACGCATGCATATTGCTGTGTACATAACAATACATTTTTGTCTTTGAGAAATTCCCCGTAATTACTTCCCTTTATACTTTTCGAAGGAGAGAGCGTATACATCCGAGGGGTACCGAATGCTTGCCTTTCTAAGCATCGATGTCAAAAGAGATCTGATTGGATGCTTATGATAAATCATCCAATCGCGGTCAATATTACAAATAAATGCGGTTTACGTAATAAGTAAGAACTAAAACGAAAGTAAATTTAAGATAAGATAAGAAAAATTTGGGAACACGTTGTTCATTGAAAATGAGCAAGAACATGAATAAGCGCGCTACGGAAAATTATATACTTAAGTTCCTGACAGTTTCATCTGTGTCTAGTGACAGCATAGTTAAAGGAATCATTGATGACATTATCAACACGGCTGTGAAAACTGCCGAAGTCGACGAGCAAAAAACAAACAATTTACAACATTTTATTAATAAACATGACACAATCGTGTCAAATTAAACAGATATACATTTCACTTGCATCCTGCGTTTATTGAATGACACTTGTGTCAAACATAATTTTAAAAGTGTACATGTAAGCAATCTTTTCTGAAGTAGAGAGTACAACAGTGCAAAGGAAATATGCAAATACCCATCATTTTCAATAGTAGGAGGTAATTACCCTTTGAACTTGAAAATTATCTGGAGCTCTGAATTCATATTGTAGATTGTTGGATTTTTTTTAAGAGAATTAAAGAGAGGAAAGAGGAGATGTGTAAGAATTACTAAGGAGAAAGTGGGGAAACTAAACCTTCAGTTGTGATTTTGGTGTAAAAGTGACAAAAGTAAAACTTAATTCCCAGGTGACTAGTGACATAGGTATAAACTAGAGGCTCACCTGATGTGAAAAGTTAACGGACGCCAAGTGATGGCAAAATCTCACATTGCCTTTGGCAAAGTCAGCTAAAAATGATATCTAGCAGAATCAAATCCATCAATATATTTTACCTTAAATATCTGTTTTTCTCCTGTTTCAAGTTTCTCGAAAATAGCTTCTCTTTTATCTGTCTTGACTTCTATTAAATTTGTTTTATAGTTGACATGGAGATCTCTGAAATAAGAAAAATAAAACTATCTTAAAGACGTAACTTTTTAAGCATGAAAATTTAGAAATCTAATTTTATGTGTTTGATGTTGTGTTTATATATATTCACATAAGAGTCCTCATCCATGTCATTGTCCTTATGTTTACCATTATCAGCTGTTGTTTATCAGTAACTCCCAGCCCACTTTACTATAAATAATGACATTTTAATGCACATGTCTCCCGATCAGGCTGATCGGACATTACATCTTTAAGAGTTTTTATATCATTTGATAGTGTATCTTGCAGCACTAAATATCATATATATCTAAGTGTAATGTTGGATACTCTCTCATGATCATTTACATCTATATCCTTTCTTACTACAAGCAGTTCCTTTACTTTAATGTGTGTCTAAGTGTAATGTTGGACAGTCTTTCATGTTCATTTACATCCATATTCTTTTGTACTTATTATGGCGACTATGAAATGTAGAACAACAATGAAAGTGTTGTTCTTTTATTTTTAATTTGTGTATATATAAGTTTAATGTTGGATAGTCTCTCACGCTCATTTACATACAAATCCTTTCTTCTTTACTAAAACAGTTACAAATAAAATACCTATGAATGAAAGAATGTGACATAGGACACCTTTCGTCCTCTACTTACTACCAAAAAATCAAACAACTACAGTGTGATCGACGTGAGATGACGCAACTTGGATAAACATGTATATATCTATTTTAGTGTGTATATCATGTTTCGTTGATAACCTTTATTAGGTACACTCAATGTCAAAAGATTTAAATCATTATGTAACCAAATCACCTGACAAAAAATATGAGAAGTGCATTTTACCTTTGTAGGTAAAACATGTTCAATGTTTGTTTACATTTTTCCTAGTCATACCTGACCATGCAGTCACCTGTATTATAAGGTCACCTTTTTCTTATCCTGTCATAGGAAATTTCATATGAATTAAACCTCTTTTAAGAGGTCACCTGTCTTAAAAGGCCACTTTTTCTTTGTCCCAAGGGTGACCTCTTAATACAGGTTTGACTATATATTTGCCAGGGGCCATTGTGGTCGTGATCATATTGTAGTTGGATTTACAACTACCTATGCAATCAGTGCCTATCACCACTATAGTTCAGAGTTCGAATCCTGCACATGGCAAGGTGTACTCGATACAACATTATGTAATAAAATTTGCCAGGGACTTGCATCAGGTTGGTGGTTTTCTCCGGGTACTGTCCATGTTTATGTCGTCATTCAAATTTGTGATAGTGTGTGGCCTTTTTGAGTGAAAGCAAATCTGTGCAGGTTTTTTTTTATCATTTGTATATGTATTGCTGTTGGAGATAAAGTTATCAAGTGTTGGGATCCCATTAACTAGTTTGACACTGCCACATTTCTGTTCCTGTCCCAAGCCAGGACCGGGATTTCCAACATCATGTTGTGGAGTTTTTTGTTTTCAATTAAGATGAAAGGTGATTGGTCATTTTGTTGAAATTGGTGGAATTGATGACCATCACTGTTTAAATTTTCTTTTCATAAACTCTTAACAGGTGTCAAATCTTCTACCATATCAATGTTTCTCAATATTTCGTACACTTCAAATTTCCATAATTGTTTTTAGTTTTCATCTACAAAATGGAATTCTAGTTATAATTGTGTATAATATTTTGAGCTTTAGCATGAAGGTTTATTTATTGGTCGAGGAAAACTGAATGACTGGTGAAAACAATAGAACTGCCAAAAATAATTTTTTAATGGTTGATTTATTAAAGTTTCCAACATGATCTAGTTTTTGCAAACTTGTTCTCAACATAAATATAACTAAAATATCATTCAGTTGACATTAAACAAAAATTAAAGGTTGTTTTCTACCCCATGCCCATTTTAATGAAATATTTTAAGTAAAAAATGTTTTTATTTCCTTCAAAAATAGTTTGATCAAAATGCACTTATGATATTGCGATTCTCCATATGGTAATAAGCAACCATTAAGAAAGTTCCTGTATAATGTTATTCCTCCTCATCCCCCCCACCCCCCTCCCTCCCCCCCACTTCTTGGAGAACTATTTTGTAGAGGTAAAAAGTTAAAAATAATCGCAAATCATTTTTAAGAGAGATTTGATTTGAAATGAGTGATTTAGTTTCATCTTTATTGATATTTACAATAATTAAAAAAAATTTAAGTACATTTTTTTTTACTGTTTCTAACTTTTACAAAATTCTTGTAAAATGGGCGTTGACAGAGAGAGTCTAGCGTAGCAGGAACGACAACTAGAATGGTATAATGTAGGTGGAGTTGCACATACTAAGGTTAGTGAAGGACAGGATGAAAACAATATGTCGTCCCCTTCCACTTTGTCACAATAATAGTTACCTGCTTAAAATATATTTTATTTCTTACTTGTTTGCAATAACTTTAAGAAGACTGTTTGCATATTTCTTTACACCAAATATTACTCCTAAAGATGAGTTGAAAGTAATGTTAGCCTTGTCACGTACTCCATTCTGTAAAACACAACACATACAGTATAAACAAAATTATAATACAACTTTTATGTAATACATGTTTTCATTGGTGGATTATATATTAACCAAAATTATAATACAACTTTTATGTAATACATGTTTTCATTGGTGGATTATATATTAATCAAAATTATAATACAACTTTTATATAATACATGTTTTCATTGGTGGATTATATATTAATCAAAATTATAATACAACTTTTATATAATACATGTTTTCATTGGTGGATTATATATTAATCAAAATTATAATACAACTTTTATATAATACATGTTTTCATTGGTGGATTATATATTAACCAAAATTATAATACAACTTTTATGTAATACATGTTTTCATTGGTGGATTATATATTAATCAAAATTATAATACAACTTTTATATAATACATGTTTTCATTGGTGGATTATATATTAATCAAAATTATAATACAACTTTTATATAATACATGTTTTCATTGGTGGATTATATATTAATCAAAATTATAATACAACTTTTATATAATACATGTTTTCATTGGTGGATTATATATTAACCAAAATTATAATACAACTTTTATATAATACATGTTTTCATTGGTGGATTATATATTAACCAAAATTCTAATACAGCTTTTATGTAATACATGTTTTCATTGGCTACTGCTTATCATTAAATCCACTTTTGACATGTCATAATTTTTTTAGGATGCTAGTTTGAATAAGCCGCCATATTGAGATTCTTGAAATCCAAAATATCTAATTATTGCAATTTGACGCTGAAATATTGCTAAAGTTGGTGTGAAAAACCAATCAATCAATCAATATTACAGTTTGATTGAATAAAAAATAACAGCTACATCACAAACCAGTTTTATTTAGATATTTATTTAAATCTGAGCTCCAAAAAGACCCAGTTAATCTTTATATTATGTTCTGAAAGTTTTGATATGGTATTAATGTGCCAGATTGATCCATACTATTTTGCAGAATTTTGTTTTATTCTGGTTTCACAAACCTTTCGACGCTCAAAGAAAAACTTTTTTCTGATGCATTAGAATAGTATTGTATTTCAAAAGTTGTCGCCAATGTCAGACAGGACATCAAAATATAACAATTGAAGGTCGGATAAATATATAAATATCTATACTTTTTAAGACAGTCAGGTAAATTCCGTCAGAAAGGGGACGTAACTCGAGAGACAAATGAAAATGCAAAGGTTAATTATATCGTTCACTTGTTTAATGTTGTGGGATGAAAGGAAAATACATTTACAGTTAAACCTGTATTTAAAGGTCACCTTTGGGAAAAATAAAAAGTGGTCTTTTAAGACAATTGAAATCTTAAAAGATGTTCAATTGATATGATTTTCTCTTCAACCTGCCAAGAAATGGGTGACCTTTAAATACAGGTGACTGCTTAATAGAGGTGACTGTACTTACCCTTCGCCATGCATCGTCAGCTAAGTACATAATTTTTTGTGGAGCACCTGCACATTTAACAGGTGTATTTGGGAATGTAAAGATAGCATTGCCTCCCTTGAAGTTCTGGATGGCCGGCCATGTTTTTTTAACATATTCATGATCATAGTTTGAACATATTTGTGGATCTGTTTTAAATCCCTCTGGTAAACCTTTAATCTGCAAAAAAAACAGAATACATATCAAATGAATGAAATTATGCATTCTAAATAAATATTAACTGAGAACAATTATAAAGTGATTTTAACATGACTGGTGCTACATGTGGAGCAGGAACTGCTTACCCTTCCCAAGCACCTGAGTGTGCCCCTGGTTTTTATTTAGGTTTGTGCTGCTTTTCTGTGTAATGTTTTGAAGATCATTGATTGTCCTTTTGTCCTTTTTCTTTTGGCTATTGTATTGTCTGTTCGTCTGTGATTTACGACTTTTGATTACCCCTTTGTCTGTTTCTCTGTGATTTACGGCTTTTGATTACCCCTTTGTCTGTTCGTCTGTGATTTACGACTTTTGATTACCCCTTTGTCTGTTCGTCTGTGATTTACGGCTTTTGATTACCCCTTTGTCTGTTCGTCTGTGATTTACGGCTTTTGATTACCCCTTTGTCTGTTCGTCTGTGATTTACGGCTTTTGATTACCCCTTTGTCTGTTCGTCTGTGATTTACGACTTTTGATTACCCCTTTGTCTGTTCGTCTGTGATTTACGACTTTTGATTACCCCTTTGTCTGTTTGTCTGTGATTTACGACTTTTGATTACCCCTTTGTCCGTTCGTCTGTGATTTACGGTTTTTGATTACCCCTTTGTCTGTTCGTCTGTGATTTACGACTTTTGATTACCCCTTTGTCTGTTCGTCTGTGATTTACGGCTTTTGATTACCCCTTTGTCTGTTCGTCTGTGATTTACGGCTTTTGATTACCCCTTTGTCTGTTCGTCTGTGATTTACGACTTTTGATTACCCCTTTATCTGTTCGTCTGTGATTTACGACTTTTGATTACCCCTTTGTATGTTCATCTGTGATTTACGGCTCTTGATTACCCCTTTGTCTGTTTGTCTGTGATTTACGACTTTTGATTACCCCTTTGTCTGTTCGTCTGTGATTTACGGCTTTTGATTACCCCTTTGTCTGTTTGTCTGTGATTTACGACTTTTGATTACCCCTTTGGAATCTTCAAACTATTCTTAGTAATACAATGTATACAGAAACTAAACATTTATATACAAATATTTAATATGAAACCCAGAGTCAAATCACAAAATTCAGTGAACATTTTCAGCTAAAAAAAATTCTGTAATTGATATACTCTGAGACAGGTCACTGTGCAAGGTAATAGTCAAGGGTCATTGTTTGAGGTCATTGTGAGAAGTCATTGTAAGAGATAATTGTGAGAGGTTATTGTGTGAGGTTATTGTGAGAGGTTATTGTGTGAGGTTATTGTGCGAGGTCATTGTGCAAGGTCATTGTGAGCAGTCAGTGTTAGAGGTCATTGCTAGAGGTAATTGTGAGAAGTCATTGTAAGAGGTTATTGTGAGAGGTCATTGTGCAAGGTCATTGTGAGCGGTCAGTGTGTGCGGTCAGTGTTAGAGGTCATTGTGAGAGGTCATTTTGCCACTATTGATCATCATGGATATTTCTTGTTCTAATGTCACTACATGTAAAATAAATTCTCACTCATTTAAAAGTTATTAAACAAACCTTATGATAATCCAATTGTAGACCTGTTGCCACTACGAGGTATTCATATTTTACCTGAAATAACACAAGAAAACATAATTAAAATCATACCACTCATTATCGATATGTATTTTTTGTTTATTACAAATGAGGTCAGGCGCCATCATGGTCGTGATCCTATGGTAGTTGGATTAAGTACTACCTATTCAATCAGTGACTATCACCACTAAAGTTACATGCTAAGAGTTGATGAGCTTGTACACTTGTTCTAGGCCAACACGCTGAGTTGGATCACTATAGTTCTAGCCCACTGAAACAACAGTCCGCTCCACTCGGACACTTTTTCTCGATTCCGTGTCAAGCAGTCTTTGATCTTATACTCCTGAATGGTGTGTACTTAGCAGAGGAGCAGCAAATATAAATTTTATAGTCTCTGGTTTGAACTAACCAGGGATTGAACCCACGATCTACCACACTCATGTACGCTGACCATGAATGCGCTTTAAGAAAAATGGCCATCCATCCATTCAAATCAAAATCAGGGTACATGAGAATTGATAGTACATTTGTACAATAATAACTTTTGATAGGTTGGTAAAATACATCTTCTCCCATTTCTATGGTAACTTACCTCTTCTCCTGTTTCTATGGTAACTGTATTATTAGCTGGGTCAAATGCTACAGCTTTCGTTTTCAACCAGGTACTTTTCTTTGGTAATAATGTTGACATCTGTCGAGCGGAATCTTCTATTTTTTTAATTCCGCCACCAACTAGTGTCCACATCGGCTGATAATAATGTTCCTGTAGATAAAACAAGACAATTATTCAAATAATTTTTCCCAGACATTCCCCGATTCTTAATATATAATTAGTAACATCTATAAAATTATCGTTTTCAGTCTTTACGCAACAGTCTCTGTCTTAATTGTTTTCATCTACTTGCCCGAAAGCCAAATTTAGACAAATTTTCTATATATTCAAACAAATTCTTTCATCATTTTCACTTGTTAGAATCACGTTTTACTTGTCACTGGCTTCGGACAAATTGGGTTAGCATGAAAACTGACACAAGACTTGATTATTATCGGTAATCCTGACATTTTTCCTTTGATATCACAGAGTGATGTTGTCAGTTTCATTGAACTGATCATAATACTTGAAAAATTATCAGTAATTTGGACATTTTTTCTTTGATATGTGCTGCTGACGTACTGACCTTGATCCACAAAAATATTAGGTTAGTTCGTAACTCGCATATCAGTCAGTCTGACATCAAACACATTAGGGACCGACCATTTAACTTGCAGGGAGGGGTTATGGTTTTTTGTTTCGTTCTGAATTTTTTTTTTCGGACAACACAAGAGTTAGAATATTTATTTTTTTTTGTCGCGCGAAGTGCAATTTTTTTTCCAGAATTTAACATTAGGTTATATGACAAAAACTCTGAATCAAATTTTTTTTTCCACTCCACCAACATCAGAATATTTTTTTCAGCAACATTGGGAATCAGAATATTTTTTTTTAGAAAAAAACCATAACTCCCCACTTTCAAGTTAAATGGTCGTTCCCTTATGACGTTACCGATAAAAACAATAACATCAGTTTTGAAGGTATCGACAGACATTATCACTAATAATTTTCCTATTGGATTCGCTGCGATACTGGCGATAATGTCAGTCTCGACCTTTAAAACTGACGTTATTCTACATTGTATATTTATCAGTCAGTGTGTTGTCAAGCACATTATAACGTCAGTTTTAAAGGTTTTGACATCTATTATCATTAGTATTACAGCTCATCCTATTGTACTACAATACAAAAGTCTGTCTCAACCTTGAAATAAGTTAATAATAAGCTACCTCCCTTTTAACAGGGAAAAAAATGTGCATTATTCAGAAAATATTCTTTGTTCCACTAGACATTAAATATTAAGTTTTGTAATTGTCACTGACCACCAATAATTTCAAATTCTTATTTTGCTGAAAACTTGCAAACTCAATTTTCGCAAACTCACAACTTTAGTGGTGATATGCATTGATTGCACAGGTAGTTTTTAAATTCAAATACCATTCGACCATGACCATGACGTCTGCAATTTTATTGGTGTGGTACATGTGTTTACTGTACTATTTTTTCTTGTCAATCGATTAATTTTAACTCATCCCAAGGCAAATGTTATGCTCGACTGGTTAATATATAAAAGCATTATTTCATTTGCATTTTTCAAATCCAAATTTGACTGATAAGGACAATTTAGACAGTCATTGTCAGACAAGTCTTAATGTAGAGCCATGTCGCATAAATGTTATTGTGATATAGTAGTTGCCCTCTTGTGAACCCCACCTCAAAGGCCTCCTGTCTTATCAGGTCAAATGTCAGAAGCATTTTGATAAGTAAAATACAGTAAAATTGTCCCCCTCAAGAAAGGCCACACCTTTTGTAAGGACACTTTTTCATTGCAGATGGGGTGGCCTAATATAAATACAAAAAAGGGACTTCTGTATTAAGTTTTCATTTTCCCCCATTAATTTTTTTCTAGTGTAGGATTCCTACAGGCACAGGGCATTGACCTGTCTTTTGATTAATGACTGATAATAGTTATCTCCCTTGCTACACTGTTTTCAAGACAATATTTTACTTGGATCAAACCTTGTCAATAATATTGTTTTTGTATTAATTATATAAGGCAGTAAATAGCCAGAGGTAATTCAATCCATTAACTGCATCAAATCTGCTATTGATCCCAAAGAGATTATTTTATAGAAGAATAAACATGTCTATGACATACAGTGATCATTACCCAAGCAAGCATTCTACTTAATGTGCTTGTTCAATAAGAAGCTCAAGCATAAAATTGATACTCCAGAGATTAAGGTTTAAAATATAATCAATCAATAAATTTCTTTTGATTGCTTTATAACGACCCTCATAAATAATTTGATCAGAATTCCTAAAGATTTAATAAAAATAATTTACAAAGTTTTTTGTATTGACATAAGCTTTTTTCTCGATACAGGGGTTAGGGTTTATGGTGTTTAATGCCACTTTCAACAATTTTCAGTTATATCGTGGCACCAAACTGCCGCAAAATATTGCTTATACATGTACAGACTTAACATCTATAAAATACAGTATATTAGTCCCCCTCTTATAACACCACATTTTCTGCAATATATTAGTAGTATTTTACTAAATTCAGTACCTCTGAAATCTGGCATGATAAGAGGGGTGGGCCTTTTGTGAAAGGGGCCTTATACATTGTTATAAGGCTTAACATATAATCAATCAATACATTTCTTTTGATTGCTTTATAACGACCCTCAGAAATAATTTTATCAGAATTCCTAAAGATTTAATAAAAATAATTTACAAAGTTTTTTGTATTGACATAAGCTTTTTTCTCGATACAGGGGTTAGGGTTTATGGTGTTTAATGCCACTTTCAACAATTTTCAGTTATATCGTGGCACCAAACTGCCGCAAAATATTGCTTATACATGTACAGACTTAACATCTATAAAATACAGTATATTAGTCCCCCTCTTATAACACCACATTTTCTGCAATATATTAGTAGTATTTTACTAAATTCAGTACCTCTGAAATCTGGCATGATAAGAGGGGTGGGCCTTTTGTGAAAGGGGCCTTATACATTATTATAAGGCTTAACATATAATCAATCAATACATTTCTTTTGATTGCTTTATAACGACCCTCAGAAATAATTTTATCAGAATTCCTAAAGAATTAATAAAAATTAAAGTTTGTTTTTGCCTGCAAAAATGTATGTCTCCCTCCGTCCCACAAACTGTAGTCAAAGGTAAAAAATCTATTTAGGTAACAAATAAAATTAAGCTTCAATGAATAACCCCCAAAAAAACTGTTTTTAATCCATGAAACACAAAAAAAAATTGATCTAAAGTGCTAAAGCAAGGGTTACAGGTACTATTTCATATTGTCATGGCAAAGTTCCCCATTCCAGAAAATTGCTCAGCCTATGTTCCAATGATTTTAAAGGAGTTTTCTTCTTCTAAAATCAATGGATTGGTGAGTTTCAGGGAAATAGTGACATTATAATAGACTCTTGTACATATATATATATATATATATACAAGTTTCAGTAAGGGATATTACACTAGAGTGTTTGCAAATAAGTGTCCACTTAAAATGAGTAATACCAGAATATATTTATCAAATGATTCTACTGAAGTTGTTGCATATCTACAGAAATATTTGTCATATCATGGTAGTTGTAATAAATTGGCACTATACCAGCTTGTTGAGCATTCAAATGTCGAGTGTAAATATGATCTAGGCAAGTCAGTTTACAAGTAGTAGAAGATTTTATACCGGTATTCGGTTCAAAAGCAGAAAATGTGTGTGTGATTACATCATCTTTTCTGGATAAAAGGTCCACATTGAAATCGCCCATGACTATTTGTGGAATGCCAGGTGTCAAGTCTTTCAAGAGACGATTTAGCGCATCACAGAAATATTTCACTGGTAGATCTGGTGGTCTGTAAATATTGATAACGAAGATCTGAGGAGATTTGAAATGCACAGCGACACATTCTATTCCATATTTGATCGTAGTATATCTCTGGAAATTTTTAAGTTCAAAGGGGCATAACTCCCACAAAATTCAGGAGATCAATATTTCGTGGTAATATGCACAACCGCATATTATGTCCTTACTACCTACCAAGTTTCATGAAATTCTGTTCAGTAGTTTCAGAGGAGTTGCACTGACAAGTTGCTTCAGAAGTATATTCCGGGAAATTTCTAAGTTCAAAGGGACATGACTCCCACAAAATTCAGGCGATCAAAATTTCCTGGTAATATGCATAACTACATATGGTGTTCTTACTACCTACCAAGATTCATGAAATTATGTTCAGTAGTTTCAGAGGAGTTGTGCTGACAAGCTGCTTCAGAAGTATATTTCGGGAAATTCCTATGTTCAAAGGGGCATAACTCCCACAAAATGCAGGCGATCAAAATTTCCTGGTAATATGCACAACTACATATGGTGTCCTTACTACCTACCAAGTTTCATAAAATTCTGTTCAGTAGTTTCAGAGGAGTTGTGCTGACAAACTGTGTGATGGACATACGAACAGGACAAAAACAATATGTCTCCCACCAAAGTGGGAGACATAATAATTTACCAAGTTTTTTGTATTGACATAAGCTTTTTTCTAGATACAGGGGTTAGGGTTTATGGTGTTTAATGCCACCTTCAACAATTTTCAGCTATATCGTGGCACCAAACTGCCGCAAAATATTGCTTATACATGTACAGACTTAACATCTATAAAATACAGTGTATAATTAGTCCCCCTCTTATAACGCCACATTTTCTGCAATGAGGGAGGATATATTAGTAGTATTTTTATTAAATTCAGTACCTCTGAAATCTGGCCTGATAAGAGGGGTGCGCCTTTTGTGAAAGGGGCCTTATACATTGTTATAAGTGGACGGCCTCTCTTGAGGGCGATAATGTACTACTATTTTATTCAATCAGTACATCTAGAATGTGGCCTGATAAGAGGTTGGTCTTTGGCAAGAAACCCCTTATACATTGTTATAAGAGGACGGCCTCTCTTGAGGGCGATAATGTACTACTATTTTATTCAATCAGTACATCTAGAATGTGGCCTGATAAGAGGGTTGGTCTTTGGCGAGAGACCTCTTATACATTGTTATAAGAGGACGGCCTCTCTTGAGGGCGATAATGTACTACTATTTTATTCAATCAGTACATCTAGAATGTGGCCTGATAAGAGGGTTGGTTTTGGCGAGAAACCCCTTATACATTGTTATAAGAGGACGGCCTCTCTTGAGGGCGATAATGTACTACTATTTTATTCAATCAGTACATCTAGAATGTGGCCTGATAAGAGGGTTGGTCTTTGGCAAGAGACCCCTTATACATTGTTATAAGAGGATGGTATCTATTGAGGAGGACAATTTATTAGTATTTACTTAAATCAGTAAATCTGGCCTGATAAGAGGGACCTTATAAATTCTTATACGAAGATGACCTCTATTGAGGGTGATAATTTACTCAATCAGTGCATCTGAAATCTGGCCTGATAAAAGAGGGGTGTTCTTTGGTGAGAGGGGCCTTATGCATTGTTAAAAAAGAATGGTCTCTCTCAAGGGTGGTAATGTACTAGTATTTTACTATCTCAGTGCATCTGGTAGGGGTTATTTAAGAGGGTGACTAGCTGTATCAGTTTATTTCTGATGTAATCCTAATAGTTTTACCTCGTATGATACATGTAATTGTACACATATATGTAGTATTTCAAATTTTTCATGGTCTAGTGAACACCTGTTTAAATCTTATTCTTTGTACATGTTTTGAATTATGTTCACATTATCAAATTTCTTTCACTGAACAAAATCTATACCCTTGAAAAAAAATAAGGACAAAACTATTTATTTGAAAGATGATGTAATTTTTACATTCAGTTACACATGATTTTTAACAACTGAAAATACACAATTAAATGGGGGGGGGGGGGGGGGGGGGGGTCAGTGGAGGATCAGCAAACCGAAAAATAACCCCAGTTTATTGATTACCCAGCTGAAAACAATATCTGTGACAAAACTATATACGTTGCAGCTGCCAACTGGGCTCCATGCCATATCAACAATGACATAAGTGGCCAAGTAACTGACTGCACAAAACAAATTTCAGCAGACAGTTGGACTACTACTTCTAAAATTTTCAGGGACCCAGGCCAAATTTTAGTGCTTCTTGGGCTACTGGGCCTCTGTTAAGTTTTATCACTGAATATTATTTGCTGCAAGTGCAGACACAATGGATATTGATGTGTCCTGGATGTATATATTTGCCAACCGAGCATCTAAATTTTGATATGCGATTATCAGTATGCTTGATATGAATAGGAACGTACTGGATGATCAGAATTAGACAAATCACTTTGAACATACACTGTATTTTTTTTATACATTTTAGGTTAGGGGGTTACGGTTATGGAGTTTAATGCCACTTTCAACAATATTTCAGTTATATCGTGGCGGTCAGTCTTATTGGTGGAGGAAACCTGAGTACTGACAAACTTTATCATACAATGTTGTATTGAACGGGGTTCAAACTCACAACTTTAGTGGTGATAGGCAATGCTTGCACAGGTAGTTGTAAATCCAACTACCATACAATCACGGCCACGACGGCCCTTTATACATTTATGGTGTAAACCTCTAGCTCATGATAATTCGTCTACTGTAGTGTATATTTCAGATGTTTAA
Organism: Bathymodiolus septemdierum; assembly: GCA_963383655.1. Classification (NCBI taxonomy): domain Eukaryota; kingdom Metazoa; phylum Mollusca; class Bivalvia; order Mytilida; family Modiolidae; genus Bathymodiolus; species Bathymodiolus septemdierum. The sequence goes on from OY726527.1 coordinate 37,231,630, forward strand.
CAGGATTAAATATAAATATAGATTGATTGATTGATTGATTGATTGGTGTTTAAATATAGAAGGGAGACAATATAAAGCATATTTTGTCAGTTAAGTACCGTACATACAATGTATCTTTTAAAATTTTTAAATATATGATTTGTTCAAAGTGTTTCTGAACATACTACAATAAAATGTTTCTAAAATAAAACTTATATTTGTTATTCAATTTACCTGATTAAGACATAACAAAATTTTAGGAAAAAGGGGGAGCGGGGTCACTTAAGGTTAATTTAGGTACAATGTGCAGCTGAGGTTTAAAAATCATCCTATATCCATATATTTCCTTAACATACCATTTATTATCCACTTATATATAATTATTGGTAAATCATTCATATTTTAGATTAAAACCCAAAATAAACCAACACATGTGCAGATTATGTTTCCACCTTATCATGTTATATTATATAAGAATTAGTACTAGCGATAAAGAAGCAACAATGGCTTGTACTAATATGAACCATTGTTACATCATATCTTAAAAATCCCCACCCATAGATATAGTGAAGTGGACAACTTACGACCCAATCACATATTTGAAAGCTAAAAAAGTCGAACAATTCCTGTCAATGTGGCATGTACATATATATAGGAAGTAACCAACATGTGGCAGTAACCCAATCCTCGTCAAAAAGGGTGACATATTTTATAAGGTTAAAATAAACTCCCCCCCCCCACCCCACACACACACACACACACACGAAGAATCACCATTTATGCCTCTTTCAAGATATAGAACAAAACATTGCTTCGATGCATAGATGTGGGCTGAGTTCGAGAGTATTTAAAATATAATTTTCTGGATACATGCTTCTATCATAATAATTAATAATCATAGATAGATTTAGATAAACAGAGCAGAGTTTTGGCAAAGTATTATAGAGAAATACATATGAATTTTCTATTAGTAGATTTTTAATCTTCATCTGATTTGGCAAATCTTTGATCACAGAATATGCGATAATAAAAAAAGTATTACTGTGAGCACAGCTCACTAAGATATACCCCCAGCTCCCCACATCTGTCCAACCTATTTCCATAACCAAAACATTACTGATTATTACGACCAAAAATGAAAGGGACCCTCCTCTCTTCACCGGTAAGCTGCTGATAAAATTTCAAAACATTCTGAGAAACACTACTCAAGTTATCATACGACATAGGGTAAAAATCCTATTTTCCGTCTTATCAAGTCCAATAACTCTGGAACGGCAAAAGTGAAAATGTCAAAAATGAAAGGGATCCTCCTCTCTTCATCAGTAAACAGCTGATAAAATATTAAAAGATTCTAAGAAACACCAACTCAAGTTATCGTACGACATAGGATTTGTCTACAGACGGACATGGTGAAACCAGTATACCCCCCTACAACTTTGTTGCGGGGGGTATAAAAAGCCCAATCCGTGGTCATTATTATATTCTTTCCAAGAGAACTTTCATTATGAACAAAATTTCAGGACACAATAAGATGAAAATAGTTGGTTCTGTAGACATTATTTTACATGAAATAGTGTCTTGGTGGACAATATTACGGAACAATATCATGCCTTACATATACAGCCTTAAAATATTTTCAAACATTTTTTCCGTTGATTAAGTGTATGATATTGGTATTAAAAATTATAAAGTACACACATCATATTGCAAGTCAACTCACAACTTGCACACTCAAATTCTTTGTATTTTAATTGGCATGTCCTTACAGTGTTACATATTTTGACACTTTTATCAATGTGTCAACAAATATCTAGATTTTGACCCTTATATGTTAAAGACTTAGAGTGAGAAAGTATAACTTAATCTGAGCAGTATCTGTATCCATGTCATAAAACTGTAATTTTAATAAAAATATCTGCACCGTATATTATGTAATTCATATATCGTAAGTACAAATGTACTAACATTAGAAGCACATTTGTAAATTTATGTTACTTATACAGGCCAAGATCAATTATAATAAAGACCCATCAAAGCAGTTGGACATTTAAAGATACAGATAAAAATAATTCACTGATATTTTGCAGTAATACAACTTCAAAATTTCACTCCATACTACAAAGTCTACATGTACTGTACATGACTGACTCTAATTTGCAAATTACAAGGGATCGAGTATGAAACACTGATAATAATTATTTTCTTCAAATAACAAAAACTGTCTGTGAACAGGAAAAATAGATATCATTGAAGTGTCAAGGTTCTCTACCTTAGAAAAATATAAATGTTTTTAAAGGTAAAATTAAACAAATATTGTCAATACAAACTCAAAATTCAATAAAGTATGTTATTATATAGATATCGATGAAATACCGTGATTTCCGAGTTAAATAAAAACGATAATTTCAGTGAAATTACCATTTTTATTTCACTCTCGCTATATTTTGCGCCATTTCGTTGTCGACGTCATATGAAGACTTCCAGTTTGAAATGTAAAAATTAGACATTATTTGGCTTCGTGTACGCTTCAATTTGGATCAAATTTAACTAAAATAATATTTCAAGTTAAGTATTTTAATTATTTTATTGTCATGGGTGGGTGGCGCCATGTTTTTTGAAACGATGCACATTATAGTATATCCCTATGCTACACACGTAATATAGACTTTATAGTGCAATTAAACTCATTTTATATTAAATTCGATTCAAATTTTTTTTTTTATCTATATAATAAATATTATAACTAATTGACGAGTTTCATTATCAAAAATATGTCACTCATGACCAAATAACGTTGTAACTCACTCATGAGCTGCGCACATTCGTGAGTTACTACGTTATTTGGTCATTCATGACATATTTTTGATAATGAAACTCGTCAATTAGTTATAGTATAATTCATTTGGGGGGGGGTCACAGTTCAGAAAATAAAATAATGCATACATCTTTTGGCTCAATTATTCCAACTTTATCAGCACCAAGGTGAGAAGCAAATTTATTCGCAACTGAACATCCACCAGCACCTGCACCAACAACCAATATTTTGAAGTGTTTGGCTTGAAGTGACACGCTTGTTGAAAAGTTCTTGCAGACATTGTTCAAACAATTCCCGGGGACAACAGTTAGAAGCTTTACACTCTTCATGTTTGCGTTGATCTAATACACAACTGTCCAATAGATGTCAGTACAATATAGTGTTCGAAATACTATCCTTTCCACTGTACTCCTTTCACTGCTTACGAGCCTCAAACCGGATAAGAATAAGAATAGTGCACCAAATGCGCATGTCAGTAAAAATGGAAACGTCACGTTTCAGTGTTATGGAATGAGTGATCCGTGATGCGTTGACAAAGCGTTGTATATAACAGTACGTTGACTTTATAAATTTAAGGACACAGGATTTGATTGAATCACGTATACACATATATATATATCATAATTTGTTTAGTGTATGCCATGTTTAACATACTACCGTTATTTTTTAAAGGAAGGGTTGTTATAAATTCTTGTCATTACAAGTAAATTGTATAATCATTGAAATCATAATGTCTCTTTTTTTATGTATATATTTTTCATATGATTGTACTGCTTAGTAATGGGCGTCTTAATTGACAATAAAAGAATTGAATTGAATTGAATTGAATTGATTTACAGGACGATCATATTTGTTTAATTCAGATTCTCGAGCGAAAGGTATCAGGACATCTCGGGACCTGGACATCTCGGTACTGAACATATGAGACATCTCGGTACTGGAAATTTCGGTACTGAATAATAAAAATAATTTGATTGAATTTAAAAACTTTTTTTATTTTTTTTTACATGTAGACGTTGTTTATTTCGGAACTGAATAATAAAAATAATTTGATTGAATTTAAAAACATTTTTAATTTTTTTTTTTACATGTAGACGTTGTTTATACAAATTTTTATGTGTTTTTTTTTAATCATCTTTAATTAAATGGACATCAAAGAGGCAATTCATTAATATTTGTAAATAACTTTTGTTTTGATAACTAAGTCCCTTTATCAATAAATCACAGATAAACTTAACGGGATGATTATTTTCATTTGTTTTGATTACATGTAAATGTGTTAATTAGATAGCTTTAATTACCAAATTTAATTCCTTTAATCATGGATCAATGCTTTAATCTTTTGTTTGACTTCAAAAGACGATACAAGCTGAATTTTATTTGAGAAATATTTGGCAAGCCGATATATAATTTGAGATTCAAACTGCAAAATGAACGAGTTTCCGTGTATAGATTGTGGCAGCAATGTCCGTCCCAGACAGGAGGCTTTACGATGTGACCAGTGTTCACAGTGGCAGCACAGATTATGCAACACTGGTAAGACCTATTTATCTAATTGTATCGCTTTTGTATATTATTTAACCCCCCAAATTATAAACAGAAAATCAAGAAATGTCGTATATTGAAAGCATTGTCAATTTCCTCAGTTACTCACACGAACACACATAGCATAATTGGTAACGCCACTAAGTATGAAGAATTTTTGTGGGGAAAAGCAATAAATCCAGGGGCGAATCCAGGATTTCAAGTAATAGGGGGGGGGGCGCGCTTAAAAAATTGCGCCGAGCGGAGGGAGGCGCGAAAAATTGTGGGGTATTTCGTGTAAAAAATCACGATTTTACGTCAAAAAATAATATTTTTTCCCAATTTTAGGGGGGGGGGGGGGGGGGGGGGGGCGCCCTCCCTGGATCCGCCCCTGAAATCAGTCCGTTTTAATGAAATGAAAGTACCGTGGGGTTTCTTAACAAACACGCTGAATTTCATAATTTGCATAATTACTTTTGTAAATAATAAATGGAGGTCAAAATAATGAAAATATAAATAATATTCAATATACAAAAACAACGATCTCCGGGATCGATCTACACTGTAATTATCAAAAACACATATCGATCTACTTTTGAATCATATATTAAAGAACTACTAGTACAAAAATATTGACAATTAATAAGTACCAAACAATTGTGGTCAGTACCGAATATTGTCTCATCCAAGTCCCGAACTGTCCAGTACCGAGTACCGAGATGTCCAGTACCAAGTACCGAGATGTCCAGGTACCGAGATGTCTAGGATTCGAGCGAAATCCCCATTTTCGATTTGTCTATGCCCAGTAGAGACGTACAAGAATAAGAATAAGAATATGTATTGCCAATTTTGGGCCCACAAAGGGCAAACAAGAATACATATAAAAATAGAAATTCCAAACTAATAGAAACATAAACTAAACTACAATGTACACAATAACACAATTACATTAATGAGACAACAGACTAGATTTCTAAGATAATCAAACTCTTCATGTTGCTCATACCCTATATGGATCTTTGTAATTAGTAATTTATTTTACAATATGAGCAAAAAGACATTGGAGTACTTTCAAAATTGTCTCGCGCACATCTCGTAGTAGTAGAACTGCAGAAGGCACCAGTACATGCAGTACTCAATACGTATATACATTTTTGTATCTCGGTAAATTAGTTATGCATGACCTGGTAAAATATTCAACGAAAAACAGATGTGACATACTCGTATACTATGCTCGATGAAATAATTAAATAATGATTTCTGTAAATTTCTGAAATACGAATGTATTGTTGGATTGATAGAGCAAGGATTTATATAGTAGTAATACTATTTAAATCCTTGGATAGAGATATTATTTATTCATGTATGCATCTGTCGTTTTTTTTTGTACTGTATTTTCTAGGAGAAACTTTCCTGAACAATATTATCAAGTTAACAACAATTAATTATTATCTTGGGTTAACTTGAAATTTGTTATTTTAAAAAAAAGTTTTAACCCAAAATTATATTCCGATATTCTCCAACTTGAACAATGGAACAATAAAATAAGATGATTACCTGCTACACAAAAACAAAAAAACACATGCCGTGTGCTTAGCGGAGAAGCAACAAATACTAATTTTATAGTATTCTGTTTTACCCGATTGGGACTTGAACCATCGATCTACAGCACTGGAGGCGAGCACGCTAGCCATTACGCCACCGAAGCGGTTGTATCGATAAGTTTAAACAGTTTAACAATATGTTTGAGCTCATTAGTTGTTTGTGGATGTGATTCGTTGTTCCTTGTTCGGTCTAATTTTAACAAGAACAAGGACAACGAGAAGAAGAAGACGAATAATAATGATAAGAGCAACGAGACAGGGTTGAGAAGTGCATAAGAGGCACAGCACTTGTTTCATTCAAAAAATATATGCCCCCTCTTCCTTACTTCAAGGTAAACATCTACCCTTTTCCCCTTCCCCACTTCGCCTCAATATTTTTCGCTTATTTGTGATCCTTTCGCTGACCCAATTATATCGTTACACTCGCGAGATATTTCTCTTTTCGACTGCCACATTTAAATATATCTACCGGGCCTTCTCAGACAAATTGGACAAGAATAGTCAGCGAATGTGGCTTATTAAAAATTTTGGTCAATGAAACGGATACAACCACTTCCGGTTTGCGCTGGATTTTTCATATGCATTCGAAATTCTCTAGACCGGCCATGTGTAACAATGCCACATGATCATCTCCTCTCAAATGTAAAGTAAGCCTTTAAAATACAGATAATTGTTCCAATGCAGATTATAAAAATATGTTCAACTCCAAATTACTGACCTTTGATTTTTAAAGCACCTTTTTTTTAATTTTCTAAATCAATTTAAACCGGACCGGAAGTGGTTGTATCCGTTTCATTGACTGAAATTTTTTTTTTGCCTTAAATGCTAAAACACAAGTACATTAAAACATTTCATTGTTGTATTTCCGTTGTATTATATCATATTTGAATGCCCAACTCGCCATGTCCTGTGTACTCAATTTACCCCATTCTTATTTTTCGGGTTTGAAAGAAAACGTTTTTGAGTTCAGTTATTGAGATCAATCAACAGGTCAATAGCAATTGGAAACTTGTCACAATGTTATTAAATACTATTGTATGATTTTTGCTGATTTTGCTCCTAGCACTCTCTGTTGATTGAACATCAAACTGTCCGTCTTTCATGCTTACATAATGCCCTTTACAAAATAACGAATTGAGTAAACGAACTGGTAACGATATTAAAAATTCTGAATATCACATGTCAGTCGACGAAGTGGTGTTATGGACGTGCATCTATGAAACAAATATATAACGCAAAGAAGAACGAACATGCAACGTAATATGAACCCACTTTCTATCCGAAAAACAAACATATCATTGCTCAGTCACTGATCATAGCAACTTCTATACTAGACTCCAGCTTGCTTATTATTGCATCACAATTAAGGCTGTCTATAACCATTTTAATGCTTAAAATAACCGTTTATTAAATGTCGGACTATCGGGGTGTCGGACGATTGGGGTGTCGGACTATCGGGATGTCGGACTATTGGGGTGTCGGACTATCGGGGCTGCCCCTGAACCACGATGTTGTTTGAATCACAACCGACGACATACACGTTCCCAACATTGTCTACAGAGATACCACATGGACCTATAACAACACGATCACCATATAATTCCCATTGTATTGTATCATGTAAATCGCAACATGTCACGGTATTTTCATAATAGTTTGTGTAGTAAAGTTTGTCTCCAGATCTAGTTACAATGTATGTAATTTACGTAAGGCGTATAACTGCTAAGGGAACGACCATTTAACTTGAAGGGGGGGGGTGTATGGTTTTTTTTCTAAAAAAATATTCTGATTCCCAATGTTGCTGAAAAAAATATTCTGATATTGGTGGAGGAAAAAAAAAATAATCTGATTCAGAGTTTTTATCATATAACCTAATGTTAAATTCTGGAAAAAAAATTTCGTGCATTGCGCGACAAAAAAAAATATTCTAATTCTTGTGTTGTCCGAAAAAAAATTCCTGAACGAAACAAAAAAACATACCCCCCCCCCCCCCCCCCCTTCAAGTTAAATGGTCGGTCCCTAATGATATCACTTCTAGATTTATCACTAAAATTTAACATCTTTAGTCCTTCATTCCAAACAGAGTCATATATTGTTCTACCTCTCACCGCCATACCAATAATGAACGTATCCATGGAGATAGTTGTCATGACTTCCTGACTTCCTATGTATATTATAGCTATACATCTATTACGTCCCCGTCCAGATGATACAGCAACGTTATTGTTATCTTTAATATAAACTGCATCATAAGTAAAGAATCCCTTTTCTTCTGTACCTATCTGGAATAAATCAACTCCTTCTTTACCGATAAAGATGACAGTATTAGTTTTGCAACAGGACAATACCATTCTACCATCAGGAAGTAAAGAGCATCTTCTGATACATTTCCCTTTGGTTTTTATCATTTGTTTCAGTTTCAACTGTATATTTTCAACTGACAAAGGTGATGATAGATCAACTACCAATATCTGGGTTTGTTTATCCTTTTTTCTAACAAAGATTAACTCAGAAGGCATTGATTCAACAACTACTTCTCCAAACTTTTGAATGCTGGTGGCTATAGTCTTCAGACCGGTGTCTATCTTGTATGATAGTTCTATTTGATTTAGACTATCGCTGTTGACTAGTGACTGCAAACACGTGTCTTCTGTTTCTACGCATTTCTCTATTTGCTTTACCGCCAAATATGTTTGTAGCTCTGATGCATATTGTTTTATGTTGACTATATTTGTCTGGTGTTCGGTCAGTTCTTTCTGTTTCTCGTCTAAAGATACCAGTAGTTCGAGTGTTTCTACTGTTATTCCTTTTTCTTATCAGTCAATTCCTTCATCAGACTTTCTTGTAACTTGTCAAGATGCTTGTCGATTTTTGTCCTCACTTCCCGCCCTTATTTCATTCTCAACTAATATTTTCTGTTCTTTAACAGCACTGGCATTTGTCTCTCTATTTTGTCTAATTTAACCAATAGTTTCAATTAATTCATCAATTAATTGTTCGATTTCATTGAACATAGTTGAAATCTTTATATTCTTAATAATATTTTCAAGAACAGTTACCTCCTTACAGTCTTCATGATTTTCCAGTATGCACAGGGGCGGATCCAGGGGGCGCACTCGGCGCCCCCCTCTAAAATTGAAAAAAAATAAGATTTTTTGGCGTAAAATCGTGATTTTTCTCACGAAATACCCCAAAAATTTTCGCGCCTCCCTCCGCTCGGCGCGATTTTTTTTATGTGCGCCCCCTAACTTGAAATCCTGTATCCGCCCGTGATGCAAATTCTGCAAACGGAAGCTCATGTTCTTTGCAGTATGCATTGAACTTTTCGTGGTGTTCGTTGTAAAGTTCGTTAATCTCCACTACGTACGACGGCAATTTTCGGTATACATTTGTACCAATATAGGCATTGTGGTGTGAATTCGGCCATGTTTCGCTAAGCTGTGATGTTCTAAACATTCTGTACAAAGACCTTCTTCACAATCAGAACATCAAGCTTCTGATGGCTTCGAAATATGGTGGTTATCACATATACCACAGAAAGATGGGGAACTTGATATCCTATAATGTATTTAAAATGGAAATTAATAACATTTATTAACAGTCTTTAGTCACTTTGATTTTTGTACACCTTAACACCAATAAAAAAAATTAAAATCTGATTGCCAAATTTACACCGAGGATACAATCGGAAACGAAATTTTGAACAGATATATCATGTTTGGGAGGGTTATTTGCGAAAAATATCAGTCAGTCGAGAGACGAAATATTTCCCGAGCCGATAGGAGAGGGAAATATAGTCTTAAGACTGGTATTTGTCGCAAATACCCCTCTCAAAATGATATATCAATTTAATTACACCGAATATTATTTAGAACACTGGCTAAATAAATAATACATTTTGTTTGTCGTTTTCAGGAATATTCTGTTTTTAATGGTTGTTTCAGGAACGTTTTAACTAACCTTTTGAGGAATTTTGATTTTTGTTATTTTTTTATGGGTATTTTGGAATTAGTGATTTTTCTTTCTGTTTTGTATAATAGGTCTATATTCAGACATTTCTGATTTGTTGTTATCACGTCTGACATTTTTTTACCAACCCAGCTGTGAGCGAAGCGAACATGGTTGATACTTGTAAACACTTTGAAATCGGAAGCAGAAGTGTGAGGAGCTTAAGCCATTTGCCTGTTTTCGTAATTCAACAAATATTTGTGACGCCAGGAGATAGGGCTCACCTTTTAAAAACAAGGATAATTATGTATATTACCCTTTTTCATGAAAGGCAAAGCAACCCTCGTGTAATAAAAACCACAATTCAGGGCACGAAGGCACGTACCAATTATATTTAATCTTATTTTGACCTTATTTATCATATGGATGTGTAGAAGAATGTACGTTTTTAGCTCACCTAACCCAAAGAGTCAGGTGAGCTTTTGCCTTCACGTGGAGTACGTCGTCCGTCTGTCGTCCTTAAACTTTTATATGTTGTTGATGAAAAGGGTAATATACATAATTATCCTTGCTATTATAAAATGTGAGCCCTATCCCCTGGCGTCACAAATATTTTACCCCCATACGCCACTATTTAACGCGAGAGACAATTCGATCGTATGCTTCTTATATTGCGTTGATGGTTTGCAATAATGATTGCATTTAACGCGGACGACTTTTTAGATAACATATGTCATTGAAAGTATGCGCATCGAGCCTTAAATTAGCTAAAATCTGACGGAGACTTGTGATAATTTTCAATTTTGACCACCCTCGTCATACATTGCAGAACTGTTCACCTATATACCGGACGAATAACGTGGGTAAAATGGAATCAACATCTCCCGAAATGAACCTGGTGTTTCGCTAAATAAGTCATATATTTTAAATAATTGTAATAATGCTATTATTTATGATATCACACCAGCTTACCTGAAACCGCCGCTTCAGATCCGTATCCCCCACCTTCACAAAGCCATGTCCCCAAATGTGACGGGGGACACGGTGACAAATGTGTGATTAATCACTATTTATCTGACAAAAATGTGATTACCATATGACTATGGAGACATAAATTCCCAGCTCCAACACAAAGATAGCAAAATGATTGGTCATAAATCATTTGACGATCGCAACAAATAAATTGAACTGCCTGAAAAATGATTTGAAATTAATGTCGCTGAACTTAGCAGACCCTTGTTTTTTAATTTTTGGTCTGGATTGCTTTTACACAGGGAGTGCAAAGAATTATGGGAGTTGTTTACTGGACAGAATTTTATCCCCTGGATAACTAGCCAACCCTTGTCTTTGGTTTTGAACAACAAATTTTATCCACTGGCTAGCTGTCCACTGGATAAGTAGTTGTCCAGTGGATAACTTTATCCAGTATTTTGAACAACCAGGCCCTATCAATTTTGGCTTTTTAAGTCAGTGATCATGTTTCAGAGAAGAATATTGAAATGTAAAAGTTTACCGATGACGACTGAGAATGACAGACGATGTCATCGGACGCATAGTGATGACAATATCAAGAGTCATACTCATATTGACTTAAATAAGACAATTAGGACATTTTATTTTATCTAAAAATAGGACAAATATAGAATATTTTTGTAAATAGAGTTGGACACATAGAACATAAGACAAACAGCACTGAGAGAGCCCTCGGCCGTATATCCGGCACATGAGGACGCGCTGAGCAGCTCTGTGGATTTGAACCATGAACACCTTCATCAATGACCAGCCTTAGACATCCCATTAAGGGCATGGATATAAAATATATATGATTATCAGTATAATTTTAATAAATATGCATAAAAAGTATTCATAGCATAGTTAATAAAAGTATCATTTCAATATTAATGGTTGTTGGACAGGAATGTTTTTCTTGGTTCAAAACATCTACATGTGTACACATTTGAAAACATCTTTATCTTCACATATGAGAATAACAAAATTAATTTATTATCTTATTCAGAAATTTTAAACTTCTGCATTTCTTAAATCAGCACTTATAGTGAGCATCGCAAGATGCGAGCTAAACAGCAACATGTGTGTAAGGAGATGAATCAATATATGATCAATACCAACCGGAAATGGATTCTAAATTTCGGCATAGAATGGACAATCGGAGTGAAGTACAGGAAATAGCCTTTTAATTTGAATAAAAAATAACTATCCAGTTTAAAAATTAAAAATTAAAAATTAGAAAGGAAACCGCACAGCTTCTTTACATGAAACGATTAATTTATTTAAAAAATGGACAATCGTTAAACCTTCTTGTTTCGTCCCTAAAGAACGATCGGCCCAATAAAAAGTCGTCCCCGATATATTTCGGCCCAAAAAATCTCCTTTGCAATAGAATTAACTGGGTATGTCGAATTGAAGAACAAAGAAAATTAATCAAGAATAATGGAGAAAAGAACACAAAACTACTATTTGTACATGTACATGTCCATGCGTAGATGCGATGCTCGCATGTAGACTGTGTCTAATCCATATTAGATAATTCTATGAAATTTTCTTTTCTTTTACTGAAAATTATCAATATTCATGATCAGATACGCTTCTTTTTTAAATATATTTCTGAATATATAATAAAATAAGTTCTATAACAGTTATTTTTAACATCATTTAATTTCAAATATACTTCCGTCCTCTTCTTATAATCAGAATATACTGTAATGATATACCATCTGAACACTGGAATTCCGGAAGTGAGGAGACGATAAAAGATAGCCTGGCATGCGCATTCATCCCCAACAATGGGAACTTAAAAGATGTGTTCGATCGATATCTCGACGAATACAACTAGTTCCCGGTGACCAACGAGCTGGAAGATATTATTCAGGTATATGAAACACAATATAATTTATTACAGTGTTGTCATAAGTCGGCACGATCCCACTGTTTTTCAAGAATCTGACACTGATTTTGTGTGTATGTTGACGTTCGTACGCGTCATTGGCATTAAAATTCAAATTTTTCGGTTGATAATTTTTTTCTTTCTCCCGCGAATATGTATGGGGCGTTGATGTATTAAATGGCGTGTTGATTTATATCGGGTCATGCTTATCACATATATTTTCCAGATTACCCATTATTTCTGGATTTTCCGCTCTGGTCAACCCCATTTTTGTTGTTGTCACTGCCAATAGTATCCACCTGTGACCGTAAATCGGTCAGTTAAGACATTTCCTTATTATTCTCATTCAAATTGGTATTTATATCAAACATAAATGCCATGTTTACTTGGGCACTTAAGCCAAATAAAATGCCAAAACATCGTTTAATTCGATGAAGAAATGTCGGTTCGCTGACCTTTTTTGTTTGCATAAGTTTTGCAATGGCGCACAAATCACGCTATCTGAAATCGGGCAACCATAAAATAGTCACGTGGAACACCAATAGGCCAAGGAGATTGTATTTTACAATACTTTTTTAACTTGCTTTTCCCACTTTTTCATTAAATTGTGTTTGTCGTCACTTGTTTTCAGCAGAGAATTTCTCTGTTTTCATGTACAATTTTATCCATTTCCATGTACAGAATTTATATTAAAGGAAAACGCCATGGTCTTAACAAGTTAGCGTGAAAATTTAAATGACAGTAAATAAAAGACATCTGTGTTAATGAATGCTAAACATAGTATACCGTAAGGTAGACTTTAGATTAAACGTATTTTATTGTTAACTATATAACATTTGGATCGGACACAAGTTATTCCAACTTACAAAGGTCCTCTCCACATATTTACATACAATTTTATATTCCATACACCAGCAAGTAATAATGTATAAATAACAATTACATTTTATAACAACATTGAGAACAAAAAGAAAAAAAGATTTTTGAAATTATATAATATATTGAGTTATAACAGTACATAATTGTCATATTCGTGGGGGTAAATCAACAATGGAGAAAATGTTCACAAAAGAAAATAGTTAAATTCAATATATGAAGTGTGATCACTGTGGGGTAAAACGTTTCGTTTGTTTGATGTACAACTGCACTGATTTGAATATTTGTTCATTTTGTTCCTCAGATAAACTATCATCGCCAAATAGTAAAGTTTCAATAAGTAAGGTAAGGTAAGGTAGAATTTGGTCACTGAAGTTGCAAGTAGCACCAAATAATGGGGATCGCCATTTTTCAGAACTATTCACTGTGAGGAGACAAAAGGCATAATCCATTCTCGGATTATACCTGCAATTAAAGCTCTTCCGAAAGAGCCGTGACGTTACGGTGTCGGTATAGTCTATTATTACATACTTAGTTCAAATAAAGGCATTTTTATCTGACCAATATGACCGGAAGTAAACTGTCCATATTTTCACACCCCTGGAAAATAATCGGTTATTGGATTACTACAAGATCATTTCCATATCGAGGCCCATATTGGCCCGGGCCAATATGGTCCTCGACTTCGTCTCAGACCCATATGGGTGTCTCTTTTCTAGATGTCGGAAGTATGTAATAAATAGTTTAATACATGGGCATTTCCATATTGGCCTGGTTATCATCCCTCGACCCATATTGGCCCCTCGACTGCGTCTGGGGATGATAACCAGGCCAATATGGAAATGTCCATGTGTTGATCTGTAGTTATATATCAGCATTGATCAGTTGCAATTTTATCATTAAAAATTATGTAAATCGTAAAATAACGTCGTATATTTATCTTTTGAAATTTCCAAAATCATTATGACTTCATGTCAAACATTTTATTGCACTAACGAAAATGGAAAGTGTGAGAAGAATGTTTTTTTTTTGCAATTACCGATCAGGACTACCCTTGTCAACACATCGACCAGTGACCACGAAAAACACGGGAAAGTACGACAGCATTGGCGACAAAAAAGACAAAAAAAACATGTACACACGTACGCATAAAACGAGTTAAAAGTGACAGTTATTTAACCTACGGTCATCATGTAAAACATACATGGGATTATACGTAGATACCACCCCTTCCCCTGCAAAATACCAATAAACTCCTTTGTTTTATGAAAATGTAACTTGGGATGGGAATATTAAGAAAAAAATTAGGACGATATACAAATTGTTAAAATTGTATTGCAGTTGATCTGATATTAAAACATAACCAAAAGGGCTCGATGTTAGGAAGGGTCAGATACATTATTTATTCAATTAACATGATCCGTCTCCGTGACGTCACATGAAGAGGTGTCATGGCCGCTTACACTACGACAGGAAATTCCAAATATTCATATTTCTAATTGGGTATATTAATGTTGATAAAGGTGTTTTTTGTTTAATAATTAGTTATTTACGAATAAAAAGTTACAATGTATTGAATTATAACAATTGTTCAACTGACTGGAGTTTTCCTTTAAATCATATTTATTCCACACAATTTCCCGCAAAAAATCTGAAGATTGTCTAAGGAATTACCGATTTTCAAAACGAAAACAATACAATTGTCGTTGCCTTATAGAGTTGTAAATATAGGTCAATATGCATAGTGGAATGTAAACAAACCCAGGATATGCAAATTATCCACTACGGACTGTTTTTTGTGGAAATATTTGACTCTGATTATTACGTCAAAATGGTAGGAGTAAAATGGCACCATTTTGGCACCAAAACCTATAGATATTTTTTCTTATCTGTTTGAATAATACTTCCGGTAATGGAATGCAGTCCGAAAATTTGTTGTTCTTTAAAATCGACTAACATCGATGTGCTATGTGCTCGAACATTAGTGAATTTTCCATATCATTTCACAATTTTCTTCTGTATTTTCCAAATCTTTTCACTATTCAACTTACTTTACTTCTGTATTTTCCAAATCTTTTCACTATTCAATTTACTTTTCTTCCATAATTTGCATATCTTTTCACTATTCGACTTGCCTTTCCTCCATATTTTCCATATCTTTTCACTATTCAACTTACCTTTCTTCCATATTTTCCCTATCTTTTCACTAATCGACTTACTTTTCTTCTATGTTGTCCATATCTTATCACTATTCAACTTATCTTTCTTCCTTATTTTCCATATCATTTCACATTTCAATTTGCCTTTCTTCCATATTGTCCATATCATTTCACAATTTTCTTCTGTATTTTGGAAATCTGTTCATTGCTCAACTTGGGTTTCTTCCATATTTTTCATATCTTTTCACTATTCAACTTGCCTTTCTTCAATATTGTCCATATCTTATCACTGTTTTACTTGGGTTTCCTCCATATGTTTCATATCTTTTCACTATTCAACTTGTCTTTCTTCCATATTGTCCATATCTTATCACTGTTTTCTTCCATATTTTCCATATCATTTCACAATTTTCTTCTGGATTTTCCAAATCTTATCACTATTCAACTTGGGTTTCTTCCATATTTTTCATATCTTATCACTATTCAACTTACCTTTCTTCCATATTTTCCCTGTCTTTTCACCATTCAACTTACTTTTCTTCTGTATTTTCCAATTCTTTTCACTATTCAACTTACATTTCTTCCATATTTTCCATATCATTTCACAATTCAACGTACCTTTCTTCCACATTTTCCACATCTTTTCACTATTCAACTTACTTTTCTTCCATATTTTCCATCTTATTTCACAATCTGCTTCTGTATTTTTCAAAATCTTTTCACTATTCAGCTTGGGTTTCTTCCATATTTTTCATATCTTTTCACTAATTTCTTCCATATTTTCCCTATCTTTTTACTATTCGACTTACTTTTCTTCTATTTTGTCCATATCTTATCACTATTCGACTTGCCTTTCTTCCATATTTTCCAAGTCATTTCACTATTCAACTTATCTTTCTTCCATATTTTCCATATTATTTCACATTTCAACTTGCCTTTCTTCCATATTGTCCATATCTTATCACTGTTCGACTTACTTTTCTTCCATATTTTCCCTATCTTTTCACTATTTTCTTCTGTATTTTCCAAATCTTATCACTATTCAACTTGGGTTTCTTCCATATTTTTCATATCTTATCACTATTCAACTTACCTTTCTTCCATATTTTCCCTGTCTTTTCACCATTCAACTTACTTTTCTTCTGTATTTTCCAAATCTTTTCACTATTCAACTTACATTTCTTCCATATTTTCCATATCATTTCACGATTCAACCTACCTTTCTTCCGCATTTTCCACATCTTTTCACTATTCAACTTACTTTTCTTCCATATTATTTCACAATCTTCTTTTGTATTTTCCAAAATCTTTTCACTATTCAGCTTGGGTTTCTTCCATATTTTTCATATCTTCTCACTATTTTCTTCCATATTTTCCCTATCTTTTCACTATTCGACTTACTTTTCTTCTATTTTGTCCATATCTTATCACTATTCGACTTGCCTTTCTTCCATATTTTCCAAGTCATTTCACTATTCAACTTATCTTTCTTCCATATTTTCCATATTATTTCACATTTCAACTTGCCTTTCTTCCATATTGTTCATATCTTATCACTATTCAACTTACTTTTCTTCCATATTTTTCATATCTTTTCACACCTTTCTTCCATATTTTCCAAATCATTTCACTATTTTCTTCCATATTTTCCCTATCTTTTCACTATTTTCTTCTGTATTTTCCAAATCTTTTCACTATTCAGCTTACTTTTGTTTCATATTTTCCAAATCATTTCACTATTCAACTTATCTTTCTTCCATATTTTTCAAATCATTTCACTATTTTCTTCCATATATTCCCTATCTTTTCACTATTTTCTTCTGTATTTTCCAAATCTTTTCACTATTCAGCTTACTTTTGTTTCATATTTTCCAAATCATTTCACTATTCAACTTACTTTTCTTCCATATTTTCCATATCATTTCACAATTTTCTTCTTTTTTTTCCAAATCTTTTCACTATTTAACTTGGGTTTCTTCCATATTTTTCATATCTTTTCAATATTCAACTTACTTTTCTTCCATATTTTCCATATCATTTCACAATTTTCTTCTTTATTTTCCAAATCTTTTCACTATTTAACTTGGGTTTCTTCCATATTTTTCATATCTTTTCACTATTCAACTTGCCTTTTCTCCATATTCTCCGTATCTTTTCACTATTCGACTTACCTTTCTTCTATATTTTCCCTATCTTTTAACTATTCGACTTACTTTTTTCTATGTTGTCCATATCTTATCACTATTCAACTTATCTTTCTTCCTTATTTTCCATATCATTTCACATTTAAACTTGCCTTTCTTCCATGATGTCCATATCTTATCATTATTTTCTTCCATATTTTCCATATCATTTCACAATGTTCTTCTGTATTTTCTAAATCTTTTCACTATTCAACTTGGGTTTCTTTCATATTTTTCATATCTTTTCACCATTCAACTTGCGTTTCTTCCATATTGTTCATATCTTATCACTATTTTACTTGAGTTTCGTCCATATTTTCCATATCTTTTCACAATTCAACTTGGGCTTCTTCCATATTTTCCCTATCTTTTTACTATTTTCCTCTGTATTTTCCAAATCTTTTCACTATTCAACTTACTTTTCTTCCATATTTTTCATATCTTTCCACTCTTCAACTTGCCTTTCCTCCATATTTTCCATATCTTTTCACTATTCAACTTACCTTTCTTCCATATTTTCGCTATCTTTTCACTATTCGACTTACTTTTCTTCTATATTGTCCTTGTCTTATCACTATTCGACTTGCATTTCTTCCATATTTTCCATATCATTTCACATTTCAATTTGCTTTACTTCCATATTGTGCATATCTTATCACTATTTTCTTCCATATTTTCCATATTATTTCACAATTTTCTTCTGTATTTTCCAAAACTTTTCACAATTTCCCTTCGTTTACAAAGTATCAATCCGCAACAGAATTACTTCCCTTTGAAAACAGAAACGTCAGATTACCACTATGTAGAAACATCAAAGAGCCATATCAATTTATGTCATAATTCAATAACATCGACTTGAGAAACCACGATAAAAACGATCACGATACTACATGAAACACTCGTGGAGATCTTATCAGTCGAGTTAATCATCGCTATATAGTTTTGTGTGTGTATGTGTGTGGCTTAATATAAATTTTTCCATTTTTTTTTGGTGTTTTTGTTTTTCTTAGTGTAAGCATTTTATGCAATTTGGAGTTAATTGTATAAATATGACATTGGACTTTGTATACCTAATCATTCCGACAGATTTTTTCATCGATTAATACACATACTGTGTTTTACGCTGATTTATTTATTTATTTATTTCACTTGAAATATCACAATGACGAGACGGAATTTCTTTATGTACGAGAGGTAATCTCGGGTCAATATATTATCGTGCATAAAGATGTAAATACTAAAAGTACATGCGTATTTGTCATTTCAGGTAAGGATAAATGGTCAGTGCGTACGATGGATATTTGATATGTTTGTTGTTCGTTTGTAGATTAAAATCTTCCGATATGCTTGTTATATCATCTGATGAATTAAAAACATATGACCATAGCGCGTGTGATATCAAGGTCAACATCGCAATTGACTTTTTCTGTTTGAAGGACATGGATCTAAGCGTCTTTTTTTAAATCAAGCATTGAGAATTCGTATGCTTCGATCGGTGTGAATCACTGAAGGTGTAGGTGAGTCATCGAGTCGAAACTATGTATTTTGAATTTTTTTATTTTTAAATATTTTGAATTAAAAAAAAAAAAAAATAATTTTTAAATTAAATTTTTTTTTTGAATTTTTAAATTTTTGTGACGTCAGACAAAAGGCTATGCCCCTATATGGGAAATTGGTGTGTCTATGGCCTTATATGGGGACGCCACAACGCCACGGGTTTTTGGGATGCATAACACTGAACACTCCCTACTACTCTTAAACACTGGATATCATGGTGTAAATACGGAGTTCTGATGGAACTGAATTAACGACTAGAGTAACATTTGAACGACAAACTAATTCAAATAGTTCTGACTCTATCTACTATCGAATTTTGACCCCAAACCAGCATATTCAAAAGCACAACTTTGACCAGTTGACACGCCACTTCGAGTAAATAGATTCCAATCTTGGCGCACACAAAGGATTGAAAAAAGATATAAGCGCTATTAAACTCTTAAAGATCCATTTGAGCTTTACTTCGCGTTCTCGTTGTTTAATTTTGACAAAGAGAAAACTAAAACACTAAAACATCAAATAAAATTATTTTGCGTTTTCGCTTTGTGAAAAATAAAAGGCGAGAACGTAAAATGGCGACCACGCCCTGCTTTCATTGATAACCACGGGTTTCTTCCATATTTTCATATTTTTTCACTATTCAACTTGCCTTTCTTCCACATTGTCCATATCTTATCACTATTTTACTTGGGTTTCTTCCATATCTTCCATATCATTTCACAATTCAACTTGGGTTTCTTCCATATTTTCCCTATCTTCTTTCTATTTTCTTCTGTATTTTCCAAATCTTTTCACTATTCAACTTACTTTTTTTTCCATATTTTTCATATCTTTTCACTATTCAATTTGCCTTTCCTCCATATTTTCCATATCTTTTCACTATTCAACTTACCTTTCTTCCATATTTTCCCTATCTTTTCACTATTTGACTTACTTTTCTTCTATATTGTCCATATCTTATCACTATTCGACTTGTTTTCCTCTATATTTTCCAAGTCATTTCACTATTCAACTTATCTTTCTTCCATATTTTCCATATCTTTTCACTATTCAACTTACTTTCCTTCCATATTTTCCCTATCTTTTCACTATTCAACTTACGTTTCTTCCATATGTTTCATATCTTTTTTCATTGTTTCTAATGATTCTTTCAAATCAGAATTTTCTTCTCTCCATGTTTACTGATTTTCCTTGATCAATTCTGCTTTGTTGATTCTGGAAATATAAAAGAATGATTAAAATCCTAACTTTATAGGCCATGACTATGATATTGTGGTGTTTACTCTCAGAACAGTGGAATCTAAGTGAACATATTAAAACTCTGTAAAGCGAATATAACTTGCAACGTTACTTGTTTTCCGCGTACATGACGTCATAAGACATTTCATTTTACCGTACTTTTTCAAACCGCAACGTTTGAAATGCAACGTTATTACTTGTTTTCCGCGTACATGACATTATTTTCCACGTATCATTTTCCGGTACTTTAAAAAAAAAATCATTTTCGTTACAGAATGTTTTTCTTACTATCAATACTACAACATGTTATAACTTCTAAAAGCAACCACATTAATACAATGTTGCCCAATGAGATGGTCTTAGCTCCTCGACAAAAGCTGAAGATTAAATATGAATTGTCTTACCAATCTACTACCAGGTTGAAATACGAGGGCTGTCCGTAAAGTTCGTGGAGAGGTCCCCCATTTTTGCTAAGAAAACAACGTGTATTCCTTAATTAAATGTGATGTTAGATATAAAAAAATCTGTAGCAGATTTTAATTTCCTAACTTAATTAAATCGATTTTGTAATGTCTGTCATAGGGCACCTGGAGCACAGTATAAATTACGTGTAACTTCTATGTAGTTACTTGTGGTTGGCAATGATTTTTGTTTCATTTTATCGCGCAAATTTGAATGAAACTTGTACTGTGACGTTCATAGTGCTCTCGACGTCACATCTGTAAAATTTGAATCGGAAGTACTCTCAGATGGCTGCGGAGTCCAGTTTTCAAACCTTGAAGATGAAACCTTTTTCATCGGAAAAAACTACGTTTTCAAATAAGGTGGAGCAGGGGGCCGTTATAAAAAATTTTGTGTCGACATAGGAAAAACGCCAACTGAAACGCATAAATTCATCAAACAGTCCGTAACACATTCCAATGTTAGTCGCTCGTTAGTGTTTAAGTGACATATGAGATTTGCTGACGGGAGAGGTAGTTTAATGGACGATAAACGCGAGGGGAGACCGTCTTTTAAGACTTCAGATGTTGTGAAAAATGAAGTACGCGATGTTATTGACGGTGACAGACGTTTAACTGTGCGTGAAGTTGCGGGCAAGTGCGTTATATCAAAGACAACGGTACATGACATTTTAGTTCAAGAACTACACATGATTCGCATTTGTGCGTGATGGGTACCAAGAATGTTATCAGAAGAAAATATGATGACAAACAGAACTGAAGCATCAAGACAATTTCTTAGAAAGTTTATCCAGAGCGGAATTGGATTTCTGGATAGAATAATAACCACAGATGAAACATGGTTTCACTACTATGACCCGGAAACAAAGCAACAATCAAGTCAATGGGAAAATATTGACTCTCCTCGGCCAAAAAAATCAAAAGTGTCAAAATCTTTAGGAAAACATATGTTTATTCTTTTTATGGATAGGAAAGGAATGATTCTTACACATGCTGTTCCCCGTGGTCAAACAGTTAATGCAGATTACTATTGTAAGGTATGTAAAATTATAATAAAATATAATTCGAATATAATACGTACTTTAAGTCTACTATGATATTAATATTTATAAACAAACGCGAATTTTTTTTTTATTAATGAATTTTTAAAGCCTTTCAATAAAAGTTTTATTTTTCGCTCGTTTTTTGTTCCGTAGGTCCTGAGGCGAGATTTAGTGCAAGCTTTACGGAAGAAACGACCACAACTAGCATCAAGTTTAGACCATGTGATACTCCATCAAGACAATGCACCAGAACATACCTCTCAGAAAACTCAACTTAAAATAGATTTACTTGAATTTCAGTGTTTAAAACATCCACCGTACAGCCCGGACATAGTACCAATGGACATTGCAGTTTTCCCCTACATCAAATCCTTCTTACGGGGAATGATGTTTGACAATTTAAGTGAATTAAGACAAGCCGTAATGAATGTAATATTTCACATGAAAACTGATCAGTTTGTGCAAATTTTTGATGACTGGGTAAGACGACACAAGAAATGTGTGGAACTTAAAGGTGACTACGTCGAAAAAAGTTAAATTGGTTTGAGCGTTTGACGTCGCTTAACGTCAACAACTTTTACCGCTGTGCTCCAGGTGTGAGTATGCTTATTTATAAGATCGAGAACAATTCATACTTGTAGTTCATTTTTATTTACAAAATGTTGTTCACTTATCGAGTAAACTCTACTATAAATGAAAATTGCAATTTCTTTTTTTCAACAAATTAAATAATAAAATTACAGAGATTGTTCACGAACTTTACGGACAGCCCTCGTATATTGATAAATTTGACCAATTGCTGATCATCCACCAGTGAAAATCTACGGTTGATAACACTGTACGATCGTTGATACATTAATGAAAGGGGGAGGTTTGGCGCTTTAAAATCTGATTCAACCCACCATTTCTTTACAAATGCCTGTACCAAGTCAGGGTCATTACGGTTTTCACAGTTTTCCGGTTGTTGACTGATTTTGTCTGTTTATATACTTATGAGTTTTAACTTTCCCTTTGTTAGATTGTTGAGTTCGGTAATTTTGTTATTACCCTTATTCACCATTTTTATCTCATACTATGTAGTAAAACATTTCCCATCACTTATAAAATCATTATTAAATAACGGGTGTCCAATTAAAATGTTTATAGTATTACATGTGTGGATCATGTTTACGTGACACAGACAATAGCAGTGACTATATTACATAAAATACATTACAGTATAGAGGTTCTCAAAGCAAAAACGGATTATTGGTTTTTAAAATATAATAGGGTTCTTCATCATTACTCTGAGTATTGCGGCGGTTGTGGTGACGATGGTGGTGGTGGGGGCGGCATGCTAGGGGTTTAATCAGTACTTGACTGTTTTGAGGACCTGTAGGCCATCATTATTTGAGATAGGTTGGCTACTGGAAGTGACGTCAGTCACGTGACCAGAAGTAACGTTATAACCGGAAGCGACGCGTTTTTTCTTCTTACTATAGTAGTAGTACAACATGTCCCCTTGGAAGGGTGGGGTCCCTTGGAAGTGTGGGTCCAAGGCTACATTTTGTACTACTATAGTAAAAAAAAAACGCGTCACTTCCGGTTATGACGTCTTTTAATTGGACACCAGTTATTTAATGATGATTTTATAAGTGATGGGAAATGTTTTACTACATAGTATCAGATAAAAATGGTGAAATGTATCAACGATCGTACAGTGTTATCAACCGTAGACGTTGACTGGTGGATGATCAGTAATTGGTTAAATTTATCAATATATTTCAGTCTGGTAGTAGATTGATAAGACAATTCATATTTAATCTTCAACTTTTGTAGAGGAGTTAAGACCATCTCATTGGGCAACATTGTATTAATGTGGTTGCTTTTAGAAGCTATACCATGCTGTAGTATTGATAGTAAAAATAGATTCTGGGACGAAAATGAAAATTTAGGAAAATAATAAAACTTGTTGAAAAAAAAGATTCTGTGGAAGAAGTACGGGAAAATTATACGCAGAAAATGACGTCATGTACGCGGAAAACAAGTAATAACGCTGTATTTCAAACGTTGCAGTTTGAAAAAGTGTGGTAAAGTGAAATGTCTTATGACGTCATGTACGTGGACAACAAGTAACGTTGCAAGTTATATTCGTTTTACAGAGTTTTAATATGTTCATATAGATGTCACTGTTCTGAGAGTAAATACCACAATGTCATAGTCATGGCGTATGAAGTTAGGATTTTAATCAATCTTTTATATTTCCAGAATTAACAAAGCAGAATTAATCTTGGAAAATCAGCAAGCATGGAGAGAAGAATATTCAGATTTTAAAGAATCACTAGAAACAATGAAAAAAGATATGGAACATATGGAAGAAACGTAAGTTGAATAGTGAAAAGATAGGGAAAATACGGAAGAAAGGTAAGTTGAATAGTGAAAAGATATGGAAAATATGAAGAAAAGAATGTTGAATAATGATAAGATTTGAAAAGTATGGAAGAAAAATAAGTTGAATAGTGAAATGATTTGAAAAATATTGAAGAAAGATAAGTTGCATAGTGAAAAGATTTGGATAATATGGAAGAAAAGTAAAATGAATAGTGAAAAGATTTGAAAATACAGTAGAAAATAGTGAAAATATAGAGAAAATATTGAAGAAAATAGTGAAATGATTTGGAAATATGGAAGAAAGGCAAGTCGAATAGTGAAAAGATTTGGAAAATACAGAAGAAAATTGTGAAAAGATATGAAAAATACAGAAGAAAATTGTGAAATGATATGGAAAATATGGAAGAAAGATAAGTTGAATAGTGGAATGACTTGGAAAATATGGAAGAAAGGCAAGTCGAATAGTGATAAGATATGGACAAAATGGAAGAAATGTAAGTCGAATAGTGAAAAAAATAGGGAAAATATGGAAGAAAGATAAGTTGAATAGTGAAAATATATGGAAAATATGGAGGAAAGGCAAGTCGAATAGTTAAAAAATATGGAAATTATGGAAGAAAAGTAAGTTGAATAGTGGAAAGATTTGGAAAATACAGAAGAAATAGTAAAAAGATAGGTAAAATACAGAAGAAAAGTAAGTTGAATAGTGAAAAGATATAAAAAATATGGAAGAAACCCAAGTTGAATAGTGATCAGATTTGGAAAATACAGAAGAAAATAGTGAAAAGATATGAAAAATATGGAAGAAAGCCAAGTTGAATAGTGGAAAGAATGTGGAAAATATAGATGAAAATTGTGAAATGATATGGAAAATATGGAATAAAAGTAAGTTGAATAGTGGAAAGATATGGAAAATGCGGAAGAAAGACAAGTCGAATAGTGAAATGATATGGACAATATGGAAGAAAATAGTGAAAAGATATGGAAATCATGAAAGAAAGATAAGTTGAATAGTGAAAAGATATGGAAAATACAGAAGAACATTGTGAAATGATATGGAAAATATGGATGAAATGTGAAATGATATGGAAAATATGGACGAAAAGTAAGTTGAAAAGTGAGAAGATGGAAAATATGGAGGAAAAGTAAGTTGAATAGTGAAAAGATATGGAAAAAAGGCAAGTTGAATAGTGAATTGATATGGAAAATATGAAAGATTTCTGTGTTAGTCATAATTACACCCAAAGAAACCTCCTCCTCCCTCCACCTCCTCCAGCAGCAGCAGCAGCAGCAGCAGGAGCAGCCATACACACCCAAGAGCAGCAGCAGCCATACACATCCCAGAAGCAGCAGCAGTAGCAGCCGCCGTCCTCCTCCTCCGCCGCCGCCGCAGCAGCAGCAATAGCGTTGAAATTCCACCCAAAACACGAAAAAGAAAAAGAAAACGAAACACATTATGAAAATATCACACATTAACGTAAGCATCTATGACAAAACTGCAACTTTTTCCCGTATTTTTTCAAACCGCAACGTTTGAAATCTAACGTTACTTGTGTGACGTTATTAAACCATTTCATTTTCCATTGCTTAAACAAAAATGAAAAAAAAACACCCTTCCACCCGATGACCTTCTATTGGGTGATCAAATGTACTCTTCGAAATACCACACAGTAAAAACGCGGGAGTACTACACAACATATAAAAAAACACATGAGAAAAGGGCGGGAAAACCCAACTTCCGGTTGGGCATGCGCACACCCTTCCACCCCTTCGTGGTCACGTGACCTTTGGTCACTTCCTGTCAGGGCCTCTACCGGGGACGTCACTTCCAGTCACTTCCGATCAGGGCTGGTCACGTCACTTCCGATAGGTCCTCATCGCTCTTCCGCAAATGTGACTTGAAAACCTCTTATCTACTACTTAGATCAATATGATGTTATTGAATTAAAGCATTTCAAATCTTTGCCACCGTTGAATCGTATAAATGTGAAACGAAAATCGAGGGGTATTGTTGTATTTGTTCGGGATTATGTCACTGTTACAAAATACAAATGAAAATGTTCTTTGGTTTATAATTAATGATACTGTGTTTGATTATGACATTTTATTTGGTCCTGAGAACAGTGTTTATAGTAATATTGACATTTTCGTTGTTATACAAAATGATATAGTTAAATACACTGCAGAGACGAGATGTAAAGCTTGCCTGGTTGGAGATTTTAATGCGCACACGGGATTAAAAACTGACTTTACAATTGGATGATGTTGTCAATATTGTTGATTTAGATACTTTATGTATTGATGTTACTCCTCACAATTTAGATTTGTTAGTTAATAATTATGGTAATCAATTATTGCAAATGTGTCAAAGTCTAGAATTATTGATTGCTAATGGTAGATTAGGAAAATACCAAAATGTTGGTGCTTTAACATGTAAAAATACAACTGTCGTTGATTATTGTATTCTATCGTCTGGACTTTTTGCTTATTTGAAGTTTTACCATTTGACCTAATGATTAGTGATGAACACAATGCTCTACATGTTGAAATTTTATGCAAATCTACTTGTATTGTTCAAAATGATGGTACTGACTTGGATGAGCCTAGTATGCATGTAAAGGAAGTCTGGGATAATAATAATTGTCAATCATTTAATGATTTTCTGAATATTGAAAATATTGCACGTTTGAATGATAAACTTGATAATATTGATATTGCAAATGTTAATAAGGATTCTATTAATAGTTTAATTGATGATTGTAATGATATTATTATTGAAGCCGCTTCTGCTAGTGACATGTTGAAAGAACAGAGGGTGAAAAAGAATAATTGTACTAGAAATATTAAGAATTGTAAGGTAGCAAAACCATGGATTAACCAAGAGTGTTATAAAAAAAGAAGAGTATCATAGGGCCAAAAGTCATAATTGGCGGGTTAAATCTGTAGAGAGTAAGAATAATTTAATTAGATGTAGCAAAGAGTACAAAAAGGTGTGCAACACTCAATACAATGAATATAGGAAAAACTTTGTAAAGAAGCTAAGAAATCTTCGTCATAATGACCCAAAATCTTACTGGTCGTTGCTTAATAAGTCAAACAATTGTAATGAAAGGAGCAATGTATTAGAAAAAGTATCTTTTGAATGTTTTTATGATCATTTTAAAAAGCTGAGTACTGTACAAAGTGATCAAGATGGTGATTTTACTGAGGATATTGATTGTAATGCTGCTACAAATTTTAATTTTGAACTAAAATAGCTGAAGATGAGGTTGTAAAAGCTATTAAATCTCTGAAAAATAACAAATCGTGCGGTACAGATATGATTTTAAATGAATTTTTGAATTTTTTTTATCAGAAAATGATTGATGTATATGTAAAATTGTTTAGCATTGTTTTTAAGTCAGGTGTAATTCCTGACCTGTGGTCAGTAGGAGTAATATGTCCGATTTACAAAAACAAAGGTGATACTGCCAACCCTGATAACTACAGGGGCATAACTATTCTAAGTTGTTATGGTGGGTGCGTACCATTGCTCCGACAGCCCGTTATTCCGACAGCCCATTATTCCGACAGCCCATTATTCCGACAGCCCATTACATATTCTTTATTATAACACTATGATTTGAATTTCACATTATTATTTTATTTGGTAAACAATCTTATAAACAGATACTTTTTCTTTGTACTCTTAATTTCTTTTCACGAAAATATTATTTGCTTTGGAAAACAACCTTATACACAAATACATTACCTTGACATTTCTAGCAGAGTTTATTTAATTATTTTGACAAAACCAATGTGTAGTAGCATTTCTTACATCTATTTGGCAACATAAAAGTAAAAGTGATTCTACAGAGCCAGAAAATATTATCTGAGTATAATATGTATATGCTATGCAAGCATGTGTTTAATTAATCAATAAATTTCACAGCAGTTAGCCTTATCAGTTGTAACTATCAACTGACATTAGCATCTGGGATTAATCAAAATAAATGAGTTTCACTAAATGATTGTATATCTTAAATCAGTTGTAATCTAAAAAATCTAAACATGCCCAATGAACGACCAGGGGGTGATGTGATTTTAATCAGATTTGTTAAATTTGGTTACTTTATAAAAATTGGAAATGTCTGTCAAAAAATAAAGGAATAAAGATATTTTTCTTAATTTCCCAAAATGATGAAATTTTCAGATGCGACGTTTTGGCAATTACCCCTCGATGTGTCAACCTCAGTACCCTGTATGGGTTGAAAACGGAAGTTCTGTCATGATTGACATATGACAATTCACTTTAGGGGTATTAAAAGCTCCCATAGAATCCTTGCCCCAAAAAAATTGTTTTCTACGCTAAAATTGCTGTAAGAATAATTTCTGGGAGTAGCGGCGGAAAGGTTCTGATTTACCGAGGATTTAAATACCAAAAGTATAGAGAAAGGAGAGAGATCATACATTGGCGTTGCTGGAATGAGGAATGCTGGGCTCCTTTAAAAAACAAGCACATTTGATTTAGAAGATGAGAACGCGCGAATAATTGTCCAAAATGAACCACACCATACGCACGCTGAGGAAGACACCCTTTTTGAAAAATCGGAAATAAAGAGCAAGCTCGTTGAATGTGCCAATCAAAAGGGTTTATAATACCGTAGTGAGACGCCATCAGCAGGGCGGAGGAGATGTGACATCCATTCCGCGATTTTCAAATATAAGGCGTGAAATGACACGAGCAAGGCAATAATTCGTTCCTAATATACCGCACAGCGTTGACGATGTTGTCATTGAAGATACGTGGGGTGAAACGTGGTCTGGAGATGATTATCTTTTACACCAAGATAACGATTGGGGTATTTTGATATTTGCAACGACAGAAAAGTTGCGGTGTTTGCGTAAATGCGCCCGATGTGTATATGGACGGAACATTCGCACTTGCCCTGCGCCCTATGCACAGTTCTTTACAATACATGGTAAATCTAGGAATATAGTTATCCTCTTTGCTAGTTGCTTAACGGCGGGAAATAATATTGGCCAATATAGGTAGATATTACAAACTTTGAAAAGAAGAATTCGCCAAGAAGCAGGTCATAGATGGCGCCCGACAAGAGTCATTTGTGACTATGAGCAATCGCTCATAGATGCAATGCAAACAGAACTCCCAAATTCCCAAGTAAATGGATGCTATTTCCAATTTACCAAAGCCCTTTGGCGACATATCCAGACACTTGGAATGCACGTCTTCGCAAATGCGTTAGAAAAGTCATGGCCATTGGCTATCTGCTATTATTTTTGGTGAAACAGAACTTCAACATTCTTAGGAATGCTAACAACACGAGACGCTTAGTACGTCGGTTTCCAGCTCTCAACGACTTTCATGTGTATGTGCAAAGAAATTATTTCGATGGAAACTTCCCCATAAAATGTGGAAAGTGTTCGAGAGAAAAATGGATAACAGGAGCAACAACTTTGTTGAAAGTAAGTTTATTGATCAAGACAATATATGTATATTCTAAATCCCGTATCTTGTTTTTATACTACATTTTTATTTTAAAATAATTTTTGGTCGAATCTTGAGAAAAATAATTCCATCATTCTCGAGCGCGGACGTTGACAAAAAAACCCACCATAAAATGAACTGGATGCACATCTGTTTTACGATGATTTGATTTGATTTGATTTTTGGTGCTTAACGCCACTTTCAACAATATTTCAGCTATATCATGGGGGCTAGTTTTAGTGGTGGAAGAAGCCGAAATCCCCGGAGAGAACCACAGACCAACTGGTAAACTTTATCACTTGCGGCTGCGAGTCGAGTGCACCCTTTTAGTTATTTACAAAGCCGGGCGCGAACCCACCCCGTATTGGTGATAGGCTTGTATGAGGTGTTAGATCGAGGGACCTAGCTCATTGAGCCACCCAGGTCCCCACAATCACTTGGTGTCTGTCGTTCGTTCGACTGTAAACTTTTCACATATTGCTTGTCTCTTTGATAACCACCTGAGATGAATATAACAACAGATGTTTCACTCGATCGATATTAGTTCCAGTAACCCCCTAAACAGAACTTAACCAAACTTTACAGAGATGTTACTTTCTGTGTTGTGATATTGGTACTGGTCCAATTACAAATATCTCTGTTATGACTGATTGTTGTTTACTGGCTTAACTTCGAAAAAACATCTCTGAAAAATGGCTTGAGGAATCAAAACCAAGCGTGAAATATATCTTCCAGTACATGAATGTCCTTTACTGCATTGGTGGTAAACAGATATTCAAAATGGTCACTCGGCAGCAGTGGAGGTAAAGGTTTACATTGATGGTAAATAATAATTTGCAATTAAAAACCTCTGAACTGAAATTGGCTACTTTGTTTGCTACATGGTCGAGAACTCAAATGTGATTTTTAGGCCAAATATATTTTATTTTCAGACACGAATTTGCTCCCTTCCCACATTTTTACCTTTGAATTATAATTCATTTTCCATTTTCGTTTAATTTATTTCAAAATGTCGTCATGATGTAAGGAATCTGCTAGCACCATGACATTTGACTTTGACCCCATATTTACCCTTTAGTTTAATACAGAAACAATCCGCCCAGTGAGTATAAAGATTAAAGTCAGTCTTCCGTTAGGTATAGAAGAAAAACAACAGGTTTTAAGATAATTATACTACTTTTGACCATTTTTGACGGAAAAATGGGTTGTCGGGGAAATGGGCTGTCGGAGCAATGGGCTGTAGGAATCATGTTCCGTCGGAGCAATGGGTTTTCGGAATAATGGGCTGTCGGAGCAATGGGCTGTCAGAATAATGGGCTGTCGGAATAATGACCTGACCCCGTTATGGTAAGCTCTTTACAGCTGTATTGAACAATAGATTGAGTCACTATTTAGAAAATATGAGTGTTCTCTGCGAAGGACAGGCAGGTTTTAGGAAAAATTACGGCACTTATGATCATATTTTTAATTTAAATGTCTAGTTGATCTATATTTACACAGAAACAAACCTTTGTATTGTGCTTTCATTGACTACCACAAGGCATTTGACTCTGTTAATACAATTGCATTATGGTATAAATTGTTGCAAAACTGCATTGATGGAAATATGTTTGTCATTATTCATGCTATGTATGAAAATGCTAAATCTTGTGTTCGCCAAGGTACAAACTTATCTGAATATTTTCAAAGCAATGTTGGTGTTTGCCAAGACGAAAATCTTTCACCTGTACTTTTTGCACTGTGTTTACATGATTTGGTTGAATTTATATCTAAAGCTTACGTTGGTCTAACTGATGTATATAATGCAGCTCATTTTGTACTTGATACTGACGAAATTTCTGTGTATATAAGATTATACTTGTTATTGTATGCTGATGATACAGTTATTCTAGCAGAATCCAAGGTTGAATTACAAACTGCTCTTAAAGGCATACAGTCTTTTGATCTTTTTTGTTTATATTAAAAGTTGCCAATATTCGATGTTTTATACTAATAAAATGTTCTGAACAAGAAGCCAGGTTTAAAAAATTGGTTATAATGTCGTAATTAGAGAAAAGAATTTGAATGTTTGTTGGTGAAATCGCCATTAACACACCTAATTATAAGTCGGTTGTCTTTTCCGAAGTTTACCGGACACTGATAACTGCTTTAAATAACCAGAAAGCATGTTGCAGGTAAATATTGGTTAAAATTAATATAATTTAAGAAATATATCTATGAAATTGGATACCGGGGTAATCAGTTAATATCATATAATGGTATTTAGGAAGAATGATACTTAAAATCGAAAATACGTGATGAAATCAATAAAAACAAACCCAAACTCTGCAAAGCGGCCCGATAAAGGGAAAATTGTAAACAAATTGTATTGCATATTATTGACAACACTTGAGGTTTCTTGATTATATTTTTTTAGAAAAAAAAACAGACATGAAGTTCATTATTTTAGTCTCTAATTTAAAAGAGATATCACCTAGTGTTTTCTCCTGAGAAAAAAGATATATACAAAAAACTACGATGCAATTCTGTCAAAATACGATTCAGCCGAAAAAAGATATATAAATTATGTTTACGTATTGAAAAATGGAGTAGGTCGGTTTAACATCTTTTTAAAATTTTTACACAAATCTTGCTGAATCCTCCTGTGTAGTCTTCGCGTAAAATCCGTCAATATTTTTATTTATAACATGTGCTTTTTTCAGCAAACAATTTCGCACATGCGCAAACGCTTAAACGGTTTTAAATAAAAAATTGATTTCATTGGAAAGGAACTACCTGAATTTGTGTTAAATCGAAAGTGAAAGTAGGATTGTTGATGGTAGACATCTTCGGACTGCCTGTTTTTTCTTATATGCAATTAAATGTATGTTGATTTTCGGAGGTAACCTTCCAATTAGATACCCCTTCCATGAGAAATGAGTGTCACTTAGATTAAACTTAAGGTAAATCCTGTATGAAATCTAAAAAAGATTTTATTTAACATAGAAGGCTATGGAGAATTCGTTAGTGGTATTACACCTTAATGCTTCAAAAACTAAAGCTGTTATTTTTAGCAAACGTAAAATTAGTGATAGACCTATGTTTACCCTGAACGGTGAAATATTAAATGTTGTAGATGATTTTGCATATTTAGGTATGATTTTTATGTCTAATGGATCATTTTTTAAGATTGGAGTCAGACTATATGGAGAATGAAGCAAATATCCTATTGAGATTTTTATTAAAAGCTGAATGATAGGTTTGTGGAAAAACCTTATTTGTAATAAACAAGACAAGATATCCGATATGTTGTACAAACTGTTGTTTACTATGCATCAATGGGACATTTTTCATTCTAAATGGATATGCTGTATTGAAAATATTTTAAATGATTGTGGTTATTCAGAGTATTGGATTGCACAAAATGTAACTAAAAATGTTTATTTGTCAAAAAATGAAAAATGTTAAACTGAGATTATGTGATCAATTTAAACAAAAATGGTCTTCAGTTGTTTTCAATTCACCAAAGTGTCTTAATTACAGAATTTTTAAATGTAATCATGCGGTTTAGAAAAATATTTACTGGATTTGCCAGATGATTTAAGAAAAGCTTTATGTAGTTTCAGATGCCTGAATCACAGACTCCCTATTGAAAGGGGTCGTTTTTGGGGTGTTTAACGTGATGATAGAATTTGTGATATTTCTACTAGTAACGCTATGGACGATGAGTATCATTATCTGTTTGAATGTTCTTTTTTCAATAATGAAAGAAAGTCATTGTTACCACACAATCTTACTACCAAACCTAATATTGACAAATTTAAAGAATTGTTTAATTCTGACTCCTATAACATTTACTGTACAACTGCTAACTTCTGCAAAATTGTATTATCAGTAGTTAACTAATATGTACGTGTAATATTGGTCTACAATGTATCAACCTATTTGGTTGTCTTCCTTAATAACACATATTTTTACTTGTATATATGTTATAAATGTTTATAATGTTAACTGCATTCCTTTGTTATATTTGTAATTTGTTTGTTACTATTCACATACCCCTGTTGGGGTCTTTGAGAAATAAAAACTTGAAACTTGTTTAAATCTCATTGTTGTCTTGATCAAAGTGAAAGTAAATCGATTATCTATTTCTGGACGCAGTTTGCAGGATAAATGACGTCATCGACATCTGAACTCATGTGACAGTGCATTGTTAAATTTTGATTATCAAAATACTTAATTAACATGATGATAAAGTGTATTTATTTCCCTTTATTAAATTTATATTTTTTTAAAAACCTGTTTGATTTCTATGCCTTTACATGATATGCCTTTGAGGTGAATTAATACTCACTGGTATGTTTAGATCAATTTTATTGGTTAATACAAATCTCTTTGTTTATTTGGGTTTATAAACCGTTAGAAAAATGCTCAGTAACTCATACCTGACATTGTTTGATGTAAAACTTGATGTGAAGACGTAAAAAGAAAACTTGAAAATTTTGATGTGTTATGTCAGTTATGCCACATATGCATGAACGTGAACGGAGGAAGGTGAAAGACATTGACTATAACATTTTGGATGCGGTGGTGAAGCCAGACCATGCAGACCAATCCGGATTGACACCTATTAGAACCAGAAGATTGAAAGCTGAAGACACAAATACTACAAAGAGAAGATGGAATTGGACGATTAACTGGACGAACTGGACACTGAGGACGATGACCTGGACGAACTGGACAGCTGTTTAAATCTCATTGTTGTCTGATCAAAGTGAAAGTAAATCGATTATCTATTTCTGGACGTAGTTTGTAGGATAAATGACGTCTTCGACTTCTGAACTCACGTGACAGTGCATTCCAAAATGGTAACCGATTTCAGGTGTTGACCGATTTTAACGGACGAGAGGATAATACAGTCCCTGTAATATTATATATTGTGTATTTTTGACAAACCCTACATTGATCCCTTATACGGTTTATTAAAGCAGCAGCAGGACAGATTTGAAGGGAATATTGATCAATAGTTTTGCAATATACCCCCCTCCCCTCATTCTTGCTACAGCTCTGTGCGTTAGATCTTCTAATTTTTTGTTGTGGTTGGAATATCACTTATGTGCATTTTGACATGCTATTTTTAACAATATCGGTTATATTTTTCGCAATTTTGTCATTATAATATTTATTATTGGACTTTATTTCTCTTGTCATTTTCGCAGTATGGTGGTTTTCGGTATTATCGATCAATAGGTTAAAAGAAAACAGATTTTTTTTTCTGTGTATTTTGGTATTGATTAAAGTTTATATCAGGGGCATTTACTGTCACCTTGACTTAATATTTACATATAGATTAATTTGATATGTTTAAGAGATTTTGATTGGATAACAAATTGATGTTATTTTCCATAAACAAAATTTAAAAAGCGGAAGTCACATGTTGGGGTCACAATTTGGATTTTTTTTGTAATTCTTTTTAAGCAATTATTATCCTACAAAATATTTTTAGGACAAGAAAATTAACTAGGAATTAATTTATAAGGATTGATCACAATTTTTTGTTCGGTTCATTCGAAATAAACTCACAAATGTGGTACACACCCTTGCGTAACACGCTTCGCGGGTAACACATTGTGTACCACATTTTTGAGTTTATTTCTTCATGAACCGAAAAAAAATTGAGAACAATCCTTAAACAAATCCCCGATGTTTTTCTTTGTTTTTTACAATCGATACTTTTCTGGGTGTCACATGATTTGTGTAGTCAGGATAAATCGATAACTTTTGATGACGTAGTACAAAGAGATATTGAGGCTCTAGATGATATTGTATCATAGATAAAATTACTAAAAGAGTTGACGGATTCTCAAAATAAGTTCATTAAAGTTTCAATTTTTGTTTTACCTTGATGAAATTTATCATGAGGACCCCAATGGTAAATGCTGCTCGTTCACTTCAATGATATTATTGGATTCTTATAAAAGTTGATAAGCATGTCATATTATTATAATGTTGAATTTGAGTGTGTTTTTCTTTTATGTCTAGAATGGGATGTTATGTACTAAACATAAATGTATTATTGTCCACTACCGATCCCTGGAGAACATTTTTCCTTTAGTGCTGTCTGGCGAGGTATTGTGCCCTCGCCGTTGGCTCGTGCATACCGCACAAGACAACACTAGGTTCCCTCAGGAGTAGATGATAATAGGATAATAGTATGTATACGGCATATCCCCAAATAGGACTTTTGTCATTTTGTGTAATTTTGTATTTACAATTGTACATATATTGTTTATTTCTTCTTATTTTTTTCTCAATTCATTGACCTTTGTCATAGTTGTGTATGACAGATCTTCCGTTCTTCCGTTTTTGTGTATTTAATATGACAGACAGCCCATGACAGACAGGATCACACGAGCGTGTCTGTCATGGATGAAATGACCAATCAGATTGAATATGGCGACCGGCGACGGGAAACTACGATAGTGTCAGATTGAAAGCCATATTTACAACAATACACAAACATAATTAAAACGCCTACCTTGCGAACATATTTTAGTTATATTTGATCCAAATTGAAGTGTACACGAAACCAAATGACGTCTGAT
Source organism: Bathymodiolus septemdierum (assembly GCA_963383655.1). Lineage (NCBI taxonomy): Eukaryota > Metazoa > Mollusca > Bivalvia > Mytilida > Modiolidae > Bathymodiolus > Bathymodiolus septemdierum. Next base: position 37,268,365 of record OY726527.1, read on the forward strand.
CTTTACGTTTTAAACTGGAAGTCTTCATATGACGTCATGTTGTTAATGTACCAAAGACGTCAACAACATTTCGCGTAATTTTAATTTGTGTGATTTTTAGACCAGGGATATGCAAGAATACATTTTTATGATTAAACGGTTCTTTTCAGGAGTTCATGCATGTGTACATGGGGTCGATACACTCACAGACTTTACATAAACGTCCTTCTCTCCGAGCACGTGGTGATCTAGTTTCGGGGCCGAAATGTAAACATTGTTAAAAACGGAAGAAATAGGTTCTTGCACTCGTCTCTATTGAAGATCTGGGATTTTTTCCACTCGTGTGAGAAATTCTATGTCTTTTCTCACACTCGTGGAAGAAATCCCAGATCTTCAATAGAGACTCGTGTAAGAACCTATTAATGTCACAACTGTGCCAGGAATCATTGTTGTGAGCAATATTTGTGTCAGACCTTCTTTGTTCTTTTCAGGAAAATACAGTGATAACTTCCATTTCAACTTCTAACACACATTTATGTTTCATTTGTACATTTAACATCTAATTAATATGAAAAATTTGATTTTAAGCATACCCCCCTTTTTAGTTCAGCTTGCCATCACTTGGTTTCAGTCGTCGTTAACTTTTAACATTTTAATCCTCTCTGAAACCCCTTAGCCAAATGAACTGAAATTTGGTAGGAAGCATCTATGGAAGGTTTTCTATAAATATTGCTCATTTTGTCCCGATCCGTTTATCAACATGGCCGCCACAGGCAATTCTTGTTTATGATTGTTTGATTTCTAAAAAATCTTCTCCTCTGAAACTGCTTGGCCAAGTAAACCAAAACTTGGTAGGAAGCATCTATGGAAGGCCCTCTATTAGTATTAAGATTGCGCATTTCATCCCAATCCATTAACAAACATAATCGCCACAGGCAATTCATGTTTCTGATTGGTTGATTTCTAAAAAATATTCTCCTTTTCAACCGCTTGGCCAAATGAACCAAAACTTGGTATGACACATCTATGGTAGGTCCTCTATAAAGATCGCTCATTTCAGCCCGATTCGCTAACAAACATGGCCGCCACAGAAAATTCTTGTTTCTGATTGGTCGATTTCTAACAATCTTCTCCTCTAGATCTGAAATTGCATTGCCAAGTGAACTGAAACTTGGTAGGAAGCATCTATGGAAGGTCCTCTATAAGGAGTGTTCATTTCGTCCCGATCCATTTACAAACATGGTCGCCACAGGCAATTCTGGTTTTTGATTGGTTGATTTCTAAAAAATCTTCTCCTCTGAAACTGCATGGTCAAATGAACCCAAACTTGGTAGGAAGCAGCTATGGAAGGTCCTCTATAAAGATTGCTATTTCGTCCTGATCTGTTAATAGACATGGCAACCACAGGCAATTCATGTTTCTGATTGGTTGATGTCATTTGGTAGGAAGCATCTATGGAAGATCCTCTATAAAGATTGCTCATTTCGTCCCGATCCATTTACAAACATGGCCGCCACAGGCAATTCTGGTTTCTGATTGGTTGATTTCTAAAGAATCTTCTCCTCTGAAACTGCATGACCAAATGAACCCAAACTTGGTAGGAAGCAGCTAATGAAGGTCCTCTATAAAGATTGCTATTTCGTTCCCATCCGTTCACAAACATTGCCACCACAAGCAATTCTTGTTTCTGATTGGTTAATTTCTAAAAAGTCTTCTCTGAAACCGCTAAGTCAAATAGACCGAAAATTGATACAGTACAGTCAGAGACATAGCGTGATAATTCACTGTGATAGACGTATCACTCTTCTTAGTGATACTGATATATCTTTTGGTCAGTTTAATCTATTTACTTATTTTCATATACCTTTTGTGTGATAGTAAGCAACACTCTAAAGGTAAAAGAAATTTTGAAGATATATTTAATAGAACAAAAAGATATATCCAAATCACTAAGATGAGTGATACGTCTATCACAGTGATTTATCACGCTATGTCTCTGACTACTGTAGGAAGCATCTATGGAATGTCTTCTATAAAGATTTCTCATATAGTCCCGATCAGTTAATAAATATGGCCGCCACAGGCAATTCTTGTTTCAGATCGGTCGTTTTCTAAAAGAATCTTCTCCTCTGCAACCGCATGGCCAAATGAACCCAACTTGGTAGGAAGCAGCTATGAAAGGTCCTCTAGAAAGATTGCTATTTCGTCTCCCATCCGTTCACAAACATGGCCACCACAAGCGATTCTTGTTTTTACTTGGTTGATTTCGAAAAAGTCTTTTCTGAAACTGCTTAGCCAAATAGACTGAAACTTGATAGGAAGCATCTATGGAATGTCCTCTATAAAAATTGCTCATTTAGTCCCGATCCGTTCACAAATATGTCCGCCACAGGCAATTCTTGTTTCTGATTGGTCGATTTCTAAAACATCTTCTCTGAAACCGCTTGGCCAAATGAACCCAAACTTGGTAGGAAGCAGCTATGGAAGGTTTTCAATAAAGATTGCTATTTCGTCCCCATCCGTTCACAAACATGGCCACCACAAGCAATTCTTGTTTCTGATTGGTCTATTTCTAAATATGTTTGTCCTCTGAAACTGAGTAGCCAAATGAACAGAAATTTGGTAGGAAGCACCTATGGAAGGTTCTGTATAAGGTTTCTTCAAAGCAGAATGAAAGGTGAGCGACACAGGCTCAGCCCACCCAGCCGCTAGTTTTCGGACCCATAGAAATGATATCACAGTATATTAAGCTATGCTAATTCATGCTTTGTCCCCATCAATTATACGTTTCAAGACATTAAATAAGACATAATACCTAGATATTAAGCCAAAAAAAACGGCCCCAGATTTGTTAAATTATTCTTATATGAGTGCAACTGTAATTTTCCTCAAATCTCAATAAATGTATATTTCTTGACAACTTTTGTTATCATTCAAGTAAATCGGTCAATTTACATATATTTTAAAATATAAAATTCACATTGTTAACAATTAAGAGTAAATGTTTAATGGCAGATGCAGTTTTCCTGGGATCACTAAAATTACCTGGTTTTAAAGTGCATAATTCTCAAATAAAGCTGTTTTCTATAGCGTTATATTGTTTCATCGGTACATTTTACATGCATTCTAACTAAACCTATAAAAATTTATGAGGAAAAATATGTAGGATTAGAAAATTTTCAAAAATGGTATCACCATATTACCATATTTGAATTCGAAGTCAACCAAATGCTGCAACATGAAATTGTAAAAACTCTTCATTTTAGCAATCTTTTTCAACATCAATTTTGTATTTACACACTACTTTAACATACATGATCCTTTCCGGCTGATTCCTGGCTTTAGTGGTATTACACCGAAAGTGAAGATTTTAATAGTCCGACGGGTAACCAGAAAACCAGAGCAGAATTAGTCCGACTAATTTTCTGCTAGCCACGGACTAGTGGACAATAGTTCATTTCGAATGCTGACGTATCGTTTGTAAAAAACCGCAGACTGTTGTTTCAGTGAGTTACATTTGTAGCACTATAAAAATCCAACTCAGCGTGTTGGTCTAGAACAAAGCAGACCTCATCATCATCTCAATGAAAATTAACTTGTTCTTGCCATGATATAGCTAAAGAATTGCCGAATTGGCGTTAAACAACAATCACTCACTCACAAATTGTTGCTACATATATGCCTAAGGGTTGTTTGGATAAGAAAGCTGCACTTGTAGTCATGGATAAAGACCCTGTGAATCTTGACAGAGCACACCAATTTGTTAGATTAAAAAAGACACAAGAAGATTTGATAGATGCTAAGGCCAGTCTGATGCAGATTCTTGTTTTATTGAGAAGTCAAAATCCTGATAACAGGCAGAGATCACCTCCGAGAAAAGTAAGTCCAAGACGTAGTCCAGTGAGAAATGGTGAGGCCAAAATTAAAATATTGTTTGTTTCCCCTTTTCCGACCGACCCGATAAAATCAGCCCGACCGGGAAAATTGTATTGACTTTCGCGAAACGAGAGAAAATTATTTGTTCAATTTCAATTCGGAATACTTCTAGAATTACGTATGACTTCATCGATGGTAGGTATCTTTTTACCACCGATCACCACCTGACACCACCGATCACCGCCGATCACCACCGAACACCAACGACCTCCCGAAAATTTTGAATTTGTAGCAAATTTTATGTTTAACTACAAGATATTATATGTTTTAAATGCATAATTTTGCATATGAAACATTTTACGACTTATGTAAGAAAATGCATCTCTTACAACAGAACACAGCTGAATACAACAGAGCACCACATCATACCACAAACACCATAACACTAAAAATATGTAATTTTAAAAATAGTAAAATTATAATATGAAACAGACACCGCCTGAAAAACTCGCGAAACTGGTATCAATCGTGACTACTCGGCAATTTCCGCTACACTAGGCGTAGCGAGAATGACCGAGTAGTTACGATTGGACCGGATGCTCTTCGATACCTTTCGTGTCTCTTTCGTATGTTCTCAAGGGTTCTCGAAAAGCGGTAACCCGGATGTGTTGAAACTTTTTCATAGGCATAGGGATTTCTGTTTTAGTCAAAGTAAATGGTATTCGTCATTATTCCTTTATTGATTTAATTTTATCATGCTTTAGTCATAAATAGCTTACTAAAATGAATTTTTGCCAAAAAAGTTGAATCCTCACATGACTAGTGAAAGATGGTAATTGTCAATTGGTAATTGAGTTAAATATAAAATATTTGTTTTTAAGACAGATTAAATAATTATATCTATAATTTATTTTTTGTAATAACGTAACCCTAAACAGACATATATTTTGTTTAGGCTTGGCATGTTATTTAAAATACCACATTAAAAAAATATGTAATTCCATATTTTACACATGAATGACTTGATTAAACAAATGCCGACACACACTTTTTTTCAACATAATTCACTTTCTGCACGTACAAGGATGTCTACATGGCCATGGTGACTATGTCCTATCCAATGCAAGCAAGCACTACTTTGCATCTGATCAAGTTTGGAGACGTAAGACAAAAGAAGAAAAAGAAAAGATCTTCACTAACTTCATGAAAGACAATAGGAAGAAGAGAACAGCTGGAATGATGACTGAATGAACAGATGGGACCAACTCAGTAATAAACAAGGCAAAGTCGTTAGCAAAGAAACCATGCCAGAGAAAAAGGCCTACAGCTGAGAGAGCCCATGTAAAAAGATAGACTTTTATTCACGAGAAATTAAATGACATTTCAATTTGTAAATTTTGCATACAACTTCAACACATTTATTGAGAATTTGAGAAATATTTATATTTACATGTACAATGTATGTATATAATGCTTGCTATTGTAAATAAATATATATTTATATACTGGAAAATTTTTTCATCTTACAATATATGGACATTATACAAGAAGAGTTTGAAGATATCAAAGAGGCAATCAGAAACCGTATATCGAAGAAGCAAAGACATGAACATTAATGTATATTTTCACCTCGTTCACACTTCTATAAGCATCGACATGAACATTAATGCATATTTTTATATTGTGGTTTTAACAAGTCTTAAAATTTATTCTGGATAAAAAAAAAAAAAAAAATTACAGAATGTAAGCTGGACATTGTATATGTTCACATTATAGAACTATGGCGTATCACGCCATTTTCAACAATATTTCAGTTATATCGTGGCGGTCAGTTTCATTGGTGGAGGAAACCGGAGTACCAGGAGAAAACCACGACCTGCTGCAAGTCACTGATAAACTTTATCATAATATATCACCGTTAAACACAACATATTACATTTAATATATTTAAATTCAATAACTTAGAAAATTATTTCCAAATAAACAGTGAAAGTATATAATATGCTGTCCTTAATGGTTAAAATTTTATGGAAATCAATTTTGAAATGACTTCACAATAAGTTTTTGAAAAAATGTGGTTTTCATATGATATTTCAGATACGGCCACCAAATCCTCCTAAAAAAACAGAAATATCTCGACTTGTTTTTATTCAAAATATCATTTTTTTTTACAATATTTCTTAAATAATTATGACATTCTACTTCATATTTTCGAGAATCGGTGGTGTCCGGTGGTGTCAAGTGGTGATCGGTGGTAAAAATACCTACCCCTTCATCGAAGGTCATTGAGGCAAATCCATATCGAAAAGCAATAACAACAATGGACACAACATGGTGTGTCAGCGATATCAGTGTGTCGGTGCTGTCAAAAACCGGAAAGGTTGAAAAAACTTAGCAAAGCATTAAAAAAGATCGGAGGCAAAAACACATGTTATTCATGTGCCCTTACATCTGCAAAATATGAACGTATTTAAATATAGATTCAGTATAAGACACAATGAAATAAATAAGATCATTCTGCCAAGTGTTTATTATGAGGTTCATTTGATGGAACAAAAATATTTTACCTACCTACATTTTGTGTATCTACCCACTACCTTGAGGGTAGGGTCGCAAGAGGGGAAACAAGTACTTTTATAAGGGTGGCCTTATTGCTACTATTGTGACGAGTCTGCACATTTCAGTGCAGCGTACTGTGGAAAAAAAAATATGTAAATCACCTCAAAAGTGCAAGATCTCCAACTCTGGATTCAGATAAAGGTAAGGGTAATCTGGTGCATCCACTTTTCTTATATAACAATTATTAATTATTTTGTTTACAAGTGAAAGTACTATGAAAATCAAAGTTAATGACATTTATTTGGTCAAAATTGGTTAAGTAGTTTTCGAGATATTGAATTGTTAAGGTCCGATATTCTTGATGATTCTAGACATATTCACAAAATACGAGGGTTGTCCGTAAAGTTCGTGGATAATCTCTGTAATCTTTTTATTTGATTTGTTGAAAAAAAGAAATTGCATTTTTCATTTATAGTCTGTTTATAAATATTAATATCATAGTAGACTTAAAGTACGAATTATATTCGAATTAAATTTTATTATAATTTTACATACCTTACAATAGTAATCTGCATTAACTGTTTGACCACGGGGAACAACATGTGTAAGAATAATTCCGTTCTTATCCATAAAAAGAATAAACATATTCTTTCCTAAAGATTTTGTCACTTTTGCTTTTTTTGGCCGAGGAGAGTCGACATTTTTCCATTGACTTGATTGTTGCTTTGTTTCCGGTCATAGTAGTGAAACCATGCTTCATCTGTGATTATTATTATATCCAGAAATCCAATTCCGCTCTGGCTAAACTTTCTAAGAAATTGTCTAGATGCCTCAGTTCTGTTTGTCATATTTTCTTCTGATAACATTCTGGGTACCCATCGCGCACAAAAATGATTCATGTGTAGTTTTTAAACTAAAATATCATGTATTGGTCGTTGCTTTCGTTTTCGATCGGCATTAGTTTTCGATCTTTGCATACCAAACATTCTTGTATCGCGCGTGCACTACTCTTCCGCTAATATGCATATGATTGCAAACAAAGATGACGCAAGAAATCTTTTGAGCAGCTTACATCGGACATAATGCGAATCAAGCAGGTAAGACACTTTATTCTTTCTTGTTGTAGTAAAATGTTGGCAATTTTTCTAGTTCTCAAAAAAGTCCAAGTTTAAAACCCTCTTCAGACGTACCCTTACCCATTTTTAATGTCCTTCCTTGTCGTCTGCAATATTGATCTTCCATTGAAACCGTGAAGTCATGTGATCAGACTGGCCAATGGCATTATGTCAATATTAAGTGAGGGTCTAAAGGAGTGGTGGGTCCTTATGTTAGAAAATGTAAATCGTTGCTATTTTTAAAATAAAAAAAAAAGACTTAGAACTGAAGAGCACTGACTATAAAAAATGTGGGCTAAATGTCCTTTTGATATATTTAGAAAACATGTAGCAAATAGTAATATGTAAAAACTCACAACAAAATGAAGAAAAAAACATTAACGCGTCTCCTCATGGTTCTCAATAGTTTGAACACACACCATTCAGAAATACACTGTAAATAATCCAAAAAAATGTATGGTTATACTACAAATTGGTTAAATGTGGAAGTAAACCGAAATTATACACACAGGTGCTCCTTTAGAACCTCAACCTTATCAAATTTGGAACTCCTTTGGGGTGATCGAAAACACATGTCGGACATATTTTGACAACATCAATCACGAGGTCAGTGAACTATAAACAAAATAGATAAACATGTGTTCGAAACTGCATTTCAAGCGTAAAAATTAATTTATAAGATATCAAAGTAAAGGCTCGAAAAGGTCTATTAAAATTCTTTATTCTATGGAATGTCTCAAAACAGATTTTGATGTTAGGTGATCGAAAACCAGTGCCGCCACCATACCGTTGTCTTTGATATAACGCACTTTTCCGCAACTTCATGCACAGTTAAACGTCTGTCACCGTCAATAACGTCACGTACTTCATTTTTCACAACATCTGAAGTCTTAAAAGACGGTCTCCACTCGCGTTTATCGTCCATTAAACTACCTCTACTGTCCGAAAATCTCTTATGCCAATTAAACACTAACGAGCGACTAACATTGGAATGTAATACTGATGAATTTATGCGTTTCAGTTGACATTTTTCCTATGTCGACACAAAATTTTATAACGGCCCTCTGCTCCACCTTATTTGAAAACGTAGTCTTTTCCGATGAAGAAGGTTTCATCTTCAAGGTTTGAAAACTGAACTCCGCAGCCATCTGAGAGTACTTCCGATTCAAATTTTTACAGATGTGACATCGAGAGCACTATCAACGTCACATTACAAGTTTCATTCAAATTTGCGCGATAAAATGAAAAAAAAAATCATGGCCAACCACAAGTAACTACATAGAAGTTACACGTAATTTATACTGTGCTCCAGGTGCTCTATGACAGATATTACAAAATCGATTTAATTAAGTTAGGAAATTAAAATCTGATACAGATTTTTTATATCTAACATCACATTTAATTAAGGAATACAGGTATCACTAAAAATTTGAAAAACATGTTGTTTTTTTAGGAAAATTGGGACCTGTCCACGAACTTTACGGACAGCCCTCGTATAGTAGAAAAATGACCATAACTTTGAAAATATGAAAGATAATTTCTTGAAACTTGGCATACATGGAGGTCGTGATGTCCTCTTTGATACAAGCCTATCTTCATTTTTTTCTAATTAAACACGTTTCTAGGAAAATTTGTATCCATTCAATTTTTTCAACATTGTTACAAATTTAACAGAGAAGCTTGGTTACCATAGTAACGAAATAGATAAAAATTGAATATTTCCTTTCATTCTGTTTTCTGTCACCAAAGAATGATTTGTATGGGAAATAATTGAATATATGATTTGCATAGTTAGTAATAATGTTAAATTTTCTTCTATTTCTGGATAATTCTAGAAGTTTCCATAGTAACACTTTCTCAGAAAAGTGTGATTTTACCGTAATACCATGGTAAAACCATAGCTCCCCCTTTTTTTCAAGTTAAATGGTTGGTCCCTAAGACTAAGTGGGACTTTATATGTTACATCCCTGTTCCTCAACTTCATTTTGTTGAAATTCCCTTGTGATGAATGTCATTCATAGAAAGCAGTTTATAAAGTGGCATACAAATATTATGCAAGAAAAATTTAAGTTGAAGAAAGAAATGCAGTGTTTTGAATTTCTCGAGTAGCTCGGTCGTAAACACATTATGCCATGGGCACAGTGTGGAAACATGACAGAATAACAAGTAAACTATCCGAATTAATATAAAATAAAACCTCGATTTTTGTGCTTCAACGCGTGATCGACTGATCGAAACACGCCATTGATTTGAGTTGCTAATACAACAAACGATGTCATTTTCAGAACGTCGTTTGGACGTCGTGGCCTTGATTTCAGACAGGAAAAGTCGATATCGCTTCATTTTTGTATAAAATGTAAATTAGATGGTTTGATAGGAAAAGTTCTCTAGATTTTATTGAAATAATTGTATTCTCAATATTCCGCCATTAACAATACGCAAATTTTGTATAAAACAATTAAATTGATAATAAGATACATTTACGAAACTCCGCGTATATCATCAATAAAGTGGTACGAAAATAAAGCTGAGAAAACGCAGTTAACTACGACACAAATTTTGTTTTTGTAATCATCGGGGCGATAACGGCAAACATAGGCTGAAGTTTGGTACCGCAGACATTTTTGACGGTCAAATTATGACGCTGCGATATATATTCGTAGATAACTTCACGTTCAAACGCTTGCATCTTCGTTTGAGAATTCACAATCGACACTAAAGTTACATTTTGTATATCAAATTATAGAGTAGAAAACGATCTTTCTAACGAGGTAGGTTTCGCTAGAAAAGCAACATGATTAAAACAAGAAAACAAGTTAAAACACAAAGTTAAATCGGCAATATACCGTTACGTCCCCAGTGACGTTGTATTAGTGATGCGGGAGGATCAAGGGTGGGAAAAAGGGGAGGATCAAGGATGGGAAAAGGGGAAGGGGTAATAGTGGGTAAAAGGGGGAGGGTCAAGAGTGGAAAAAAGGGAGAAGGTTAAGTGTGGGGATGAGGGTCAAGGGTTGGAAAAAGGAGAGGGTCAAGGGTGGGAAAAAAGGGAGGGTCAATGGTGGGGAAAAGGGAGAGTGTCAAGGGTGGGAAGAAGAGGAGGGTTAGGGTTAGGGTTAGGGATAGGAAAAGGTGGAGGGTCAAGTGTGGGAAAAGGGGGAGGGTCAAGGGTTGGTAAAGGAGAGGAGGGTTAAAGTTGGGAAAAAGGGGGGTCAATGGTGGGAAAAGGGGAAGGGCTAATAGTGGGGAAAAGGGGAGGATCAAGGGTGGGAAAAAGAGGGTCATGGGTGAGGTAAAGGGTTGGAAGAAGGGGGAAAGTTAAGGGTTGAAAAAGGGGGAGGATTAATGCTGGGAAAAGGGGGAGGGTCAAGGGAGAAAATGGGGAGGGTCAAGGATGGGAACAAGGAGAGGGTGAAAGGAGGGAATAAGGGGGAGTGTCAAAGATGGTCAAAAGGGGAGGGTTAAGGGCGGGAAAAGGGGAAGGGCTAATAGTGGGGGAAAAGGGGAGGATCAAGGGTGTAATAAAGAGGGTTAAGGGAGAGGGTCAAGTTAAGGGTTGAAAAAGGGGGAGGACTAAGGGTGGAAAAAAAGGTAGTAGGGGCAAGGGTGTGAAAAAGAGGAGGGTAACTGGTGGGGAAAAGCGGGAGGGTCAAGAGTTGGTTAAAGGGGAGGGTCTAGAGGCAAAAGGGGAGGAGGGTCAAGGTAGGGAAAAAGGAGAGGAGGGTAAAGGGTGGGAAAAAGGGAGTGAAAGGTGGGAGAAAGGGAGGGTCAAGGATGAGAAAAAGGGGATGGTCAATGGTGGGAGTAAGGGGGAGTTTCAAGGGTGGGAAAAGGAGAGGAGGGTCACGGGGAGGGGGTAGTAGTGGGAAATGTGGAGGGTCAAGGGTGGGAATAAGGGTGAGTGTCAAGGGTGGGAAAAAGGGGAGGGGGGTCACGGGGAGGGGGTAGTAGTGGGAAATATGGAGGGTCAAGGGTGGGAATAAGGGGGATATCAAGGGTGGGAAAAAGGGAAGGATGGTCAAGGGGAAGGAGTAGTAGTGGAAAAAAGGGAAGGGTCAAGGGTGGGGAGAAGGGGAAGCTTAAGGGTGGAAAAAGGGGAGGAGGTTCAATGGTGGGAATAAGGAGGAGGGTCAAGGGTGAGAATAAGGGGGAGGGTCAAGGGTGGGAAAAAGGGGTAAGGTTACGAGTGGAGAAAAGGGGAACGGGTAGAAGTGGGAAAAAGGTGAAGCTTAATGGTGAGAAGAAGGGGGTGGAAAAAGTGGGAGGGTTAAGGGGGAAAAGGATAAAGGGTAGGGAGATTAGCGGGAAGGGTTATGGGTAGGAAGAGTGGGGAAAAGGTGGTCGGATTAACGGTGGAAAAAGGGGAAGGTTTAAGGGTGGGAAGAAGGGTCAAGGGTAGGGATATTAAGGGTGGGGAAAAGGGAGGGGTTAAGGGTGGGCAGATAAAGAATGTGAATATTGGGAAGGGTTGGAAAGAGGGGGAGGGTTAAGGATGGGATAATGGGCAAGGGTTGAGGATGGCTAAAAGAGGGGGGGGTCAATGATGGGAAAAAGGGAGGAGGGTAAAGGGTGGGAGAACTAGGGAGGTTCAAGGATGGGAAAAAGGGGAGAATCAAGGGTGGGAAGAAGGGGGAAAGGTAAGTGTGGATAAAGGGGGTCAAGGGTTGGTAAAAGGAGGAGTGTAAAGGGTGGCGAACAGGGGAGGGTCAATAATGGGAAAAAGGGAGGGTCAATGTCGGGAATAAGGGGGAGTGTCAAGGGTGGGAAAAAGAGGGGAGGGCTAATAGTAGAGGGAAAGGGGAGGATCAAAGGTGGGAAAAAGAGGGTCAAGGGTGAGGAAAAGGGTAGAAGGAAGGGGAAAGATAAGGGTTGAAAAACGAGTAGGGTCAAGGTGGGAAAAAGGGGAGGAGGGTCAAGGGTGGGAATAAGGGGAAGGGTCAAGGGTGGGAATTAGGGGGAGGGTCAAGGGTGGGAAAAAGGGAGAAGGTTGAGTGGGAAAAGTGGTAGGGTAGTAGTGGGAAAAAGGGGAGGGTCAAGGGTAGGAAGAAGGGGAAGGCTAAGGGTGGACAAAGGGGAGGAGGGTCAAGGGTGGGAAAAGGGGAGGATCAATGATGGGAATAAGGGGGAGGGTGAAGGATGGGAAAAAGGTGAGGGTTATGAATGGGAAAAGGGGAAGGGGTAGTAATGGGAACAAGGGGAGGGTCAAGGTTGGGAAGAAGGGGAAGGCTAAGGGCGGTAAAAGGAGGAGGGTTAAGGGTGGAAAAGGATAAAGGGTAGGGAGATTAACGGGAACGGTTATGGGTAGGAAGAGTGGGGAAAAGGTGATAGGGTTAAGGGTGGAAAAAGGGAAAGGCTTAAGGGTGGGAAGAAGGGTCAAGGGTAGGGAGATTAAGGGTGGGAAAAGGGAAGGGTTAAGGTGGGCAGATAAAGGATGGGAATATGGGGTAGGATGGGGAAAATTGGGAAGGGTTGGAAAGAGGAGGAGGGTTAAGGATGGGATAATGCGAAAGGGTTGAGGATGGCTAGAAGAGGGGTGGGTCAATGGTGGGGAAAAGGGGAGGAGGGTAAAGTCGGGGAAATGGAGGAGGTTCAAGGATGGGAAAAAGGGAAAGTTTAAGTGTGGAAAAAGGGGGAGGGTCAAAAGGGAAAAAGGGGAGGGTCAAGGGAGGGAAAAAGGGGAGGTCAAGGGAGGGAAAAAGGAAAGGAGGGTAAAGGGTGGGGAAAAGGGAGTCAATGGTGGGAAAAGGGGAGGGTCAAGGATGGGAAAAAAGGGGGTCAATGGTGGGAATAAGGGGGAGTGTCAAGGGTGGGAAAAGGAAAGGAGGGTCAAGGGGAAGTGGTAGTAGTGGGAAAAATGGGTGGGTCAAGGATGGGAAGAAGGGGGAATGCTAAGGGTGGAAAAAGGGGAGGAGGGTCAATGGTGGGAATAAGGGGAGGAGGGTCTAGGGAGGAGAAAAGGAGAGGAGAGTAAAGGGTGGGAAAAGGGAGTCAAGGGTGGGAAAAAGTGGGATTATAGAGTAAGCTATTGCTTCCATCACCATCCAATCTCTTAATCTAACTATTTTAATAATTGAAGCAAACCAATGGACCAAATAGAAGAAAACTTGGCAGGATGGTTTCTTTCTAGGATCTTTGCAAAGTAAGTCTTACTAACATTGACAGAAAAACAAAACATTAGCTTATACGACCACCACAGGATATATAGTTTGATAGAATTCTAGTCAAACCTTCTTTAGTGACCACCTCTATTAAGCAATAACTTGCATTATGTGACCTTAATTTTAATTTCCGCTTCATCTATTAAACCATTGTGTTGTGTCTTCTATTTACGGATTCTGATTCCCTTTTGGTATCTAAAAGCTCTTCTTAAATGACCACTTGTCTTATGTGACCATATTTCACCGTTCCATTGGAAGGTCACATCAGACAGACTTGACCGTATATGAAAATGCTAAAATTCGTCTCAGTAACTGGTATATTTATGGAACCATAAATGAATATTATATGGTTTTTTTGCTTTGTTTTTGTTTTTGTGTTAAATGAAAAAATAATGGTGGCAAGAATGTGGCATTGTTTTGGGCCTATGAGCAGATGTTTTCATTGCCACATGAAATATGGGGAATAATGGATAGTGACGGGTCAGACAATTTTGCTTTGCAAGGAGCCACCAGCAACCTCTCCTAACAAACTGCACATATGGATATTGATATTTGTGATAAAAATGATGTATTGAGTCAGACCATATGGTTCAACCCATTCAGAAAGATAAATGGGAATCATATGTGCTTTCATAGGCACCGATGTGAAAATGGTATCTTTTTTTATTAATGATTTTATAACATCATCAGAGAATAAACACACTGTACACATTTAAGACATTAGTGAATACTTAGAAAGTTAATATTGATTTGGTCAAATATTGGTAATTTTAGTGCAATTCCAAATAATTGAAGATAAATTAATTTGGATGAAACTATAAAATTTGACAGAATATGCAATGGAATAATTGAAAAAAAAGCAGAAAACAAATCCTGTAAAAGTTTCTAACTACCAACAATAGGAAATTTCATTTGCACAGAGAGGAGACAAACTATTTTTTATACGAATCCCAACCTCTCCACCCCCCCCCCCCCCCCTTCCCTCCCACACACACACACCACCCATCAAATAGTGGCTGAAATGGCAAACTTACATTACATACATATATATAACAGTGAGTGCTAAATGGAGAACAGCAATGAAAGTGTTATTCCTGTATTTCAACTTATGTCTAAGTGTAATGTTGGATAGTCTCTCATGTTCTTTTACTTACATATATCCAGTCCTCGAAAAGAAAATTTTAATTCAGTTTTATTGGTCCGAATACAATTTTTGAATTAATTTTTAATAAGATAAATATAGTTCTAAAATAAAAACTGAAAAATGTATATGTCCGAACTAATTTTGTATCGGACTTGGGCCAGAGGACCGGTGCTTAACGTGAGGACTGCATAACCTTTCTTACTACAAGCTGTTCCTTTACTTTAATTTGTGTCTACGTGTAATGTTGGATAGTCTCTCACGTTCATTTACATACAAATCCTTTCTTCCTTATTAAAACAGTTACAAATAAAATACCTATGAATGAATGAATATGACATAGGACACCTTTCGACCTCTACTTACTACCCAAAAAAAAATCAAACAATTACAGTGTGATCGACGTGACATGACGCAACATGGATAAACATATAGATATCTATCTTAGTCTGTATATCATGTTTCGTTGATAACCTTCATTAGGTACACTCAATGTCAAAAGATTGGACAACCAAACATTTAATTAATTATGTAACCAAATCAATTGTGAAAAAATATGAAAAGTGCATTTTACGTTTGTAGGTAAAACATGTTCAATGTTGTTTACATTTTTCCTATAGTCATACCTGACCATGCAGTCACCTCTATTAAGCAGTCACCTGTATTAAAAGGTCACATTTTTTTCATCCTGTCATTGACAAATTCAAATGAATCACACCTCTTTTAAGAGGTCACCTGTCTTATAAGACCACTTTTTCCTTATCTGTATTTGATATTACAGTAAAACCTGTCTTATGTGACCTTGCAGGGGAACAATGAAAAAGGTCACATAAGACATGTGGTCGCTTCATGCAAGTTTAATTAGTATTAACTGCACTCCATAGGGAAATAAAAATGAAGATCACGCAATACAAGTTATTGCTTAATAGAGGTGGTCTCTAATGCAGGTTTGACTGTATTTATAGTACAGTATAGTCCCCCTCTTATAAGGACATTATTTCTGCAATGACGAAATGGCGAGGGGTGGCCTTTCTTGAGAGGGACAATTTAGTAGTATTTTATTTTCTCAGTGAACCTGAAATGTATTCTGATAAGTATGGTGCCCTTTCTGGAGGGGAAAAATTAGCAGTATTTGACTATTTGTGTGCATCAGAAATCTGTTCTGATAAGAGGGGTGGTCTCCCTTGAGGGGGGGGGGAGAGTTTATTGTTATTGTATTTTACTATTTCATTGCATCAGAAATCTGTCCTGATAAGAGGGGTGGTCTCCCTTGAGGGGGGGGGGGAGAGTTTATTGTCATTGTATTTTACTATTTCGTTGCATCAGAAATCTGTTCTGATAAGAGGGGTGGCTTCCCTTGCGGGGGACAGTTTATTGTTATTGCATTTTACTATTTCATTGCATCAGAAATTTGGCCTGATAATAAAAAGGGTGTGGTGTTTGGTGGGAATGGCCTGATAAGAAAGAGGGTGTGGTGTTTGGTGGGAATGGCCTGATAGTAAAGAGGGTGTGGTGTTTGGTAGGAATGGTCTAATAAGAAAGAGGGTGTGTTGTTTGGTGGGAATGGCCTGATAAGAAAGAGGGTGTGATGTTTGGTGGGAATGGCCTGATAGTAAAGAGGGTGTGGTGTTTGGTGGGAATGGCCTGATAAGAAAGAGGGTGTGCTGTTTGGTGGGAATGGCATGATAGTAAAGAGGGTGTGGTGTTTGGTGGGAATGGTCTAATAAGAAAGAGGGTGTGGTGTTTGGTGGGAATGGTCTAATAAGAAAGAGGGTGTGGTGTTTGGTGGGAATGGCCTAATAAGAAAGAGGGTGTGGTGTTTGGTGGGAGCCTAATAAGAAAGAGGGTGTGGTGTTTGGTAGGAATGGCCTAATAAGAAAGAGGGTGTGGTGTTTGGTGGGAATGGCCTAATAAGAAAGAGGGTGTGGTGTTTGGTGGGAATGGCCTAATAAAAAAGAGGGTGTGGTGTTTGGTGGGAATCGCCTAATAAGAAAGAGATTACTGTAGAACCAAATTAAAAAAAATGTTTTTAACAACAATAATATTTTATTCAAACGCTTGTCACAACCAGCTTCACAAGCCCAAGCTTCTTATGAAGCAATATACATATATAATATAAATATAGAGAAATTTGCGACACAATTATATTAAAATACATATATGTAATTCATATTCAAATAGTTTAGAAATAATTATGTAGTCTTTTTAGAAATTAACTTTTCTGAATTATTTCATTTCCTCTATATATAACAAACAATGAGTAAACAT
This sequence comes from Bathymodiolus septemdierum, assembly GCA_963383655.1. Lineage (NCBI taxonomy): Eukaryota > Metazoa > Mollusca > Bivalvia > Mytilida > Modiolidae > Bathymodiolus > Bathymodiolus septemdierum. Next base: position 37,285,458 of record OY726527.1, read on the forward strand.
CAAGCCTTTTAGTTTTTTGCTCTGAAATGTTATATGCCTTATATATTGAAAATCCAATGATTGTAAGAAAATAATTGAAGTCATAATAACGTTTATCGAATATTTTATAACCGAATACAAGATGATATAAAGTTATATATCATTTTCTATTCCACTTTTTTTTTAAATTCTTTTATTTTCCCTCAAAGCTCTTTGAAAAATAATACAAGTCCTAAAGTAGTGACTATAATCTTCCACTATATTACATAAAGTGCATATACTATTTTTCATGATTTTCCATTTTAAAAGTAGCTTTTTAGTAGGAATAATGAAATGTAATAATTTCCATCTGAAAATCTTCAACTTATTTTCACTTAAATAATTAAATATAAAATAGCATAATGTTTCACATTTTGGTAATTCTTTTGTAAATTGGTATTCCAATTGGTTTTGTAAATTTTTCATTGAGAAGCAATTCATAAATAAAAAATTATTCTTTAGGATTGAAAATTTATAGGGATTTCCCTTAATTAATACATAATTTTTTTTACAAATATTGACTATGATGGTGAATTATGTGATCCAGTTGGATTTATTATTGAAACGGTTTAAAATGAAATTTAATAATTCTTTACAAATTGAAAATGCAATATTTGTCTATATTTTTAGTGGTCTTTTCTTTCAGCTTTGCAAAAGTAGTACCAAATATTTCATCTAATTCAATAATTTTTTCCAAAATGAAAATGCAATCTTTGTCAATATTTTGACTGGTCTTTAGATTTGATAATGTAAATTCAGCATTTTTACAATAAACGTGACAAATTAAATCACACTGATATATCCACACTAACCTTTTTGAACTTAGTTTTTTTTTTAAAGAAACGCTTAAGACATATATATATAAATTAATTTTAGAGTCGCATGTCATTTTATACGTGTTTTGATTGGTTTAAAAAGTTGAGGGTATTTGTCAATGAACGAAATCTACAATAGACTTCGCTCTCAAGGCGTTGCGTGCCGTTGTCATTAGGTGATTTTCTGTAAATGAGGCACTTTTGGGGTTATTTAAATTTATTTCCGATTATTTGTCTTATTTTGAAAAAAATTAATATATTTTTCAATATCACAGCAAAGAAAAAATTAGAATTAATTTATAAGGATTGATCGAAATTATTTGTTCTGTTCATTCGAAATAACCTCAATCAGGATGTACACATCCTTGCGAAGCCCGCTACGCGGATTACACGGTGTGTACTTCCTGATTGAGGTTATTTCGTCATGAACCAACCAAAAACTGCGATCAATCCTTAAATATATATGTAACTTTATTTAAAAAATATGCACACCTACATACCATAGCTTAAGACATATATATATATATATATATATATATATATATATATATATATATAAACGTCTAAAATGTTAGCACAACGATATTAAAAAAAGATGCTAAAATGTAACAAAAATAACTATAAGTCTACAAAAAAACTATAATTATCATTAAATCGACGGATATTTCGCTTGACCGACAAGCTTCATCAGCGTCTGTAATCTGATTTGAAAAATTGTCACGTGACCATCAGTTATCGTGACGTAGATTACTAAAAATCATAATCTTGAACTTTATGCTTTATATTATTCAAGTATATTGCACACTAATTTATAAACAATATGAACAGAATGAAAAAATGTAATTATGAAGTTTATCAACTAGCTAAGGACCAGGCACTGGTTAAAAAGCTAAAAAAACCCAAAAGATTTAGACCTTTTTGATTATGCCTTCCGGGTGTAATGTTTGTAACTGGCAGATCCAAAAGCTCTCTTTTTTCTGTCTTTGATTTTCTTTCCAACTTGGACTGTGGTCAATGATAACAATTTTGGATCTGCCAAAATCTTCCAATGAGTGCCCCGGCGACACAAAGTGTTGACTCACGGACAAGAGCGTCTTTTTCGTAAGGTCGCTTCTGTGTCCATTCATTCTTTTGTTGAATGGTTGGACACTTTCTCCTACGTATTGCGACCTGCAGACGTGACAGTCAATGAGGTAAACTACATTAGGTGTTTTGCAATTAACATTGCAAAATATCTTATACTCCTTTCCTGTCGTCTTGCTATGGAACACTTGTGTGTGTTGCAATTGGAGACAGCACTTGCAACGCTTGTCACCACATGGTTTACACTGGCCGACCGTCGATGAAGGTCTAGATACCGCAGCTCTGACCAGTGTATCCTTAATGCTTTAAGGTCGCCGGAACGCTACAACGGGTTGTCCAGGGAACTACTTGGCCAGCGTTTCACTTTTTTCAATTTCTTTCCAATTGATATCATTGACCACAATCCAAGTTGGAAAGAAAATCAAAGACAGAAAAAAGAGATTTTTTGGATCCGCGAGTTACAAACATTACACCCGGAAGGCATAAACAAAAAGGCCTAAATCTTTATTTTTTTTTTAGCTTTTTAACCAGTGCCTGGTCCTTAGCTAGTTGGTAAACTTCATCATTACATTTTCCCATTCTGTTCATATTGTTTATAAATTAGTGTGCAATATACTTGAATAATATAAAGTATAAAGTTCAAGATTATGAATTTTAGTAATTTACATCACGATAACTGATGGTCACGTGACAATTTTTCAAATCAGATTACATACGCTGATGAAGATTGTCGGTCAAGCGAAATATCCGTCGATTTAATTATAATTATAGTCTTTTTGTAGACTTATATTTATTTTTGTTACATTTTAGCATCTTTTTGATATCGCTGTGCTAACATTTTAGACGTTTATTTATCATTTTTGTTTGTTTGCACAGTATCGTTAACACTTGTTTCCGATCCGACATCACGTAGGTTCATATGTTGTCTACTTTTTCAGACGTATATATATCAATATGTATATAGAATGTGCAAATACACATGTACATTGAAATTATCATATAATTATGATCACCTACAACATTATTTTATTTTTTCTCATTCTTGACTTATCACTGGATTTTTAACATAATCAATACGAGTGGTGCCTCTAATGGAGCAGAACTTGGGTACCCCTCACTTACCGAGCTTATTCCCGTTTTTAGTCCATTCATCTTACTTAATATTTAGTTTTCTATGTAGTATTTTGATTACCTTTGTCTGTTTGTTTAAGAAATAATTCTCGGATGCCGGGCTCTATGCTTATGGTGTCAAACCAGTAATTCAACCAATCAGAGCTAAGAACATATACAAAAGTAGTCCCTTTTAAAAAAAAAGTTCCTTTCACTTTGTTGTATTGTGACAAATACTGAATGGAATGGAATAATTAAATTGATAATTGAAGTTAAATGTAGAAGGATTATTTTGAGCCCAAATTTGATTGATTTAATTGTATTTTAATATGGATATGGAGGATTTGATGCATGACCTATAAATAGGGAATTTCTGAGGGATGACAGAGCTATTTTTAGAGTAGGTATTTTCCATAGCCTGGCATTTCACTGCAAGACTTAAACATGGCCTGATATTTTGACAGAACGTAGAGGAATCATGGACGTTTCAGAAAATGTATGGTCTTCGAAAGGTTAAACTTAAGATAAAATGGCCAGGTAGGCTCGAAAAAACACAATTTTAGTAGAAAACCTTAAAGAAATTAATTATAGGTTTCACACCTTAATTTCAACATGGGTGGGCATTATATTTGTTATTATTTTACATCGAGCGATAGCCTACCCATGTTAGAATAAGCATAGAGACCGGCATCCGCGAATTATTTCGATTCTAACAGGGCATTTACGGTAATTGTATGCCTTCAAGCGTACCTAGACAGAGGTTATGTTGGGCGTGTTCCAATTACCTCCCGATATTATTTAGAAGAAACGTTATAGAAATTGATAACGATGAAAAATTAGTTTCATCTGAATTAAGAAATAATTATCTCATGTCATTCTTTATGCTCAATTTATGACCATGGTGAATACAAACATAAACATTCTAGAATTGTTTCTTGACATGACTTTTTCCGGAAAAAATACTTAAGACAACCATCTATCGACTTTGACTTTTGTAATTTCTCGTCACCCGGTGACATACAATGTAGTTTACAAGGAACGCTGGTGACATTGACACAAGCTGGTTACTGATTTTACGATTTTGTGGGCATTTTACTTGTTTACCGTATTTAGAGTTGTATAATGCGCAGGATTTTGCCCAGATTCTTCAATTTGTAGGAGGGGTGCACATTATAAACAGGAACAATGTGTTTCACTCTTTCCCAGACCGGGAAATCACATGTCCGCCAATAAAACCCAACACATTTAATATTTTGCAACTTTATTGAAAATGAAAAGAGATAAATGATTCTTAAATTCTCCCAGCAAATGAAACATGCTCAAAGGACTGAAAAAATATACGATTGATATTTATTTCTTACATTTCCGACGGCGATTTTTTTAATTAAAAGTCCATGCGCATTATAGACACGAACTAGTTTTTTGGTGGGCATTTTACTTGTTTAAGTAGCTAAATGCAAAATGCCATCAAATTGGAAAATATTAGTAACTTGATTACATCACCGTCTAGTTATCAATGTAGGAAAAGTATGACATGAAGGTTAGTGGATTTTGTTATGTTTTGCATTTCCATTATATATCCTACTAGAATTGAAATAATTCATGGAAGAGATAGCTTGTATAACAAAGGTAACATTATTTTCGTTTAATTTAGTCATTACTTTTCTGTAATTCATCGTAGAATGCGAAATTGTCATGCGGGGAGGTAATCGGAACAGCCAAATCATTCGGTATCCATATGGCCGCATTGATTTACAAAATTATTGGAAATGCCCTATTAGAATCGAAATAATTATCCCATGTCATGTTTTATGCTCATTTTGTATATTTATTATTTTTATTCTTTTAATTTAACATACATAAAGTACAAATATGCAAAATACGCTGTCGATTAGATATGCCTTCTGCGCATGTGCTTAGGGTGTTCTGTGCTTTTTAGAGCCCTCCTGTTTTCAAAGATAAAGTTGCACACCATGTTAGAATTTTCCTTAGACCATTGTATTGTGGACCTTTGTCTGTTTTTCTTCTGACCATTGTATTGTCGACCTTTGTCTGTTTGTTTTTCTTTAGACCATTGTATTGTCGACCTTTTTCTGTTTATTTTTCTTTACACCGTTGTATTGTCGATCTTTGTCTGTTTGTTTTTCTTTAGACCATTGTATTGTCGACCTTTGTCTGTTTGTTTTTCTTTAGACCATTGTATTGTCGACCTTTGTCTGTTTGTTTTTCTTTAGACCATTGTATTGTCGACCTTCGTCTGTTTGTTTTTCTTTAAACCATTGTATTGTCGACCTATATGTCTGTTTTTCTTTAGACCATTGTATTGTCGACCTTTGTCTGTTTGTTTTTCTTTAGACCATTGTATTGTCGACCTTTGTCTGTTTGTTTTTCTGTAGTCCATTGTATTGTCGACCTATATGTCTGTTTGTTTTTCTTTAGACCATTGTATTGTCGACCTATATGTCTGTTTGTTTTTCTTTAGACCATTGTATTGTCGACCTTTGTCTGTTTGTATTTCTTTAGATCATTGTATTGTCGACCTTTGTCTGTTTGTTTTTCTTTAGACCATTGTATTGTCGACCTTTGTCTGTTTGTTTTTCTTTAGATCATTGTATTGTCGACCTTTGTCTGTTTGTTTTTCTTTAGACTATTGTATTGTCGACCTCTGTATGTTTGTTTTTCTTTAGACCATTGTATTGTCGACCTTTGTCTGTTTGTTTTTCTTTAGACCATTGTATTGTCGACCTTTGTCTGTTTGTTTTTCTTTAGATCATTGTATTGTCGACCTTTGTCTGTTTGTTTTTCTTTAGACCATTGTATGGTCGACCTTTGTCTGTTTGTTTTTCTTTAGACCATTGGATTGTCGACCTTTGTATGTTTGTTTTTCTTTAGACCATTGTATTGTCGACCTTTTTCTGTTTGTTTTTGCTGAGACCATTGTATTGTCGACCTTTGTCTGTTTGTTTTTCTTTAGGCCATTGTATTGTCGACCTATATGTCTGTTTGTTTTTCTTTAGACCATTGTATTGTCGACCTATGTCTGTTTGTTTTTCTTTTGACCATTGTATTGTCGACATTTGTATGTTAGTTTTTCTTTAGAACATTGTATTGTCGACCTTTGTCTGTTTGTTTTTCTTTAGAACATTGTATTGTCGACCTTTGTCTGTTTGTTTTTGCTTAGACCATTGTATTGTCGACCTTCGTCTGTTTGTTTTTCTTTAGGCCATTGTATTGTCGACCTATATATCTGTTTGTTTTTCTTTAGACCATTGTATTGTCGACCTTTGTCTGTTTGTTTTTCTTTAGACCATTGCATTGTCGACCTATCTGTCTGTTTGTTTTTCTTTAGACCATTGTATTGTCGACCTTTGTCTGTGTTTTTTTTTCTTTTGACCATTGTATTGTCGACCTTCGTCTGTTTGTTTTTCTTTAGACCATTGTATGGTCGACCTATATTTCTGTTTGTTTTTCTTTAGAATATTGTATTGTCGACCTATATGTCTGTTTGTTTTTCTCCAGACCATTGTATTGTCGACCTATATGTCTGTTTGTTTTTCTTTAGGCAATTGTATTGTCGACCTATATGTCTGTTTGTTTTTCTTTAGACCATTGTAATGTCGACCTATATGTCTGTTTGTTTTTCTTTATACCATTGTATTGTCGACCTTTGTCTGTTTGTTTTTCTTTTGACCATTGGATTGTCGACCTTCGTCTGTTTGTTTTTCTTTAGACCATTGTATTGTCGACCTTTGTCTGTTTGATTTTCTATAGACCATTGTATGGCCGACCTTTGTCTGTTGGTTTTTCTTTAGACCATTGTATTGTCGACCTTCGTCTGTTTGTTTTTCTTTAGACCATTGTATTGTCGACCTTTATCTGTTTGTTTTTCTTTTGACCATTATATTGTCGACCTTCGTCTGTTTGTTTTTCTTTAGACCATTGTATTGTCGACCTTGGTCTGTTTGATTTTCTATAGACCATTGTATGGTCGACCTTTGTCTGTTTGTTTTTCTTTAGACCATTGTATTGTCGACCTTCGTCTGTTTGTTTTTCTTTAGACCATTGTATTGTCGACCTTTATCTGTTTGTTTTTCTTTTGACCATTATATTGTCGACCTTCGTCTGTTTGTTTTTCTTTAGACCATTGTATTGTCGACCTTCGTCTGTTTGTTTTTCTTTTGACCATTGTATTGTCGACCTTTGCCTGTTTGTTTTTCTTTAGGCCATTTGTATTGTCGACTTTTGTCTGTTTGTCTTTCTTTTGACCATTGTATTGTCGACCTTTTTCTGCTTTTTTTTCTGTAGACCATTGTATTGTCGACTTTTGACTAAGCCCTCTGCTAAGCTTCTACTTGATAATTGGGTTTTCTCTGGATTTACTTTATTATATATCTTGTCTATAAGAAACATATTTTGTCTTATTCTTATGTCCATCTCATTACCAATTACTCTTACTAGATTGTCGTAAACCTCTTTCTCGTGTGATGACAACAATTATGTATATATTAACATATATCTAGGAAAGTAAAGTGTTGATTTGAAAAATAAATGATTTATTGACTGAATTTTGGTGTTTAGCGCCACTTTCAGCAATATTTCAGCTATATCATGGTGACCAGTTTTAGTGGTGGAAGAAGCCGGAATACTCGGTGAGAACCACCGACCTTGGGTAAGCAACTGCTAAGCTTTATCACTTGCGGCTGCGAGTCGAGTGCATCCTTTTTGTAATTTACAAAGCCAGGCACGAACCCACGCCATATTGGTGATAGGCTTGTATGAGTTGTTAGGTATTCAAATACCCAACTCATTGAGCCACCCGGGTACATCTTTGACCGCTGTTCACAAATTTGTAAACATAAATAATAGCAAGATAATAAAAGATTATAAATCATGGAAACAGAAAACAAATAAGAGTGCATTTGTATGATATATATAAGTTGACGGCTGTTGTAAGTTCACGTAAAAGTTGACAAATATATATTGATGATTACTTAGTTAACGACCGTTCACGTTAACACGGAGGCAGACAAAAAAGATTTAATTTTTGGCAGCTAGAAAAAATGCTTTAACATCCGGTTAACTTAAAAACTGTCTTGCACAAGCACCTGTATATTATATGGCTTAAAATATCATAGAAAGCAATTAATTGGGTATATCAAGATCAAAGCAGCTGCCATATTGACAAAAGTAGTGACGTTGCTCCTTCTGTTACGGTTCATTATTCACGCATCTGTTATCAACACAATACACATAATCAACCGATCAAGAAATTCTCTTTTTTACCGAGTTTTAATTGATAAGGTTTCAGACATTATTGGCTTATTTCTTTAATCTCCGAAAAAACAGCTCAACCATCCCCCCTTTTCTGTACGATTAAAACATCTAAACTATTACTTTACTTTGCACTTTGTATGTTCGCAAATACCAAGAATAGTTTAAAGATATCAAAGGGGTTATCAAAATTGGCAACTTGTAAAACAAAACAAAAAGGGACAAAGAGTTCAACAAAATGGCAGCACCCATAACAATCGTTATTTTTAAGCCGTTTATGTGACTAAGCTATCATATGTCGAATTTCAGTCCCAGTTAAGACCCAGGATAACACATTACACATGGTTAAAGTTATGATGCTTAGCGCCACTTTCAACAATATTCTACCTATGCACAAAGAATAAAGTTAAGCACCCCCTGATATATTAAAACATAATAAGTTACACTCAGTTTAGATTCTAATATGTATATTGATTATAGCAAGAACAATGTTCCACTAAAAAGATGTGCTCACACAGGTGTAACCATTATGTCTAATATCGACTAGTCATGCACGTGAACCATACCTCTCATGCATTACTCAAAATTCAGTATATTCACGCTTCGAAGTTGTGTATTTAAGTCCGGTGTTTTAAGAAAAAATATCATTCTCAGTAAGCATGGTACGAAGGCGAATATCAGAAGCACAAAGATGGCAAATAATCGGCATGCATACAACAGGGCTGTCCTTCAAAGCTATTGGACGTCAGATGTGCTACCACTATACTGTAGTCAGCCAACTGGTGAGACAAAACACACAAACCAACAATGTGAAAGACTACCGACCATGGGCAAACAACTGGTAAGCTTTATCATTTCCAGCTGCGAGTCGAGTGCACCCTTTTTTAAACTTACAAAGCAGGGTGTGAACCCACGCCGTGTTGGTGATAGGCTTGTATGAGTTGTTAGGTGATCTAACTACCTAACTCATTTGAGCCACCCGGGTCCTTCTGATATATGATGTCTGATACAATTTTCGATTAAAATCCTATAAACGATGTTCGTTCGTCTTAATCCAATCAAATTCACAGGTCTCACTTACTCCCATTGATTGATGCGTCTCCGTATGAGAGCACCCACACAATGATATATCAGTAAGCTTGACAAGTGAGAGCTGCGATTGTCTTGAGACTGGGTTCGTCTATGCTCTCATTTATTTTGTAGGGGTTTCATAATTCATTTGATTTTTGTTTTTATTTATCTATGCTGTTGTCTATCAGTAGTAGATCAGGAACTGTCTACCCATTCCAGAGCACCTGATTCACATGCCACACACCCCTCCCGTTTTTTGTGATTACTCAATCTTCAGTGGAATGCTTTGAGGATCAGTTCGTAAGTCTCTTTCGTTTGGCCAATGCATCGTATATCCTTCTTCGAATTACGCCATATGCTTACCCCTTTGGTATCTCCAGACTTATCTCACAATAGGTTTGTTTCAATATTCAAATAAATACCAAGATTGATTGTTTCCAAATCTATCATACCAATAAACAAGTCCTATGTAACTTCAATAATTTATTACTGATTGCAAATTTTAAATCAAAAAATGTTATGTACCTGTCTATTGAGATTCTGTATTCTCTAAATATTATATGTATTTGTTGTCTGCTTTGATTTGGAATACAATGTTCAAGATCTGTGGTTCATTCTGTTTCCTTCGTTCTAGACAAGCTTTATATTCCCTCTCAAATTGAAAGATAGCCATTCCAAATAAATTATTGTGTCGATCTGTGCTGCTACCAAGAATTTGTTGAATGCCAGAAAAATGTGTTCGTCTTCCACGATAAGGAAAGCTCTTGACGCCATGACTGTCAGCAAACAGCACTTTCTTTGTATTATACACTTTTTTGTTATCTTCATATTTGTCTTCGTCTGTATGACATCTTATGTAGTTCCGACCTACACATATATTTTTCTAGAATTTAGCAAGCGATGATCTGAAAATGAAAACTATCGAGAAGATATATTTTATTTAAGATGTCACAGTTGCCTCTAAAACATAAACACTACATTATTTGTCTCTTCAATCGACAATACGGTGGTATTCAAAGAGAGCAATTTTACACTTGAATATGCTTTCTCTGGTAGTTGAATTTGTTCTAAAAATAGAAATGGCTATTTCTAAAAATAGAACGACCCATTTGCACTTTTGATGGTATTTATGGAGTCACTACATGTTACCCTTCAGGACACATATGATATAAATCTGATTTTCGAACCTTGCTTCTGGACGAAATTTTATATTTTGCATGGTTTTCTCATAGACAAGCTCTTAATAGTTTATATTTGTACAATGTAGTCTTCTAAGATGTTTTAGTGTTTAATGGGGGGCTTAAGTGTTTAAAATGCAGTCTTCCAAGATATTTTAATGTTTAATGGTTGAAATATTTGTTTATGATGTACTCTTCCAAGATATTTAAGTGTTTAATATTTGGTATACCTTTTCACAATGTGGTCTTCCATAATATTTTAATGAAAAATGTTGAGTTTACATTTTAATAATGTAGTTTCCTAGCATGTTTTAATGTTTAACGGTTGCTTTTTTTATTTTGTAGTCTACCAAGATAGTTTAATATTTAATGTGTGAGCTACAATCTATTATTCTACTTGAGTGTCATGATATTTTTATGCTTGATTAGTTATATTTTTATAACATTGTATTTGTATTTAGTGGAGACGCGACTTTTCCTGATGTGTTTTATCCATGAAATGTTATATATATTTGAACACTATTTTTATATACTTGTTCTAACAATGTAGTAGTGAAGCCGCGACTTTTCCTGATGTGTTTTATCCATGAAATGTTATATATATTTGAACACTATTTTTATATACTTGTTCTAACAATGTAGTAGTGAAGCCGCGACTTTTCCTGATGTGTTTTATCTATGAAATGTTATATATATTTGAACACTATTTTTATATACTTGTTCTAACTACTATAAGACTAAGTTATATTTTTCTGAGATATAAGTTAATCTAGTGTTTATCAATGTGTCAATTAGATTACAATCTACCATCACTCGGGTATCTGTAAATAATGAGGTGTAAAATTTTGATAGTTATCCTCTCCTTCTGTCCCTGAACTGCAATGCAGAATGCGGTCCTAGACACAAGTCACAACACCGTACGTTACCCTGCACTCAGTGTCATAGTACATAATAAAATAATTCCTCTAACTAAACATATCACAATCTACCTTAACTGTAGCTAAAAATGCTGAGATCCACTCCTCTCCGTCTGTCTCTCGGCTGTAATACAGAATTTGTTCTGTGTCTACAGTCCTAGCTTGTCTTCACCGTACGATACACTGCTCTCAGAGTCATAATACAAATTATGATAAATCTTCTAACCAAAGAGAGATAATCACTGAGTGTTTATATTACACTATGTAAATACTGGCTTGTTTATTTCGGTTCTAATACAGAATGTGATCTGTGTCTACAATCCCAATCTGTCTTTAATGTCCGTAACACTATACTCTGTGTAATAGCACAAATTATAATTATTCCTCTAACTAAATAGAGAGGTTCACTGGTCTGTGTATTGCAGAACATTTTACATTGAATTACATTGACAGGATGTAACATATTAAAAAAAAAGAAAAAAATAGAGCAACTGTTTTCCTATTTGAGTTGGAGAAATGGAGAAAATTGTATCCTATTTGATTTCATTTACCTTGTTTATGATCCTGACATTTCATATTATCAATAAGAGGTGGGGCTAGGGGGTATTTAAAACCCACGATTTATCAGAAGATATCATATTCTGTGATGACATAATCACAATCATTCATTCCCAACTTCCTCTCTGGTCTTAATATGCTTAAATTATATTGGATAAGCGGTCATTAACATATCTAGGGGAATTTTCAAACTAAATATAGAAACTGGTCCTTCCCATTAGTTTCGTTTCCATTGTTAACATTAACCGATTTTAATAGTATGGACATTTAAATTGTGTTAAGATAAACGGTTCAACAATATTTAGATCATAGGAAATGGACTTAAAAATATACATTTTTTATATTTATCAAATACCTACAACATTATAGCAAAATACAACAAAATGTATACATAAGATAATGAAAAACTTACGATGTTTTGTCTATGTATGGAAACGTCCAAGTGGACTAAATATGTTTTAACAATGTTATAAATGCTTAATGAAAACACAATTTACAATTCACAGATGCATGGAACTATGGAAAGTAGTGTACCCTTCATGTTGGAAAATTTCTCATATTTGTCAGGTTTATAAAAATAGGGGTGAAAAAAGTGTATGTCCAAAATACTTGAGAGAATAATTTCTAAGTCACTTTATGAGTATTGTGTTTCTCATGAGCTACTTATTAGCGAGAATTCAGAGTATAAGAGGAATGATTCTACAGTTAACCAGCTACTTGCTATAACTCATAGCATTTATAAATCTCTTGATTCTGGTATAGACGTTTACAAGTGCTATTTTTCTTAATGTGTCAAAAGCTTTTGATAAAGTATGGCACGAGGGATTGATATTTGGACTCAGGCAATTTGGTATAACTGGCTCTTTAATTTCAATGTTGGAAAATGACCTAACTGAACAATCTCAAAGAGTAGTACTAAATGGCACACAAATATTCCCAGAATAAGCGAACATTTGTGCAAAAATATGTCCCAATAAGGTGACAGCCAAACAAATATTAAAACTTTGTTTTATTCACAATAATTCAATAGTTTAATATGTTTTCTAAATATTCAGCATGAAATAATTTCCATACTCAACAGTATTTTTCACTCAAAGTATCCGAAATATCGCGTATCAGCAGTGTATCTCTTACGATCATGCCTCGTTAATCGCTGGAAAACCAATTTTCTGTCTTGAAAATATGAAGAATGCCGTATTTGAGCGGGAATAACATTGGAAAATTACTTATGCACAAGACAGGATGTATATTGCTTCAAGAATAAAAATACTATCACTATTTACAATATGCTGCACAAAACTTGGTAATTTACGTTATCAATACCTAAAATCCATGGTAAATTTCAAATTATACGTTAAAGTGGCATTAGCTACCAAAATCGTAAATTTGTGTTACCCATAAAAACTATCAGATATGATTTATGCCTTAATAAAACGTGTTTCTGTAACTTAGAAATGTTATGAAATGTATGCGCATCGGGAAAAAAAGGTGCAACTGCTCGTGTTTTGAGATCGATCAAGAAATGGACGCCATCTTATTAATTATCGGCATTGCTTACGGAGTTTGTCGAATCGTCATTAAGTCAGTACAACAATGCACTTATTTCTTATGTTCTGTGAATCTGCTTTTAGTAGGCGATAAATACGGACAGAGAACCATGCAAGCTTGCAGTTAATAAGCGACAAAATAAAAATGATTCGTTTTTACCTGTCACTAGTAAGGTCAGTTGCATACGGAGAAAGCGAGGTCAAATTATTTGCTTGCAAGGAAATAATAAATCGATGGTAATTTTCGTTCTCAAAAGGTGAAAAGTGGTACGATAAGCTGTTTAATGTGAAATATTTACCTTTATTTCATCATTTTAAAGCTATTTACCAATTCCCAAAACATAATTTTTTGGGTCAAAATCGTAGTTAATTCCCCTTTAAGAATGCAGTACGAATTCTACAAACATTTTTCTTAGTGTTATCTATCATGTACTACTCAGTCTGGGAAAATATTCGTGTTTGACGAGTTTATTTCAGTTGCAATTAATGCGTCGTTTTAAGACGGTAAGCTACGTGATCGTAGCTGTAACAACATCATTGTGTTAAGGTGGTAAAGACTATTTTTAAAATAGTAGTATCTTTGTATTATTTAATTTCAAATGTGATTTAACTTTGCCAGACATCGCAGGATTTTATGTAATCTAGATAATAAAAGGTACGTTATGGTGAATTTTTGTACAACGCCTTGTAGAAATCCTGCATTCCATAATTAAGCACAAATATAAACGCCAATAATGCCAACATACGTAGTATTACCAGGCAGAGTAAGATAAGTGATTGCTTAGCGACGGTAACGATTAATATGATTACAACACTATCTATGATGATATCATGTTGCTGATATTTTCAGTTTTCGTTGTTGCGGTTGTGTTTTTTACTTTTGTTTTATGTTACCGTTTTTGGCTATCCTGTTTAGGCACTTTGGTTTTATTGCTCAACAATTCGTATTTGGCTGTGCAATCTTTCGAATTTGAGCGTACCTGAAAAATGTTATTCCAGAAGCGCATGGCGCGCACTAAGTTAGAAATGTATATTTTATTCTCTCGTTTTCGTCTTCGTCCGGTGTTTTGTTTGCTCAATGTTGCCAGTGGTCCTGGATTGTATATTCTTGTAAGATTGACCCTTCCGGTTTTCTCTAACCTTTATTTCCATTGCAATTTCATCCCCCCTGTTTTATTCGAATTTCCATGTTCGACAGACCTTGTAGTTAATATAATAAATAAGAACCCTTAGAAAGAAACGTAAATAATATCGTAACTGACATTTTTGTTCTTAATGGGGCTATCATATTCTTTTATTATACATTCAAGCGAGTTCTGACTTAACGATTTAAATGTTATTTATCAAATAACGATGTTGATCTACATTTGTAATTATTTATCAATATATTCTACGAGGTCAAGTTAACACGGGTTGAGTAAATGATCAGTAAGCATCTTAATTCAAGCGTCATTGATAAGAATTATGTATATCACGCAACCATTTAACTTCCTCTTCCACAATGTCCCTGATTTGGTGATATTTCGTGAGAAAACATTATTTTCAGGTAATTTATGTTGCTTTATTATAATTGTCATGATATTTTCTAACTTAAACACGTCAGATGTTGAGAAATATATTTAAACAAAATTATTTTATATTTACCAATATGACTCACCTATCTCCACGATACAACAGTATGTGATAAAGTTGGTCGGTGGTTTTCTCCAGGTACTCCGGTTTCCTCCACCAATAAAACTGAACCGCGACGATATAGCTGAAATATTGTTGAAAGTGGTGCTAACAACGATGAAAACGATAAATCATAGCTTTATTAAACATACTACACTCACTACACCAACATTGGAATTTACAAAACTGGATTTTTACAGGTTCATTTGTTGTTGTATTTACACTTGAGCAGATATAGGTATAGAAGTTGATCAATTATCTCCACCCCATTCCCTGGAATAAGTAATATGCATGCACAATAATTATACATAGTCTGCATGCGTTTTTCAAATCCCTCCCCCAATTATTAGCCAGCACTAAGCACAATAATTATACATGTTTGTATGTGATATGCTTAGGACAATGACATACTCTCTTTGGTGCACTAAAACCTGGAGTGGACTAGAGTTTGGATCCGGATTTTTGAATGTGTATATTTGTCTTTGTCCTGGTACTTGATTCTTTTACATTTTGTGTTTTCCCCAACAAATACTTTAAGGAATACTATTTTAAATGTTCAAATTATTTTTGTTGATTCAAAACTGTTATATTCCTTCTATGGTAGCAAAAGAGTTATTTTGACTGAAATAATTATATAATTTAACATATTAGATAAGTCCATAGACACCTCCTATGTGAGGTCAGCATGGTGATTGAAATAGAAAGCATAATGTTTGTGACATGCTGAAATTACCTCGGCAAAACACCAAATGTATTCGAAGTAAATGCTAGACAATCAGAAGAGGCAATGAAGAATAGACAGTCTAGAGAAACTGGCAACAATACACAAGACGAAGACAAACAAAGCAAAATACACAACACAATATTGGACACCACCATGCACAAGATGAAGATAGAAAAAAAGCATAATATGTGTTGGACACCTCCTTGCTCAAGACGCAGACAAACTAAGCAAAAAAAACCCCCAAATCACAATATGTGTTGGACATCACTATTTACTATACGAAAACAAACACAAATAACGTAAGCTAAACAGGCAGCATTAAGGAGAAAGAGCAAATACTGCTTGGCTCGGGATCAGGTTAATGTGTTCGAGTGGGGCAACTTGTCTATCTGCGAAACTATTGTTTCAGTGAGCTAGCACTATAAAAATCCAACTAAGCGTATTGGTCAACTACAAAGTAAAGCTCAGCTCAGCATCATCCCATTTTATTGAAAATTAACTTGTTTTTGCCATGATATAGTTGACAAATTGTTGAGTTGGCGTTAAACAACAATCACTCATCCAAAATAACGTGAATAAGACATGAACCTTCCTACACATTCAGGATTAAGTTAGTTATCTAATATATAATGTGACAATTAACATTAACATTAACTAATCATACAATTGTTAAAATACAATTCTTCAAATTTCTTATTAGAATATGGAACTGTTCTGTCGGTGTGGTATTTACAAAAAATCATTTCCGATTTGCCTACC
Organism: Bathymodiolus septemdierum; assembly: GCA_963383655.1. Taxonomy (NCBI): domain Eukaryota; kingdom Metazoa; phylum Mollusca; class Bivalvia; order Mytilida; family Modiolidae; genus Bathymodiolus; species Bathymodiolus septemdierum. The sequence continues at coordinate 37,302,180 of OY726527.1, forward strand.
CTTCCGAAGCACATGAGTTCACCCCCGGTTTTTAATGGGGTTCGTGTTACTCAATCTTTAGTTTTATGGGTATGCTTTGTAGATTGTTGTTTATCCTTTTGTACTTTTTCTTATGGTCGTTGTGTTATCTGTTCTTCGATATACGAATTCTAATTACCCCCTTGGTATCTTCAAACTCTTCTTATCTTCGGTGTAAAATAAGACAGCACCAGCAAAGACTGTGTTAATTGGAAAGTCAATCTGATATTAGTTAATTACTTTCAATTTTGTACATACATAAAAGTGACTGAAGTCAATTAATAAATGTTAATTTCTATTTTAATACCAGTAATATATTACAGGATATCAACATCATGTCAAGTTCTCCATCTTCATCTCCATCCTGTGGTATATGTTATATCCGCTACATTTCTAAACCATCAAAAGTGTGGTGTCCAGATTGTGAAGAAGGTCTTTGCACAGAATGCGTAAAACATCATAGTTTAGTGAAACCTTCCCGAAATCATACCACAATACCTATATCGGAATACCGGACATTGCCGTCGTATGTGTTGGAAATTAATGAACTTTGCAACGAACACCACGAAAAGTTCATTTTATACTGTAAAGAACATGAGCGTCCGTGTTGCAGAATTTGCATGCTGAAAAATCACAAAGACTGTAAGGTAGCTGTTCTAGAAAATATAATTAAGAATGTAAAGACCTCAAATATGTTCAATGAAATCGAACAATTAATTGATGAATTAATTGAAACTATTGGTAAAATTAGACAAAATAGAGAGACAAATGCCAGTGCTGTTAAAGACCAGAAAATATTAGGTGAGAATGAAATTCGGGAACTGAGGAGACAAATCGACAAGCATCTTGACAAGTTACAAGAAGGTCTGATGATGGAATTAACTAAAGCAGAAGAACAAGTAACCGAAGATACACGTGAGCTACTGGTAACTTTAGACGAGAAACAGACAAAACTGACCGAACACCAAACAAATATAGTCAACATAAAAAAGTATGCATCAGACCTACAAACATATTTAGCCGTAAAACAAATAGAGAAAGATGTAGAAACACAAGACACGTGTTTACAGTCAATAATTAATAGCGATAGTCTAAATCAAACCAAATTATCATACAAGATAGACAGCGGTCTGAAGACTATAATCACCAGCATTCAAAGGTTTGGCGAAGTAGTTATTAAATCAATGCCTTCTGAGTTAACCTTTGTTAGAAAAAAAAATAAGCAAGCCCAGATGATGGTACCTGACCTATCACCACCTATGTCAGTGGAAACAATACAGCTGAAACTGAAACAAAAGATAAACATCAAGGGTAATAGCATTAGAGGATGTTCTTTACTTTCAGGTGGTAGAATGGTATTGTCCTGTTACATCACTGACACTGTCACCTTTATCAACAAAGAAGGAGTAGAATTATTCCAGATAGGTAAAGATAAAACAGGATCCTCTACTTATGACACAGTTTATATTAAAGATACCAATAGCGTTGCTGTATCATCTGGACTTGGGGGAAATGGATGCATATCTATAATAGATATAGAAAGTCAGAAAGTCATGACAACTATCTCTATAGATGGGGTCACCTTAGGCATGGCGATTAGAGGAAAAACAATATATTACTGTACAGATAATAAAGGAATACAGATGCTAAACCTTACTGATAAATCTGTAAGTGATATCATCAGTAGTAATATGGATAATGTAACGTACGTAGCTACATCTGGGAAAAACCTGTACTACACAGGCTATTACACAAATACCGTGACATGTTGTGATTTACATGGTACAACCCAATGGAAATTCAAAGATGAACGGGTTCTTAGAGGTCCACGTGGTATATCTGTAGACAATGATGGGAACGTGTATGTCGTCGGTTGTAATACTAACAAAGTTGTGGCTATCTCCCCTGATGGACAATGTCATAGACAACTGTTGTCTTCCAAGGATGGTTTGTCAAGCCCATGTGTGCTTGATTATGACAAATCTACCAATAGGTTATTAGTTGTAAATAAAAGTAAATCTGCATTTCTGTTTGATGTTACAATGGGAGAGTAGAGGAATAGTAAAACATTAGACGACATTTTATTGAATGATTTTTATTTTAAAGAAATAAATGTATCTTATTAATATCATCTATCTCTCCAATTTTATATCACGTTCATATCATTAATTATATTATGGGTTTTGCGTTATGGTATTTGAAGCCAATTTCAGGTATATCGTGACGGTCAGAGTTATTGGTAGAGGAAACCGGAGAAAACCACAGCCCTGTCACAAATCACTGAAACATTTGAGGGTTGAGATTATGGTTATGGTACTTAACGCCACTTTCTACAATGTTTTAGCTAGATCATGACAGATCAGTTTTATTGGTGGAGGAAACCATGGAAAACCACCGACATGTGTTTATAGCCATTTTCATTGATATTTCAGTTATATCGTGGTGGTTTTATTGGTGGATGATCCAACAAATGCCAACGGAGATGTTCCACTTGTCGTAATCACTTTCCGGTCCTTTAATGATTCATGATTTAGCACCGGGTTTGTAACTTGATTAACACGACAGGTTCTAATTGTCCAGCAGGAACTGCCTACATTTCTGGATAACATAAGTTCACTCCATGATCTTAGTGAGACTTACGAGTTTTGATTACTCCTTTGGTATCCTCAAAAATTCTTTTTCTTGACATTTATTGTGACTGGATTCAGGTCGCATTCCAGCAGATTTTATATATCAGCTAAGAATAATTGCAATGCAATTGGTACAAGAAGAAGGCCTTGTCAACTTGCTACTGTCTTATCATGTTATGTCAACCGTAACATTTGTTGATGTGCTACTGTAGTATCATGTTACGTAAGGTGTAGCCCTTATCGACTTGCTAATGTAGTATCCTGTTACATCAAGCGTAGCAGTTGTTGACTTGTTGCTGTGGTATTATGTTACGTCAGGCGTAACTCTTGTCGACTTCCTACTGTGGTATCATGTTACGTCAGACGTAGTCCTTGTCGACTTGATACAGTGTTATCATGTTACATTAGGTGTAGCCGTTGTTGACGTGCTACTATGGTATCATGTTACGTCAGGTGTAGCCCTTGTCGACTTGCTACTGTGGTATCATGTTACGTCAGACATATTCCTTGTCGACTTGATACTGTGCTATCATGTTACGTCAGGTGTAGCCCTTGTTGACGTGCTACTATGGTATCATGTTATGTCAGACATAGCCCTTGGCGACTTGCTACTGGGGTATTATATTAAGTTAGGCGTAGCCCTTGTTAACGTGCTACTATGACATCATCTTACGTGAGGCGTAGCCCTTGTCGACTTGCTACTGTGGTATCATGTTACGTCAGGTGTAGCCCTTTTCGACTTGCAACTGTGGTATCATGTTACGACAGGCATAACCCTTGTTGACTAGCTACTGTGGTATCACGTTACGTCAATTCAAAACGCCAATAATGACAACATACATATTATTACAAGGCAGAGTAAGACTAGCGTTTGTTTTTCAAAGGTAACGATCAATATGATCACATTGCTGTCTGTGATCATACCGTATTTTCAGTTTTCGTTGTTGCTGTTTAATTTGTAGCTGTTGTTTTGTGTGACGGTATCCGATTTTGACTATCCTGTTTAGGAGCTTTGGTTTTATTGCTCCAAAAACTATACTTGACTTTGCAATCTTTTGATTTTGAGCGTACCAGATGAAGGTTATTCCAGAAACGTACCAGATGAAGGTTATTCCAGAAACGTACCAGATGAAGGTTATTCCAGAAACGTACCAGATGAAGGTTATTCCAGAAACGTACCAGATGAAGGTTATTCCAGAAACGTACCAGATGAAGGTTATTCCAGAAACGCGTCGTGCGCACTAAGTTTGATATCTACGTTTTATTCTTTCGTTTTCGTTTTTGTCCCGTGTTTTGCTAGTCCAGTGTTGCCAGTGGCCCTGGATTATCAATTCTTGGAAGATTGTCCCTTTCAGTTTTTTCTAACGCTTATTTCCATTGCAATTTCAACCCCCCTTTTTGTGGCCCTGGATTATCTATTCTTGGAAGATTGTCCCTTTCAGTTTTTTCTAACGCTTATTTCCATTGCAATTTCAACCCCCCTTTTTGTGGCCCTGGATTATCTATTCGTGTAAGGTTGTACCTTTCTGGTTCTTTATAACCCTTAATTGTATAGCCATTTCAACCCCCCTTTTTCATTCGAATTTTCATGTTCGACAGACCTTGTAGTTAATAGAATAAATAAGAACCCAGAGAAAGAAACGTAAATAATATCGTACAGGACAATTTTAGCATTCCTAATGCGGCAATCACATTGTTTTGTTACTATTCATTCAACCGAGTTTCTTACTTAACAATTTAAATGTTATTTATCAAACAACGATCTTGAAATAAATTTTTCAGCTTTTTTTTATCTATATATTATATAGAGTTAAGTTAACACGGGTTTAGTAAATGATCACTAAATATTTTAAGGCATGCGCCATTGATAAGTATTATCGTAACAAAATGTAAATGTTATGACCATTTAACTTTCTGTTCAAATTTTCTGATTTGTTGATATTTCGTCAAAAGACATTATTTTCACGTATTTTCAGATAATTTATGCTGTTTTATTATAATTGTTATGTTATTTTCTCACTTAAATAAGTCAGTTGTTCAGAAGTATATTTAAGCTGAATTATCTACCAATATATAGAGCCCCCCCCCCCCCCCCCCCTCCTCCTTCCCGAGCTTCATGATACAACATTATGTGATAAAGTGTGTCAGTGACTTGTGACATGTCGGTGGTCTTCTCCTGGTACTTCGGTTTCCTATACCAATGCATGTTTTTTTGATTGTTCGATGGTGTCTAACGCCACTTTCAACAATATTTCAGTTATATCGTGGCAGTCACAAAATGTTGTACAACACTACCCCTTCCCCAATTATTAGCCAGCATAAATAAAGGGTGACAAAATACAATATATTTAATATACTAAAAACATGACAACATCTCTATAATGCTTGGCTATCTCATACACTAAAACCTGGAGTGGACGACAGCAATCCCTTCCCCAATTATTAGCCAGTAGTAAACATAAATACATGTTTGTATCTAATATGCTTAAGACATCGACATTACTCTTTTTGGTGCACTAAATCGTGGAGTAGAATAGAGTTTGGATCCGTTATTTTGAATGTGTATATTTTCATTTGTCCTGCAATGCACAAGGGGATACTTGATTCTTTTTACATTTTGTGTTTTTCACAAAAACAAAATCATTAAGGCATGATATTTATACAGTCAAAAGACAACGTATGCTTCATTGTATGAACTGAGAGATCAAAGCAAATGAAGAACTAAGTAGATTATCATTTAGTATTTTTTTTAGATGTTATCAATGTTAATATTATTTATGTTGATTCAAATAATGTTATATTCCTTCTATGAAAACAAACTAGTTATTTTACTGACCTAATGTTATAATTTCACATACAGTATTAGACAAGGTCATAGATACTTCCTATAAGAGGTTAGTGTGGTGCTTGAAATAGAAAGCATAGTGCCTGTACCTTGCTGACATTGACTAGGGGAAACAGCAAATTTACTCTAAGTAAACGTTAGAAAAACCGAAGAGGCAATCATGAATGTATACAATCCAGAAAAACATCATGGCAACATTGGGTACACAAGATAAAAATAAAACCACAAAAAAAATCACTAAAAAAAATCCACATAAAAACCCCACACCAAAAAAACACAGCACAATATGTGTTGAACATCACTATACGCAAACAAGCACAAATAACGTTAATAAGCCCTCCTACAAACAACTGAGGGTACAAAGGAACAGAACATCGTGACGGACACCACGACACGGAACTCAGAGACACCTAATAGGACAACAAGCTAGTTATCTAATATACAATGTGGCAATACGCATAATACTTGTCATTAACATTAACTAATAATAATATGGATTAGGCACATCCTACAGGCGAGTATCGCATCTACGCCACAGGCACTTGTTTCATTCAAAAAATATATGCCCCTCCTCTTCCTTACTTCAAGGTAAATATCTGTCCTTTTCCCTTTACCCACTTCGCCTCAATATGTTTCGCTTATTTGTGATCCTTTCGCTGACTCAATTATATCGTTACACTCCCGAGACATTTCTCCTTTCGACTGCCACATTTATATATACCCTGAAATAAGGAAGATGAGGGGGCATATATTTTCTAAATGAAACAAGTGCCTGTGATCTATGCATAGACATGTACATGTACAAATAGTAGTCTTGGGCTCTTTTCTTCATTATTCTTGATTATGTTTCTTTGTTCTTCAATTCGACTTACCCAGGTATTTATATTGTAAAGGAGATTTTTTGGGCGAGATATATCGGGGACGACGTTTTCTTAGGGCCGAGATATATCGGGGACGACTTGTTGTTAGGGCCGATCGGTCTTCAGGGGTGAAGCATGACTCTCTAAGGATTGTCCATTTTTTTAATAAATTAATCGTTTCATGTAAAGAGGCTGTACGGTTTCCTTTCTATTTTTCGTTGTTGTTATTTTTAAGCTCGATAGTTATTTTTTATTCAAATTAAAAGGCTATTTCCTGTACTTCACTCCGATTGTCCTTTCTATGTCGAAGCTTAGAATCAATTTCCGGTTGGTATTGATCATATATTGATTCATGACCTTACACGATGCTCGCTATTATTGTTAACTGCATTAGTACCACCATTAAAACCCGCCAAATATAATTCTCCAAGTTTCTTATAGGAATATGGTTCTGTCAGTGTGGTTTTTAGTGGGGTTCATAATACACGATTTCTAGCTTTATGTTCATGTTTTGTTTATCGTTGTTTGTCCTTTTGTACTCTTTCTTATATCCATTGTGTTGTATGTTCTTCTTCGATATATGGATTCTGATTCTAATTTAAGTGGTGTACAGAAATAAAACTGACTAAAGAATGATAATTAATAAATGTTAATTTCCATATCTACATCATGTCAAGTTCTCCATCTTTCTGTGAAATGTGTGATATCCGCAATATTTCTAAGCCATCAGATGTTTGGTGCTCTGATTGTGAAGAAGGTCTTAGTTAACTACACTAGTGCCACCATATAACCCTCCAAATATAATTCTTCAAATTTCTTATTGTAACATGGAACTGTTCTGTCGGTGTGGTATTTAAAAAAATATCATTTCCGATTTGCCTACCCTTCCTGAGCACCTTAGTTAATCCCCGGGTTTTACTGGTGTTCATGTTACTCGATCTTTTGCTTTATGTTCATGTTTTGTAGATCGTTGTTTGTCCTTTTGTTCTCTTTCTTATATCCATTGTGTTGTATGTTCTTCTTCGATATATGGATCTGATTCTAATTTAAGTGGTGTACAGAAATAAATGACTAAATAAAGATAATTATATAGATTCAAATTACTCCATTGGTATCTTCAAACTCTTTTTTCTCTTTAAATTTATTGTGGCTATGGTTTCAGGTAGCATTCCAGCAGATTTCATATATCAGTTAAGCGTAATTGCAATGCAATTGGTACAAAAAAAAGACCTTGTCGACTTGCTACTCTGGTATCATGTTACGTCAGACGTAGCCCTTGTCAACTTGTTCCTACGGTATCATACTATGTCAGTCGTATCCCTTGTTGACTTTCTACTGTATGATGTTAGTCAAGAGTAGCCATTGTCATTTTGTTACTGTGGTATCATGTTACGTCATGTTTATCCTTTGTCAGCTTGCTACTTTGGCATCATGTTACGTCAGGTGGAGCCCTTGTCGACTTGCTAATGTGGTATCATGTTACGCTAGGCGTAGCCCTTGACGACGTGCTACTGTGTTATCACGTTAGGACAGGCGTAGCCCATGTCGTGTTCTTACTTTCTTATCATGTTACGCCAGGTGTAGCCCTTGTCCACCTGTTATTGTGGTATCATGTAACGTCATGTAACGTCAGACGTAGCCCTTATCGACTTAGCGAACCCCACTAAAACCGGGAGTGACCTCAGATTCTCCGGAAGTGTAAGCAGTTCCTGCTCCACTAATGGCGCCCATCGTGTTAATCTAATTACAAATCCGGTGATAAGTCATGAATGAGGAAAGGACTGGGAATTGCTTACGACAAGAGGAACATTTACGTGGTCAATTTTCAGACAGATATTCCATAACTGGCAACCAAGTCATGGTGGTACTCGTAAAACGTATTTTAGTTAAAGGAAAACTCCAGTCAGTTGAACAATTGCTATAATTCAATACATTGTACCTTTTTATTCGGAAATAACTAATTATCAAACAAAAAACACCTTTATTAACATTAATACACCCAATTAGAAAAATGAATATTTGGAATTTCCTGTCGTAGTGGAATCGGCCATGACATCTCTTCATGTGACGTCACGGAGATGGATCATGTCAGTTGAATAAATAATGTATCTGACTCTTCCTAATATCGAGCCCTTTTGGTTATGTTTTAATAAAGGGCGAAGCCCTTTTATTTATAGGCTATGCAAATTTTAGTCACGTGACTATCGTATTCATAGCCAAATATATTTTCACCGGAAGTGTAAAAAATATTGACAAAATAGTATTTAAAATCGCAATAAAATTTATTTCGATGAGAAATCCTGAAATCTCTTATTGTTTATATTCTGAAAAATTCAAATAAACTCAAATGAAAATTCTAAAAGAAAACTTATAATATCCACGCAAAGCGTTATGCATAGTACGTCATTTGTTAGTGTGTACTGATCATGAAATACACACATGTGCCAGGTCGTATGCAACCCTGGGATGAATTTCATGAAAGTTCATGGATTTCTCCTGAAAAGATGATTCTCTTCTCTGAATACCTTGTGTGAGCTGGTGTCAAATAGAAAGGGCAGCTCGCCTTCATCTTCGGTTAGGGAATCTGTTACATCTACATGCTATCCGCGATTCAAAAGAATGAAGTACATGAATTCACCCCCAGTTTTTAGTGGGGTTCGTGTTACTTAATATTTGCATTCATGTGTATGTTTTATAGATCGTTGTTTATCCTTTTGTACTTTTTCCTATGGCCATTGTGTTGTCTGTTCTTCTTCGATATACGGATTTTGATTACCCCCTTGGTATCTTCAAAATCTTCTTATCTTCGGTGTCAGACAAGACGGCACCAGAAAATAAAGGGTTAATTGGAAAGTCAATCTGATTTTGATTAATTAATTCAAGTGGTGTACAGAAATAAAAGTGCATACAGATAATAAATAAATGTTAATTTCCATTTTAACACCAGTAATATATTACAGGATATCAACATCATGTCAAGTTCTCCATTTTTCTGAATTGACAAGGGTTATGGCTGACGTCGCATAATACCACAGTAACAAGTCGACAAGGCTTACGCATGACAACGCATAATACCACAGTAGTAAGTCGACAAGGGCTACGTCTGACTTAACATGACATCACAGTAGTAAGTCGACAAGAGATATTCCTGGTGTAACACTATATCACAGTAGCAAGTCGACAAGCACTACGTCTGATGTAATATTATACCACAGTAGTAAGTCGACAAGGGCTAAGTCTGACGTAAAATGATACCTCAATAGCAAGTCGACAAGGACTACGTCTGACGCAACATCATACCACAGTAGCAAGTCAACAAGGTCTACGTCTAACGTAACATGATACCTCAGTAGGAAGTCGACAAGAGCTACGTCTCACGTAACATGATACCACAATAGCAAGTCGACAAGGGCTACTCATGACGTAACATGATAACACAGTAGCAAGTCGACAAGGGCTACGTCTGACGTAACATGATACCTCAGTAGCAAGTCGACAAGGGCTACGACTGACGTAACATGATACCACAGTAGCAAGTCGACAAGAGTTACACATGACGTAACATGATACCACACTAGCAAGTCCACAAGGGCTACACCTGACGTAGCATGATACCACAGTTGCAAGTCGAACATGGGTTACGCTTGAGTTAACAAGATCCCATACTAGCAAGTCAACAAGGGTTACCACCGAGGTAACAAGACACCACACTAGTAAGTCGACAAAGGCTACCCCTAAGGTAACACGACACCACAGTAACAATTCGAGAAGGTCTACGGTTGACGTAACATGATACCACAGTAGCAAGTCGACAAGGTCTACGTCTGACGTAACATCATACCACAGTAGGAAGTTTACAATGTCTATGTCTGACGTAACATAATACCACAGTAGCAAGTCGACAAGGTCTACCTCTGACGTAACATCATACCACAGTAGCAAGTCGACAATGTCTACGGTTAACGTAACATGATACCTCAGTAGCAAGTCGACAAGAGCTACGCCTGGCGTAACATGATAAGAAAATAAGAACATGACAAGGGAAACGCTTGTCGTAACGTGATACCATAGTAGCATATCGTCAATGTCTACGTCTGTCGTAACATGATACCTCAGTAGCAAGTCGACAAGGGCTACGTCTGACGTAACATGATACCTCAGATGGGCGGTATCTACCTCTCAGTGTATGCTTTCCTAGATGGTCTATATCTAGTCGGTCGTATCTACCTCTCAGTGCATGCTATCCTAGATGGTCAGTATCTACCTCTCAGTGTATGATACCCTGGAAGGTCGGTATCTACCTCTCCGTGCATGATACACTAGACGGTCGGTATCTACATCTCAGTGTATGATGCCCTAGATGGTCAGTATATACCACTCAGTGTATGATATCCTAGATGGTCAGTATCTACCTCTCATTTTATGATTCCCTAGACGGTCGGTATCTACCTCTCAGTGCATGCTATCCTAGATGGTCGGTATATACCTCTCAGTGTATGATACCCTAGACGGTCGGCATCTACCTCTCAGTGTATGATATCCTAGATGATAAGTATCTACCTCTACCTCTCAGTGTATGATATACTAGATGGTAAGTATCTACCTCTCAGTGTATGATATCCTAGACGGTCGGTATCTACCTCTCAGTGTATGATACCCTAGACGGTCGGCATCTACCTCTCAGTGTATGATACCCTAGACGGTCGGTATCTACCACTCAGTGCATGATACCCTGGATGTTCGGTATCTACTTCTCGGTGCATGATACCCTAGACTTTCGGTATGTACCTCTCAGTGCATGATATCATAGACGTTTGGTATCTACCTGTCAGTGCATAATACTCTAGACGGTCGGTATCTACCTCTAAATATATGATACCCTAGACGGTAGGTATCTACCTCTCTGTACTTGATTCCCTAGACGGTGGGTTTCTACCTCTCTGTGCATGATATCCTTGACGTTCGGTGTCTATATCTCAGTGTATGATACCATAGACGGTCGGTATCTACCTCTCAGTGCATGATATCATAGACGGTCGGCATCAACCACTCAGTGCATGATACCCTACATGGTCGGCATCCACCTCACAGTGCATGATACCCTAGATGGTCGGTATCAACCTCTCAGTGCATGGTATCCTAGATGGTCGGTATCTACCTCTCATAGCATGATATCCTAGACTGCCAGTATCTAACTATCCGTGGATGATACCCTTGAGGCCAGTACCTACCTCTCAGTGCATGATACTCTAGACGTTCAGCTTCTACCTCTCAGTGCATGATACCGTAGACGTTCGGTATCTATTTCTCAGTGTATGATATCCTAGACGGTCGGTATCTACCTCTCAGTGCATGATAACCTAGACGTTAGGTATCTACCCTCGGTGCATGATATCATAGACGATCTGCATCTACCTCTCAGTGTATGATTCCCAAGACGATCGGTATCTACCTCTCAATGTATGATACACTAGACGTTAGGTATATACCTCTCAGTGTATGATATCCTAGACGTTCGGTATATACCTTTCAGTGTATGATACACTAGCCGTTAGGTATCTACCTCTCAGTGTATGATACCCTAGACTGTCGGTATCTACCTCTCAGTGTATGATATCCTAGACGTTATGCATTTACCTCTCAGTGTATGATATCCTAGATGGTCGTATCTACCTTTCAGTGCATGATATCCTAGATTGTCAGTATCTACCTCTTTGTGCATGATACCCTAGAGGGCCAGTATCTACCTCTCAGTGTATGATGTCCTATACGGTCGGTATCTACCTCTCAGTGTATGATATCCTAGACAGTCAATATCTACCTCTCAGTGCATGATACCCTAGACGGTCTGTATCTACCTCTCAGTGCATGATACCCTAGACGGTCGGTATCTACCTCTCAGTGCATGATATCCTAGACGGTCGGTATCTACCTCTCAGTGTATGATATCCTAGACAGTCAATATCTACCTCTCAGTGCATGATACCCTAGACGGTCTGTATCTACCTCTCAGTGCATGATACCCTAGACGGTCGGTATCTACCTCTCAGTGCATGATATCCTAGACGGTCGGTATCTACCTCTCAGTGCATGATACCCTAGACGGTCGGTATCTACCTCTCAGTGCATGATACCCTAGAGGGTATGTATCTACCTCTCAGTGTATGATACCCTAGACGGTCGATATCTACCTCTCAGTGCATGATACCCTAGACGGTCAGTATCTACCTCTCTGTGTATGATACTGTAGAGAGTCAGTATCTACCTCACAGTGTATGATATCCTAGACGGTCGGTATCTACCTCTCAGTGCATGATACTCTAGACAGTCAGTATCTACCTGTCAGTGTATGATATCCTAGACGGTCGGTATCTACCTCTTAGTGTATGATATCCTAGACGGTCAGTATCTACCTCTGAGTGTATGATACTCTAGAGAGTCAGTATCTACCTCTCAGTGTATGATACTCTAGAGAGTCAGTATCTACCTCTCAGTGTATGATATCTTAGACGGTCGGTATCTACCTCTCAGTGTATTATATCCTAAGCGGTCAGTATCTACCTCTCAGTGTATGATACTCTAGACGGTCAGTATCTACCTCTCAGTGTATGATATCCTAGACGGTCGGTATCTACCTCTCAGTGGATGATATCCTAGATGATAAGTATCTACCTCTACCTCTCAGTGTATGATATACTAGATGGTAAGTATCTACCTCTCAGTGTATGATATCCTAGACGGTCGGTATCTACCTCTCAGTGCATGATACTCTAGATAGTCAGTATCTACCTCTCAGTGTATGATATTCTAGACGGTCGGTATCTACCTCTCAGTGTATGATATCCTAGACGGTAAGTATCTACCTCTCAGTGTATGATACTCTAGAGAGTCAGTATCTATCTCTCAGTGTATGATATCATAGACGGTCAGTATCTACCTCTCAGTGTATGATACTCTAGAGAGTCAGTATCTACCTCTCAGTGTATGATATCCTAGACGGTCGGTATCTACCTCTCAGTGTATGATATCCTGGACGGTCGGTATCTACCTCTCAGTGTATGATATCCTAGATGGTAAGTATCTACCTCTACCTCTCAGTGTATGATACTCTAGAGAGTCGGTATCTACCTCTCAGTGTATGATACTCTAGAGGGTCAGTATTTACCTCTCAGTGTATGATATCCTAGACGGTCAGTATCTACCTATCAGTGTATGATATCCTAGACGGTCGGTATCTACCTCTCAGTGTATGATATCCTAGATGGTAAGTATATACCTCTACCTCTCAGTGTATGATATCCTAGATGGTAAGTATCTACCTCTCAGTGTATGATATCCTAGACGGTCGGTATCTACCTCTCAATGCATGATACTGTAGACAGTCAGTATCTACCTCTCAGTGTATGATATCCTAGACGGTCGGTATCTACCTCTCAGTGTATGATATCCTAGACGGTCAGTATCTACCTCTCAGTGTATGATATCCTAGACGGTCAGTATCTACCTATCAGTGTATGATACCCTAGGCAGTCGGTATCTACCTCTCAGTGTATGATACCCTAGACGGTCAGTATCTACCTCTCAGTGTATGATATCCTAGACGGTCGGTATCTACCTCTCAGTGTATGATATCCTAGACGGTCAGTATCTACCTCTCAGTGTATGATATCCTAGACGGTCAGTATCTACCTATCAGTGTATGATACCCTAGGCAGTCGGTATCTACCTCTCAGTGTATGATACCCTAGACGGTCGGTATCTACCTCTCAGTGTATGATATCCTAGATGGTAAATATCTACCTCTACCTCTCAGTGTATGATATCCTAGATGGTAAGTATCTACCTCTCAGTGTATGATATCCTAGACGGTCGGTATCTACCTCTCAATGCATGATACTGTAGACAGTCAGTATCTACCTCTCAGTGTATGATATCCTAGACGGTCGGTATCTACCTCTCAGTGTATGATATCCTAGACGGTCAGTATCTACCTATCAGTGTATGATACCCTAGGCAGTCGGTATCTACCTCTCAGTGTATGATACCCTAGACGGTCAGTATCTACCTCTCAGTGTATGATATCCTAAATCGTCGGTTTCTAGACTGTCGGTATCTACCTCTCAGTGCATGATGCCCTAGACGGTAGGTATCTACCTCTCAGTGCATGATACCCTAGACGGTCGGTATCTACCTCTCAGTGCATGATGCCCTAGATGGTAGGTATCTACCTCTCAGTGCATGATACCCTAGACGGTCGGTATCTACCCTCTCAGTGTATGATACCCTAAACGTGAGGAATCTACCTCTCAGTGTACGATACTCTAGACGGTCGATATCTACCCTCTCAGTGTATGATATCCTAGACGTTAGGCTTCTATCTCTCAGTGTATGATACTCTAGACGGTCGGTATCTACCTTTCAGTGCATGATACCCTTTGCCATTAATGTTAATGTCAAAAACCTTTATAGGACACACACAATAAGTAACATGAACACATAAAATCATCAAGTTTGTCATGAACATATTATACAAGTGAACATCATCAATCAAACGCACTATTACAAAAGAAATCCTTTATGTACGACGTAATACAATGAACAATAAAGAAGAAATGCGAGAGCGAGATCATGTACTTTGTCAATATAGTTATCTGTACCTGGGGTCGTGAAATCCTATTTATAGCTTTATGACTTGAGTTTGTCCATGCAAATTAAAACATCGCTTCGTTTATTGTAAAAGTGTGTTCTTTTCTTATTAAAATGATATACACAAAGAAAAAATTTAAGCACCCCCTGATATATTAAAGCATAATAAGCTACACTAAGTTTAGATTATAATATTTATATTGATTATAGCAAGAACAAAGTTCCATTAAAAAGATGTGCTCACACAGGTGTGACCATTATGTTTAATATCGACTAGTCATGCACGTGAATCATGCCTCTCACGCATTACTCAAAATTCAGTATGTTCACGCTTCGAATTTGGGTATTTAAGTCCAGTGTTTTACAAAAAATATTCATTCTCAGTAAGCATGGTATGAAGGCGAATATCAGAAGCATAATGATTGCAAATAATCGGCATGCACACAACTGGGATGTCCTTCAAAGCTATTGGACGTCAGATGGGCTACCACTATAATGTAGTCAGCCGACTGAAGAGAAAGCACGCACAAACCAACAATGTGAAAGACTTGCCACCACCCAGCAGACCACGGGTAACATCTGATCGTGCCGACAGGGCATTGCAGTGTTAAGTTAGAGGGATGCCATTCGCAACCAGTCCCGTACTCAAACAACACTTGCTGCCGAATAGACGTCTGTCAACAAGGACAGTTAGAAACCGTCTGAAATCAGCGGGACTTAAGTCAAGGAGAATCATTAAACGTCCACTGTTGGCAGACCGACATCGACGAACACGTCTGACATGGTGTTTAGCACGACGTGGTTGGAATTTGAGGACATGGCGCACGATCCATTGGTCAGACGAGAGCCCGTTTCTGTTTCATGTAATCGACGGCCGGATGAGGGTTTGGAGACAGAAAAATACAGCCTATACCCCAAAGAACATTCATCCAACTGTCCCTTACGGTGGAGGCTCAGTAATGGTTTGGGGTGTATCTCTCATGACTGCAAGCTGGATTTATTCACCATACAAGGCAACCTAACTGGTGATCAGTACATCAGAGACGTCTTGCAACCAGTTGTTGTCCCCCATGTCGACAACCACCCATTAGTTACAAGGCCTGTGTATATGGATGACAACGTCAGGCCTCATAGTTCAAGAGCAGTAACCGCCTACCTCCAACGTGAAGCCGTGACTTCTGTTCCTTGGGTAGCCATGAGCCCGAATTTGAATCCCATAGAGCATATTTGGGACATGCTACGCCGTCGTATGCAGGCTCGGGAACCTCCTGTGCAAAACATTCGTTAGTTGGAAGCAGCATTGCATCGGGAATGGCAGCAGCTATCACAACAGGACATCCGACGTCTAACTGGAGGGATGAGACGCAGTGTTGAGGCCATCATCCAAGGACGTTGGGGTTACGCCAGCTATTGAACTTTGAACAGTAGATGCCGTCAAGTGATTCATAAGTGATGTCTTGAAAGTGAAATGACAATCTTATCGTGCTTCTTGAACTGTGAAGGTCAATGCTTAAAATGGACATGTCTTACTGCAAAAACTGGCCTTGTGATATTGTGATTAAATATTCATTAAATTAACATTTTTCTTGATATTTTTTGTGGTTTCTTATAGCCAATGCAATGTCCTAACAGGTTAACATTGCGTTCTTTAGATTATCTGGTCAGTCGTATCATTTGTCATTTAAAAAACATGAGGGTGCTTAACTTTTATCTTTGTGTATATATCGATCCCTCTAAATTGATCATCGTCCAATAAAATATGTTTTAGTTAAAGAAACACAACATTAAATGCCTCCTTCTAGAAAATTATTTGTGTATTTTCAAGTTCACCACCCAATGCATATATTTTAAATAAATAAACACAACCGAAAACGTGTAGAGATGCTTTTTTGTTTGCTTGCAGATTCGTGTCGAGACGAGGGTGTTTCCTCTAATAATGACATATGATCGTCAGTCGTTAAATTATAGTATTTTTTCTTCACAAAAAAGTAATTTCTATTAGCATATAGGAGGATGTGTCCCCTATGGGGTGCTGCCCAGGACGCTATGTGGACTTTAGACTCCTCGTCTACACAATGTATGCCCCCCTCAAATAAATAATTCTGTATCCGAGCCTTGTTTGTAAACCCTGTACTCGTCATAAATATAGTAGATATACTCTTTACTTGACTTCACACAACCAATCAATCACCGTTAAATAGATTGATAGTTTAAATTCATATTATTGTATCCTGAAGTGGCAAATGATGGATGGGTATAATCTGTGGCGGATCTACTATGAAGCGAACGAAACTTAAGCGGTAGGATCCCTAATCACGGAGGAGCCCCTGAAGCAAATTTTGTTAGTGAGTCAATTTTACAACAATACAGATGGAATTTTTAAAGTGTTTTTAAAATATGTCTCTTTTGTGATATTGTCTCTTCACCTGACAAAGATTCTGTCTGCAGTAAAAGAGGGACAACAGAAAAATTGTGAAACTGTTTACTCGCGTAGTGGCATAAATCACATGTGGATTTTTCAACTCTATATAGCACCCTATCGCATTACAAATTAAAAACCGGCTTAAAAGAAACAATTCACAAAGCTTTCAGTCATAAAAACTATGGCTCAAAATTTGTTGTGTTAGGCTACAATTCCACATATTTTTCAAACAAAATTCAAAAAGGTAAAACATGCTACTCCGAGGAACAAGTGATCAGAATGCTGGAGTTCCTCATCGATAACATATTTGTCTCCTTTGAAGGAATACTGTTTCAGCAGGTCGTCGGCATACCAATGGGTACGAATTGTGCCCCTCTTCTAGTCGATTTATTTTTATACTCATATGAGTCGGAGTTTCTTCAAAAGCTTGTAAAGGATAAGAAGATGCATGCGGCTAGAGCTTTTAATTTCACATACAGGTATACTGATGACGTTTTATCTATCAATCATTCTAGATTTGCAGAATTTCTCCCATTGATATATCCTCCAGAGCTGGAAGTTAAAGAGACCACAGATACCGCTTTGTCCGCATCATTTTTGGATTTATTCCTCGAATTTGACGACAGTGGTCAAATCAGTACTACAATTTATGGACGACTTCAATTTTAAAATCATAAATTTTCCAAATATGTGCAGCAATATACCAGCTTCTCCTGCATATGGTGCTTACATCTCGCAATTGATTCGCTATATCAGGGCCAGTAGCAATTATTCTGATTCTGAACGTCATCTTCATCTGAGAAGCAGGCTACTGGACCAGGGCTATAACAAGATTCGCCTTATTCGATCTCTTGAAAAGTTTATATTCCGATACCAAGATCTTGTCGAAATATATTCCGTCTCTGCAGAAAAGATTATAAACGATGGATTTTCACATAGTGAAAATGTATAAAGATAGAATGTCAACAAAAATGTCAAAAATATTTGTTTATCAATGTGTGACGTAAAAGTATTTTTGACATTTACTTCACTGAGTTTGGTGCTGCTTTTGACAACTGTTTTACATGTTTTGTTCAAGCATTGTTATAAATACTTTTATAGTGACAGCCGGAATCTTTGCGCCGTAATGAAAGGGGGAGGTTTGGCGCTTTCAAATCTGATTCAACCCACCATTTCTTTAGAAATGCCTGTACCAAGTCAGGGTCATTACGGTTTTCATAGTTTTCCGGTTGTTGACTGATTTTGTCTGTTTATATACTTATGAGTTTTGACTTTCCCTTTGCAAGATTGTTCGGAGTTCGGTAATTTTGTTATTACCCTTATTGATGATATAATCATAAACCAGTGGGTTGAAATACTTAATATTGATCTGAGAATATGCTCTAATACCCATTTCCCATGGTCTCAAACTGATCCTCCAGCTGTATGGGCTCGTTGCACTCTCCATAATACATTCATAACCTATGTCTTGGCAGTTGGATCCTCTAATCATTCGTTGGTGCATCGTTTAATAGTTCTACATCTCAACCCTAGATATAATCGGAACCATAAGAAGACACATGAATTCATTCTCAATTCAGGATGCACTCGTCTAGCCTATGCATTGTAAGCATCAATCAGATTTTATCTCTTTGTTCCAACAAGCCCCCCTCTGATGAACTTCTTCCTCTCTACGTATAGTAGAGAATGGATCAATACTTTGTTCCACGCAATGATGTTGGGTGGTGTGATTTTCATTCCACCAAAATCTCTATTGTGGTATATTTCTATTATTTCTTTGCTAGTGTTTAGTGTTAAAGATATAATGGTCAAGGTGTGCTTATAAACTTGGTCCATAGTTAGCACGGATGATATTTTATCACACAGTCATTTTAAGGTTTTCTATCAATTGAAAATCCATAAAAAAACGTGTTTTTACTTTTTGCTTCAATACACGCGAAGATGCATTAATTTTACCTATTTAAGCCATAAAGCAATACAATTATGTGTGTTCTACTCAAAATGGAAAACATAAAGTGTTGAATTTCATTTAATTAAATGTGCGAATAGATTGAAAGGCCAACTATGCAAGAAACCCCCCTTTTCCCGAGTTCTATGGGATTTTTCTTGCTACGTTCAATCCCTATTTTCTTTGCCGTAGTTCTATTGCATTTTTTTTAAATTTAATAAACAAATGCTAAAAAACGATTATTTTAAAACACTTAAAGGACGTAGGGTTTTTGTAATATCGATTGCGGACGTGTAAAATTTCCGGATAAGTTACGTCACAGCAAACGTCATGTAATGCAATCGTCGTTTTCATTTTCATTTAATAATCAGCGTAGTAACAATTTTCCTTAAATACATGTTTTATAGATGTGCTTTAACAGCTTCCTTCTTCACAAATTAATTTGCATTGTGTATCTGCTGAAATATCTAAACAACAACGTTACCGTAGCATTTTACATGTGTAGACCCTCTCTATTGCTTTTTGGATAATAACAATAGAAGTAGGGCCGTCTTAGCAGCATCACGGGCCCCCGGGAAAAGCAGTGCATTAGGGCACATACCTACACAACCACTCATAGGAATAAAACTGTAAATGTATATAAGATTAAACATATATATTGTATTGGTATTTCCAACAAAGTCAGTGTTTAAACATTAGAAAAACATATAGTACACAACATACATAGATAAGCATGGAGCTCCTATGCTCGTGGGCCCCCGGGCAACTGCCCCGCGTGCCCATGCGTTCAGACGGTACTGAATACATACCTCTCATACATCCCTTCAATGTTAATATTAAAGATTTACAGACCACGCTGGACGCAATGTGATGATAATACCTTACATGACCCTTTGGGTTTGGTCATAGTGAGGTAAGCGTTGATCCATGTGCGTTTTGCATAAACATGTACTATATATGCACGCGCTACAAAATAGTCCCAAAACTTGATAACGTAAAATAGTTAAAGCATTTGGTTTTGCAGTTTCTAAGAAAAAGATTAAATATTAATATGAAAAGTTATGGATAACAGACGACGGACACTACATGATAATACTTCTCTTGACCGTATTGGCCAGTTGAGCTTACAAACATGTTTAATTTTAAATAGATAAATATCATAACAATATTCAAAAACTACAAGAAATAAGATTTGGTAAATAAGTAATGAAGTGAGTAATTGTTGTTTAACGCCAAACGAGCAATAGGAAGAACTTGATATTTCCAAGAACTCTGGTAAACCTTACAAAAATACTAATTTTGACAAAGGAGACATATTGGCAAATCACAAGTCATTCATGTCATCACTGAATATTCCGATAAATGAAGAAAATTGTGAATTATCTACTTTATATTGGATACCAACATTTCAGAAGAATCAATATTTAGACAGGTATATTCCCGGTTCTCCTACTTGTTCAACAAAAGAACTATCTATAACTATGACTAAAATGTTGCATGCAGTCAAAGGAGGACTACTATCATACTGTGACAAAGTATATTCACGCGGTAACATTAATCAAAAGCACCAAGTCGGTGCCGTAATGGTTAGCCTGCTCCCCTCGAGTGCGGTAGATCGTGGGTTCGAGCTCCGGTCGGGTCAAACCAAGGACTATGCAATTGGTATTTGTTGCTTCTCCGCTAATCATGCAGCATTACGGAGAAAGAGCAAATATTTGTTGGTTTGGAATCAGAATAATGTGTCCGAATGGAGTGACATTTCTACCCGCGGACTGTTGTTTCAGTGAGCTAGCACTATAGAAATCCAACTCAGCATGTTGGTCTAGAACAAAGCGGACCTCATCATTATTTCATTGATAATTAACTTGTTCTCGCCATAATATAGCTTGAAAAAATTGCTGAATTGGCACTAAGCAACAATCACTCACTCAATCAATCAGAAGTGGATACTGAAAGAAGAGGATAATTTTAATTCTCGAAAATTTCATCTAGCCAAATATTTGATTTTTTTTAACTTTTACACTTTCATTTCCTCTTTAAAGTAAATTATTCACAACGCATTTAACTTTAAAAAATGGTTGCAACGTTACAAGTTTATAGTATTGGGTCACGAATTAACTGATTTGTCAAACACGAAACGAAAGGTGAAAAGTGCTACACATAAAATGAAGTCATCAAAATGGTGGAGTTCCTTATCAATAACATATATTTATCGAGTTCGAATGGCACATTTTTCAACAAATTATAGCTAGACATCCCTATGGGAACAAAATATGACCCTCTCCTCTCCAACTTTTTCTATACTCCTATGAGTCTGAGTTTATGCAAAAACTTATCAAAGACAAACAAAAGGTAGAGAGGCTTAAGCCTTTAATCTCACTCCCAGGTATATTGATGACATTCTGCAATTAATAATACGAACTTTGCTAACTGGATTCCATTAATAGAGATTTCTCGATAACTGACGAACGAACGTATCTTCCCGTAACATAACGAAACAATGTTAATTTACGTAAATATTTTTTGAGGGAGACCTTATTGCAACATTTGTCTTCAATTGTTCATTGAGTGTAAGTGATTAGATATATATTTTTTTCATTTCGGTGTTTAGAACAGTTAAAAATGAATATCACTGGCCAAATAATGGTTTCACAGTGACATTACAGTCTGCATACAAAATACATATTTTCCTCAAACGCTATTTATATATGTACTTCAAGGAGGGGTGCTTTTCAAATTTGTTTATATTTTTTTCTTAAATATTTCTGATTTAAATTTTCGCACAAATAAATAATTTTGACAGACAAAAAATAATAATTTGACTAAGGAAAATCAAGCAGTATAATAGTTATGTAAAACTGGATATTGAATGGAACATTTCTGATTTCATATGTAAAGAAAAATAAATGATTCCATTCTCTCAAAACCTGTCTGTCCCATGGTAAAACAATAGCTCCTTTTATGGTTATTTATACCTTATCGGCGACGGTCGCCCAACCATTGACAAATTGTCGTGCAAAAATCGTGTGTGATTTTCCCTTTCTATTGTTTTTATTAAATAAGAGAAATGCCTTAGAAAAATTTACTGTATACTAGTTTAACCCGTCACTTGTTATTGAATTACATGAACTGTGTGTTAGGGATATCGAATTTACATATTTCTACGATTTTTCTATTGAATACTGGAACTGTTCCGACAATGTGATATATATTTTTTTCGTTTTATTATAGGTTATGAAAAAAAACCCAGCTGAGTTGCAATTGTTGAAAAAAATATCGTTGTTATCCGTCTTCCGTAATTAAAATCGTCAAAATGAAATACAACCGAATTGATGATATCAAATGGTGACTTGTTTCAACATCATTTAAAGGGAAACTTTGCGATTTTTTACATGTTAGCTAAATATATTCCTGGTGATATAAAATACATATTCACAAAGTTTTATCGACATATTTCCACAAATAACGAAGCAAATCGCAAATTTGTAATTTTAATTTCTCAACCAGGCTGTGACGTTTTAAACTAAAAATGCATTGTGGGATTGAAATTTAAAGTCTGGGTCGCTGATGTTAAATTCGCTTCATTTAAAGCGCTCAGAGGACTGTAATTAAAATTAAATACTGAAGTGAACAGCTACGTACCTTTTTGACAAACAACTATTTTAAATGAACAAAATGTTTCATTTCCTTTATATTTACAACGGAAAGAGTGTTTTACAACAGTCACCTATATTCACTATATGTAGGATCCCTTTTACAATTATGTTCATTTTGTTATACTGCTAATGTGCTGAAAAATATAATGGATAATTTTGACAACGCGTAACTTGTGTATTGATCGAATTAATAAAGTGGGAATTTGAATACACACTATTTGCTTTCCAAGATGAGTTGTTGATCGTTTATTAAAGATAAAATATTTTTAAAACATTAGAGTAAATATAATGTTGAAATAACAGGAACAATTATAATTGTAATTATGTTTTAGATGATAAAAAAGTATACACCATCCTTGAAATTATAAATTTTCATTATTAGAGGCGCCAAATTGACCTAACTATATATAGCTGTCTCATCATAATTAATATGTATTCACAAATTTAACGATCGATGTTCATAAAAGATGTTTTGATTTTAATTAAAGAACTAAAAATTAAAGGTCAGGAGATCGGGTGGCAACTGAGTTTACAAAGTTAGTGTATAAAGAAAAAAAACCTCTTTGCTCAGTGACCCCCAGAAGGCACAAAACCTAAATATATGATTTTTTTCAACTCGGAAACCCGTAAGCAAGCTTGACCTATAATTTTGATATCCACTGATATTCATTCAGATAAAGTTCGGAAGAGATCATGATCATGAGCGGTATAAACAGATGAAGAACAGTCAAAATATACAGAGATTAGGCCACACCAAATTTACTTTTTGTTCTTCGGATTTAAAAATGTTAATTTCTTTTCCTTTTTTTTTGTTTGTTTGACATTTTTGATGAGCGAAACGTAAAATATTATGCGGAAAATATATTTCTTATATTTTTCATGTATTTTCAGAAGCGAGAGACCATATTTTAATTTTAAATATTTCATTCTTCAATAAATTAAGGCAAATAATTCCTGAAATAAGAAGTGAAAGGTGGGATTTACTTATTTTTATTTTCATTCTGAAAACGACAGATACATTCACACCGGTTCACTCAGCAGGGTACCTAATATTGCTTAATGAGATTAGGTCCACACAGGAAGTCGCCAGGCAGAATATACAAGTGTCAGTTTACATCCGTCGACGGGACTCTGACCGAATACTTGAATACATGTGTCACAATCTTTGGCAATAATCAGAAACGCAATACACATTGTGTGACCCGTTAAACGCTACCCGTGACTAGAATAGGAGATTCAATACACATTTTAAAGGTTCTAATACGTGATCAAAATACACGACCCTGATCAAGTATGCATTAGAAATGGGTGCATATTAATGCACACTGGCGGATCAAGGGGGTGTTCGACAATTTAGTAAAATTCGTGTATAAATTGGGTAAAAATTTGCAAACAAGAGCCTGGGACCCCGTTTTCAAAACTGCTCGATCCGCGCCTGATGCAGCAATGATTCTGGGGCTATTTTCACAAAAAAATCTAAAGATTAACATTGATCGTAAGTTATATTGAATTGTTCATTTTTATCTTGATTTTTTTTATTTGTGCCTCATCAGAATGATATAGCAACCACAATTATGAAGTTAAGCAGAGTGGACAGGGCAGGGTAGAAAATTCTTCTTGCAAACCCCAAAAAACAAAATAGACAAAAAACATTCATATGCAATTTTTCCTTATGAAAACAACAACCATATTTTTTATGACTATTCTGAGATTAATCAGAAGGGTCCGCCAGTTCGAAAGACGTGATTAAAATAAACAAAAAATGTTTTCTTTACACAGAGACATATTATAATATATGTTACGCTTTGTTCAAATCAGAAATAACCGTTATGAAAACAGATTAATCTGTTTACTGTTGGCGAATAAGACTATTGTATTTCCATAAACAAATTATTATATTACGTAAGAGATGTACCCTGAAGTTTTGTATAATAAACTTTAAAAGTATTTATAATACTCATCTTCTGTAATTGTCAAATTAAAACTATTGCATGAACGATCGATTACAAAGTGCGATCTTATAAATAATATCATTAAAACAATTTTGCAACGTAGTATAGGCCTATTTTAATTTTTTCACGAATTCATGGCATTGTTGCGATGTCCGTTCTTTTTTTCACATAATTTCGTAGTTCTTCAATTTTCAAACAAAATCTTTTGTAAATGTGTCTCATTAAAGACGGACCGTTTTTTCCGATTCGTTTGTTTTCCCATAAGTATATAGAAACAAAACGTAAATCTGCAAAAAGTGATTGTGTAATAAATTCATATATTTAGAATAATAAGAAAAATAAAAAGAATTACGCCTGACAAGCCATATCGACACTGAATGCGGACCCCGGTTTGTCACGCTTGTTTTGGGGTGTGGTGGTATTTAGACATCACGTGATAATTGATATCGAGATGCTATCAAAATGGCGACATCCATCTTTCCTTGACCGAATCTTAAAATCGATTTCATTCCCTTATCCAACATAATAAAACGCTAATATACATATAAACATCCATATTTATACATCAGGAAAAACATATAAAAAATTAGTTTTTTGCGAAGTTTCCCTTTAAAATATACCTTGACATTCTTTCCCACTTGTTCATCGCGTTCACGATCTTTTATTACAACATTATTTCACTCAAGCGTTCATTTTTTCCCCTGTTCTAGTTAAAGGACTTTATCAAACAGAATCATACAGTTTACATGTAATGCAGTTAATACGCATTTAAACCACAGAAGAATATTTCTATTTTTTCACACGTTGTGGTGTGGGGTCGCTATTGTGCATGTGAAATATTAATTGCAAACCCCATTGACTGGCTATTTGCTGCCTGTCTAGAATATTTTATTTTTTTCTCGATCGACAGTTCAGAAGCTAGAAAACACTATGATGAATTATCTGTCAATCATGCAAACAATAATTTATGCACATGACAGAACGCATGTTCAAGGAACCGGATGGATAGTTCCCTTTGATCAAATCAAATCAAAATCAAATCAAATTGTTTTATTTAAAGTCGGTACATTTTATAACAATCAACATAAGCTCTCAAGAGCTTTTCAAACCGACATGCATAATAAATTACATAAATTAAATACAGCACAATAAAACATGTCATGCAATACAAAATTAAATACATATCCGGAAAATATTTATGCATACATTTCTGTGTCTTGACCTCTGGACCTCCACAGCCAGTGCCTCTCTGTGTACTTATTGTCATAGGACCAGAAGTCAAAACACAAAATAGATGCAGACATTTATATTTAAGAGAATGTAACTGATAGAAGTTAAAAGCTTAACTTGGGCGCAAAAGAGGAAATTTTATATAATCTATGAAAATGTGATGTGAATTTTAGGGATCCTTAGATTCAAATCCATTCATCTACTTTTCAACACTTTTATACATGTGTATATTTCAAATGATAGTAATGTTATTTTAAAATATTTCCACTTTGTTTTACTTGTCGTTTTCTTTTAAAAGCCTCAGTTTTATACTGCTCATGCTCAGCAACGGACCACCTTCGTCAATTGTTTTAGCTCATCGATGATCATGAGATTCACTAAGATAAATAGCAAGGTCCGTGCAATATTTATTTATTTATTTATTTATTTATTTATTTATTTATTTATTTATGCTTTGGAGTCAGTGTTTCAACTGTTGACAGAGTTTTAAATTCAACATGGGTAGACTTATAGAAAGTATGTAATCGTAAAATTCAGTGGCCAACCATCCCAGTCTGGTGGCAAAAGAAAGGGTATTGATCTGATATGCCTAACGTTGTGTCTGCTATTGACGGAACTTCACATGAGATACAGATTCCATTCAATGAACCCCAACAAAAAAAAAATACTTTCAGCAAACCAATTATTTCCATTTATTGATATGAAAGAAAGATTATCAACAGTGATAATCATAAATTCCATCAATATCAATAAAACAATTCCTTTCATCTTAACCGAACTTGAGCTGTCGTGGTAGTATGGTAGTTGAATTTACAACTACCTGTGCAATCGATGTCTATCACAAATTAAGTTGTGAGTTTGAATCCCATTCATGGCGAGGTGTACTCGATAAAACATTATGTGATAAAGAGTGTCAGTGTTAAACACCTAACCTCCAATGGACAAATGATGGATCAAAAGTTTGTGTATGTAGTGCATAACATAAAACACCTTTGGGTCATAATGTGGCATAGCTTTACAAGTACCAATACTGCTGCAACAATATTGTTTCCCACACAATTATGGGAACTGATATACACATATCATGTCATTAAACAATGTACTGAAAAAGAAACAACTTCACTTTGAAATTGTTTATTAACAATTAAATTAAATTAAATTATCTCCATGATTTCAAAATTATGTTTTAGTATTTACTGCATCTTAATATGAACATGTAGGTATGGTTGAATCCTGATTTCTTGTCTGAATTTAAATCATCCATTGTTTTTTTTTCTTTGTGCTAACTGAAAAAATATCAAGTTAGTCAAAGAACTCACGGTACATGTATCAAACTAAATTTAATAGACAATTTCAACATTTCCATCTTAAATAAAAAAAAGTTATGCGTTTGTACATGCCTTTAATACAACCATTTTATAGAGTGAAAAAAATAGGCTCCAGGGAACCTGTTGTCACTCACCAGATATGTTAGGTATTAAAATGTTGTCTTTTGAAAGGAAACTGCAAGAACAAACTTGATCTGTGTATTATTCATTTAAAGATAGCTTAACAATTATAAATTGATGCAATAATCAGATGGACTTAATAACACAGAGAAACCAACTGAGGGTCCAGCAAATCATGTGTGCGAAATTTTGTCAGAAATTAAAGATATGAAAAATAACAAAGTACCATGAACTGAAACTGTAATTAAGTTAAATCTTTGCCAAAATATAGGGGGAGGGGGCAAAAACATCAATAGTCTTCGTAACTAATGAACAATTAAGTTGCACGTTCAATGCTAATATTGTCATAATTTACTTAAAGACATAACTTTGTTAAAATCAAGAAATAGTGTTTATCCTGCAGTCATTGTCATTTTTGTATGATAATTACAGTAGGTGTTATATATATAAATACATTTGTGTAGGGTTAAATTGACAGTGTCTACGATTTTGTCAGATTTTTTAAATCGGATTTTTTTCTCCCAAACTTGAACAGATGTGAGTAAAAATTCATTTAAAACAGCCAAAAACATCGAAAAGTGGTTTTCACGAAATATGTCGGGGGAAATGTGTTCGCAAGCAAATATTATTCGTAAGTTGAAATTTCAAGTAGACCGTAAATCGCTTGAGTATATGTAGTTCAGTTATGTCTGCCCTATTCTAGAATAGGCGGATGTAATCTTGGATAACTGTCCAAATTATATAACGGAAAAACTTGAACAACACATTAACTATGAAGCCGCACGTATAATAACTGGTGCTACAAAATTGACAAGTATACTTATACTTTTACAAGAATGTGGATGGGAAACCTTAGAGGAACGAAGAAACAAACATAAGATTTTATTATTTCACAAAATTGTTAACAAAACAGTTCTCGAATATTTATCCAATTTAGTTCCATCCTCCTTCGGACAAACTCATCAATATAGCGCTCGGAACAATTCTAATCTAGTTCATGTACATTCTCGTACAGCTTATTATAATAATAGCTTTTTACCTTCAACAATTCGACTCTGGAACGAACTTCCAGCGAATATCAAAAGTATTGTTTCAGTCAATTCCATGACTTTATTTTTGAATAACACAATAAATCCTGTCCCATCTTACTTCTATGCAGGTTCTAGAATTGGTCAAATACTACATACTAGAATTCGAACTGAGAGTAGTGCGCTCAAGGATCATCTTTATAAGAAAAATATCGAAGCTAATCCCTACTGTAGACGTAAACTGGTAGAAACGTCCGAGCATTTTTTACT
Organism: Bathymodiolus septemdierum; assembly: GCA_963383655.1. Classification (NCBI taxonomy): domain Eukaryota; kingdom Metazoa; phylum Mollusca; class Bivalvia; order Mytilida; family Modiolidae; genus Bathymodiolus; species Bathymodiolus septemdierum. Next base: position 37,331,133 of record OY726527.1, read on the forward strand.
AAAATGTTCTCTGTATGAAAGGTTAAGAAATGATTTATTTGTTAACCTGTCTTCTCATTTGAATATTAATAATTTACTCTTTGGTGATTCTAATCTCCCAGATTGTGAAAATGAAAGTAATTTCCTTGCAATTCAAGATTTTATAATAAAATCTAAACGTTTTACACCTAGAATATAAATGTATCCAGGGGCGTAGCTGAGGCTTAATAAAGTGCACGCCATAATTTTGAACGGGAGTGGGTCTGGGTCTGACCCTCCCCCACCCCCCCCCCCGCCTGAATTTTTTTTTCGACGAGATGCAAAATGGTGCGATCTGGGGCCATTTCAGGGTTTCATATAACATAGAATCAAGCACGATTTCAATGAGTGATAGACAAGAATTTCTTTAAATTTTTCAAAATCTGTCCTTCGTGTTCAAAATCTCAGTGAATATGCATCAATCCAAGGGAAGATAGCCTGTCATTCTTCATAGTCAACGTAACATAAGTTTTCATACATCTCACTACACTCAATGTCCTTTCAGCAGTCGCGCTTGCTACTAGCATGATTAGCAAAACACATAAAATTGTATCTGTAGAAGGATTGAGTGGATTTATAGAATTAGGTATGTTACAAAGTGTTGTTGGCAAATCATTCCGTTTTGTAATGGCAACTTCTTTCCAGAAACCCTCTAATGACAAATCAATGTCATCCTGGTATGCCTCGTATATTGTAACGACATGATTATCAGTTATTTTGTTCTATCGCACATGTAGATAAAAATAGAACAAAGGAAGTCAGTCCGCTTTTGTTTTACCGCACGGGGCAGTAGATGCTGTGCATGGAAGTGGTTTTCCAATTTTACGTAACGTTTGCTAGTCTATATATTAGCATACATAGTTTCTAGTACATGTATGTCTTATTAGCGATATATTAATTATGCTGATTTAATTAGACTATTAAAGTAGCAATACAAATATTGATTTTTTTTAAATGTTATTTCCAAATTATTTTTAAACTGCCGATGTGCACGCCATGGTATGACAGCGTATATGCAGCTACGCCTCTGGTATCATGCCTTTACTTGTTGCATAATATTAGATCCTCCATTGTATTGTTCATTGTACAAATTGTCACCCTTTCACTGCATATGCTTATTTAAACAAATGTGTGTATTATTAATGTGCATGTCCTATCCATCGTATATGTATTTTTCTTTTCTTTTCTTTTTTTTTGTATCTGGGAAAAGAATTTATATAGGTGTTGCGTCACTTGTTTTCTGATCCTTATGTATGTACTATTGTTATAACTAATGCAACTTATTCAATAAATATTGTGTACACGAAGTTACTTATACCCTGAGCATGATATTCTGATATTGGGATAAATATGAAATGACAAAAGCGGACTGACTTCCCTGTTCTATTTTTATCTACATGTATAAATATATATAATGCAGTACACCCCGACCGAATAAACAACTTTACTAACGACCCGGAAAAAGAAAAGAAATATCATTTATAGACATTTATGTACAGTTTTCTTTAGAAGCACAGTTATATACGGATACATGATGTATTATATGTTAATATTTACATGTAAGTACATATAGTTATAATGTTATACTACACATTCTTATTTTGTGATTAATAATATACATGTAGGTATTTTCCTTTTTAATTTAATTTAACAGACTACTTCCCTATCTAAGGAAAAGAGCTGATATTTTCTTTTTACAAGAAATATGTGTTTTCGTCTCTGAGTTGATGTGTAAGGTCCTCCCAATTAACAATTGTTGTTTTGAACTGTAGTATAAGTTGATGTGGTGTACGAAGAGTTTGAAGATACCAAAGGGGTAATCGGAATTCGTATATCGAAGAAGAACAGATAACACAGTTATATACATGAAAACATGTTGATATAAATAAATCAAGTATGTAAAATGTGGCAATGGGGTATTTACATTGCCACTGAAAAAATAGGATATGTATGTATATGAGTATAAAAAAAACCTTGCGACGGACCACCGACAACCACACATACAAAGCTGGTGATCACTAAAACCTGTTGGTAAGTATTTTTTTTTTTTTTTTTTTGGCAAACAAAATATAGAATAAAATAGTGTCATTCGTGTCTGTGAAAGATTTCGTCATGCATGCCTATTTTGCCAATTCTAATGATTGTTTCATAAAGTTGCAGACACTACAAACATTCATTGACCCTACTATTGTACTGTTCATGTTTATATTGTCATTCATTTTGTCTTATTGAGAGGTAGCGAATCTGTGCAGGTTTATCGATTGTTTAAATATTGCCGTTGGATATCCAGTTATCAAAGGGAAGCAAATCTGTGCAGGTTTATCAATTGTTTAAATATTGCCATTGGATACCAGTTATCAAGGGGAGGCGAATCTGTGCAGGTTTATCGATTGTTTAAATATTGCCGATGGATATCCAGTTATCAAGGGGAAGCGAATCTGTGCAGGTTTATCGATTGTTTAAATATTGCCGATGGATATCCAGTTATCAAGGGGAAGCGAATCTGTGCAGGTTTATCGATTGTTTAAACATTGCCGATGGATATCCAGTTATCAATGGGAAGCGAATCTGTGCAGGTTTATCGATTGTTTAAATATTGCCGTTGGATATCCAGTTATCAAGGGGAAGCGAATCTGTGCAGGTTTATCGATTGCTTAAATATTGCCGTTGGATACCAGTTATCAACGGGAGAGGGCTGAGATGTCATTAACCGGTTTAACCTACCTTATGTTTGGGTCTTTCTAAAGCCAGGACCTGGATTTCCAACGTCATATATCGTGATCTTCGTTGTTATGAGAGGTGGAGAGGTGATTGCTCGTTTTGTTGATATTGGTGGAATTGATGACCATCATCTTTCTTTTCATATCTAGATGTAGTATCAAATTCAGGATATAAAAGTGTTTTTTTTTAATCTTGTGCTGTTAAATTCCCAAGATATATAGCAACAAATCCGTTGAAAGTTATCTATTTACTTAGTAATACATATATTTAAATACTGATATATTTATATAATCTCCCCGAAAAGGGTGTCCGCATGTTGTGCGGCACGGATCATATATATAACTCCCTCACCTGCAAGCTGTACGGAACAAATCATATATAATTATACAATTCGCCTTTACGACGGTAAAGTTTGAATGTGCCCTAGGGTTTTTCAGAAGCCGTAAATCAAAGGACAAACAATACCATAACCAAAAGAAAATAAACGAACAAACAAACATTATATACCTAACGCTACACAGTACAAGTAAACGAGAGTTTGTAAATGGTACTTAACTTGTGCGTTAACGAAAACATGCAACAACATCTAATGGGCGATGTTTTGTCAGGGATGGTCGTTTGTGGTCCAGTTAAAGGCTACATTTTCCCTTCACGACAGCGCAGCATTTTACGTGTGTATTCCATTATTTGTATCCTTATCGCCGTCATGAACATATACTTGTAGATGAAATGCAGCTGATATTGTATGACGTTAAGCCACATTCAATCAATCAATTCAAGTTATCTATTAACCATAGCGACAAAATATTAAACATTTACGTCTGTTTTCAGTTGCTGTATGTTGTGCATCGTCTGTATACGAAGCTAAGTTTGTAGAACATTTACATCTTCAAGAGCATAAGATTAGGAAGAGAGAAACTACAGATTCTGATGACACGACGTCACCTACTAAAAATAAAACGGTAAATATTCTTCCATCTTTGTTTCGATGATTCATCTTTGTTTTGTTTTCTATATTGTCACGTATTTGACATTTGACAATATGATATTGTGGCAAGCTAAATAATAATGTTTAAGAGATAGGGGTGGTTTGTTCCGGTTTGTTTCATTGTTATAGAACTAGCATATCATGCTTGATTAAAACCGAACATAGAACCTATTAGCCAAGAGTTTCCAAAGAAAACAGTACAACTTTATTAAAACCGAACATAGAACCTATTAGCCAAGAGTTTCCAAAGAAAACGGTACAAACACAAAGATAAAATACCAGGGCAAAAGACCTGACAAATGGACTGAGACAAATTACTCTGGAAGGGATAGCATAAATGGCTTCGGCATATCATCTTTTATAGCAAGGCCATGACCAGTAAAGGAAATTAAAGTGCATTTCGTTTCCTATTGGAGGTATATTCAATACCACGGACAGTTTGGTTTCTTCCACGAAATACAAACCGACAGCCATGATAGAACTGAAATATTGCTACAAAAATTGTTAAAAAGTAGTTTTAAAACCAATAGCCTATACATTGTACTGTATCATACAGTCTATAAATCTGATATGAAGTTATTTTTTCAATCATAGGTGACAGACAACCATGATTACTACACATCTAAGGTGGTGTCTGACCCTGATGGTATGTACTGGACTGAGTTAGAGGGAGACAGTAGACATCATCTTTCTAATGCCCATTACTTGAAATATTCGGTAATATCAACTTTTAATTTGTTGTTCATGAGTGACTTGCATATTACATACAACATATATCTTATATTTTATATAATTGATCATGCGACAAACAGTTATTATTATAGCATAATTTATATACATTTTCCACACACCATTTGATAGATATCTACAAGATTGTAATCATTTTTTAAAGTCCTGTAGTGCCACGTACTTATACAACATTTATTAGAACAATACTTTTTTTTTATAATAACAATACTTTATTGTTTGACTTACCTGTTAACAAAACACCTTAGATGGTAAGCAAAAATAATCTAAGGTTCCCTGTTTTACAATACTTTTAATATATTTTCAAAATAGAGTAATATGTAATTACTTTAACAAAATTTCCCTTTAAATGTAAAATTATAATGATAGAAAGTTTATGTATTATGTGTCAGTCGTAAATTGAGTGAGTGATTGTTGTTTAACGCCAATTCAGCAATATTCCAGCTATATTATGTCGAGAACAAGTTAATTTTCAATGAGATGATGAGGTCCACTTTGTATTAGACCAACATGCTGAGTTGGATTTTATTAGTGCTAGCTCACTGAAACAACAGTCCGCGAATAGACATGTCGCTCCACTCGGACACGTTATTATTTTTGCTCTTTTTCCTTAATGCTGCGTGCTTAGCGGAGAAGCAACACATACCAATTTTATAGTCTTTGGTTTGATCCAACCGGGGTTCGAACCCACGATCTACCCAGTATCCTATGGTAAAATAAATAAATTTTTGTATGTGGATCAGAAATACAACATATATATGGTAGTACTGCAGAACTAAGCTTAATATTGGACCATGCATATGGGCAATATAAAACAACTAAGCCATTAGGAAATGACATTCTCTAGGAAATATATATTTTGTGCATCAAACGAATCCAAAAATGGTCGCTACTACATGACGTAGTTTCACATAAATCCTTGTGGTTAAATGACGCCACTTTGAAATTACAAGTTTTATTGATATTAATCTAAGCTGTTTATGAATGAACATTAGAAGGTGTTTAATGATGATCGAATGATTGGTGTTTAATGTCAAGTAAGCAACTGTTGATCTGTGTCATTGCGAGAACAAGATATTTTATGTACTATATTATAGCTGATAATTGTGGAATTGTTGATCATCACTGTTTAAGCTTTCTTTTCATAAGATGAGGTGGGGTTCTAGTTTGAATTTCACTAATCTATTTTTATATGAAAACAACATCCTGTTACATCAGTTTGATACTGCTAATGGAAGCAATAACAATGTTTATGTATATTTAGATACGTTTGCAAAATAAAATTTAAATTTAAAATTTAAAAACCACACCCACAACAAGTGATGCATTCTGAGTGCCTCTTACGTTTTCCTGTCAAAGAACGATAACTCCGAGGGGATGGACTATGATTTTTGTCCTGTGTGATCACGTGAACTGATTTTTGCCCATTGTCCAATCAAATTAATATATTTATGGTAATTAATATATGAGATATAATAACATACGTTATTTCCCGATGAATTCCTGTTCCCACACCTGCATTCAGATGGTTATGCCCAATTTTATCTTAAAACAGGCGAAAAATGTGTTCACTGTATGATAATTTAGTTGTAGAATTGCTATGGTTTGTAGATTTGGATTTACGTTTCCGCAAGAAAATGTAAGACCAGACACCATAATATTATAATATTGATATCATGTCTTGGCCTCCAAACTCACCGGTCTTGAATGCGAATGTATAGTAACTTGTTAAAGACAGCTTTATAATAATTTTACTGCATTGCCGATTATTATTTTGTTTAAATTGATTAGCATAATTGTACACCTTTTATTTCGGCCGTGGTATGGTCCAAAGTTCTTAATTTGCTTATATAACTATTGACGGACAAAACATGTAATATATCCTATTCGTACCTGGTTTTCGAAATACGATTTTACATACGTAGCTTAAATTACATATACGATATGATCAACGTTGCATTACCTTCTTTAGTATGCAAAATATCATGTTAAGGCCATCACGAATAAAGAGTGGATGTACAAAGTTTTCCTCCTAAGTACACTAGAAATTTGTGGGTAGCAATGTTTCGTGGATAAAGAGGATCCACGTAGCGGAGATATATTTATGCGATCAGTTCAACTATCTACCAGTTACCAACCTTTGTGAAGTGTGCTTTATTCTACATTATTGGTTATTGTGGTGGTTTCTCTTGGTTCCTCCTCTAGTAGCACTGATCGCAATATGATGTTAAACACCAATTATCAATAATCAAAAGAATGCAATCTATTTATTCATTTCTTCTAAAAGTAGTACACTGACAAGTATTTAGATACATCAGCAAGGCACCAACGAACTTATATTAAAGACGGAAAGATGAGACATCACATAAAGTTTCTCTATGTGTCTTAGATAAGGTGGGCATTTGATTTGTGGAGGTACTACTGGTTGCTAGAGTGGTAAAGATAGTGGAAGTACTGCTGGTTGTTAGAGTGGTAAAGATAGTGGAAGTACTACTGGTTGTTAGAGTGGTAAAGATAGTGGAGGTACTACTGGTTGTTAGAGTGGTAAAGATAGTGGAAGTACTGCTGGTTGTTAGAGTGGTAAAGATAGTGGAAGTACTGCTGGTTGTTAGAGTGGTAAAGATAGTGGAAGTACTACTGGTTGTTAGAGTGGTAAAGATAGTGGAAGTACTGCTGGTTGTTAGAGTGGTAAATATAGTGGAAGTACTACTGGTTGTTAGAGTGGTAATGATAGTGAAGGTATTACTGGTTGTTTGAGTGGTAAAGAGAGTGGAGGTACTACTGGTTGTTAGAGTGGTAAATATAGTGGAAGTACTGCTGGTTGTTAGAGTGGTAAAGAAAGTGGAGGTACTACTGGCTGTTAGAGTGGTAAAGATAGTGGAGGTACTACTGGTTGTTTGAGTGGTAAAGATAGTGGAGGTACTACTGGTTGTTAGACTGGTAAAGATAATGGAGATACTACTGGTTGTTAGAGTGGTAAAGATAGTGGAAGTACTGCTGGTTGTTAGAATGGTAAATATAGTGGAGGTACTACTGGTTGTTTGAGTGGTAAAGGGAGTGGAGGTACTACTGGTTGTTTGAGTGGTAAAGATAGTGGAGGTACTACTGGTTGTTAGAGTGGTAAAGATAGTGGAAGTACTGCTGGTTGTTAGAATGGTAAAGAAAGTGGAGGTACTACTGGTTGTTTGAGTGGTAAAGAGAGTGGAGGTACTAATGATTGTTAGAGTGGTAACGATAGTAGAGGTACTACTGGTTGTTAGAGTGGTAAAGATAGTGGAAGTACTGCTGGTTGTTATAATGGTAAATATAGTGGAGGTACTACTGGTTGTTAGAGTGGTAAAGATAGTGGAAGTACTGCTGGTTCTTAGAGTGGTAAAGATAGTGGAGGTACTATTGATTGTTAGAGTGGTAACGATAGTGGAGGTAATACTGGTTGCTTGAGTGGTAAAGATAGTGGAAGTACTACTGGTTGTTAGAGTGGTAAATATAGTGGAAGTACTACTGGTTGTTAAGAGTGGTAATGATAGTGAAGGTACTACTGGTTGTTTGAGTGGTAAAGAGAGTGGAGGTACTACTGGTTGTTAGAGTGGTAAACATAATGGAAGTACTGCTGGTTGTTAGAGTGGTAGAGAAAGTGGAGGTACTACTGGCTGTTAGAGTGGTAAAGATAGTGGAGGTACTACTGGTTGTTTGAGTGGTAAAGATAGTGGAGGCACTACTGGTTGTTTGAATGGTAAAGAGAGTGGAGGTACTAATGATTGTTTGAGTGGTAAAGATAGTGGAGGTACTATGAATTGTTAGAGTGGTAACGATAGTGGAAATACTGCTGGTTGTTAGAATGGTAAAGATAATGGAGGTACTACTGGTTGTTTGAGTGGTAAAGAGAGTGGAGGTACTACTGGTTGTTTGAGTGGTAAAGATAGTGGAGGTACTACTGGTTGTTGGAGTGGTAATGATAGTGAAGGTATTACTGGTTGTTTGAGTGGTAAAGATAGTGGAGGTACTGCTGGTTGTTAGAATGGTAAAGATAGTGGAGGTACTACTGGTTGTTAGAATGGTAAAGATAGTGGAAGTACTGCTGGTTGTTAGAATGGTAAAGATAGTGGAGGTACTATTGGTTGTTTGAGTGGTAAAGAGAGTGGAGGTACTAATGATTGTTAGAGTGGTAAAAATAGTGGAGGCACTATTGATTGTTAGAGTGGTAATGAAAGTGGAGGTACTACTGGCTGTTAGAGTGGTAAAGATAGTGGAGGTACTACTGGTTGTTTGAGTGGTAAATATAGTGGAAGTACTACTGGTTGTTAGAGTGGTAAATATAGTGGAAGTACTACTGGTTGTTAAGAGTGGTAATGATAGTGAAGGTATTACTGGTTGTTTGAGTGGTAAAGATAGTGGAGGTACTGCTGGTTGTTAGAGTGGTAAATATAGTGGAGGTACTACTGGTTGTTAAGAGTGGTAATGGTAGTGAAGGTACTACTGGTTGTTTGAGTGGTAAAGAGAGTGGAGGTACTACTGGTTGTTAGAGTGGTAAATATAGTGGAAGTACTGCTGGTTGTTAGAGTGGTAAAGAAAGTGGAGGTACTACTGGTTGTTAGAGTGGTAAAGATAGTGGAGGTACTACTGGCTGTTTGAGTGGTAAAGATAGTGGAGGTAATACTGGTTGTTAGAGTGGTAAATATAGTGGAAGTACTTCTGGTTGTTAGAGTGGTAAAGAAAGTGGAGGTACTACTGGTTGTTAAGAGTGGTAATGGTAGTGAAGGTACTACTGGTTGTTTGAGTGGTAAAGAGAGTGGAGGTACTACTGGTTGTTAGAGTGGTAAATATAGTGGAAGTACTGCTGGTTGTTAGAGTGGTAAAGAAAGTGGAGGTACTACTGGTTGTTAGAGTGGTAAAGATAGTGAAGGTACTACTGGTTGTTTGAGTGGTAAAGATAGTGGAGGTACTACTGGCTGTTAGAGTGGTAAAGATAGTGAAGGTACTACTGGTTGTTTGAGTGGTAAAGATAGTGGAGGTATTACTGGTTGTTTGAGTGGTAAAGATAGTGGAGGTACTGCTGGTTGTTAGAGTGGTAAATATAGTGGAAGTACTACTGGTTGTTAAGAGTGGTAATGGTAGTGAAGGTACTACTGGTTGTTTGAGTGGTAAAGAGAGTGGAGGTACTACTGGTTGTTAGAGTGGTAAATATAGTGGAAGTACGGCTGGTTGTTAGAGTGGTAAAGAAAGTGGAGGTACTACTGGTTGTTAGAGTGGTAAAGATAGTGAAGGTACTACTGGTTGTTTGAGTGGTAAAGATAGTGGAGATACTACTGGTTGTTAGAGTAGTAAAGATAGTGGAAGTACTGCTGGTTGTTAGAATGGTAAAGATAGTGGAGGTACTACTGGTTGTTTGAATGGTAAAGATAGTGGAGGTACTACTGGTTGTTAGAGTGGTAAAGATAGTGGAGATACTACTGGTTGTTAGAGTGGTAAAGATAGTGGAAGTACTGCTGGTTGTTAGAATGGTAAAGATAGTGGAGGTACTACTGGTTGTTTGAGTGGTAAAGAGAGTGGAGGTACTACTGGTTGTTTGAGTGGTACAGATAGCGGAGGTACTACTGGTTGTTAGAGTGGTAATGATAGTGAAGGTATTACTGGTTGTTAGAGTGGTAAATATAGTGGAAGTACTGCTGGTTGTTAGAGTGGGAAAGAAAGTGGAGGTGCTACTGGCTGTTAGAGTGGTAAAGATAGTGGAGGTACTACTGGTTGTTTGAGTGGTAAAGATAGTAGAGATACTACTGGTTGTTAGAGTAGTGAAGATAGTGGAAGTACTGCTGGTTGTTAGAATGGTAAAGATAGTGGAGGTACTACTGGTTGTTTGAATGGTAAAGATAGTGGAGGTACTACTGGTTGTTAGAGTGGTAAAGATAGTGGAGATACTACTGGTTGTTAGAGTGGTAAAGATAGTGGAAGTACTGCTGGTTGTTAGAATGGTAAAGAGAGTGGAGGTACTACTGGTTGTTTGAGTGGTAAAGAGAGTGGAGGTACTACTGGTTGTTTGAGTGGTACAGATAGTGGAGGTACTACTGGTTGTTAGAGTGGTAATGATAGTGAAGGTATTACTGGTTGTTTGAGTGGTAAAGATAGTGGAGGTACTGCTGGTTGTTAGAATGGTAAAGATAGTGGAAGTACTGCTGGTTGTTAGAATGGTAAAGATAGTGGAGGTACTACTGGTTGTTTGAGTGGTAAAGAGAGTGGAGGTACTAATGATTGTTAGAGTGGTAAAGATAGTGGATGTACTATTGATTGTTAGAGTGGTAACGATAGTGGAGGTACTACTGGTTGTTAGAGTGGTAAAGATCGTAGACTTCTGTCCACAAGCCGGAACCCTCTAACATGGATTGGCGCCACGATACCCATTCCATGTTACGGTTTTTTGACAACTACATATGTCCAAAGCGACATGCTCTTCAATACATTGAAGTCGTTCAATATTTGACAAGTGTAAAAGTAAAACTAAAACAACTATTAGCTCTCTTTGTTATATATTACAGTTGAATTTTATACCTTATGATAATACATATTTCAAATATTTTTTTCAGATTATTTCTCTGTCCTTCAACTTCACGTTTTACGGTCATTTTATGGACACGTTTGCTATAACAACTCAAGGTAGGTATGATAGTATAGGTATATGACTTGCATATATCATTAACAAAATAAAATACGAATGGATCTGACAGAAGTTTCATTTCTATCTCTCTCTCTCTCTCTCTCCCTCTCTCTCTCTCTCTCTCTCTCTCTCTCTCGAGCTCGAGAGAGAGCATAGCTATTATAATAGATACTATCCAAGTAAGTAAAATAACGATAAGAGAGAGAGAGAGAGTTGTGTAATGCAGGGTTCAGAGGTTTGTGAGAAATATGTTTGTTGTTTTATTGTCCAACTGGAAAAAATACATGCATTTTAAACGCAATCTTAAGTAAACATAATCTAACATTTACACAGAAATGAGTGACAGATGGGACAACTGAGTGTGTGTGAGAAAGAATTTAACCTTAATTTCATTCGTATCAACGCGTCTTCATTTCTATTTTAAATATAACAATTTGATGACAAGTAAAATAGTTCTTACTACTCTACACACTTGTTATGCTATAAGATGCCATTTGTTTCTTTAGCCCTGTTTCCAAAACGAAGGAATTCTGGGCTATGGCAATATGATCTAGATTCTCTGCAGTAGGATACAACCCTTTGGAAAGAGACATCCCATAGTTGTGAGGCGCAATTCAAATACACAACTTGGCCTTTTGACGGGGTGTAAATGGGTGCCTCCGTGTAGCAGCTTCTACTGACTAATCGTGTATTATGAGTGGGGTTGATGACCCGTTGTCAGGTGACATAATCTGATCTTATTCGTAATATAATATTCTGCCTATGGTAACCTACATTACCCCCCCCCCCCCCCCCCCACCCTCCGTTGACTCATTCCAAGTGCCACCAATGTAAATCTACATGGTATATCGTTTGTGTACTAGTTCTCTTAAGTAATATAGCAGAAATATGTCAGAAGGTAGTGGTGATAGTCGCTGGTGCACTAATTTGATACTATATATTATAGATCCTTACCAGGGACCGTGTTCTCGAAAGTGTCTTAGGACTAAGACATGTCCTAAGATTATCTTAGGACAAATCTTAGTCCTAAGTCGTGTTCTCGAACATGTCTTAACTTAGGATATGTCGCAAAATTTGTCTTAACTTTAGAACATCTATGGAGGTGTCTTAAGATGGTCCTAACCCTGAAATTGTAATATAATTTGATATTTTGTACCAAAAACGGACTTTAAGTGTAGAACATGATTGATATACACCTTTATACTGTTTTAAATCTAAATAAGTATAAATTAACAATGTTTTTTCTAATATAATTTAAATGGCACACGCGAGACATTTTTCTTCATGTTTAATCTGTAATTCATTGAAAATTTGAAATCAGCTCACTCGAAAGTAACCACACAAAAAATAACGGTATTGACTGTACGTCATTATAAATAAGTGCTATACATTAGTTCTATATCGTATTCAGAACTACGTATATAGATAACTGCAAAATAAAGAAAACAAGAAACAGACTCATGGGATGCAGCGTAAAAAATAAATGAAGTTGAAAAAAAATCTTTATTTACATCTTATATTTTATTATTAGTATTTTTATCAAGGGTTTGCTATATATTAACATTGGAAATAGTTGTTGTACACAATATTTCTATTTTTCTAATAATTGCGTTCACACTTAGGACATAGTTTAAACATCCTAAGTTAGGATAATCCTAATATTGTTTCGAGATCACTCCTAGGACATGTCCTAAGATGGTCATAAGACCATCCTAAAAAGCGTCCTAAGACTTATCTTAGGACAAATCTTAGGATACTTTCCAGAACACAGCCCCAGGATTGCTATTTAAAGATGAAATCGTGAATAATTACTGGTAAATTAGATATAACGAAATGCCTTTAACCGGGTTAGAAATATTATACAAGAAAACGATATTCTTTTTATAGAACCATCTAACTATATAATTAAAAATATTAGATACTCTTCAATCGTTGTAAGAAAAATAGAGGTAATATTTATTAACGTTATAGCCTGTCTGTTTATTTGTAAGTTATGTTTACAACTTCATTAAATACTCGCATTGTAGCCAAGGTGATCTTCCAGCCTGAGAAAACAATATAATTCAGAATATTACACCTCAATGACCACAAATAACAACCTTATATGACACAGAGTGACCAACTCACTATTTAAAAAAATCCTTATTACGTCTAATAGCAAAGTATATGATTGTCAGTGGTTATTTTATTTTGGCTCATGTTGACATATATATATAACGAGGTCATTAAAATGTGAAGCATCATCTTAGAGTTAAAGTTTGAGGCTAAATCTTTGAGAATCATTTTTATTTTTATCTATTTTGAACATTTGTACTGTTAATATTCCAAGATTATTATAAACGACCTGTTTTAGGTATGATACAAGCTTATTATTATCATTCCAATCTTACTGCACGTGAGTTTATTATCCATGATTAGACCCTGTGTTGTTTTATTCCAGGAATTTTGTACATGAATTTATTATCCATGATAAGAACTTGTGTTGTTTTTATTGCAGGATTTGTGTACATGAATTTATTATCCATGATAAGAACTTGCGTTGATTTATTCCAGGATTTTTGTACCTGAATTTATTATCCATGAAAAGAACTTGCGTTGTTTTTATTCCAGGATTTTTGTACATGAATTTATTATCCATGATAAGAACTTGTGTTGTTTTTATTGCAGGATTTGTGTACATGAATTTATTATCCATGATAAGAACTTGCGTTGATTTATTCCAGGATTTTTGTACCTGAATTTATTATCCATGAAAAGAACTTGCGTTGTTTTTATTCCAGGATTTTTGTACATGAATTTATTATCCATGATAAGAACTTGCGTTGTTTTATTCCAGGATTTTTGTACATGAATTTATTATCCATGAAAAGAACTTGTTTTTATTCCAAGATTTTTGTACATGAATTTATTATCCATGAAAAGAACTTGCGTTGTTTTTATTCCAGGATTTTTGTACATGAATTTATTATCCATGATAAGAACTTGCGTTGTTTTTATTCCAAGATTTTTGTATGTGAATTTATTATCCATGATAAGAACTTGTGTTATTTTTATTGCAGGATTTTTGTACATGAATTTATTATCCATGATAAGAACTTTCGTTGTTTTTATTCCAGGATTTATGTACATGAGTTTATTATCCATGATAAGAACTTGTGTTGTTTTTATTGAAGGATTTTTGTACATGAGTTTATTATCCATGATAAGAACTTGTGTTATTTTTATTGCAGGATTTTTGTACATGAATTTATTATCCATGATAAGAACTTTCGTTGTTTTTATTCCAGGATTTATGTACATGAGTTTATTATCCATGATAAGAACTTGTGTTGTTTTTATTGAAGGATTTTTGTACATGAGTTTATTATCCATGATAAGAACTTGTGTTGTTTTTATTCAAGGATTTTTGTACATGAGTTTATTATCCATGATAAGAACTTGCGTTGTTTTTATTCCAGGATTTTTGTACATGAATTTATTATCCATGATAAGAACATGTGTTATTTTTATTCCAGGATTTTTGTACATGAGCTCATTTTATACACGATAAGAACTGGTGTTGTTTTTATTCCAGGGATTTTGTACATGAGCTCATTTTATCCACGATAAGAACTGGTGTTGTTTTTATTTCAGGATTTTTGTACATGAGCTCATTTCATCATCGCGATCTGGATTATTCACATTCCCGTTATATTGCTCCTCTAATGGCGAACTTCGACACTATTGACAATGATTCTAATATACTATACAGAGATGACGGTACGTTTTTCTTTTTATATTCAATAGTTTTTAAATATTTTAAGATACATCAACCTGGTAATATTTCAAATCTACCTTTCATAATTTACCATTGGACTTGTCTGAACGTATGATACATTGTATATACTTGAAGGACTTCCAATAACGTGAGACACATGTCAGGGTTTTTGGTGTCCAATGTCATTTTAAAAATATTATAGTTATATTATATATTATGGAGTCAGTTTATTGTCGAGGAATACCATGTACCTTACAAGTTGTATGTAGTACAGCTCGCCATAGGTGCCCACCTTAGCTTATTTTTGGCCTGTAATTTTTTTTCTCTATTTTTAATTCTATTTTTATGCTATAAAACACAGTGTATTGTTAAGAAACAATATATGTTATTGTTTATTGCAGGGGACAGCTGTGTTATAGAATGGCGCAATGTCCAACTGCACAGCCAAAGTGAAAGTAAGTAATTTGATCTTGTGAGTGATTGTCCAGTAATGCTAGGTGAGTGAGCGATATGTCAGTGATATAATAATGAAAACATGTCACATTTTCATGGCATTATGAAATCCATTTTGTACTCGACTTTGTAGTTTGACCTACGATAAATACCTGGTCAAATGTCAGCCTTATATACACTTCGACAAAAGTTAAGAACCACCCAGTATTTTTTTCAAAATTGTATTTTTCTTTTATTAAGGATGAAAGTTGAACCCGAAATGTTTTTTGGTAATATTTCATTATGGATTAGACTTTATCGATCGATGACATGTTATACATTGAATTACAGCTTATGTGTACAGATATTCTATACAGCAAGTTAATTTTGAAAAAAGATGGTTGGTTGGTTTTATGGTGTTAACGCCACTTTCAACAATATTTCAGTTATATCGCGCCGGTCAGTTTTATTGGTGGGGGAAACCGGAGCACCCGGAGTAACCACCGACCTGCCGCAAGTCACTGACAAACTTTATCACATAATGTTGTACACCTCGCTCTGAGCGGGAGTCGAACCGACAACATCAGAGGTGATAGGCATCGATTGCATAGGTAGTTGTAAATCCAAATAGTATACGACCACGGCCACGACGGCCCCTGAAAAAGACCAATCAAGTGGCGTTTAACTTTCGTCGAAGTGTATATAATTCTTTTGTTGAATGATACGATTACTTCGTCTATTAGTATGACAACATTAAGATTTTCTCATTTTACGTCAATTCAGTAAGTACCCAACTGGAAATAACGTAATCAATTTTATTATACTTCACTATCTTTTTTTCCTTTATAAAAACATGACAGTAGTTTTGCTATTGCATCCTACAATCAACTGCATGACTATTCCCCCCGGAGGTTCCGGTCAAATTTTTAGGACTATTCCCTCCTGTGGTAATTTCAGCAGTCATATTTTCCGGATTTTTTTCTAAATCATTCATCTCATTGATTTAGATTAAATGACGTATATAATGGAATTATCCTATCACTTTCTAAAAGAGGACAAATGTTTTTATTTTATTAATTAATTTCTTCTTCAAATACACACACATGAAAATGTATCAGTTTAAAAAAAGCACTAATAATGTAGACTAGAAATCCATCAGAAAAGGATCTACGATTAAAAATTTTGAATTGCACAGTTGTTCAGTATAATAAAACACTTATAAACTTGATATTCGAGTAATACCACTTTTATTGTCCCCTCTGTACCAACTCTCGTCGTTGCTTCGAACAATAGTTGGTACCATAGGGACAATAAAGGTGCTATTACCCTCATATCCAGTCAATAACTGTATAAAGTTATTCAATGAAAATGTGTTTGTCGTTGTGTTCAATAAATGAATAACACTATTTGGTATTACTATAATTCTGTTGTTATACTTGTATTTGGATCTGATAGTGTAAGTAAAGGTCGTAGATTTATCTTTATTCTTTAGTACATATGCTACTGAACAGTAATTCCCTTACTTAATCAATATACACTAGAAAATATAGCGCTTTATTTTTCTTGTCGTGAAGATATCATTGTCTGTGTTGCATTTAGATAATACCGTTTTCTCTCTTTTCACAGACGGTAAATATACCTTCCAAACAACACTATTTGAGAATGGAACAATACTATTTTCATACAAATCAGTAAGTTGATAGGAATTATATTGTCTGAGATTCATTCATATTTCTGTTGTAACTCGTTTGTAAATAGGACCCTTTTAGGTTAAATATGCATAGCGAATAATTTTTACTTTCATATAACAAGCCTTCTCACTATTTATATATACATTGTATATCATGGGTATTTAACTCCAATTTCAATAACATTTCGAATGCACCTTTTATTGGTAAAACAATCTCAGAAATGTCATCTTTGTAAGAGGCTTGATGAAATAACACACCAATGAAAGCCTTGTGGCGGAAACATTTGAATAAAAACGAAGATTTAATCGTAATTTTATCCAAACAAAATGATTTAGTATGACCCGCTGATGTATATTTGTCATGTATATGTGTGTTACCCGCTGATGTATATTTGTCATGTATATGTGTGTTACCCGCTGATGTATATTTGTCATGTATGTGTGTTACCTGTAGATGTATATTTGTCATGTATATGTGTGCTACCCTCTGATGTATATTTGTCATGTATATATGTGTTACCCGCTGATGTATATTTGTCATGTATATGTGTGTTACTGGCTGATGTATATTTGTCATGTATATGTGTGTTACCCTCTGATGTATATTTGTCATGTATATATGTGTTACTCGCTGATGTATATTTGTCATGTATATGTGTGTTACCTGTAGATGTATATTTGTCATGTATATGTGTGTTACCTGCTGATGTATATTTGTCATGTATATGTGTATTACCCGCTGATGTATATTTGTCATGTATATATGTGTTACCTGCTGATGTATATTTGTCATGTATATGTGTGTTACTCGCTGATGTATATTTGTCATGTATATGTGTGTTACCCTCTGATGTATATTTGTCATGTATATATGTGTTACTCGCTGATGTATATTTGTCATGTATATGTGTGTTACCTGTAGATGTATATTTGTCATGTATATATGTGTTACCTGCTGATGTATATTTGTCATGTATATGTGTGTTACCCGCTGATGTATATTTGTCATGTATATGTGTGTTATCCATTGATGTATATTTGTCATGTATATGTGTGTTACCCGCTGATATATATTTGTCATGTATATGTGTGCTACCCGCTGATATATATTTGTCATGTATATGTGTGTTATCCACTGATGTATATTTGTCATGTATATGTGTGTTATCCACTGATGTATATTTGTCATGTATATGTGTGTTACTCGCTGATGTATATTTGTCATGTATATGTGTGCTAGCCGCTGATGTATATTTGTCATGTATATGTGTGTTATCCACTGATGTATATTTGTCATGTATATGTGTGTTACCCGCTGATGTATATTTGTCATGTATGTGTGTATTACCCGCTGATGTATATTTGTCATGTATATATGTGTTACCCGCTGATGTATATTTGTCATGTATATATGTGTTACCCGCTGATGTATATTTGTCATGTATATGTGTGCTACCTGCTGATGTATATTTGTCATTTATATGTGTGTTACCCGCTGATGTTTATTTGTCATGTATATGTGTGTTACCCGCTGATGTATATTTGTCATGTATATATGTGTTACCCGCTGATGTATATTTGTCATGTATATATGTGTTACCCGCTGATGTATATTTGTCATGTATATGTGTGTTACCCGCTGATGTTTATTTGTCATGTATATGTGTGTTACCCGCTGATGTATATTTGTCATGTATATATGTGTGTTACCCGCTGATGTATATTTGTCATGTATATATGTGTTACCCGCTGATGTATATTTGTCATGTATATGTATGTTATCCTCTGATGTATATTTGTCATGTATATGTGTGTTATCCACTGATGCATATTTGTCATGTATATGTGTGTTACTCGCTGATGTATATTTGTCATGTATGTGTGTGTTACCTGCTAATGTATATTTGTTATGTATATGTGTGTTACCCGCTGATGTATATTTGTCATGTATATATGTGTTAAAAGTATCAAATTTGTCTCCGTTTCTATGATTTTCTAATCACAATGTGTAGTTTGTCTGAAGATGTGGTATTTTAATTGTTTTCCATTTAATTCATAAAACATGTGCGCTGCTTTTCTCTAGATCCCAGAAACTGATATATCTGACACTGTCTGGCCTGTGAAAGTTGGTATTGCTGATTCATTCTATTATGATATCGGTGAGTATTTGACCTTAATTGTTAAAATCATTCAATAAATATGATACACACTAAAGGTTATAGATTATTTTCTCTCATGAAGACCATTAATTTCTTAAGATGTCTATAGCTAATTGATAAAACATCATATGTTTTTTTTGTCCTAAGAGTATTTGT